>CM040246.1:125619191-126252107 GCA_022545495.1 Chrysanthemum lavandulifolium
TCATAAGTTCAATGTACCTAGTCAAGTGGTTTGGATAATACCATGGGTTATGGGTCAATACCATTTGTTAGTTTTACCCATTTTAGTATATACTAGTTAAGTATATATTTACCCAAATATGTAAACACTAGTTGTTGTACATATGTATTACTACAACATAAAATCACTTATACTTGTTTTAGTATTTTATGTGAAAGCGTAAGTGTGTTAGAAAACTATTGGCTCAAACAGGTTTACGATTTTATTTGTTTCGTTAAACCGATTTTACGTTTGTTATCGACAAAACATTGAAGATCGTAAAATATAAATAAACGTTTTACGGTTTATTTGTATTAATAAAGATAATAGTGAGTAAGATATATAATGCTAGCACTTAACGAATTCACAAGCTAGCAACAATTGAACCTCATGACCGCACACACATAAATTGTTCGAGATGGAATTCACCTCTATTAACTCACAATATGCAAGGGTGAGGTGTCAACCAAAATAGTACTATCGCATGAATGAAGAAAGTCAAAATCTTGCATTTTCTTCGTCAAAATCTTGCTATGTTAAAGGCAAGGTTCAACGGTAAACGAATCTATGCAAATCGTTTAAGGATTGTTATGTAATTCTAGAATATTCTTAGATTAGAATTAGTTTACTTGTCGTACAAGAATTGTAAACCGACTAGGGTTTTCCTTATGCCTATAAAAGGACCCTAGATTATTAGATTATTCGAATTAGAGATACATGCAAGTACGATATTACGATATTAGAGTTATTTAGCGATTAGGGTTGTTAGTGAATCAGTATAATAAGCGGGTTCAAAGTTTGGTTTTAATATAATCGTTGAAGTTCAAAGTTATTCTTCTTAGCTTTGTTGAAGTAGATTCCGCATACTTAACAGAGTTATATCAGTGTTTCATCATTAGTAGTTTTGGATTTATCCAAGGTTGCTAAACCCTTACAAGCTACATAGTTAGTTTGGTCAGAGTATATCGATCCAACAAGTGGTATCAGAGCTTGTGTGGAAACTCTGATTAAGAAGAAACCCTTAAAACCGATTTAACTACAAACCCTAAAAGATGTCGACTGAAGCTGCACCAATCCCATCCATCACCTCACTCAGAATTCCTATCATCAAGAAAGGAGAATATGATCTCTGGAGCATGAAGATGAGGCAGTACATTGCGATTACAGACCATGCACTATGGGATGTGATTGTCAATGGTAATGTCGTTCTTGAAGAACCTGTAGAAGTTCCTGGACAACCTAAACCACCTCAACCTACCTTGCCGTGACTACAAAAGAAATCAAGATAAGGCTCTCAACATATTGTTGTGCGCTATTCACGATGGTCACCTACTAAAGTTTCATGATGCTAAGGATGCAAAACAATTATGGGATGCTATCAAGACAAGATTTGGAGTTAATGATGCTTCCAAGAAGATGCATAGAATCTATTGAAACAACAGTTTGAAACATTCACTGTTGGTGAAAGAGAAGGTCTTGATGCTGCCTATGACAGATTCCAAAATCTTCTTAGTATGCTAGAGTTATATGAGGCAGAGGTATCTGTTGAAGATGCAAACTTGAAGTTCTTAAGAAGTTTGCCATCCGTATGGCATGTGGTTGCTACTATGATTAGAGGACAACCTGGTTTGGATTCTATGGACTTTGATGATCTCTACAACAATTTAAAGGTGTATGAGCATGAGATGAATGGTCAAATAAATTCAAAATCTCACAACATTGCTTTTGTGTCTTCTGAAAACAGAGGCAGTACTTCCACTAAAAGTACTGCTTATCCTGTTCAAAAAGTACTGTTGGTGATAAACAACATATTTGCACAACCATGACTACTACCACCTCATCACCATCAAACATCATCAACTCGATGATGTTGTATGTTCCTTCTTTGCTCAACAAGCCACTTACATTACTTATGAAGAAGATTTGTTGCAAATTGAAGAGGATGATCTAGAAGAAATTGACATAAGATGGCAAGTTGCCATGATCACTGCAAGGATCAAGAAGTTCATGAAGAAAACAGGAAGAGGTATTGACTTCAAAGCCAAACAGGGTATAGCATTTGACAAATCTAAGATTGAATGCTTTAATTGTCAAAGGCCTGGACACTTTGCAAGAGAATGCAAGTTTGCTAAATATCAGGCAAATAGAATGATTGAGAAACCCAAGGTTGAAATAAAGGAAGTTCCTATTACTGAACCAAAACCAAAAGCTTTGGTTGCTCAAGAAAATCTATCGAGGTTGGTGGAGAGTCTTGAATTTGATGATGAACCAATAACCTACTCTATGGTTGCGGTGGAAGAGTTTGATTGGAGCACAACTTTTGATGAGGAACCGAGATTTCTTTGCTTTGGAATCAAGAGATGGCCTTGGAAGCTTTGATTGGAGCATGGAAAGTGAAGAAGAACACATTACGCTTGCTATGGTAGCTACTTCACCAAGTTCATCCACTATCTCGAGGTATGCTCTAAATGTAATGATTTTTATCAAAATTGCTTAAAGATTATGTGATTGAAAGAGATAATTGTAGAAGGGCTAGGTGCGAGGTAGTGGTTATCAATTGACTTTAGAGTCAATGGAAGCCAAAATAATCACTCATGAAAATAATGAAATGGCTTGGGCAGAAAAATATGAGCAACAAGATTATCAATTAAAATTGAGTGAATGGAAGTTAGGATGTAAGGTTTCTGAACTTGAAAAGATCACTAAACAAAGGGATGAATTGTTAGAAAAATTTGCTAGTTGGAAAGAATCTGGTCTTTCACATGTTAGTTTTGTTGAAAAACAAAGAAGAGCACACATTAAAACTGGCCTAGGTTTTGGTGTTGAGTATAGCAAAGACAAAAGAGAACCCAACTAGTGATAAGGAACAAATTGATTCAGAGGAGATAACAACTAGTGATGATGAACTCATTAGCTCAGAAGAAAACACATCTAGTAATGAGGAATCAATTAGTCAAACACCTCCTGAATTTAAGAAAGACAAGGGTTATAATAAAGTTCCTCCACCCACTGGTAGTTTTCAACCACTTAGGACAGATGTTTCTTGTTTTGGAGTAGACAATTTAGAGTTTAGGAAAAAGCTTACTGGTCAATCTAATTCAAGTCCATCTAGTTCTGAATCCTCAAAAGAAACAGTTGAGAAACCTAAGGATGATAATGTTAAGAGTTCAGGGTGTGTTAACAATGATAAAAGGTTTCCTAAAGCATTTTCAAAACAAGCGGTACCTTCAAAATCTTCTCAAAGTACTGCTAGACATTCAGCAATACTTTCAAGAAAAACTTTTCAAAATACTGCTAACTTTAGAAAATCTTTTAATCATTCACCAAAAAGTCAGGATATTTTGGTCATAGAACTAAAGGAAGAAAATTTGGGATTATGGGTCAAAAATTATGTTATGTTTGTTATAGTCCTGATCATTTGATTAAGGACTGTGACTTTCACTCAGAATATTTAAGCCAATTCCCAAAGACTACATCTACCAACCATAAGCCAAGGGAGAATAAACCAGTTTGGAATCACTCACATAGGGTTAACCATAGTAATTTCTCAAAAGACTATAGGTACCCTCACCGAAAAGACCTTTTCCAAACCACCAGTACCCTCAAGCAACACTTTTCAAGGTACTGGTAAGTCAAAGGTTTCTCAAGCAGTACCCTCTCAAAGTACTGCTAGGTTTTCACCCAATCAAGGTACTGCTAGCACTTTTTCGAATGGAAGACCAAGGAGATCCAATTACTATCAACCTAGAAGGCATTACACCTCAAATAGAGTACCTAGATCAAAGAAATCAACACAAAGTGTTAAAACCAACTGGGTTAAGAAAGAAAGTACTGATGGGGGACAAACAGTACTTTCAGCAAGTAAGGGTGAAAAAGAGAATTTTGTTGAAAAAGAGAGTTTTGTTGAAAATCCAACACAAGTTTTGGAACAAAAGAAAATAATTGATCATGTTTTCAAAAACAGTGGAGATTACATACTCAAAGAATTTGAGTATGTCACTCCACAAGGGGAACACAAGTCAGTAATGGCTTGGGTTCCTAAAAGAAACTAACTTTTTCATCTTTTGTGCAGGGCAACCCAGAAGAGGAGCTTAAAGATCATTTGATTGTTGATAGTGGTTGCTCTGGAAGCATGACAGGAGACAAGGAGATTCTGTCAGATTTTAAGACATATTTTGGAGGAAGAGTTGCTTTTGGGAATGATCCTAATGGAGGTAGAATTCGGGAAAGGAACCATCAAGGCGGGATGCATTGATTTTGAGAATGTTCGTTATGTGAAGGAGCTCAAGTTCAACTTTTGTCGATTATCTCGGATCTGTGACAAGAAGCACCCTGTGTTATTCAACGACACGAATGTCTTATTCTCTCCCCGAGTTCAAGCTTGTTGATGATCACTTGGTAACACCGAGAGTACCAAGAACCAATGATGTGTACAGTCTAGATTTGAAGAATATTAACTCTACTGAAAGAGCAACATGTTTAGTAGCAAGGGCAAACTTGAAGAAGCACATCTATGGCATAGAAGATTAGGACATGTGAATTTCAAGAATATCAACAAGTTGGTTAAAGGCAATTTAGTTAGAGGTTTACCTTCTAAAACATACAAGAATGATCATTCATGTTTGGCTTGCAAGAAGGGTAAACAACACAAAGCTTCATGCAAGAAGATTGAGGAAAGAACTATTAGAGAACCTTTAGAGTTGTTGCACATGGATCTGTTTGGACTGTTTCATTGCAAGCTTAAACAAGAAGAAAATCTTGCTTAGTTGTAACAGATGATTGCAGTAGATTTAGTTGGGTCTTTTTCTTGGGATTTAAAGATGAAACCTTTGATGCTATTCATGATCTTATAATAGCCCTTGAAAATCAATTGAGACTCAAAGTAAGATCTATTAGATGTGATAATGGGACTGAATTCAAAAACAAGTTTATGGATGAATTTTGTGCCAAGAAAGGGATTAAGAGGGAGTTTAGCATTGCTAGAACTCCACAGCAAAATGGTGTTGCAGAAAGGAAGAATAGAACATTGATAGAAGCAGCAAGAACAATGCTTGCAGATTCTTTATTACCTATTCAATTTTGGGCTGAAGCTGTAAGTACTGCTTGTTATGTGTTAAATAGAGTATCAGTCACTAAACCTCAGATGAAGACACCTTATGAGTTGCTTATGGGAAACAAACCCAACATTCATTTTATGAAACCTTTTGGCTGTCCTCTGACTATTCTCAATACTATTGACTCTCTGGGAAAATTTGATGGCAAGTCAGATGAAGGATACTTATTGGGTTACTGTACCAATAGCAAAGGATTTAGAGTGTACAACAAGGTTACCAAAAAGGTTCAAGATTGTCTTCATGTTGATTTTCTTGAAGATCAAGAAAATCAAAAAGGTAAAGGTCCTGATTGGATGTTTGATCTTGATGTTTTGACTCCTTCTATGAACTATGTTCTGTCCAGAGAAGAAAATCAAGTTGTTCACAAAGAAGAAGATTTCTGATACATTGTTCATGGAGTCAATATTAGACACGATGATGTTCACGATGAAGAACCCATAACTATTGAAAAGGAGAAAAGTACTGTTGAACCAAAATCCATATTGTCTGATGAAGATCAAGCTATTCAAGATGAACTTAATAGGATGCTTTTTCAAGAAACAATAGCAAAATCTTATGAAGATGATCAAAGAAGAGCTTATGAAGCGAGAAAAGAAAAGGGTAAGTCTCTGATTACTCTCACAAGACTTTGGATCAAATTTTGATCAAAGAATCTTGAACTATTGATGCTTTGATGATTTGAATGATCCAAACATGCCTGGGTTAGTAGACACTGATGATGAGTTAGAAGATGAAGGTATTTTCTCAAATTCCAATGAAGAACCTGATTTCACAAATTTGGGTGATGATCTTGAAGTTCCACCAACTCCTACATTAAGAGTTCATAAAGATCATCCTGCTGATCAAATCATTGGACCTTCTACTTCAGGAGTGCTCACAAGAACAAAAGCTAAAGGTCTCTCTAAGCAACATAATGCTTTACTTAGCTTTGTTTATAAACAAAACAGGATGAATCATAAGGATCAACAAACATGCTTATTTGCCTGCTTTATCTCTCAAGAAGAACCCAAGACTATATCTCAAGCATTAGCTAAAGAGAGTTGGGTTGAAGCCATGCAAGAAGAACTTCTTCAATTCAAACTTCAAGATGTTTGGGTACTATGTGATTTACCGGATGGAAAGAAAGTAATTGGTACAAGATGGGTTTTCAGAGTTAAGAGAGATGAAAGAGGTAATGTCATCAAGAACAAAGCAAGATTGGTTGCACAAGGATATAGACAAGAAGAAGGAGTGGACTATGATGAAGTGTTTGCTCCTGTAGCAAGGATTGAAGCCATAAGATTATTTCTTGCTTTTGCATCTTATATGGGATTTCCTGTTTTTCAAATGGATGTCAAAAGTGCCTTTCTTTACGGCAAAATTACAGAGGAAGTCTATGTAAAACAACCTCCTGGTTTTGAGGATCCTGCACATCCAAACAAAGTCTACAAAGTTATTAAGGCTCTGTATGGCCTTCATCAAGCTCCTAGAGCTTGGTATGAAAGACTCTCCACTTTTCTATTGCAACATGGTTACAGGAGAGGTGCAATTGATAAGACTTTGTTTATCAAGAGAGACAAAAAGGATATAATGCTTGTTCAAGTATATGTGGATGATATTATCTTTGGAGCTACAAAACAGTCAATGGTGAAAGAATTTGAGCAGCTCATGCAACAAGAGTTTCAAATGAGTTCCATGGGTGAATTAACTTTCTTTTTGGGGCTTCAAGTTAAACAATCAAATCTGGAATCTTCATTAGTCAAGATAAGTATGTCACGACATTCTTAAAAGTTTAACTTCAGTACTATCAAGCGGTCACCACACCCATTAAAGCTTTAAACTCATTAGGAAAAGATGAAGATGGAGAAGTTGTGGATGTCAAACTTCTGAGATCAATGATTGGTTGTCTTATGTACTTAATCGCATCTAGACCTGACATCATGTTTGCTGTATGTTTATGTGCAAGATATCAAGTCTCACCCAAGGTCTCTCATATGAATGCAGTCAAGAGGATTTTTAGTTATCTCAAGCAACAACCTAAGTTAGGGTTGTGGTATCCTAAGGATTCACCTTTTCACTTGGAAGCTTTTTCAGACAGTGATTATGCAGGAGATAATTATGATAGAAGATCAACCACTGGAGGATGCCAATATCTTGGAAGAAGATTAGTCTCATGGCAATGTAAGAAACAAACCATTGCAACAACATCATCCACTGAAGCAGAATATGTTGTTGCTGCAAGTTGTTGTGGACAAGTCTTGTGGATGCGAATCAACTCTTGGATTATGGATTCAATTTTAAGAATACTCCTATCAACATTGACAATGAGAGTACAATTTGTATTGTGAAGAATCATGTTTATCATTCCAAGACCAAGCACATTCAGATTAGGCATCACTTTATTCGTGATTGTTATGAGCACAGGCTCATTAATGTTATCAAGGTCCACACAGATGACAATGTAGCTGATCTACTCACAAAGGGATTTGATGTTTCAAGATTCAACCATTTAGTGGTGAGTATTGGTATGATTAATTATTAAGCTACATTTAAGGGGAGGACTTAATTTAGTTTAGTTTAGTCCTATGCATTGTTTGAGGGGAGGCAACACAATGCTCTTTGATGTTTTTGCTCTTGTGGAAAAGAGGATGGAAAGTACTGCTTGAAATTCACAGAAAGTACTGCTTTGAAAGTACTGCTTACATGGAAAGTACTGCTGTTTTGTCAAATACTGTTCCAACGATCATAAATAAGGGGTAAAAGTTAACAACTTTGCTACGGAGGGGGTAAATGCCAATTCCAACGGTAACTTTATTAATTGGGCCTTTATTTTTTAAAAATCTTACCCATAAATAACTACCCTACCGATTTTTACTCTCATCTTTATACTTATCCATCCATTCATTCTTCCATCATCACTTTTCTCATCAAATCCACCTTCGCTGATCCATTCATCCTTCTACCAACAACCAATGGCTAATCGTAACACCGTAGTAAGCACAACATGATCGCTAATTTGGACAAGACGCCATCGAACATCAATTTTCATGATATTATTGATTTCTAACGGGTCTTCAATCAATTATGCTCTCTGGTCAATCCCGACATTATTGGACCATGGATTCAACAATTTTGGCTCTTGCTAGATCGATTTGCAAGATGATGAATCATTCATTCACGCTAAGGTTCTTTGGAAGGACAATTCGAATCACCGAGGCTACAATAAGGGAAGATTTATTGTTTCATGATGAAGAAGGTGTTGTTCGTTTTGAAAATCAAGTACTTTGGGATACACTAGAGATATAGGGTATGAAGGTTCTCTCACTAAAACTACTTTTGAAGCCCTTATTTAGTCCTCATTGGAAATATCTCATTCATGTTTTACTTCATTGCTTGAGTCCCAAAAGTACTTCATGGGAACAGTTTGGTGCAGCATATTGCAAGCATAGCTTCGCATTAGTGGGATTAGCTACCAATCAACCTTTTAATTTTTCACGAATGATTACGGATGGTATGCTTTCTCATATCACTAATGGTTCACCATTCTTGATGTACCCTAGATTTGTTCAATTATTCTGAACAAACGACTTGAGGATATTCCTAAACCTCCAAGCTTTTTACTGTTGTAGTACTTCCTAAGAAGGTGTTTACATTTATGGCTAAAAGAGTGATAAGTTTTCGGGAGAAATACACCTTTGATTGCTCATATATTGGAAGTAGCACAGTCGTTAGAGATGAAGGCGATTCAAGTAATGATATTGAGCCTTGATTCAAGGGAAGGAACTGTTTCTCAACATCTTGCTCCATCACCGGATCATGAAGTTTCTCAACATCTTGCTCAAGAGAAAGTCTCGCTTCTTTGCAAGGTCTCGCAAATGATGATTCAGAGCAAGATGTGAATCAACCACCATCTCCCAATGATTATACTTCCACAGATGGGTCTCAAACATCTGGAGGAGATAAGGGAGTAATGGCTAATGAGGGAGTTCTGGATAATTCTGCTTTCACAAGGGAATTAAGGAGGTTGCAGAAGGATAATGAAGCTCAAGCTGCACAGCTATTGAAGTTGAAAAATAAGTTCAAGAGATTGAAAAGATTTGTTTGGCCACTAGTTCAACATCACAGGTTGTGGGTGAAATCACATAAGCTACGTGGTCAGAAACCTAAGAAGGTTTCTAAGTCTAAGGAAAGAAGCTTAAAAGCGGTCTTCATTCACATTGGGGAGGAATTTGGAGAATGAGAATTTGAATGAAGATCTTGAACCTCATGATGAATTTGAATGAAGATCCAGATGCTAAAACTTATGAAGATCCAAATAAAGAAGCTGAGCAAATTGAGCAAGTTAATCTTGAAGATACTGATGTTCAAGCTATTGATGCTCAAGGTACTGGTGTTCAAAGTACTGATGCTCAAAATACTGGTGCTCAAGGTACTGCTTCTCAAGGTACTTTTAGGCAAAATCTTATTACACCAAGAACCTTGGATTTTGATGAAGAAGCTGGTCCTTCAACGATTATACATGAAGAAGCTGGTACTTCTAATCCGATTCAGCAAGAGGAACATAGTGCTAGTGATGATGAGACCATTGCTCATATGTTGCTCAACATGTCAAGACCAAGAGGTATTAGTATTCCTGGAGTTGAACAACCTCAAGTCTTACAACCTTCTTCTCAACCTACTCAAGAGTTAGATCCAAAAGATAAAGGAAAAGGAATCTTGGTAGAATCCAAGAAAAAGAAGAAGAAGCTTACTTTAGCAGATTTAAAAGCTATTGAGGAAGCTAAAAATGAAGAAGCTGCTAGAAAGATACAGGCTGAATTAGATGCTGAAATTGAAATACCAAAGAAGCAAACTGTTCTACCAAGAAGACCACAAGGTATTGCTAAAGAAAGGAATGCCATGATGAGTTATCTGAAGGGTCAAGGATATAAAGGTTTACAGAAGTTAAGATATCCAGAGATGAAAAGCTTATATGATGTTGTTAGAGAGTCTATTCAAAAGGAACTTGATAGTATTATTCCTTTTGATTCTGAAAAGCAAATTGTGGATGCAAGAAAAGTCAAAAGAAGTTCAAAAAGAAAGAGGACAACTAATGATGAACAACTATCAAAGAAGTTTAAGTTGAGAACATATACAGTTGATGAGCTGAGGAACTATCTAAGAGTTGTTGATTTTGAGCATCCAAAGTCAAAAGAAGTTCTTTGAGACAAAGTCTAAGATTTCTACATTTGAAGTTGTAGAATCATCAAAAGAAGGAGATTATCTCATCTTTCATAGAGAAGATGAAAGTTTTAGAGCATTCAACTTGTTGTGGGACATATTGCATGTGATAGATAGAGAAGATTTGCTTCATTTGTATCAACAAGTGCAAGCTTATTTTGAGCATATTCCACCAACAGGAGTGGGTTTAGTCTTGCTGGGTGATCTTACAACCATCTGGGAGACAGAAGAAACAAGTAATGATGCTCTCTGGAATAATCAAGAAGATTGGGAAATCATAAGTTGGAGATTCTTTGAATCATCAGGAGTGCATGTATTGGAGTTAGAAGATGGTACCATGATTCATATGCTAGCAGAAAGGAGATATCCTCTTACAAGAGATCTTATGATCAGAATGCTAGATCATGGTATGGAAGTTGAACAAGAGAATGAAACAGCACTCATGGTAATTGAGTTGTTCATCAAATGGACAACTTTAGCAGATGATGATGCATGATTACTGGTATGGTTTTTATTATATAAATCTTTTGACTAATAAGTACTTTATTCAAAGTACTGTTGGACAAACAAGACTTTATCAAAGTACTGTTTGCAGCACAAAACCAGTAAAAGTTTTTTAATAATGAGCAATTTTTGTAAAGTGCAAGATACTTTTTGAAGCACAAGATAACAGCAACAAATTGTTTTGTGAATAACACATGGTGTTAGTACTTGTACTACACAACAAATGGTAATCAACTCACCATGTTTAATAAACAAGAAAGAGTTTGACTCATCATGAGGGTACGGCTCTGATGTGATTATCAAATCCGTTTTTAGTTGAGAATTTACTAAAAATTGTATGGTTTTCAACTCACCATATTTGTAATAGTGAAGAGTTGGCTAGCCCACAAGATAATGGCTTGTGGTAAAGGCTGTGGAAAATCCATTTGTATGGTAATTAGTTCACCATGGTAGTGATTGTACTAAAAGAACTAACTAGTCCAAAAGCAAACGGCTCTTGGTAAAGACTTAACAAATCCGTTGATAGCTGATGATTTGCTAAAAATCATATGGTTATCAATGTACCATGGTTTTAACCTAAACATTGGCTACTCGAGTTAATGGCTTTGGTAAAGAGACATCAAAATCCATTATTTTTCAATGATTCACCTCTCACGGGAGTTTATACACCGGAAGTGATGAGAATAGTATGAAACTTTGTGATCGATGTACATTTTGCCATATGTTCTTTGAGTAGTGAAAAGATTAGTTGTTGTGAAAATATCATGTTGTTGATAAAGATTGGCGATAAAGATTACTTTGATGATGACAATACAAACACGGTGAGTACAAGGCGAATCTGAAGTTAAAGATACAATCTTTCCTTGAAGACAAAGATGTTGAAGTTAAAGATACAAAGGAACTTGAAATCAAGCAAGTAGAATTCAAGTTAGGGAGGATTGTTGGGGTATATAAAGTCAAATCAAATCTTGCTTATGAAGAAAGTCAAAGTACTGCTTATGAAGAAAGTCAAAGTACTGCTCGTCAAAGTACTGCTATGTTAAAGGACTGTTATGCAAATCGTTTAAGGACTGTTACGTAATTCTAGAATATTCTTAGATTAGAATTAGTTTACTTGTCGTACAATAATTGTAAACTGACTAGGGTTTTCCTTATGCCTATAAAAGGACCTCTAGATTGGCATTAGAGATACATGCAAGTACGATATTAGAGTTATTTAGCGATTAGGGTTGTTAGTGAATCTGTATAATAAGCAGGTTCAAAGTTTGGTTTTAATATAATCGTTGAAGTTCAAAGTTATTCTTCTTAGCTTTGTTGAAGTAGATTCCGCATACTTAACGAGTTATATCGGTGTTTCATCATTAGTAGTTTTGGATTTATCCAAGGTTGCTAAACCCTTACAAGCTACATAGTTAGTTTGGTCGAGTATATCGATCCAACAGCATTGGCTTGGAGCATTAGAGTCGAACGGTATATTTTGAAGGCTGGATGTATTATATTTCACCATTCGATAACTTTTAAATTTTTTATTTAAATTAAAACTTGGGACCTCTTGTTTTAACTCGATTTTATTTATCGAATAGTAATATTTAAAACGTCTCATTTAAAGGTCGTTTTCTATGACTTGAACTTTGTGCTATGAGTAACACCTACATTACATAGCAAATGATTTCACAGGAAAAACACAAGTAACATCAAACTCACTAAGAACATTACGTAGCAAATGATTTCACAGTAGCTAAACCAATGCATCTATACTCAAGACTGGGCATAGTTGTTTGCTTCTTACTTTCCGAAACCAATGAATCACCCAAGAAAACACAAAAGTACATTTACCCCAATCGAATATGTTTAAACTTTAATACCAAGATTATTGATGACATCAAATAAGTACTAATTATATGCATCATTTATCCCGTTTATATTTTTCATTTACATATTATATGAGAAATGTTACTTAATCATTCATATTTGTAATTCTCAGTAATTCTGGAGTAAAAGTGGAAAAGAACGGAAAACGAAGTGTTTTAGAGCGAAAACGAGAATATTGAAGGAATCCTATTATTCGAGCCTTCAATACGGCGTATAGATGCCATTACACTCAGAAGAATTCTCATACCTTACCTAACTTTGAAGAATACGGTATCCATCTCTAGGTATACACCAGTATGATACTTTGTCTAAGTTAAGATGACATGTCATCGTAAGAATATGGTGTATCCATGCTTGGAGATATGCCATATAGGAACCCTAGCTATTTGAAGACCTATGACGAGATTATATGGAATACGGTGTATCTCGATCCCTATTATATCAGATATCGTTCCTTAGCCAAGAAAACAAGTAATGAAATGAAGAAATCATGCTTATGATATTACCTTAGAGGATGTTTCACTATTTTGGTCATAACTCCTTCGTCCGGACTCAGATTTAGGCGATTCAAGTGGCCACGCGAAGAGAAAATTAAAATCTACAACCTGGAAGATGAATATGTCGTATGGATAAGGCTAGTATGCTGTACTGGGAGTCGAACAATAGAAATGTTATTTTTAGTATATCTAGGAGGCTACTAATGTTCAACCCTTTAAATACCAAACCTTATTGATGAATTTATGATGACTTTTACCACCATTGGGACACTCACAAGGGTCTCCACACGTTTATAACACAGGAAGATTCAAGTTGAAGATCCATTCCATCACGAAGAACATCTCTTTCATTATTACATTGTGTATCATTTGGTTAGCGTATCATTTTGTCTATGAATACTTTACAATTTCCTTTGATCAATTGATGTACTCGTTATTGATATTATGGGCTAACACCCTTATGTGTTAACCAAGTTTATGTATTCCTTATGATTTTTATTTATTTATGTCTATTGTTTCATTTCTTGTTGGATATTATTTATGTTTATCGCCAATACTTGTTTACTTGCTTGATTGTGTTCTTATTTATTTTCTAGATCTTTTGGAATATGAAATAATTCGTAATTTAACTATCGGTAATTGTGGTTACTTGAATTGATAAATAAACCTAAGATCCATATCATAATAGTAGAGTGTAGGGAAAACCATCTAAAACGATCTCTAGTTAAGGAAAACCACCTAGAACGATCCCTTTTGGAAAATTCCACTATTAGGACTAGTGCGCGTAATGCGTCTAGGTTAGATAATTAGAGGATTAAGGAAAGTAAGCTAGTCAAAACTAGATAAATTATAATTAATAATTGAAGGACTTTATGCGGCCTTGTTAATTATGACAGCATTAGCCTCGGAATTGGGGAGAAGATCCACCTAGTTTACATTCGTGAATCACCAACGAAAATAAGTAAGTAATCATTGCACTTGTAGATGAATCACTATTATTTGGTAAGATGAACTTGGCTAGCAAGTTCTTCTACTATTGGCCTCGACCTTTTTTCCTTATTGTTTGTTTAATTAGTTTATTTAATTATTTTATTAGTTAATTAGTAATCCAAACTCATGCCAGTATCTTAGGCTAAACCCCCCCCCCTATTTGCATTATTTTAGGTTACTTAGTTTGTTTAGATAATTAGATTACCTTTAGGTTAGTATTTATGCAACTGCCTCCTAGACAACGACTCGTACTCACCATTAACTAACTATAATTGATCGGGTACACTGCCTGTTAGTGTTAGTCTATATGTTAGTTCGACAAAATATAAATATAAAATTTGGTTAAAATAAATAGACCTATTAGAACACATCAATTTACCTGTCTTATTAAGCTAAACTCCACAACCTGGAGAGCCTTTAAGGTATCTCAAAACCCTTAAAGCAACTTTAAGATGTGTCTCAAGAGGTGTATGCATATATTGACTCAAACAATGCATTAAATAAGTTATATCACGCCTTATATGAGTCAGATAAATCAATCTACCAATGAGCTTTTGATGATTTCTAATATTTCTAAGATACTTGTCATCTTGACTCTCTTTGTGATTTAAAACATAGTTTTCAAGTGAAGTATTTGAAACTGGTTTGGCCGCAAGAAGGCCAAACTCATGAAAAAGTTCTAAACAATATATCCTTTGTGATAACAAATTCCTTTGTCATTTGCTAAAACTTTAATCCCCAATCCTTAATCCAAACGTGCTTTTTAGAAAAACTTTGAAGTTGTCAATTTCTTTTATGGCACTTCTAGTAATAACAAGGCCATCAACATAAACTAACAAAGCCACAAAAGGTTTTCAATAACCCTTAACAAACAAAGAATAATCAAACCAATTACAAAAGGGATTAAACCAAATCAAACACCAAATTAAAATTCGGTTCGGTTTGAATTAAAAATAAATAAGAAATCAAATTCAAGTAAATTCCTTAACTTAATCTAAAATACATAATAAAGACCTAAAAGTTCAAATTATATTAGAAAATCAATAGGTCTCATAAGTGCTTAAATAAATCAAAACAAAACCTAAGTGTAACAGAAAAAGATTTTTTTGCAATCGGACAAAAGTATATTAAATCAATAGAATTTTCTTCGAAACAAAGTCTTCAGAATTACTTGAAGTGTTTAAAAAGCTCGAATATTCCATATTCAAGCATCTCGGTTCGGTGTAAAATGTATTTAAAGATTTTAAGAATGTTACTTAAAATAACGGGATACAAAATATAAATATACTTTAAACTTTTTTTTTGTTTCGTAAGTGTAGATGTTCGTGTTTTTCAGTTCGGTTTTAACCCGAACCATACACCAATCAAAGATTTTAATTTTGGTTTTATTGGATTTCTATTTGCTTTATTTTTCTATTATTTGATGTCAAACCAAACATTGAACACCCCTATCTAGAAAATCCAATAGTCCATTATATATACTTGTCATGTCTCACTACTATCTCAACAAAGGAAAAAATGAAGGTTTCTATTATTGTTCTCCAGCTTTATTTAATCTCTTTCTTCTTTTTCATCTCCCCAACATTAGCCACAGATCCACCTTCAAACTATAGAGGTGTAGATGGGAATCCATCTCCTCATTCGCCGAAGAACATGGGTACATCACCCCCGACTGGACCGCCTAACACTTACACCAACACACCACCCGCCAACGACATGGATACACCTTCATTCCCCTTTGGACCACATAAAACTAATACCAACACACCATCCATCAACAACGGGCCAAGTGGATGTAGCGTCAAAATAAATGGCAATTGTTATGATGAACCCAGCAACACCCCGCCAAGTTCAGGCAATTGTTATGATGACAACGATTATTGTGTTGACGACGATTGCACGGAACGAAATAGCTGTCCTTAAATTCCTAGGTGAACTTTTACGTTTTATATAGAGCCTTAAGTTTTATGTAAGCTATATAGTTATCAGTTATGAGTTTATGACTTTTTATGTTTATTACCCGATCAAATATATGTATTAAGTTGTACTTGGATTGAGTAGATATCATTATTTCGCAATTGGAAAGATCGAATACGTGTTAATCTAACTTATAATTCGTAATAGTGGTAAGTTTGACCAACACGAGCTAAGTTTTATTGAAAAATTTGGTGCTCAAGTACAAGATGTGCATGCATGCATGTATATCAAATATTTGAAAACAAAATTAACAATGATTATGCACTGATCGAACCAATAGATAAGAGAAAAGTTTCACGTACCTTAACTTTTGAAACATTTACTTTAAAAATGGGGCTTGAAACAATTAATCGACTCCACAATTAATATGGGGTTGATATGCAGTTACTCAAACCATCCAGGTGTGATAGATATTGAGGGTTGGCTCCACTATAAGGACACTAAAGCACAAGCTTTAGGCCTGTGATTTTTGAAAGTCTCAAAATTGCATTTTTGATCATTTATAAACGATAAGAGTTAAAAAAAAAAAAGGTGTCAAAATGAAGTTTTCAATCAATGAACACACAAGAAACGAGTAAAAAAATTAAAACCTTAGTTTGATCTTGCTTTAGGCCACCATAAGCCTCGGGACGCCTTTGTTGATAGTATACAAATCACGAATGGCTTATAGCTTAGTGGTACGATATGGTTGTATATGCTCATATGCCGTGAGATCTCCTCAATCAAGTAGTTGTGGGTTCAATATTATTGTATGAACATTTGCATGCGTGAGATATTTAATTTGTACTATAATATAGTGAGAGTTCTGTTTTTCTAAAAGATTAAAACAAAAAGATGGTTTACAAACTGCCACAGGAAGCTAACCCGGTCGTGCTTTAGGTAGGCTGACAATCGTGACCGTGACATGACCAGCATCACCATGTGCCACATCGCCTTTCTTTCTCCCGGTGACCGACATGACCAGGATGTCACGATCGATGACCGACGCTTTTTTTTTTTTTTTTTTTTTTTTTTTTTTTGTCGTCGGCGAGAAATTCATATTCGGTTGATTTTGTGGCGGTCGGGATTGTCGTTTTTATGGTGGGGTATTTTTTTGACATTTTGAACTTGAATGAGAATTAGATTGAAGTAAATATAGATGAGAAGTAGTTTGAGGTGAATTGTGTTTGAAGTGAAGTTGGTATTTTATAAAGTGGTAAAAAAAAAATTTAAAGGTTTTTTTTTTAGTTTAAAAGACTTAACCGTCAATTTTTTTTTTTTTTTTTACACTTCAATGCCCCAAACGGGCAAAAAGTAGTTGGGGGAGTGCAATTTAATTCGGTCGAATATTGAACCGATGTTCACATTTTTTGCTTGTCGACCGATGTGATGACCCGAGCCCACATTAGGGTCGACCGATGTTAACAACGGTCGTGGGTTAAAAATTTCGATGACCAACCGATTTTTTCTGTTCGATTGTGCCCAGCCTTAAAGATAGACCCCAAGTTCTGAAACAAATTTTCGACTTTCTTAGACTACAAGAAACATTATAGACTGTACAACTTCTTGATAGTTGGTGAAAAATTTTAGTGCTCGAAATACAATAACCACAATTTTTAGGAATAATTGTCAATAAAATTTATTTCACGATTGCTATTAATTTTTTTTGGCACAGGAATAATTCAGTAAATAATTAAAAAACAATTGCCAATACATACCATATACACTATCACTTTACTAAAACATACTCAATATTTCCTCTTTCTCTAATATGTCCAATTTGATGCCCAGAACCCAAACCGTGCGCACCAAATCATAAAGTATTGCTATACACCCCAATGTGGTGCGGAGGGAAAGAAAAGACAATGTATTTTGGTGCTCATGACAAAGATTTTGGGCACCATATCATTAATGCTCCATAAATAATTTGGTGCGCAAGGGAGGTGTTTTGGGCACCAAAACATACGTGTCACATCCCCGTTGGTCTATAAATTAATTATGGTGCTTTGTTTTAATAGTTGGTGCTTTGTTTATAATTTGGTGCTAAGGGTGGTGTTTTGGGCACCAAAAATATAAGTGGCACATTCTCATTGGTTCAAAATAAATGGTGCTTTGTTTAATAATTTGGTGCGCAAGGGTGGTGTTTTGGGCACCAAAATGACCAAAATGCAAATACGATCCAAATACATCCTATTTTGAAAATACCCTAGTAATCGACCATTTATCCAAATCACCATAAAACATGATATTGTATTCTTCTAAACGTAATTTATGACCGAGAGTTGCAAACAAATTCACTCATAAACCCTTGACTTCATGAGATTTCTATTTACTGAATGTAGGAAAGTGTCCACAAAAGTATGTACATTTTTCTTAGTTGTCATGAGAAGAGTATATATTACTTGAGATATCCATGTCCTTTGCAAAAGACTCTTGTTAGAGTGTGTATTTGTTGGGTTTACTAATCATAACAATTATAGAAAACACATAAACATCATCAAAGCATGCAATGAAGTAATAGGAATAATACTTGTAAATTAATTAACCAAATTAAAAGTATATCGTGCCTTTTGCGAATCAATGAAATTAGGGTTTATGAAAGCCCCAAATTAAGATCAAGTACCAAGAAACCTTAAACCCTAATAAATTAGGGTTTAATACATTCGACTACACTAAAAGTCGAACACCCAAGTTACCAACACAAGTGCATTGGCCTCCGTTCTTGTACACACGTATTAGTAGCGAATCAATGAGAAAAGCTATGTTCTTGATTACAATAGATTAACCAAACACCTTTGTTATGCTCAAGGTCACCGCAAATCCCTTACATGGGGTTTTACTCACGACCTAAGTACAAGTGGGAAGAAGAAGAAGTTTGGCCTTCTATTGAAATCTAGTGTCAAAGGATGAATACATGGGATGTATTTATAGCCTTATGGTAGATGTCAAGATTACTATGATTTCGATGTGGGATTCAATAGTTTCGGCCAAAAACAAGCCCAAAAGAGGTTCCTAAAACCTTCTCTTGGCTTGTTAACTTTTCTTCATATCCATTGACATTTAACGACCGATAATCAAAACTCGTTAAATATTAACTATCGTTATATTTATTTATAATCAATAATTAAATATTACATTTAATATATTAATTATTATTTACATTGATTCTCATACGTAATGTGTGCAATCCGAAGTCTCGAGTTCGAATCCGGTCATACATATATTAATAATTATCCATAAACCTTTCGGCTCCCACTGGATATTACTTAATATAGCAATGACATTGGTTTAGTGTAGCCTAACACGCCAATGCCCCGATTTGAACCGAGTGTGGTTTCTGGAAAACCATTTTAATGATTCATCATTAATACTTATCCTTTACTTCTAATACTTCATTAGCGTGAATATGGATCAAGTCATTTCACAAGTTAATATTTTGTTTCTCGTTATATATGATTGAACAAGATTACCAAATCATCTGAACATATTCCAGATAGATCTTGGGTAAGGCCTTACAAACATCTTGTCAATCCTACGAGTAGCCCAAACAGTATTATGCTTTGAAACAAATTCAAATGAGCAAATTCTCTTGACTACAAGCAAAACTCATGAACTTTGTAACACTTCTGAAAATAGCCCTTATAACCACCTTTTACGGATAGCGTTAGACTATTTCACACAATTGTACTATATTCATAATGATTATCCGGTATCTCAAGTCCGAGGATAAATATACATGATTTACTTAATGACAAGGATCCATAAAGTACAATCATGTTAAGTCGATTTGTCCTATATTCAATTCATTGAATATCATGTGAATTGGCATGTCCCACGCATCAATATACTTAAAGTATATTCTACAAAACTCAGTTGTCTTAATTCAATGACATTCCCACATCATTGATCGACAACGGACTTTTAGAATAACATAAGTTATTCACGGATTAAACATGCAAATATAGGATATAATATTAAAAATGAAAATAAACATAACCAATATTTTACTTCATTTAAATAATATTTGTTCAAAACATCCCTTATCCAAATACTAAATAGATCAATGCATGATAATCTTGGTTAATGAATTATGTCTCAAGTAATGACAATCATACTTGTTGACAAGACATAATTTCGACTAACTTTGATCTATCAGAATTTTGAGAATACTTATTTTAAGAATTCAACTAGTGAAGTTCTTGTATGTGTGCATTCAAAATATCTTGATATTGCCACATAATATTTCATAAAGTGTGTGACATCCTCAACCACCAATTTATGACAATCAAACTTTCAAATATTTTAAAGTTTAAAGTATTTTTATTCTTTATTGTATAATGCAACAATGTTCTTAGTTGAGCACAAACAGTTCACATGGCCATTTACAAGGATGAAATCCTCCCATGACTAGTATTGAGTGTCATCTCAATTAAACCAGCATCATTGTATACAAACAACAATATGCTCTTTAAAAAAATTCGTAAACTTCAATATCCATTTTCCAAATGATATATCATGTTCTATTAGACTCATTAATTTTAATACCACACATGTTTATTAATAATAAACATATATTCCAAGGTTGTATGTCTTATTTTCCAAATCTTTAAGTGAAGTTCCATTCCAAACTAAAACTTAACATTTAGCTTAGATTGAATGTTACTACCCACAACATATAAGATTCAAAGAAAATAAACATAATACTCCCACTAGCTTTCAGGAATACTTAGAAATTATCTTATTTTAATCTTAAATCAAAACTTGGATTTAATAGTTAAACATAAAAATCATCTCCTAGATGCATGCATATATCCATTCATGGATTCTTGCCGTTTGTACATTTCCAAAGATTATGTGAATTTATAAAACTCCTTTCGATTGCTTATCGTCCTCGAAAAGCAATCACACAAGAAATAGTTTTAATATTCCATTGTCATTTTTCATATCAATGAAAATAAGTATGACAATTATAATCATTATATATTTAATGTGCCAAGGAAAGAATATTCAATCACGATTAATTGCTTAAGTGTGATTACTAATCTTGTCACAAGTCATGCATTAAACACATGTACAATATTTTGTCCATATGATTTCTACACAAATATTTAAACCACTAAGGTTTTCCTACTTTTGAAGAAACTCGTCTTTATTTAGATAAACCAAGTTTTCAAAGTTGATTATCTTTTGGATGACATCTTAACATTCATAGTATGAATAATTTACCACAATTCAATATTAGGTAATATATCATTATGATTAACGAGTTTACCATGATCCTGTAATTCATATTTCTCATCATATCAAATATCTGAGATATCCTTGCGGATCTATGAATGATAATTCCATCATCTTGAGGTCTAACATTTACATGTTTAGCCTCATCATGTTATTCACTAGTGTGTTTTAGAAGATTATGCGTTTTGTAATTTAATCTCTTCAAGATCTAAACAAAACTCCCACTTGCTTTTGTAATTAAAGACTATCTATAAATACTTTAGCAATTAGAACAACACTAAATTGTTTTCTATTGGGATATTACAAATCACATTAACAGTTCGTAGAATCTAGTTCGTTAATAACCTACTTCATAAGTAGTTTTAACAAATCATAACTTCAATATAAGACTCTATATGATTCATCACATTCCATACTAAAATGGTGTCTTATTAATCTTCTAGGTTTTGAGTTTTATTAAGTATATTGATAACGCTACACGCGTCGTTCGGGGTCAAAGGAACTTCCTTTTCTTCGAGCAAGTTTTATAACACCCTAGGCGTGAACCTAATCGTTGTAGTGTAGTAATTAGGGTAAGCCACGGGTATTGATATCGTTCTCTAGGGAATAGTGTCGTTAGGCTGAAGTATATGTTGATTTAAGTCTAAAGATGAGGATGATTATTTTGTATTTTTATATTTTATAAATCTCGGTTTTGGAGGGAGGGTGGAATTAGTTGCTAGTCAACTATTCCAAAAGATACTAACTAAATTAGGGGTCTACCAAGAAGCGTGAAGCGTATCTACTTATGATGTATTACTCCTTGCTAGCTATCCAATTCTACCTCTTGAATTGTCACGTCCCTATTGATGGTTGAATTGTCACGTCCTTATTTCTAGTTGCGTTGTGTGTCTAAGGTTGTAGGGTATCGTTTCTCCCTAACTCTTTGAATTCACCTTTAAGTGTAGTAAACAAAATCCACTTATTCATTCATAAACTAACTTTAAGGTTATCTTTGATTTAGTAAGCGAAATCCACCAAGTCATTCATAAACTATCAAGGATTTATCAAGTGTTAAACACAACGATAGCCTAGTCGCACTTCCTAAGCCAATTACAATTAAGATAAGAGACAACCAATCAAACAAGAGCGGTGGGATGCAAGAATTATAAACTAAACCAATTAGACTCATTGAAGTTGTCACACCCTAATGATGAAGATAGACACAAGCATCACTAAGAAATCAATAAGATCTAATTAATTGTATACAAGTTTCACACAATCATAAGCGAGACACTAGATGAATTAGCCAAGCATAATTAATGAAGAGCAAGCAACAATTATGATAATTGAAGACATACCATAGGATTGGATTAACAAACAAACCAACACACAATGTTTATAGAGTGTTTGGAACCCTTTAAGTTCTTTGGAAAAACACCTACCTAAACCACAGAATCGGACTTAGGGTTTAGGGCTTACAAAAGTGAAGTTATAATGTTATATTTATAAGCGATTTTACGTCGGCAAGAGTGACGGCGTCACACTTATAGAGTGACGGCGTCACGACCATTTTTCACAAATTGTAGATTTTCTCGTTCCGGTCGCGGGCTTTTGAACCACCTTAATCCGAGTTCGTATGCAAAAGTTATGGCCAAAACAATATCAACTACTTGGCGCATGTTGTGACTTGATCGACTTGTGGCGTCACCTTAAGGTTGTGACGCGTCGCCCGATCTCGACGTCGTCTGGTCGCATCTAGGCCGTCCGAGTAACGACGGCCTACTCCTTTAGAACTGACGTCGTCCTTGAAAACATGCAATTTCGCCCGACCCGTCATAAAATTCCTTCCGACGGCGTCGCAGATATCTGATGGCGCCGTCGCCTTATGTTTCAATGACTTTGAGTGTCTCGATTCGACTTTGGCCATTTTCTTCGTATATTCGCGCCTTTTAGTCCAAATAAGCATCATTCCAGCATTTTGCCTTCAGAGACCTAAAAGTGAAAAGGAGCGATATTAAGCAATAACGGATCTGTAGTGATCGAATAAGGGCTTAAATGACCCTTAAAATGTACCTTTAAAACCTTATCAAATATCCCTACACTTGGTATTTGCTTGTCCTCAAGCAAATGTGCTTTAGCCAATTAATTTATAAGTTAGGGGTCATGAAGCATTCATTCAAAGCGGTCCACAACACATATAAGCCCATAAAAGTCATAACAAGCACGGAATTACATACTAGCACCTCACATGGGGTGTTTGGATACTCACATCTCTCTCGGGTGTATATATGAAATATAACAAATCGGAAATGGAAGATAAACACTCATTAACCGGTCCTAGTACATAGATTACCATAAGCTTGAGAATAGATCAAACCTCAATCGCTTTGGCGTAAGCACCTAGGAAAGACTATCAAAGAGGTCTTTTAAAGGGTTGTAATGTTAGGCTTACGGTAGGGAAATGAAGGGTTTGGTGGGATAGGCTATTTAGTGGTGGATAGTCAAAATCTCTATGTTGCAAGTATACGAAGAATGGCGTTGCTAAGCCAAGACTCGACACTCTAAAACTCTAGGCAACGAAAATAAACAAACATAATTTAAAAGATAGATGTAGGATGGTAGCCCGTATGTTTTTTTTTTTTTTTTAATTTTTTTTCATTTTTTTTTTTTTTTTTTTTTTTTTTTACACTTTTACTCTACCATCCTCTACGGTACATCAAAATGATAGGGATTTATAGACACATCCCTACACTTGAGTTTTATTACTCTAACACTAATTTGACCAATTGAAAAGATCAAAACACTTGGAGTACATTATTATGCAAACAAAGGAATTTGAGTTTAACGTTCTCTTTCCTATGTTTCATAAACTTTAACTTTCCATGAATCCCAATCATCCCAAAAGCGTATACAAAAGATATGACTCGACTTAGCAACTCATGCAAGCAACCGGATAATTGAACTAAGGGTTTTGGGTGATAACATAAATTGCACTAAAAGTGAGTGCAATAAAGGTAGGCTAAGGCGATTTGGGTGTATATTTGGGGTGGGGTGTAAACAATGCTCTTCATTGATATTCGGAAAACCGAAACATCACGAGAACCGCGAAAAGGATAGGCTCGAGGGTTAACTAGGGTATCGTGTACTAAAGATGAGTACTGTAGCAAAGGGTGTGGGGAATTACTCAACCGAGGTGGAAGAAGTAATTATATTACAATGTATCAAACAAGGGTTTATCCTAATGCCTCTTATCATTTAGTTATTCCTAACTACACAAGTGTAGTCTCACTAGCGATCTCGGAATGCATCACAAAACAAGTTCTAGAATCTAATATACTACCGGTTCACACTCTAAGCATTAAAGATGAATGCTTTAATTCCTACTAATCTAAGGCGATCCTCACATTTTGGGTGGAATTTAGGTGGTAAAGGGTTTTGTGCTAGTCATGCAACTTCCTATCCATGAGACGCTTTTGTTAAGACTAATGGCCCACTCCTATCGTCATGAAAAATTTTAAATTTGGCTAAAATTACCTAACCTACATTTTCTCATGGTTTATTACACAATTACACTTGGACAAAGCAAATAATCAAGGATAAGCATAGTTTCAAAGTTCCGTTTTATTTTCCTCCTACACTTAAACCGAACATTGTCCCCAATGTTCCCGAAAGTATCAAAGTTATGATAAAGAAGGTAATTAAAAGCGAAAGAAACTTATACTCCCGATTAGCTCGGTAGGATCCGTGTGTGAAGTAGTGGTTAAATCCTTTCCAAGAAGAATTTATGCGTGAAAAGCTCCTCAATCTTATGTAACTTCTTCTTGATAAATTAAACATGCACACTTGAAGAAAACAAACAACCCAACGCATCAAACCGAACAAAGAAAAATCACAACAAGATGTAATTCCAGACTTAAATAAGATATAATGCTTGTGGAATGGATGTTTCTGAATTTCTAAGAAAATTAAGACACGAAAATTCCAAAATTTATAAGTAGCTCGAAAACGAGAAAAAGTAATGATGTTTTACTCCTTCCGACGCGTCGAGTTGCAATCTGACGCCGTCAGTTATCCCGACAAAAAGCGGTGCGATTTTACGGAAAAATTCGAAAATTTACATCTTTAGAATCGGAAAAATTTCGCAAAACATCCATTATGACTCGATACAAGCATTTGACTCGAACAAACAAACATATATATATCATTTATTTAATTTTTATTCTCATGTTTACGTTTCTTTTGAAAACGTGTGTAATCCTCCCTACACTTATCCCTTATGTAAAATACCTTTATATGCAATTAAGACGAGGTTAAAAACAAAATAAAGCATTTTTACAAAATTAAACATGAGAATAGACAATTAATAAAAGATATACGACACACAAATAAAAATAAAAACAAATACACATGGGTTGCCTCCCAAGAAGCGCTTGTTTTTGTTCGAGTCACGAGCCTGACTCTACCCTTATTTAAGATAAAGGGAAGTTTTCCCTACACTTAAGTTCAAGTGCGGGTGATAGTAGCGATACACACCCTTAGGGTGGAAATATGCCACGTGAGGTGAAGGGGGTGTGTGAATGGCTTCCTTCATCCTAAAACTACCCGGACTAAATTGGTTGATGGGTGGGTCGGTTCCTCGTTTATTTAAGGATGGAAGTAAAGATTGAGGTTCCGGCTCATCAACACTAGGAAATTCCCTAGAACTAAGAATAAGACCGAGACTACAAGTATTCAAACCTATATTCTCTAGTTGCGTTTGGTTCAAATGTTCTACCTCCATTGGGATTCCTAAAGTCTCTTCTACTACTTAGGGTAAGTCACGTGCGGTGTGTATGCCTTAAATGATGGTGGGACTTGTGGGATACCTTGTGGGTCTAGACTTATCACCTTATCCTCAATCACATCTACATCATCTATATGCTCGTCATGTATTATTTCCTTAGGTCGTGATGAAACCAACTCTAGTAATTGATCCAACTTATGGTTTAATGCTTGGTTGCTTACCATAATGTTTTCATAAATTTGGTCGGTTCTCCTAAGGGCCTCACTAAAAATAGTTTCTAAACACGGAGGTTGTTCACGAAAGTCTATCCTAGGTGAAGGATCAAACGAAGCATAGGTTTCACTAGATGAGGTATTTTGTGGGCTTGATGGAATGGTGAAATCCTCAAAAGGTTTATGGACTTGGTTACTTTCTTCCCACCATCTTGAATAATCCGCTTTGGTAATATCATAATTTCTTATGAAAAAACCTAATCGCGGATATAATGGATTCGCGTTCTCCATAATGGTGAACGGAAGAGTCAATGGAAAAGTTTTACGAACAAAGGCACAAAGAAGGGGGATAGACTACGAGGAAGCTAATAAAAGAAAAAAATCTCACTTGATAGGAATCTTGTGAGTAGACCTAAACGAGATAGAAATCAAGCCTAAACAATAACTATTCCCGGCAGCGCGCAAAAACTTGATAACGCTACACGCGTCGTTCGGGGTCAAAGGAACTTCCTTTTCTTGAGCAAGTTTTATAACACCCTAAGCGTTGAACCTAATCGTTGTAGTGTAGTAATTAGGGTAAGCCACGGGTATTGATATCGTTCTCTAGGGAATAGTGTCGTTAAGGGTGAAGTATATGTTGATTTAAGTCTAAAGATGAGGATGATTATTTTGTATTTTATATTTTATAAATCTCGGTTTTGGAGGGAGGGTGGAATTAGTTGCTAGTCAACTATTCCAAAAGATACTAACTAAATTAGGGGTCTACCGATGAACGTGAGCGTATCTACTTATGATGTATTACTCCTTGCTAGCTATCCAATTCTACCTCTTTGAATTGTCACGTCCTATTGATGGTTGAATTGTCACGTCCTTATTTCTAGTTGCGTTGTGTGTCTAAGGTTGTAGGGTATGCGTTTCTCCCTAACTCTTTGAATTCACCTTTAAGTGTAGTAAACAAAATCCACTTATTCATTCATAAACTAACTTTAAGGTTATCTTTGATTTAGTAAACGAAATCCACCAAGTCATTCATAAACTATCAAGGATTTATCAAGTGTTAAACACAACGATAGCCTAGTCGCACTTCCTAAGCCAATTACAATTAAGATAAGAGACAACCAATCAAACAAGAGCGGTAGGATGCAAGAATTATAAACTAAACCAATTAGACTCATTGAAGTTGTCACACCCTAATGATGAAGATAGACACAAGCATCACTAAGAAATCAATAAGATCTAATTAATTGTATACAAGTTTCACACAATCATAAGCGGACACTAGATGAATTAGCCAAGCATAATTAATGAAGAGCAAGCAACAATTATGATAATTGAAGACATACCATAGGATTGGATTAACAAACAAACCAACACACAATGTTTATAGAGTGTTTGGAACCCTTTAAGTTCTTTGGAAAAACACCTACCTAAACCCCGGAATCGGACTTAGGGTTTAGGGCTTACAAAAAGTGAAGTTATAATGTTATATTTATAGGCGATTTTACGTCGGCAAAGAGTGACGTCACACTTATAGAGTGACGGCGTCACGACCATTTTTCAACAAATTGTAGATTTTCTCGTTCGGTCGCTGGGCTTTTGAACCACCTTAATCCGAGTTCGTATGCAAAAGTTATGGCCAAAACAATATCAACTACTTGCGCATGTTGTGACTTGATCGACTTGTGGCGTCACCTTAAGGTTGTGACGCCGTCGCCTGCCGATCTCGGCGTCGTCTGGTCGCATCTAGGCCGTCCGAGTAACGACGGCCTACTCCTTTAGAACCGACGTCGTCCTTGAAAACATGCAATTTAAACCCGACCGTCGCAAAATTCCTTCCGACGCGTCGCGAGATATGCGATGGACGTCGCCTTATGTTTCAAAGACTTTGAGTGTCTCGATTCGACTTTGGCCATTTTCTTCGTATATTCGCCTTTTCGTCCAAATAAGCATCATTCCAGCATTTTGCCTTCAAGAGACCTAAAAGTGAAAAGGAACGATATTAAGCAATAACGGATCTGAGTGATCGAATAAGGGCTTAAATGACCCTTAAAAATGTACCTTTTAAAACCTTATCATATATCCAATCAATACTTAATTTTCTAACCTTGATAACTTTTGGAAGAAAAGAGGATATAGTTATCTTGAATCAAATAATATGACAAAGTTTGATTCTTCTAAGCGACATTACCATATACATACAGATTTCATTAGAATTAATATTGTAAGATAATCTAACAATATGTAAGATAAACGTATTCCTTTTGGCTTACCTATTTACCAACCAAGTCAACTTAATGGTATAATAGAATATTCAAGCCAATTGCATGTTTTATAACATAAGTATTCTTTGACCAAGTCAAAAGACATAACTGTTATAAATCTTACTTTATATTATAAGTCTTTAAAAGACTTCATGTTTGTGACTTTTCAAAGAAACACATAAACATTTATAATTTTAAAGTAATTATGAACACCACACTTGGTTTCAATTAATTTATTTTCAAGTTAATATACTACTCCATCTATTTATGTCATTCTAAAAATACATAAATATTTAAGATAGTATTAAATTACTTTATTTATTTATGTCATTCCATGAAGTGTTCAACTTAAGAAACTGTAAAAACATCCACGCCCAATCCCACGACAAGTGGAGATTTACCTTGAGATTACAATCTAGCCAAGATCTCACTTAAACTAAAATGTAACTTCAAGTGTTTTTATAATTTGAATGACATAAGACATAAAAGTAGTCTATGCTATAATCTTGACACATGTTCTTTTAACAAGAAAATCTTATTAGAACGTCAATCTCTTACCTCACGATCAAGAGAATCCATTAATCATATTTGTATGTGTTGTTCCTTTGCACACAATAAATACTTCTCCCACTTGTGCATAGAACAACATCATATAGAAGATAAACACCATGACATTCATTTGTTTATGTGAGCAATATGATAGTGTCATAGATATATAAGCATTACAAGTAGATGTATGAGCACTTAATTATCAAGGAAGCGTTCATGACTATCCTTGAGAATATGAATGTCTAGATTTTTGAGCGTAATGTATTATTTCAAGAAAATCTAGAAATAATCTGAGTTACTATCAAGATAATAAATCTTGTAACTCCTAATTGAATTAGACAACATTACAATAATGTCTTATTCAAGAATACACCATACTCCAACCTGGATTTGACAACATTATAAGTGTTTCATTAACCAATTGAAAATAGTGTGCTATTACGTTGTTACCTTTTTAAAGACCATTCGTAACAATTACTTATGTACTAAAAGAGTGTATTCTACTGTAGATGATGGATCATCCATCAATGCTAATAACTTGAAAATTTGAGCATGCAATTTCTTCATTAATAGGTCTACTATCCCCACAAGGGTGTGTAGCACTTTTAATTGGTCAAAGCAAAACAACTAGATAAACTATACTAGTTTGTCTTTTACCAATTTTGCGGTAATTAGTCTAGCTTCTAATTTAATAACTCATAAAATGTCAAACATGTTTTCTAGTTGACCAAAATGTCATACAAGAATTCAATCACCAACAGAGGGTAATGAAATCTCTTAAGGAAAACATAGTGTGCAATTTCTTAACTATTAATGTTGCTATGAGTTATATATTAGAATTTAGACAATTCTAATGTTCCTATCATACCTTTCTCAATCATGAAAAGGAATAGGATTGAGTCTCACTCTTCTTCCAAGGAAAAGAGTCTATGTTTGTCTTTTAGTAAATTTTCTTGATCAAACATTTGTTTGAAAACGAACTAGATCAATTTACCAAAGCCCAAACCACGTTTACGGTTTAATGTTGCATTAATACAATCAAAAGAATTAACAAAATTCAATTTTAGTATTTTCGATAATTAAATCTTTCAAGAAAATAAAATACCCTTAGGTCAATATTCATTATAACCATAGAATTTTCCTTGAATATAGGACCCTCATTATCATAGTTTCACCACATCAGTTGATCTGCTAGTGATGAAAGTATAGAATAGGTAATTGTCGAAGAACAATAATTGACAAACAAGTTTTCAATTCCAAGAAAATATGGGATTTACAATTTTGCCCAACAATTATGCAAAATGTAAGCATGTTTTATCCCATCTTATGCCTTAAATTATAGGTCTCACTAACTAACTTAATTAAGTTGTCTAATTTAGAAAGCGCAAATTATTTAAGATGAGGTCTCACACAACATAAATATTCACCTTGTTATCGTAATCTAGCTCAAGATCTCACATAACTAAATTACAACTTCAAGTGTTTCATATCATTAGATGTCATAAACTTAAATTTTAAAGGGTACAATTTTGATGTAATCAAAACTTATGTATGAAGAAGCATGCATACATCTTCGTAACATAAATTTTTCAAAACCTTACTGTAGTTTTAAATTGCTAAGATTAAATTCTACAAAGTTTTAATCGATGCGTTGAGAAACTTACAACTTTGCACTAAGATGCTTCGTACATAGAATAGTTATACTAGGTAGCTCAATCGAACGCATACGGGGAGGCAGAGGACCGTGTGTTACCAAGCATAATCTTAGACATCCTTTCGGTGTGTTGTGCACACTTCTTTGAACCCCTTTGAGTTTGTTCTAGTGGGTGAGCCGTAGGGTGTGCACGGTTTGGTTTGGGTCGGTTTTGGCTAAAATCGAAACCGAACCACAATGTTCGATTCTTTAGAACCCAAAACCGAAACCGTTCGGTTTTGGCGGTTCGGTTTTTTTGGTTTGTTATCGGTTTCGGTTCGGTTTTCGGTTTTTCGGTTTCTAACCGTTAATATTTGGGTATGGCCAAATTATACCAACAAACTTGTTTTACGTACAAAATTAGTTATTATTCTTTACTTTTTTTCAATTTAAGCATAATAATGTTTATTGCAAAATTCTACAATTACAGATATATAAATGAGACATACACATACAAGCGAACATACACGTAGTATAATCATTATCGAATACTTATTGATATATTCACACAAAACACGCGACACTACAAACACACATATAAATATAAACGTTAAGATAAATATATCATAGATCCACTCACAAAATGAATATGAATTTATCAATTTGATTTATTTAGTTATTTAATCATATCATATTAATTAAATATTATTATATAATAAAACCGGTTCGGTTCGGTTTTTGCGGTTTGGTTTTTGATGAAAACCGAAACCGAACCGTATTTTCGGTTTCGAAAAGTAAAACCGAACCATCGGTTTTAATTTCGTTCGATTTTTCGGTTTGGTTTTTCGGTTTCATTCGGTTTCGGTTTTTTGGTCTGCTTTGCTCACCCCTAGTGAGCCGTTCTAACCACTTAGTAAAGTCGCATCAATCGATTAAAAGTTCAAGATTTAATACTTAGAAAACAAATCAAATTTCGCCATTATTTAGTCTATTTAATTTTCTATTCTTAAAAAACCTTTTGCTTACTAACATGTCACACAATATAAACAAAAAGACACTTTAATAAAAATTAAAACGAACTCAAATAATATACATATAACTTAACAATTTAACATATGTAAAAGCAATTAGCCACATGCATACTTATTTCGATAAAACCTAATAATCAATTCCAGGCGTAAAACCATGCATATATTAACTAGGGCTTTCACCTACCAGTGCAAGTGAGCCACATACATCGACAAGTCGATTGCGTAAGACAAAGTTAATGATATACCATATTGCACATAACGAATTATTATTAGATATATGGAGTTCTTCCCCAATTATATATATATATCAAACTAATTAACATATGAATTTTACTTAACAATTAATCAAAACAATAATCCATGGCAAAACATGCATGTTCCACCATGGATTCCTCATAACAATTATAATCCCAAGATACGCATAATACATGGCACATAACAATTATTCATTAAAACCACATAAAATATACATGCAATCCTAGGGTTTCTACAAGTTTTACAAAAAATTAAACCTAAATAAATCAATTAAGGGTAATCGACCCAAATTAAAAAAAAATTAGGGTTTCAATTTTAAAACCCTAGAAACCAATAAAAGCATGTAAAAATCATAAAGATTCAAATTTTATGTGATTCGGTAATTAATTACAACATATTAACGGCTCGTGATGCCACTGTTGGGTTTTACTAATCATAACAATTATAAAAAACACATAAACATCATCAAAACATGCAGCGGAAGTAATAGGAATAATACTTGTAAATTAATTAACCAAATTAAAAGTATATACGTACCTTTTACGAATAAATGCAATTAGGGTTTATGAAAGCCCCAAATTAAGATCAAGTACCAAGAAACCTTAAACCCTAATAAATTAGGGTTTAATGCATTCGACTACACTAAAAGTCGAACACCCAAGTTACCAACACAAGTGCATTGGCCCTTCGTTCTTGTACACACGTATTAGTAGCGAATCAATGAGAAAAGCTATGTTCTTGATTACAATAGATTAACCAAACACCTTTGTTATGCTCAAGGTCACTCGCAAATCCCTTACATGGGGTTTTACTCGTCGACCTAAGAACAAGTGGGAAGAAAGAAGAAGTTTGGCCTTCTATTGAAATCTAGTGTCAAAGGATGAATACATGGGGATGTATTTATAGCCTTATGGTAGATGTCAAGATTACTATGATTTTCGATGTGGGATTCAATAGTTTCGGCCAAAAACAAGCCCAAAAGAGGGTTCCTAAAACCTTCTCTTGGCTTGTTAACTTTTCTTCATATCCCGTTGACATTTAACGACCGATAATCAAAACTCGTTAAATATTAACTATCGTTAAGTATTTATTTGTAATCAATAATTAAATATTACATTTAATATATTAATTATTATTTACATTGATTCTCATACGTAATGTGTGCAATCCCGAAGTCTCGAGTTCGAATCCGGTCATACATATATTAATAATTATCCATAAACTTTTCAGTATTGGCTCCGCAATGTATGTATCATTGTTTAAATCAATCTGTCTATAATCAAGAATATGTCCAAATTACATTTCACTCATAAAAATTTCGTGAAATGTATGGACCTGATGTAGTGTTTGAACGTGAGAGAGGGAAATAAATATGCCAAAGATGATTTTTCTTATTAATTAAAGAGGATATATCCAAGCAGTTAATAAAGTGTATAATCTTTAAAGGAGATTATTTTTTTTAATGATATCAAGCTTTTCTCTCTTTAATTACCACCATATATGGAAAATGTGGAGAAAGTACCGAGAAACAGATCACTAATAAATTCCATATAGCGTAGAATAGGTAATTGTTATGTGGTTAATTGTTCATGCAACTTCCGGTCTCTTTTCCAGTTCCGGAGCTTGACCGTCTCGATTGAGGGGCCAAAAAATTTCGAGAATAAAGTGTAACATTCTTATATAAAAGACTATAACGATAAACAAAACTAGTGAACTACCCATACTTGTTTAACAAATTAGTACCAATTGACAACTATTTTCTTGAACTCTTGAAAGTTTTATACATTCATGTCTAGTCAAATTATTATAAATGAAACTAATTTTTACTAGAGAAAAGAATAGCAAACCAAAGGAGAAGAGTTTTTATTTTCAAATTTAACTTTTTCTCATTAGCCATATATTGGTACCAAGTTTTTATGATGCACAAATGTAAAATACTTTTATAAATCCATATATCCATATAAATCGGTAATTGCGAGGAAAAATTCGGGGGGGGGAGGGGGAGCACCCTTCTTGTCCTCATCCTCCGCCAATGCTCTTTTCATAAATGGAAAGTGTACGCTTTGTGGATAACTGTCCTAGCAATGACCTGTTTTACGGCTATATCAACAAACGGAATTACACATTTTCTCATGTTTCATTGCGAGAAAACTTTGGAAAGAGATCGCTTTGTGTAGGAAGACTAGTGACTTCCTCGTTAAGAACACGAAGGAAATGGTATCCGTTACTCATAACATGCATATGGATAAACCATGAAATTTCTTTGAGTGGTTAATGCAGCTCTTTTTTTGGAACTCTAGTAGTTTCTCAATGAAACCGTTTTCAAAGAAAAGCGTCCAAACAAAGACTTACTCATCGCTAATGTGAAGACCCATTCTTTTCTTTGGAACATAGATGAAAAATTGTATCAATGGATTAGCCTTACAAACCATCATCCACTCCTATTATAAACTTAGAATTTTATAGCAGCTGACTAGTTTTGATTGAAATGACACCGCTTAAGAAAATGAAAAATTAACAATATTTTGCTCCCACGCTTTTTGTGTCACTACAAGTCTTTAGTCGGCCATGACCTACAAGTTGTTGCTAAGCCTTATTGACAGTTCGTCAAAACCTTTGAACTTATGTAGTTATTAAACAATTGAGGGATGTTTATGTACAAAACTACATGATTAGTTTTTTTTGGGTAAAAGGTCAAAGACCCGGTAAATATATTACTCCAAAAAACGTTTAAGTACAAAGGATATGGGTGAATCCCATATCTCAGCCCGTTACATCGGCGAAAAGCTTACATAACAAGATACGTCATATTCTCTATATAAGAAAATAAACCACTACTCAAGATAACATTAGACTCCTATGGAGCTAACATTTCTTCCTACCAAGGACTTGGAGCTTGATTCCATACGTGTCAAAATAGGCATCCAAATTACCCGGAAGATCGTAAACCTGATCCGCATAGTTGTCATATTCATAGTCATCATAGTCATATTCGTGATCATGACCACCACCGAATAGGTTACTCGACTCATTAAAGGTGTTCACAACCTTCTCATCATCACTATCAGAATCCACAATCTCTTCCACCTTATTGAATGGGTTAACCCTCTTAGTAAAAGAAGTAGCCGGTAAATCTTTATTATAACCCTGATAATCAACCTTTTTAATACGATTACCATTATCATTAACAAGAGTAGTTTTTCCATTGATAAGAAGCCTTTCAAACTCCCCAATTTTCTCAACAATAGGGGTAGGACCAACCGCGGTAGCTTCCATTCAATCACTCACAAGGGGATCTTGTGATACATTACCTGTCTCGAGAGACCCAACCTCCTTTGCTTCCATTGTATTACCAGAAACCTCTACATCAGTAAGATTGCCACAATCATCAGAATCGATCGTATTTAGTGCAGCAAAAGGATTAGATGTAGCAATCTTCGTCCCACTCATACTAGCCATACCAGTGGCTTGCTTCTTCACACTATCCACCTTCTTGGGTTCAGGAGGAGAAGCTTTAGGTTGATACCTAAATTTAGGACCCACTTTAGTAAAACATCCCTTACTTGAAACACTTGGACCACCATTCCTACCCTTATTCTTGTTAGTGACAGTTTGAAAACTATCATTAACAGTCTGTATAGGCTGAGTAGGAAGTGGAATAGATTTAGGACAATCAATGAGCGTATGACCAAACAATTTACACGTATCACACCAAGGCGGTTTCCATTCGTATTCCACCCGAATCTTTTCAATAGTAGATCCTATCTCATCAAGTAATGGTATCTCAACAGTGATGCTCTCCTTAAGGACCTGATCTGCCTTAACTTCAATTAAGCACCTAGCAAAACTACTTGACCCCATGATTCCAAGCACATTTGACTAGTATAAGAATCTAACATTTTTGGCGTACCAATCAATGTAGCTAGGAGGTGAGACCATCATCGAAAACATAGCAAGGGCACGTCATGGAATTTAACCCATATCGGAATATTAGTCAAATCCTCTTTAAGCAGATTAGTATTCAAAGTCCACGTTTTAAGAATAATTGGCACATTCCTAATCATCCATGGTCCGTTTTCAAGCACATCATCAACACCCTTACGAGTGGAAAACTTAAAGAAAAAGAACCCCTTCGCATTCATCATAACCTTTTGAATACCATACTTGGCCCATGTATTACGAATGTAATAATTAACAACCGGAAAAGCAATACGTTTACCAAGAAAATAACCATAGAGGGTATTCTCAAATTTAGAGTTTACCTCCTCAACGAATTTCATAGGAATGGAGAGGTCCACCCCATTAGACTTTTTACTACACTCCAACCTACGAAAATTAGATTTGCGCTTCGTCGAATCAATTGACGTAGCACCATTAGCATTAGCAGAATTCGTACCACTTGTAGGACCAACATACGACATAGGTAATGTATTAACCACAACAGTTGGCGATGAAACATGCACCCTACCAGCTTTTGATGCTACATTAATACCATCTCCACTTGGTAGGTTAGCACCCATATTAGTGTTATCAACATCATGAACACTATTTGAAACGGATGGAATATTAGTACCCCTATTGCTAAGAGCAACGGATAATCATGCACGCTTAAGTTAACTCCAACCGGTTCATCCATAGAATTCAATGTACTCACCATTCTAGTAGGACCAACATCCCAAAATACATCATCAGTAACATTCGACCCATAATTCAGATTAGAGCTAAAGGTATGGGTTGGTAAAGGTTCAAGACTAGCAGATGCGTTAACAGCAAGTTCAAGACTAGGGTGGTGTGGCTGGGACACACCGGGGTTACTAGCCTCATGACCCTTCAATCGACTCATACGTGCAGCCAGCTCATCAACATTAACCACAAGTCGTTGTACACTATTGTTCTCCTCTCCCAAACTCGTCATCACAACAACCTAAAACCCTTAACTAAGTAATCGTACACAGAAAAAACAAGAAGAAAACCATGTCTATTCTTCAATCAAAACGAATTAAACCCCAGTTAAAGACTAGGGTTTATAAGCCATAAATGCGCAATAACCTAACCCATAGTAATGATGATGACTCAATCGGTTTAGATGATGATACAATGATTGGAATTAATTGAACAATATGAACACGATCTGTTATATAATAACTATACCACCAACCAATTTGATCAAACAATAATAATTAAATTGAAGGTCGTGGATAGTATGCAGTAGATGACAAAGATTAAACAAAACCAAAGGGAATAGACGCTATGAATTTTATGGTTTCGTCTTTGTCACCAAACGAGAGAGAGAGAGAGAGATCTACTTTAGGGTAAACTTTCGTATTTTTCAACTACATGATTAGTTTAACAATAAAGGATATGTTATTATTGCTATTAAACCAGCTATTTCCATTTTTCGTTGCAATAAAAAGGATTTGGCAATAAAAGTTCGGTCGTTACTAAAGGATTTAGCGATGTACAAGGGAATCCATCTCCTCGTTCATCGAAGAACATGGGTACGTACACCTTCACTCCCATCTGGACCACCTAACACTTATACCGACACACCACCCGCTAACAATGTGCAAAGTGGATGCCTTGTCCAAATGAGTGGCGATTGTAGTCAAGGCAATAATAACTCATGCGTAAAACATGTTCATTGTATCGAACCCATCAACAACCCACCAAGTTCATGCAGTGTCCAAATAAATGGCGATTGTAATCAACGCAACAAGAAATCATGCATAAAAGAGGTCCATTATATAGAGCCTTACATATGTAAGCTATATAGTTTATCAATTATGACTTTTTTTATGTTTATTACCGATTCAATTATATCTATTAAGTTGTACATGGATTGAGTAGATATCATTATTTCGCAGTTGGAAAGAATACGTGTTCATCTAACTTATAATTCGTAACAGTTGTAAGTAGGACCAATACGAGCTAAGTTTTATTGAAAAAATTTGGGCTCAAGTACAAGATGTGCATGCATGTATATCCAATGTAAAACAATGGCTTATAGCCTAGCGGTACGTATCTGGTTGTATATGCTCATATGCCGTGAGATCTCCTCAACCAAGTTGTTGTGGGTTCAATATTCTCGTATGAACATTTGCGTGAGATATTTGCGGTTATAAAATGGGTCGGGTCGGCCCCATGTATGAATCCATGTTTTGATTATAACCTTGAATTGGTATTGATTGTGTGTGCTTGATATGGTTAACGAGACACCCAAAGGGCACTCGTTGGTGTGCTGGTTTGTCAAGTCTAGACGAGAAGACCACAAAGTGTGATCATGGGTTTATCTCGTGAGTGTCTCGACTCCACAACTCGTATGGGTGAGTGGTTTGTGTTTCAGCTTAACGAAACAACCACAAGGGTGGTTGTGCTTGTGGGGAGCTTGTTTGGTCTCGGCTGGGATAAAGAACCCACATATGTTTGGTCTCGTTTGGTGTTTGGTCTCGGTGGACATATTTGATTTATCGGATCGTTAATATTGGACTCGAGCGAATAATGAATAAGTTATTCATAAAATGGTGTGGTGAACATTAAGAACTAAATACGTGATTAATAATTGATATCGGATATTACGTATACGTTATAAGGTTCAATACAAATTATAAATTTGGAGTAACATTTGATACACGAGTTATATTGGTTATAAGTTGGACTATATTGAACGTTTTGGACTAACCGAATACAATATATTAGACTCAACGTGAGTTTAATATATTTGATTCGCGATGAACCTAAATGTTCAATTGTCACTGATAACGCTACACGCGTCGTTCGAGGTCAAAGGAACTTCCTTTTCGTCGAGCAAGTTTTTCAACATCCTAGGCAGTGAACCTAATCGTTGTAGTGTAGTATTAGGGTAAGCCACGGGAATTGATATCGTTCTCTAGGGGAATAGGAATTGCCTTAACGGTTTTGGGCAATTCACGGGGGTCATTCCAACTTTCGTTGTCACAGAGAGCAAGGTCCTCTATTATACCCCATGATTTTTCCGCGGTGAGATCACTAAGTTTTTCACCGGCCGCTTGGTCAATGGATCGCTTGGTGGGGAAGTTGACATGATCATAGAAGAGTTGGACTTGAAGCCAAAGATCAATGCCGTGATGAGGGACTTTATGGAGTAAGTCCTTGAATCGAGTCCATGCTTCATAGAGAGATTCACCTTGACGTTGTTGGAACATCAAGATATCATTCCTAAGCTTAGTGGTTCTCGCCGGTGGGAAAAATTGAGCAAGGAAGCGAGAGGTCAGATCATCCCAACTTGAGATGGAGCCGGCGGGAAGTCGCTCAAGCCAATTACTAGCTTGGTCCCGTAGTGAGAATTGGAAGAGACACAGATGCGTGGTCTCCCGAGTAGTAGCATCGAGGTCGACGGAATCGACAATTTTAAGGAAATCCTTAAGATGTTGATTAGGATCTTCGGAACGAGGTCCATGGAATGCACATCTGTTTTGCACCAACCGGATGGTGTCGGATCGCAGGGCCATAGTTTGGGCTTGGTCGGGAAGCTCAATGGTGTTCCTATAGCCTAGGTGGCTTGGTCTCGAGTATTCACCAAGAGTACGGCCTCTTGGCGGGTCATTTGGTGGTAGGTTGATGAATGGTGGTTGGTTATCACCTTCCATGATGAAAAGTGATGGGATTACTAACAAAGGTCACGAAGAAGGGGGATAGACTAAGAGGAAGCTAAAATGGGAAAAAGTTTACTTGATAGGAATCAAGCAAGGAAACCTAAGCGAGGTGGACTCTAACTAGCTATTCTATTCCCCGCGCGCCAAAAACTTAATAACGCTAAACGCGTCGTTCGGGTCAAAGGAACTTCCTTTTCGTCGAGAAAGTTTTCAACGCCCAGGCGATGAACCTAATCGTTGTAGTGTAGTATTAGGGTAAACCACGGAATTGATATCGTTCTCTAGAGGAATAGGAATGCTAGTGAGAAGTTACTACGCTAAGGTTGGGGTTGAGGAAGATTGTTTTGATCTTTTTATGTTGTTAGGAAATGGAAAGGTACGAATCTCGGGGTTTGGATTTGGGGTTTGGTATTTCACCGATTACTTCTACTTATCTAATTATCTAAACTAAGGTGTATGTAGTCTCTGCTCTATTGTTGTGTGCTCGTATGATAGTTAAAATGTATTTGCTTAGGCTTTATTACTCCTAGTTATCTCCTATTGGTGGTTGAATTGTCACGTCCTTATTCTTAATTGCGTTGTGTCTCTAAGGTCTTGGGTATGCGTTTATCCCTAACTCTTTGAAGCTACCAAAGGTTAACGACTACAAAATCTCTAGGATTCATAAACTTTAACTCTAAGGTATTCTTTGAATGGCTTGTCTACAATTACTCTAGGCGATTATAAGCTAAGGTTCATCAAAGATTAATCAAGCATTACAAACACAACGAATGACCTATCGCAATACTAGGTCAATCACAATTAAGATAAGAGACAACCAATCAATATTCAATAACTAAGTTTCATATTACCTAAGCAAACACACAAGTAAATTAGCGGACATGGGAACATGCAAGCATACACACAATCAAAAGAAGACATAATCAAATTAATGAAGTGAAACACTTATCTTGATGTAAGATAGGGTATGGAACCCTAAAATCTTGTATAAGACAGCCTTTGGTTCGGTTTAGGATTTTACCCAAAAGACTACACACCGAAAACTAAAAATTGATTCTATATATAAGATTACAAGCTGACGGCCACCTTTAATTTGTGACGCCCGGGCCGCTTTTTAGTGTTTCGTCTTGGCACGTTATCATTATGACGGCGTCACCTTATGTACGTGACGCCGCCGCTTTGAGTCTCGGACGTCATCCGGATCAAATCTAGGCCGCCCGAGCCGCGACGCCCACTCTTTTAAAACTGATGCCGTCACTTGAAAATAAGCAATTTAGCTCTTGTATCATCACAAAACATCTTCCGACGGCCACGGTATAACTGGCGCCGTCCCCTCGATTCAGCTGACTGAGTGCCTCGATTCTTGACTTTTGCCATTTTCTTCATATATTCGCGCCTTTTCATCCGAATAAGTGTCATTCCAGCATTTTGCCTTCAAGATACCTAAAAAGTGAAAAGGAACGATATTAAGTAATAACAGATACAAAAGTGATCAAATAAGGGCTTAAACGACCCCTCAAAAAGGTACATTTTAAAACCTTATCAAATATCCCTACACTTGGTATTTGCTTGTCCTCAAGCAAACGTGCTTTTAGCGAATCTATTGATAAGTTAAAGGTCATGAAGCATTAGTTTAGAACGATTCACAACACATATAAGCCCCGAAAAAGTCCTAACAAGCACGGAAATTACATACTAGCACCTCACATGGGGTGTTTGGATACTCACATCTCTCGGGTGTATATGAAATATAACAAAGTTGGAAATGGAAGATAAACACTCGTTAACCGGTCCTAGTACATAGATTACCATAGGCTTGAGACTAGATCAAACCTCCATCGCTTTGGCGTAAGCACCTAGGAAAGACTATCCAAGAGGTCTTTTAAAGGGTTGTAATGATAGGCTTATGGTAGGGAAACAAAGGGTTTGGTGGGATAGGCTATTTAGTGGTGGCAAGTCAAAAATCTTTATGTTACAAGCATGCGAAGAATGGCGTTGCTAAGCCAAGACTCGACACTCTAGACTCTAGATAACTGAAACAAACAAACATAATTTTAAAGATAGATGTAGGATGGTAGCCATTTTTTTTTCAACACTCTATTTTTTTATTTTTCTCTTTTTTCTATTTTTTCGATTTTTTTTTCATACACTTTTACTCTACCATCCTCTACGATAACATCAAAATGATAGGGATTTATAGGCACATCCCTACACTTGAGTTTTTATTACTCTAACACTAATTTGACCCGAATTGAAAAGATCAAAACACTTGGAGTTCATTATTACGCAAATAAAGGGAATTTGAATTTAACGTTCCCTTCCCGTCATCTCATAAAATTTAACTTTTCCCATGAGTCCCAATCGTCCCAAAACTGTGTACAAAGGATATGACTCGACTTAGCAACTTATGAAAGCAACAAGATAATTGAACTAAGGGTTAAGTGTGATAACAATAATGCACTAAAAGTGAGTGCATACAAGGTAGGCTAAGGCGATTTGGGTGTACATTTGGGGGTGGGGTGTAAACAATGCTCTTCATTGATATTCGAAAACCGAAACATCACGAGAACCGCGAAAAGGATAGGCTCGAGGGTTAACTAGGGTATCGTGTACTAAAGATGAATACAACGCAAAGGTGTGGGGAATTACTCAACCGATGTGGAAGAAGTAATTATATTACGTGTATCAAACAAGGGTTATCATAATGCCTCTTATCATTTAGTTATTCCTAACTACACAAGTGTAGTCTTACTAGCGATCTCGGAATGCATCACAAAACAAGTTCTAGAATCTATTATACTACCGGTTCACACTCTAAGCATTAAAGATGAATGCTTTAATTCCTACTAATCTAAGGGCGGTCCTCACATTTTGGGTGGAATTTAAGTGGTAAAGGTTTTTGTGCTAGTCATATAACTTTCTATCCATGAGATGCTTTATTAAGACTAATTGCCCACTCCTATATGTCATGAAAAATTTTAAATTTGGTGCCAAAATTACCCTAACCGATAATTCTCATGGTTTATTACACAAATGAAATTGGACAAAGCAAATAATCAAGGATAAGCATAGTTTCAAAGTTCCGCTTTATTTTCCTCCTACACTTCAATGTAACATTGTCCCCAATGTTCCCGAAAGTATCAAAGTTATGATAATGGAAGGTAATAAAAGATGAAAGAAACTAATACTCCCCGATTAGCTCGGTAGGATCCGTGTAAAGTGGTGGTTACATCTTTCTTCAAGAAGAATGTTTGCGTGAAAAGCTCCTTCTCATCTTATGTATCTTCTTCTTGGTAAATTAAACCGCACACTTGAAGAAAACAAACGAAACCTTCGCGTAAAATCGGCGGTAACAATATATATAGGACTCTACTAAACTAGGATATAATGCTTGTGGAATGGATGTTTACAAAATTTACGGAAAATTAAGACCAGAAGATTCCAAAATTTATAAGTAGCTCGAAAACGAGAAAAGTAATCGATTGTTTCGCTCCTTCGACGCCGTCCGGTTGCGATCTGACGCCGTCGGTTATCTGACAAAAGCGGTCTGCGATTTTCGGAAAAATTCGGAAAATTTACATCTTTAGAACGGAAAATTTCCGCAAAACATCTATTATGACTCGATACAAGCACTTGACTCGAACAAACACACATGTATATCTTTTAATTAATTGAAATTATCATGTTTACGTTTCTTTTGAAAACGTGTGTAATCCTCCTTACACTTATCCCTTATGTAAAATACCTTTATATGTAATTAAGACGAGGTTAAAGACAAAATAAAGCATTTTCACAAATTTAAACATGAGAATAAACAATCAATAAAAGATACACGACACACAAACAAACAAACAATTAAGCATGGGTTGCCTCCTACGAAGCGCTTTTCTTTATTTATGAGTCTTGTAGCTAGACTCGAAGTCGTGTCCCTACGTACCGATATAAGGAAGCCTATCCTCTAGAATTTCATAAGGATCAAACTTATCATTTAAGTTCCTAATAGTACGTTTGGTTCGATATGCCTTTTCAAATTTCTCTCCATCGGGGTCATAGATCGTCATCCTAATGTGCCACTCTCCATTACCATCACTAGGCGGTCTATCCAAATCCCACTTATGTTTAGGCTTATCGCTCTCAACTTTCCACTTATTCATGACAAGGTTGACAGGCAAGCTTCCTAGGAACTCGATCATCTTCCTAAATACTAAGGCGTCCTCGAACGAGTTCACTTCTATGTCCCTAGCCATTTCTTTTTCATGGAAAGTTGCTCTACTAGCAAAGGCTTCATCCATGTAAAAAGGTCGTTGGGGACCTATGAAGTTCTTATCAACCCAAGGTCCGTATCTAGATGGCGCTCTATCCAACCTAATTTCATGGGGGATTTCCTCCTCTTTGTAGTAAGTGATCGGTGCTAAACAGTCAAGCCTAAAAGACTAAAAACTGCTCAAACACCAATGCAATTAAGATCGAGGAGTATAGAGTCTCCCGGTCGTTATGTCCCAATGAGCTATGCAATGGATCAATCAACGTCTAGTGATCGAGAAGTTTGAGCGAAAAGGATTATGATTAGAGATTATAACTACGAAATATCAAACAAATACAAAGGCTAAAATGCAAATGAGAGGAAATTAAAAGATAAAACCTATTAAATAAACGCTATCACTAAAATTAAAATGATGTTTTGTTTTTATGATTTTCTAAACCGAAATTAAAATCTACGACGCATACAAATTAAAAAGTGAAACTAATGCAATATTAACCCTAAAAATATGAAAATGATGTTTCTATAATCCTAATAATATAAGGAAATATTTAGAAAAGAAAATTATTTTAAAACTAATTATCTAATTAAAAACTATTTTTAACTAATAATTAATTACCTAAAATATAAGAAAATATGAAATTAAGCTAGAAAAATAAGATTAACACTTGGAAAAGTCTAAAATATCAAAATAGACTTTTAAAAACTATTTTTGTATTTTTGTGACTATTTATCTATTTTCTATGAATTTTAAACTATTAAAACTAATTAAATTGCTAAAATTACCAAATAAGCTATGAAAATCTAGAAAATTACTTTTTACTTTTTATATTTATCTAAGTCTGAGAAAATTGAAAACTTATTTTTGAACCTTTTCTAATTTTTGTATTAAATGCTATTTAAAAGTATTAAAACTAATTAAAAATAGGAAAAATAGCAAAACAAACTTATAAAAATCTGCAAATTTCAGGAAACTCTAAAATAATGATAGGAAGCTATGAAAATTAGAAAACAGGTGCTTGTGTACAAGATTATGGAGTCGAAGTGAGAGTGCTTATTGAAATAAGCACAAAATAAGCCAAATGATCTAAACAGCAACCAACCGATCTCGAAGCTATGATTAACTAAAGTGACCAAATGAAACTCAAATCAACAAGCTACAACTCTGGATGGCCAATTAACACAGATTTGGTGATTTGAATTTAAGCTAAAAGCAGAAAATGGTGTTAACTTTAAGCCAATAAATAAGTACTCTAATAAGCTACAAACCTAAAACCAATTATCAATAACTCAACTAGACCTAGGTGGCTATCAATGACCAAAAGACCAGACCTTATCAAGCTTATATGAGTCTGTGCAAGCTACACAAGAAGCGAGGAAAAGCTCACCGACATCGAGTTTGGTGCAGGCACCGAGGCTCACTTTAAGCCTCTGCACAAGCTTATCCAAGGGCAAAAGCTAAAACCAGATACTAGGGCTTATAAACCACCTCAAGCACTACTTATAAACCAAAAATCAGACCTCAAACACTTCAATGAACCTGTGTCTCTGCTGCATTTGCATAAAATCACTTTTGACATTTTGACTTTTTAAAAAACAAACACAGTTGACTTTCTTGAGGTTTGATCCACTTTTATGATTGATTATGGTGTTAAATGATGTAATAAAGCTTTTCAACCTTTGTTAATGACTTTCAAACCCAAAATGATGATTTACTTTTCCAAAACTTCAACAGATTAAGCGTGAGATGATTTGAGTTTGATTTTGACTTTTGATGTTGCAGACCCAAGTTAATGATAGGATTGAGTATATAATGATCAAACAAACTTGAACAAGCGAAGTTATACCTGAACAAGACACGAACACACTTAAGTCGGTAATTCCAAACACCTCTTACACTACTAACTAAGATTCAAACTAATCTAAACACCGAATTAACCCATGATCTCGATCCAATTAAGTTTAAATACTATAAATACTACTAAATCAACAAATTTAGACTACTAAATACTGCACACCCAGAATATGCACATGAACTTAAAATTCACTTACCAAGGGTCCTTAACCACTATGGTTTGAAACAAGTTAAGCAGAGAACAACTACCCTAAATATCAACCCATAGGCATCTGAATCAACCCATTTCCAACTGCATCACCCCTTTCCAACTGCATTTACCAATTTTTGGCTCTAGTTTGACTTTCGTTGACCAGTACACAACTTTGCTTAAAACGAAATTTAAACTACCCAAAGCTTTAATAAGCTTATATAAGCTTCTTTGAATCCACAAATTGAGCCACTAAAGCTTTGATATATAAATTCGAAAATGAAAATTTGCACAGTGAACTAGGAACTTGGAATGTAAACATACACTGGAATTAATACTTGGAAAGAGTTTTAATACACTTTAAATGACTTAACTTGACAATAAGAAGCAAAAGATTACAATTTAGGACTTGATTAAAAACAGAAACATAAAAACGACATAAGGAAATTGAAAACTAATAATCTACTACTTTCTTTTGCTTCCTTCCTCTCTCTTTTATATTCCAATCTTATTTTCTCTTACTTCTGATCCTTTCCCACCATTTCATAGCCATTGGATGGCTTGAAATCATCTCACCGTTTAAACGATTTTGGCGCCAATTTTGGTGTTGACAATTGGGGTTGAGTAAGGGGAAGGTGCATTAAATGCACTTTGGATGTTAGTTGGAGTGGGAGACATGGTGGAGTGATTGGAGAGGAGGGATGGGTTTTCTGGGTTTCTGAGGCGAGTTGAGATGATAAGCTTTTGGCGCCAAGTGGTGGTGTTTGACCAAGATTGACCGAGCTAATAATCAAATGGGGTTCACAATTCAATTTGACAGGGGTCAAAGGTGTGTCAAGGGTCCAAATGGTTTTAAAGAGTTTAAAACCCAAGGACTTAAAGTGTCAATTACGAAAATAGAAGGACCTGTTACGCCAATTCGCCAAGTTGCTTCAAAGGACCATAATTGACAATCTCAATAAGTACAAGGACCAAATTTGCCAAATTGCCATTTTCGGGGCCATTCTTGCCAATTTTGAAAGTTGAAGGACTATTTTGTAATTTCTCAAACTTTTGATATTTTTCACCAAAGGACTAAATTTGACAACTTTTTATTTTAAAAGGACCTTTGGTGATTTATACTTTTGAAATTGGACTCGGGGACTATTTTTGACAATTCTTGAAACTTGGGGATCGAAGCGCAATTTTTGCAAAATTGATATGTTTTTCATCCGATTTTGATATTTTGAATTTGAAACACATAAAACACGATTTGTGATATTTTGATCATTTAGATGTGTTTCGAGTGTTTTCGGATGAATTTGCGTTTATTTTACACAAAATGATGAGTATTTACACACTCATCAATCCCACATCGAGATATTGCTAGTCCCTAGCAATGATTTGAGAAAACATAATGGATTTTAAACTCTTTACCAAAAGCCATTACTTCGGAGTAGCCAAATGTTTGATTCAAGTAAGAACCATGGTACAATCGATAACCATGTGATTTTGAGCAAACCACCGACTTTCAACGGTTTGATTTTGTCTTTACCGGTCGTACCATACGGACTAGCCAACTCTTAGATAAATTATCAACATTATCTTTGGTGAGTGAATACCAATTATGGTTTTCCATCGCCTTTACCACAAGCCATAATCTTGGGCTAGCCAACTCATTATCTTTTGAGGATGATGGGAGTGAAGAACCATACAATTTTGGGCAAATTGCAAGCCATATAAGCGGTTTGAGAAATCTTTACCAAGAGCCGTTTGCTCTGGATTAGCCAATCCTTTTGTCTTATAGACATGGCGGATGATAACTGATGAGAAAGTGTAGAACACTTACTCCAAAAAAAAAAATTTTGGCCAAAAGCGGGATTGGGCGGTAAATTTACATGATAAAATTCGTGAGAATCCCCACACTTAGAAATGAATATTGCCCTCAATATTCAAAGTACCGTGGTTATGCCGAAACAAAGAACGAAAAGGGAAATACTTAGGCCATTATTTAGAAAGATTTTTTTTTTTTTTTTTTTTTTTTTGAAACATGAGAATATACACATGCTGGGAGACTCCCCACACTAGGGTGGTACACACGGTGAAAACCCATGTTAAGCTCTTGTTTTTGATTACCGAGTCGCTAGCTTGACTCGACCCAATTCATTGGTTCATGGGGAAAGTTTGAAGATCCGGGACAACCATGGATGGAATGTCCTCTCCAAAATAATGCTTCACTCGATGACCATTCACTTTGAAATTAGGACCATCGGGTTGAGATAACTCAATGGTGCCATAAGGATAAACCTTAGCGATGGTAAATGGTCCAGACCAACGGGACTTAAGCTTTCCCGAGAAAATCTTCAATCTTGAATTGAAAAGAAGGACTCTATCACCAACGTTGAAAACGCGGTTCTTGATTTTTGAGTCATGAATCTTCTTTGTCTTTTGTTTATAGATCAAAGAGTTCTCGTAAGCTTGATCACGGAGTTCATTTAATTCATTCATTTGAACTTTCCGATGATCACCGTTGTCTGAATATCAAAGTTAGCATGCTTCAAGGCCCAAGTATGCCTTGTGCTCGAGCTCAATGGAAGATGACATGCCTTCCGTACACCGGCTTGTATGGAGTGCACCCGATGGGTGTTTTGTAAGTTGCACGGAAGGCCCGAGTGCATCATCTAACTTATCCGACCAAGAGGCACGGTTTTCACCAACCGTCCTCTCAAGAATTCTTTATCCCCGGTTAGAAACTTCCACTTGCCCACTTGTTTGTGGGTGGTACGCGAGAGAGTGCGGTGAGTTACACCATACTTTTGCATGACTCTTGCAAATTGGTCATTACAATCGTACCACGATCATCGATGATGGCTCGTGGAGTTCCAAACCTAGTAAATAAGGATTTCAAGAATTTCACCACAACTCGGGCATCGTTGGTGGGTAAAGCTTTAGCTTGACCCATTTTGACAAGTAGTCAACGGCCACGAGTATGTATTTGTTTCCGTGAGAAGAGGAATGGCCCATAAAGTCAATGCCCCATATGTCAAAATCTCACACACTTGAATAGCGTTTTGCGGCATTTCATTCTTTTGTGAGATATTCCGTGACGTTGACAAGCGTCGCGGGTTTTAACGAATTCATGGGCATCCTTATAGATCGTGGGCCAATAGAATCCCGAATCAAACACCTTCTTGGCGGTGTAGTTGGGGCTATGATGTCCCCAAGAGGTCCGAATGGCAAGCTTTGAGAATGTCAATAGCTTCCCGACCATGTACACATCGCGGATGACTTGATCCGCACAAATCTTAAACAAGTAGGGTCGTCCGAAATAATGTTTCACATCTTTAAAGAATTTATTTTACATTGGGACGACATCCTTTCATTAACAAAGTTACCCGCATGGTAATTTGCAAAGTCGGCAAACCATGGGGTAGAAGAATCTCCACGAAAAGAAACCATGTTGAGTGTTTCGAGAGGAAAAGTTTCATTGATTTCCTTTTCTCGAACACATTTTGATGAGGGTTCTCTAATCCGGATAGATGATCGTGACGGGTTCTCGGCTCCTTTTTATCACGAATGATGATATCAAATTCTTGTAGGAGGAGAACCCAACGGAGCAATCTCGGCTTTGCATCTTGTTTTGCAAAGAGATATTTGAGTGCCGAGTGATCCGTATACACCACGCATTTGGTCAAGATGAGATATGGCGAAATTTCTCAAACGCATACACCACGACTAATAATTCTTTTCCGTAGTGGTGTAATGGGTCCGAGCTTGATCATCGTTTGCTCGCGTAGTGGATTGGTGGAAATGTTTGGTTTTGCGTTGCCCAAGACCGCACCGATTGCAAAATCACTTGCATCGCACATAAGCTCGAAGGGTAAATCCGATCGGGGCAACTAGAATGGGTGCTTCCGTAGCTTTTTCTTAAGTGTTTCAAAAGCTTGATGCACTCGGAGAGAAGATGAAAGGAGCATCTTTTCGAGAAGATGGGTCATAGGCGGCGATTTTAGAGAAATCTTGAATAAATCTACGATAAAACCGGCATGACCAAGGAAACTCCTAACACCTTTGTGATAGTAGGGTGAGGTAGTTTAGCGATAACATCAACTTTGGCTCTATCTACCTCAATCCCATTCTTAGAAATCTTATGGCGAGGACTATGCCTCTTTGACCATAAAGTGGCTCTTCTCCCGGTTTAGACATAGATTGGTGTCTTCACACCGTTTAAGCATTTTGTCTAAGTGGGAGACAAGTCTGAAATGAGTCCCCAATGACCGAGAAGTCATCCATAAACACCTCCATAGTTTCCCGATCATGTCGTGGAAAATGGCCATCATACAACGTTGGAGCGTGCACGGAGCATTGCATAAGCCAAAAGGCATACGCTGCAGGCAAACGTCCCGTATGGGCGGTGAATGTGGTTTTCTCTTGATCCGGCGGATCAATGGGGATCTGAAAGTAACCCGAGAAACCATCCAGAAACAATAGTACTCGTTCCCTGCTAATCTCTCAAGCATCTGGTCCATGAAGGGTAGAGGAAAATGGTCTTTTCGGGTGGCGTCATTTAACTTTCGATAGTCAATACACACACGCCAACCCGTAACCAATCGAGTTGGAATCAACTCGTTTTCTTCATTCGTGACAACAGTAATGCCACCCTTTTTTGGAACGCAATGAATTGGGCTAACCCAAGGACTATCGAGATCGGGTAGATCGGACCGGCATCAAGAAGTTTGAGAACCTCTTGTTTGATAACCTCGTGAATCTTAGGATTCACCCTTCTCGACTTTGAATTGCGGCTTGAAGTCATCCTCCATTAAGATTTTGTGAGTACAAAATTCGTGGTTGATACCCTTAATATCGGAGAGTTTCCAAGCAATTGCTTGCTTGTGTGACTTCAAGACCTTTATGAGAGTTTTCTCCTCCTCGCCTAAGTCCTTAGCAATTATGACGGGTAATTTATCATCACCTCCAAGAATGCATACTCGAGATGAGGAGGTAGGTCCTTTAGTTCAACCTCGGAAATGCTTGATAGATGATTGCACCGATTTGATTTCCTCATTTGTGATTTCTTCGGAGGGTGAAGGTAAAGGATCTTCATTAAGCAATTGCTCAAGATACGAATATCCCCTCCGAATCATAAACACCATCAATTCCAGCGGAATTGATTCATCGATGCCGAATTCATCGATCTCTTCCGAGGAAGTCACCTCCTCAAGCGGGTGAGAGAGGGGAAGAGTCGGCAATGATAGGTTGAGAAGATGTGGTGGAATTGGAATTTCACCCACGAATTATGAAGATAACCAAGAATCTCTTGAGAGTACTCCTCGAAGCAATGTCAATTAAATCGACTCGATTAATTGATTCGGTGTCATAGTTTGAGGAGTACCTCAAGTTTGATCGAGGTTAAAGGTATGACTTCATTACCCACACGGAGAGTGATCTCTTGCTCAAACACATCGATAAGAGCACGGCCCGTCCTCAAGAATCCCGCCCAACAATGAGGGAACTCGAGGATCGACATCGAAATCAACGACCACAAAGTCGGTGGGAAGTGGAACTTTCCTACTTTGACAAATACGTCCTCGGCAATGCCAAGAGGACGCGATATGGATCGATCTGCAAGCTCAAGAGTCATGCGGTAGGAATAAGTTCCGGAAGAGACGGTTTCTTCCACCTGAATCTGACATCAGTTGATGCTTGCACCAAGATCGGCAAGGGCAAAGCATTCAATCATCCGGGAAAACACAAGGAAGAAGAAATTTTCCGGATCTCCAAGCTTCTCGGGAAGCTTTTTCAACAAAGCGCGAGCAATTCTCATTCAAAGGAGTTTTAGCCATTTCAAATAGCTTTTCTTTGTTGCTCGGCATATGTTTGAGTAGATGCAAATTTGGGCATTAACATGATGGCATCCATGAAGCTTATGTCAAAGTGAAGCTCTTGGAAAATTTGAAAGAACTTTTCCATCTGATGACTAGCTTTCTCGCGGAGCTTTTGCTCATGTAATCGAGAGGGATAAGGAAGAGAAGTTTTGGATTTAGGGTCAACAACTGGAGGCTCAAAAACAACTCCAGGTTTGGGTTTGGGAACAACCTGAGGATGGACATTGTTGTCACTCCCGTTATTAGTAGGGAGTTCCTTGTCCTTCGTCGCCTCAGGTTCGCTTTCCACTACCTTCGGGAGAGAAGAAGATGAGGTAGTAGGAACAGCGGGTCCAGAATAAGAAGCACCACTTCGGGTTGTGATCGCTTTAGCATCGCCCCTCGGATTAGCGATCGTGTTGCTAGGTAAAGTACCTGAGCCCCAGGGTCGATCATTTAAAGACTTCTTGATCTCGTAAATCGGGCGACCAACAACCGATTCATTTCTTCACAGGACTTCATGAACTGTTTCAAAAGCTCATCGAAGATGGTCGGTTGGAACAATGGCTTGAGTTTGAGCAGGAAATTCGCCCTATTGTTAGGATTAGGGCCTTGATTCGAAAATTCCACGGATTATTGCCATGATAATACCCTTGGTTGAAATTTCCCGACTGGTTTCTATTGTAATTTCCTTGATGTTGGAAATTTTGATTCGGTTTTGAAAACCGTTGTTTTGATTGAATTGACCTTGGTTTTGAAAACCTTGGTTCGGTCTATTCGATTACAGTTACGGTTTTGATTCGATTGAAACCGGAGGTCCAGAGTAGTGGTTAGGGCGGTGGTTGGGTCTCTGAGCACGATATTGATTGCCTCCTTGATTAGACATCCCGCCCAAAGCATTGGCTTCAAAGGGTTGTCGGTGGCCATACGGTTATAGTAAGCATGGGGCCACCACAGTAATACGTGACTTCCACTTTCTTAACTTCAGCGGAGGTGAAGTTTGTGGAAAAAACTTTCTTACGGTTGGAAAGAACCAAAGCTTGAATAGCTTCGTGAGTTTATCAATCTTAGCATCGGTGCTAGGCCGACTCACGGGCGATGAAGAAGAAGAAGGTCCAACACCGACTTGGGAAACAACCGCTTGCTTCGTGCAAAGGCGGACTTTGGACTTGTTTTCGATTATCGCCAAAGCTTCTTTGACAGTTTTGCTAAGGAAATTTCCTCCGCGGAGGAATTGAGAGAATCTTGGTCGATTGACTCACTCCATTGTAGAAAGTGTCGAGTTGCATCAACTCGGAGAAACCGTGGTGAGGACATTTGCGAAGCAATTCCTTGAAACGATCCCACGATTCGAAGGATTCATCAAACTTCGAGTGAACTTGATGATTTCATTTTAAGACTCGTGGTCTTTGAAGGTGGATAGAATTCATTCACAAATTTCTTCACCGGATCTTCCCATGTCTCTATTGACCGAGGGGTTGTTTTCAAGCCAAACCGGGCTTGCCCTCAAGAGAAAAAACGGAAGAAGAAGCTTAACTTGACCTCGGAAGGGACATTCTTATACTTGATGGTAGATGCAATCTTGTTAAACCATCGAATATGAGCATGAGGATCGTCCGCTCAAAACCAAAGAATTGATTAGAGGTTACAAGATTCAAGAACCCGGTCTTGAGCTCAAAGTTTTCACCACGATGGTCGGCACAACGATAGCATCTCCATACCCGTCGATGGGTGCTGGAGAAGCTCACATAGGAATCTCATCCGCCATGATAGCGGATGAGTGCGAGCATCCGGATCTCGGATCCGACCGATGGAAGCGAGAAAGTCTGCGAACACGCCTTCTTGGAATCTTGACAAGCTCACGAAATGGGCTCACGGATCTAGAAGGCGAGTGCGCATACACTAGAGTTAACTCTAAGGAAACTCGAGTTAAGGAGAGAAATGGAATTATGAAAATCTTTCACATGAGAATGAGAATTATGAAGGCGTTTTGTAAAAATGGTGGTGAGAAGAATCTTTATGGGTTTTCTAGTTAAAGCGTCGATATCACAACAAAATCAATTAACACAAAATCGAGGCAAAACAACAAATGAACTTAACCAATAATCCAAGATGAATGGCTTTTTAAAAGGTACACCAATCACAAGGACACAAAGGCAAGTTTTATATCTTTAGTTCGGGAACTTATTATGGTCGCACCCCAGTTAGGTAGTGCCTTGCCTTGGTTTTGGTGGTAATCTTTTAAGTTGTTAATTATTAGAGAAAGCAGCGATTCTTTGTATTTTATTTTTGATACGAGATATAGAAACAAAAGGAAAAATATTTTTGTGTTTTATCGTTTTGGATGTTTTTGGGTTTTGGATTTTTTTTTTAGAAGAAAATATGGATATATATATATACGAAATGGATGATATAAACAATGAGTGAGGATTCAAACAACTAATCTGCTAAAGCGGAGATAAATCAAGCCTGACTCCCAAGAATGGCGCTAAAATTTTGATCGGTGCTAAGCAGTCAAGCCTAAAGACTAAAACCGCTCAAACACCAATGCAATTAAGATCGAGGGTATAGAGTCTCCCCGGTCGTTATGTCCCAATGAGCTATGCAATGGATCAATCAACGTCTAGTGATCGAGAAGTTTGAACGAAAAAGGATTATGATTAGGAGATTATAACTACAGAAATATCAAACAAATACAAAGGCTAAAATGCAAATGAGAGGAAATTAAAAGATAAAACCTATTAAATAAACGCTATCACTAAAATTAAAATGATGTTTTGTTTTTATGATTTTCTGGCCGAAATTAAAATCTACGCGACGTACAAATTAAAAAGTGAAACTAATGCAATATTAACCCTAAAAATATGAAAATGATGTTTCTATAATCCTAATAATATAAGGAAATATTTAGAAAAAGAAAATTATTTTTAAAACTAATTATCTAATTAAAAACTATTTTTAACTAATAATTAATTACCTAAAATATAAGAAAATATGAAATTAAGCTAGAAAAATAAGATTAACACTTGGAAAAGTCTAAAATATCAAAATAGACTTTTCAAAACTATTTTTGTATTTTTGTGACTATTTATCTATTTTCTATGAATTTTAAACTATTAAAAACTAATTAAATTGCTAAAAATTACCAAATAAGCTATGAAAAATCTAGAAAATTACTTTTTTTACTTTTTATATTTATCTAAGTCTGAGAAAATTGAAAACTTATTTTTTTGAACCTTTTTCTAATTTTTTGTATTAAATGCTATTTAAAAAGTATTAAAAACTAATTAAAAATAGGAAAAATAGCAAAACAGCTTATAAAAATCTGCAAATTTCAGGGAAACTCTAAAATAATGATAGGAAGCTATGAAAATTAGAAAAACAGGTGCTTGTGTACAAGATTATGGAGTCGAAGTGAGGTGCTTATTGAAATAAGCACAAAATAAGCCAAATGATCTAAACAGCAACCAACCGATCTCGAAGCTATGATTAACTAAAAGTGACCAAATGAAACTCAAATCAACAAGCTACAACTCTTGGATGGCCAATTAACACAGATTTGGTGATTTGAATTTAAGCTAAAAAGTAAAATGGTGTTAACTTTAAGCCAATAAATAAGTACTCTAATAAGCTACAAACCTAAAACCAATTATCAATAACTCAACTAGACCTAGGTGGCTATCAATGACCAAAAGACCAGACCTTATCAAGCTTATATGAGTCTGTGCAAGCTACACAAGGCGAGGAAAAGCTCACCGACATCGAGTTTGGTGCGAGGCACCGAGGCTCACTTTAAGCCTCTGCACAAGCTTATCCAAGGGCAAAAGCTAAAACCAGATACTAGGGCTTATAAACCACCTCAAGCACTACTTATAAACCAAAAATCAGACCCTGAAACACTTCAATGAACCCTGTGTCTCTGCTGCAATTTCTGCATAAAATCACTTTTTGACATTTTTGACTTTTTAAAAACAGAAACACAGTTGACTTTCTTGAGGTTTGATCCACTTTTTATGATTGATTATGGTGTTAAATGATGTAATGAAGCTTTTTCAACCTTTGTTAATGACTTTCAAACCCAAAATGATGATTTACTTTTCCAAAAACTTCAACAGTTAACTGTGAGACAGATTTGAGTTTGATTTTGACTTTTTGATGTTGCAGACCCAAGTTAATGATAGGATTGAGTATATAATGATCAAACAAACTTGAACAAGCAGAAGTTATGCACTGAACAAGACCTGAACACACTTAAGTCAGTAATTCCAAACACCCTCTTACACTACTAACTAAGATTCAAAACTAATCTAAACACTGAATTAACCCATGATACTGATCCAATTAAGTTTAAATACTATAAATACTACTAAATCAACAAATTTAGACTACTAAATACTGCACACCCAGAATATGCACATGAACTTAAAATTCACTTACCAAGGGTCCTTAACCACTATGGTTTGAAACAAGTTAAGCAGAGAACAACTACCCTAAATATCAACCCATAGGCATCTGAATCAACCCATTTCCAACTGCATCACCCCTTTCCAATGCATTTACCAATTTTGGCTCTAGTTTGACTTTCGTTGACCGAGACACAACTTTGCTTAAAAGCGAAATTTAAACTACCTAAAAGCTTTAATAAGCTTATATAAGCTTCTTTGAATCCACAAATTGAGCCACTAAAGCTTTGATATATAAATTCGAAAATGAAAATTTGCGATGAACTAGGAACTTGGAATGTAAACATAATCGGAATTAATACTTGGAAAGAGTTTTAATACACTTTAAATGACTTAACTTGACAATAAGAAGCAAAAGATTACAATTTAGGACTTGATTAAAAACAGAAACATAAAAACGACATAAGGAAATTGAAAACTAATAATCTACTACTTTCTTTTGCTTCCTTCCTCTCTCTTTTATATTCCAATCTTATTTTCTCTTACTTCTGATCCTTTCCCACCATTTCATAGCCATTGGATGGCTTGAAATCATCTCAGCCGTTTAAAACGATTTTGGCGCCAATTTTTGGTGTTGACAATTGGGGTTGAGTAAGGGGGGGGGAAGGTGCATTAAATGCACTTTGGATGTTAGTTGGAGGTGGGGAGACATGGTGGAGTGATTGGAGAGGAGGGGGGATGGGTTTTCCTGGGTTTGCAGAAGGCAGTTGAGATGATAAGCTTTTGGCGCCAAGTGGTGGTGTTTGACCAAGATTGACCAGAGCTAATAATCAAATGGGGGTTCACAATTCAATTTGTGAGGGTCGAAAGGTGTGTCGAGGGTCCAAAATGGTTTTAAAGAGTTTAAAACTCAAGGACTTAAAGTGTCAATTCGAAAATAGAAGGACACATTACGCCAATTCGCCAAGTTGCTTCAAAGGACCATAATTGACAATCTCAATAAGTACAAGGACCAAATTTGCCAAATTGCCATTTTCAGGGGCCATTCTTGCCAATTTTGAAAGTTGAAGGACTATTTTGTAATTTCTCAAACTTTTGATATTTTTCACCAAAGGACTAAATTTGACAACTTTTATTTTAAAAGGACCTTTGGTGATTTATACTTTGAAATTCGACTCAGGACTATTTTGACAATTCTTGAAACTTGGGGATCGAAGCGCAATTTTGCAAAATTGATATGTTTTTCATCGATTTTGATATTTTGAATTTGAAACACATAAAACACTGATTTGTGATATTTTGATCATTTAGATGTGTTTCTGAGTGTTTTCAGATGAATTTGCAGTTTATTTTACACAAAAATGATGAGTATTTACACACTCATCAGTAAGTATGCTTTTTGACATCGTAAATTGACCTAGAACTCCCTTCTTCTACCACTATTTTGGACATCTTACAATCAATGATGGCACTAGCGGTAGCTACGAATCCTCTTCCTACTAGCAATGGGCATGTCGGGTCCTTATTCATGTCTAGCACATGGAAATCTGCCAAAAGAGTCAACTCTCCTACGTGTACTACCATGTCTTTTATAATCCCTACAGGATATGTAATACTACCGTCCGCTAGACCTAAGATGGTTTCCGTTGGTTCTATCTTACCTAAGTTAAGGCTTCTATGGAGGGACAACGGAACAAGATTGATGCATGATCCTAAGTCGGCTAGAGCATCGAGAGATTTAGAATTTCCAAGCCTACACGGAAGAGTGAATAGCCGGGATTGTCTAACTTCTTAGGTAAATTATTTCGCACAAAAGCGGACCCATGTTTTCCAAGTTTTAGTTCTAGCTCATATTTTTATTTTAAAGCATTATAATAAGGTGCATAAGCTAAGACTTCAAGAACCGGTTTTTCTTGATGGAGTTTCTTATACTCCTCTTCTAGATTAGGTTTGGGTTCTTGGTTGACGGGTTTCTCAAGAGTAGGTTCCACCAATGGTGCGGGGCCTTGGTACCTTATTTTCGATTTCTTGAAACCCTTTTTGATAGCGTTTACCGAGTGAACCGTAGGATGTGAGGGGCATGGATGCGCACTCTCCGATGGTGAACAAGAACATGAAGTTGATGAAATCGAACTCACTTTTGGGTTCTTTATAGTATCACTTGGGAGTGCACCAATTTCCCGGTCATTAAAGGCTTTTAAGAGCGCATCAAGTTTGTTTGTCATCTGGCCTTGTCGTCGCTTAAAATCGGCTTCAACCTTAGTCAATCGAGTTTCTTGAGATGACATGAATCTAGATGCAATTGCCTCAAGACTAGTGGGGTTCCGGTGTTTAGAGGTTGAACCTATTAGGTGGACTAGATGAGCTTTGGGGGTGCTTGAATTTTGGTTCCACTTAAGGTTAGGGTGATTGCTCCATGTGGGTTGTAAGAGTTCCTAAGTTGTTTTGTTGGGCTTGAAAGTGTACCACTTCTCTCCCGCTCCGCCGATGCGTGTGGGCGTAGTCCGCAAAGCTTGTTCGGGAGTCTTGTGCAATCACAAGTGTCATGGGACCACTACATAACTCACAAGGTAGAGTGATTTTATTCACTTGATGTGAAGACTTAGGATTCTCGTAGGAGCTCATTAGGAATTTAACTTGATCTTCAAGCTCGAGCATCCTACAATCGAAGATTGTGAGTCAATGGGAGGCAAGGAGATTACCTTAACGATTTTGGGCAATTCGGGGTCATTCCAACTTCGTTGTCATAGAGAGCAAGGTCCTCTATTATACCCCATGATTCTTCCGCGGTGAGATCACTAAGTTTTCCACCGGCCGCTTGGTCAATGGATCGCTTGGTGGGGAAGTTGACATGATCATAGAAGAGTTGGACTTGAAGCCAAAGATCAATGCCGTGATGAGGGAATTTATGGAGTAAGTCCTTAAATCGAGTCCATGCTTCATAGAGAGTGATATGTGTCTAAATACACATATATTTTATATTATTTAAACCTACAAAAACGACCAAAAACACACAAATGACCATATAAATGTTACAAATATCCTCGGTGTGTTTTATGTCTTTCGGTACAAAAGGATCGAAACGAGCAAAATCTGTGAAATTAGAAAAGTCTTTGAATCGAATTTGAGTCAAGAGTGATTTTCTACATTTTTAGAGCCCGGGACATGTTTTGGAATGAGAGTGGGAAAACAAACCTAAAAACCTAACCCGAAACAAAAATTTCCATTTTGCCCTTCCCCGACACCCAAATGACCAAATTGCCTCGTAAAACCAAAAAAAAATCCAAATAATCCCGATTTTACCCAAAACCCCATTTTTGTAAAATCTCATTTTTTCCTATAACAAATTTTTAGTTTTCTAAAAAAATAAAAAATACAAAACTCAAAAACAAAACAAAAATACAAATAAAACCACCCTTAACCCCATAACCTATTCTACCCTCTTTACCCATTTTTACCCAAACATCCTAATACCCAGAAAACCCATGGCGCCAAGAATTCCCTCCTCCTACTTGTCACTCTCAATCACAGACTCCCAACACACTAGCTCCATCACCAAGAATAAGTCACATGCTCATCCTATGGTTTCTCCCCTCTCCTTTCCATGTCATCAATCCAAGGTGCTAATGCCAATCAATGGCTGTGATGGATCTCCAAGGGCTAATAGATGGCTGGGATTATTTGGAGAAAGCACAAAATTATGTTTTGCTTGTTTTGTCTCACCAAACAAACACAAAAGAAAGAAGACAAGAAGAGAAGAAAACACATTTTTTTTATTTTCCTGTATAAATAGGCATATGAGGATTACTGTAATTTTTTGTCTAGAATTGTGGATATTCTAGCACCAGTTACTTTTATTGTCATTGTCATTTTTATTTATCGCAATTTCTAATTTCAATTTAATCTAAGTTTCAGTTTACTTCCAATCTTTGGTTCAAGTTCATGAAATTTCAACTCTTATTGATTTTGATTATCTATTTTTCTCGAAGAAGTTTTTTAGATGTTATAAGTCTCTCAAGCTCTGTTGATCGTTTGTTAAACTCAAAAGCAAGTTTTTACAGTTTCAAGCAATTTTTCACCAAGTTTTGCCCTGTTTGGGAGCGTTTGGAACAGCTTATTTCTGGGTCAAAAGGGAGATTTACCCACTTTGACTTTTGAAGTCAAAGTGCTCTTGGTAGTTTAAAGTTAATTTTGGGTCATTTCTATTGGATACAAGAAGCTTTCAAAAAGGTTTGGTTCCAAAAATTGCAACCTGTCACCTTATCTGTCCCAAGCTGTTTTTTTTTTTAGCTAGAATGTAGGTAGGATTTAGTTAGTTTTATGGCTTGAATTTAGTTTTAAAAGTAGCTTATAGTGTGAATATAATCTGCCCTAGCTTATTTTTAATTTTGCAACTCAATTGTAGCTTAATTTTGCCCTCAAAGACCACCATTCATGCTTTTTGGTTCTGTCATCAGCCTCCTGCAGCCCTTTTTATGCAGCCTTTTAAGGACTTTTACAAGCTTCTAATCAGCTATAAGTTGTTTTCTTTAAATCTTAGATGTATGAAATTTATCTGCTTTTGCTTTTCTTAGGATTTAGTTTGCTTTAGCTAGCTTAATTTTAAGCTTTAATAGGCCCTAGTGGACTGTTTTAGGCTACGGTCCTCTTCAGTTTCCTTAGTTTTTCCAGCTTTTGTTTTAGCCTATTAATCTCCTTTAGTGCTTTTAAGTATTTTAGCTTAGTTCTCATTAGTTTATAGCTTGTTTGAAGTTTTTCATTACATCTTTTAGTAACTTTGTGTCCCTTTAAGCTGTCCATAACCAATCAGACCATCTTTTTTTTGTTATGTTTGCTGCTGCTGCTGCTGCCCATTAGTTTGGTGAAAGAAAAATAAAACCAAAAAAAGTGAAGGAAGTGGGAATCGAACCCACGACCTTCTGCCCCAAAAGACCACGCACCAGCAACACCTCCTAACCATCTCTGCTCCTTGTCTTTCTTGTTTTCTTTGTGTTTAATTAATACTTAAGGTAGTTTTTTCAGTTTTGCCTTTTTAGCTTATTTAGCATTTAGTTTATCCTCGGCTTATTTAGATTAGCTTATATTTCCTACTTATTTTTCTTAGATTAGTCATAGTTTAAACTATTTTACTGCAAATTTTCATAATTTTTCGTCACAATTTAGTATTTTTAATATTTAGTTTAGATTAAAACCGTTCTTAATTCGTAATAAATAAAATAAAACTCAAAAAAATTCCCGGCTTTTTCCTAAAATTATTTTTAGTCGTTTAGAATGTAGGAAAATTACTTTTGCACCCGTAGGTCTTAAATTGCATTATTTTCACTTTTTGAAGCTCGGGATTAGCAGGGTTTTCACGCTTTTTAGTTTTAGCCCTTAGGACTTAGTTTAGCTTGTTTCATTGTTTCTTATGCTTAGTAGTAGTTAATTTAGTTATTTACTTTGTTCCCTTGCCTTAATTACGTTCCCATTTTTTAATTTGTAGAATAACGTAACCAAAACAAAAATCTCCGATCCATTCAAGCACTTTAATACCAAACCTCAAACGTGACCGTCAATTCACTCCTCGTTGGGAAACGACCCGGGTAATCACTTGCCCGGTATCACTTTTATCACACCCGTGAGGTTTGGCACGTTGACGTTTTCCTAAAGGGTTCATTTGTCGAATTTTACGGTTAATTTGATATATTGATATTGTGTTTGTTTTTCACCACTCACTTCACAACGAATCAAATTTTGGCGCCGCTGCCGGGGAGGTTGTGTTGCGACAATATCGTTACGGTTTGACGATTAGTGACTTGAAGATCCTTCCTCGTGAAGTTATTCGCTTTCCAAAAACCCAAAAAACCCAAAAATATTTTCCTTTTCAAAATTTATTTTCTCTTTTATGTTTTTTATTTATCAAAAATCCAAAAATATTCTTCTCATTCCTCTTATTCGTTGATTCTATTTCTCTTACCCTCTTTTGCCGTTTAATTCTATCCTTCGTATCCTCTCTACCATTTGATTCTAATTCTTTAACCCTCTACATGTTTAATTCTCATGGCGACGATCGATTATCGTCGTTGTTTTCATTGCAAAGGACGTATGGAAGAGGATCAAGTTTATTGTCTCAATCCCGATTGTTTATGTAAGCGGTGTGGAAGGGTTGGTGCAAGCAAATATTGCTATTGGTGCGAATTATCCGATAAAAACTCTCGATGATTCTCCAGTTTTCCGACCACCGCCACAACCCGAGATTTGCTCTATTGTTTCGAGCCTAAACCGTCTAGATTTGATCCAAATCTTCGCGATTCTGGTTAAGGTTAAGAGAAAGAGCAAGAACCGGAGACCAAAGCGGAAATGGTAGAAATTGCTAGCTCGAGAGCACACCATTTGTCTCACCTCGGAATCTTCAAAACCTTTTTCGGACGATTTCATGAACATTGTTCAAAATTGCTTAAATGAATTTCGTCAAATTTCAACTTCGGGAAATACCGTTTTACCTAACATTTGTGATGTTGTTGAGCCATTGATTCCTACTCCCGTACTCGAGATATCTTCGTTCGATCAAGATTCCGCTACGGTTGTGGGCGTGTTACGAAAGGTTTTCGTTGTTACAAATGTATGCGAGTGGTGTGGAAACTATCTTGTCAATGGATGTTGTTCGATTTGTGCGAGAATTCATTCACTTATGATTCTAACCTGAACTCTTTCAATTATCCTCAAAAGTTTCAACTACCTCCACAAAATTCATTCGAGCCACAGTAGTACTATCATCATTCGGTGATTCATCATTTCAAAGTTTCTCTCCTCAATACCCTCATTGTGCTAAGTGTGGGGCTCCTCATGATGATTATCAATGTCAATCGTGAAATCAAAATTACTATGGACCGATCCTTGTTATAACACTTCGGTTGACCACATCCAACCCCACAACTTCCGTCATTGATCAATTTCCTCGTATAATTCTTGAAGAAATTTCGAGGAACAAGCATTTCAAGAACGAAAGATATTTAGCCGATGAACGAAGCACTCAAAAGCTTATCCTATTTAATGAAGCTTGCCGTCTCGATGGCGAGGATGAGGAGGATTGGGAGATGACAAAGGACAAAGTGCATATCTCAAGCTCACAAAGTACCGCACATGTCCACTCTCCGCCTCATATTGCCTATCCACCATAGAACTTTCGGATACCCTTTTAATGGGGACGAGCATCTTAGCACTATTTCGGAAATGGAATCGTCTTGTGTTGAGAACCTTGTCCCAACCCCAAGTGAGTGCGAGGTTATCTACGGTGATATGTGTGATGAGCCTCTCGATGATGATTCTTCTCCACCCCAAAACTATCTTGAGATGACCTCCGAGTGCGAAAATGATTATCGTCGTTTGATGATTCTTTATCGTGTGGAGACATCGAGTATGTTGAGAGATACCTTCAGAGCTCGTCGACAGAAGAAGTGAGAGATGTTGATCCCGATGATCTTGATATGGACACTGATTTTGAAACGGATGATGAAGATATTCTCGTTGTGTCCGAGAAACCTTTTGCTATGGCGTTCACTAATCCTCTATTTGACTTTGATTATGAATTCACTCTAGTTTCTGATAACCCCATCTTTGATATTCAGAATGAGGATAGTGACGTTTTTACATCTCCTTCTTTACCCGAAGAAAAGAATAGTGGCAATCCCACTTCGACGTTAGACCTTCTCGAGGAGTTCTCCGATGAACTCGCTCTCGTTGATCATTCTCCATCGGAGATGATGATGTGCGCCGACTTTGAAGCCGACCTTACCGAATTGGAAAATCTTCTTTACAATTGGTCTTCGATAATTAGTCAAGTGACACTCGTATGGAAGAGGTCGACTTTCTTTCTCCCGATGACTCGATACCTCGGGTTTTCGAGTGATGATTATGGCTTAGGTCCATCATCCACTCGTCCGCCTGCGAAACCGCCGGATGATGGAACCTCTTCTAAGCCCGATACGGACGTTTTCATTGCTACAGTGGTGGATAAGATTTCTGAACATTCCGTAAATGTTCCTCAATCTAATCTTTTGTCCACCCATCCCAACCGTTGTCAACTCATTGTCACTTTGCCTTCTCCCCCTATTTCTTCTTCGTGTCTTAACTCTTACGAGAGTGAAGATACTATCTTTGACCCCGGCATTTCTTCTTCTCTTGAGCCGGGAATATATCTCATTGGTGTGGAACTTTCACGTGCTTCAAATGTTTGTCCAAACATCTTGAATGAAAGTCCGATGGAGATTGTTTTTCCACTTTGCTCCCCATGGACCAATGAATTGAGGTCGAGTCAAGCTAGCGACTCGGTAATCAAAAGCGATGAGTTAAACATGGGTTTTCACCGTGTGTACCACCCTAGTGTGGGGTGTTGCCCCATTGTTGTATATAAGTTTTCTAAAAAAAAAAAAAAAACAAAAAATTTCAAATAATGGCGTAGTATTTCCCTTTACGTTCTCGGTTTCGGCATAACAGTGGTACTTTGAATATTGAGGCAATATTCATTTCTAGTGTGGGGGGGGAATTCTCACGAATTTTATCATGTAAGTATACCACCCAATTCCCCATTTTGGCCAAAATTTTTTATGGTTATCGATCCGCCATGTCTAATAAACAAAAGGATTGGCTAATCCAGAGCAAACGGCTCTTGGTAAAGATATCTCAAATCCGTTGACGGCTTGCAATTTGCCCAAAATTGTATGGTGTTCACTCACCATATCTTTAATTAGTGAAGAGTTGGCTAGCCCGCAAGTTTATGGCTTGTGGTAAAGGAAGTTGGAAAACCATAATTGGTAATCGACTCACCAAAGATATTTTATCTAAGAGTTGGCTAGTCCGAAGCAAACGGCCTCGGTAAAGACAAATCAAAAGCTGTTGAAAGTCGGTGATTTGCTCAAAATCATATGGTTATCGATGTACCATAGTTCTTACTTGAATCGAAACATTTGGCTACTCGAAGTAATGGCTTTTGGTAAAGAGATTCAAATCCATTATGTTTTCTCAAAAGATTGCTAGGGACTAGCAATAGTTTAGTGTGGGGATTTTGATATGTGTCTAAATACACATATATTTTATATTATTTAAACCACAAAAGCACCAAAACACACAAATGACCATATAAATGTTACAAATATCCTCGAGTGTGTTTTATGTCTTTCGTATGAAGGATCGAAACGAGCAAAATCAAGTCGAAATTAGAAAAGTCTTTGAATCGATTTGAGCCAAGAGTGATTTTCTACATTTTTAGAGCCGGGACATGTTTTGGAATGAGTGGGAAAACAAACCTAAAACCTAACCGAAACAAAAATTTCCATTTGCCCTTCCCGACACCCAAATGACCAAATTGCCTCGTAAAACCAAAAAATCCAAATAATCCCGATTTTACCCAAAACCCCATTTTTGTAAAATCTCATTTTTTTCCTATAACAAATTTTTAGTTTTCTAAAAAAAAAAAAAAAGAATACAAAACTCAAAAAACAAAACAAAAATACAAATAAAACCACCCTTAACCCCATAACCTATTCTACCCTCTTTACCCATTTTACCCAAACATCCCAATACCCAGAAAACCCATGGCGCCAAGAATTCCCTCCTCCTACTGTCACTCTCAATCACAGACTCCTAACACACTAGCTCCATCACCAAGAATAAGTCACATGCTCATCCTATGGTTTCTCCCCTCTCCTTTCCATGTCATCAATCCAAGGTGCTAATGCCAATCAATGGCTGTGATGGATCTCCAAGGGCTAATAGATGGCTGGGATTATTTGGAGAAAGCACAAAATTATGTTTTGCTTGTTTTGTCTCACCAAACAAACACAAAAGAAGACAAGATGAGAGAGAAAACACATTTTTTTTTTTCTGTATAAATAGGCATATGAGGATTCTGTAATTTTTTGTCTAGAATTTTGGATATTCTAGCACCGATTACTTTTATTGTCATTGTCATTTTTATTTATCGCAATTTCTAATTTCAATTTAATCTAAGTTTCAGTTTACTTCCAATCTTTGGTTCAAGTTCATGAAATTTCAACTCTTATTGATTTTGATTATCTATTTTTCTCGAAGAAGTTTTTTAGATGTTATAAGTCTCTCAAGCTCTGTTGATCGTTTGTTAAACTCAAAAGCAAGTTTTTACAGTTTCAAGCAATTTTTCACCAAGTTTTGCCCTGTTTGGGAGCGTTTGGAACAACTTATTTCTGGGTCAAAAGGGAGATTTACCCACTTTGACTTTTGAAGTCAAAGTGCTCTTGGTAGTTTAAAGTTAATTTTGGGTCATTTCTATTGGATACAAGAAGCTTTCAAAGGTTTGGTTCCAAAATTGCAACTGTCACCTTATCTCGTCAAGTGTCTTTTTTTTTTAGCTAGAATGTAGGTAGGGTTTAGTTAGTTTTATGGCTTGAATTTAGTTTTAAAAGTAGCTTATAGTGTGAATATAATCCTACGGCTTATTTTTAATTTTGCAACTCAATTGTAGCTTAATTTTGCCCTCAAAGACCACCATTCATGCTTTTTGGTTCTGTCATCAGCCTCCTGCAGCCCTTTTTATGCAGCCTTTTAAGGACTTTTACAAGCTTCTAATCAGCTATAAGTTGTTTTCTTTAAATCTTAGATGTATGAAATTTATCTGCTTTTGCTTTTCTTAGGATTTAGTTTGCTTTAGCTAGCTTAATTTTAAGCTTTAATAGGCCACAATTAATTTGCTTTTAGTCATGGTCCTCTTGATTTCCTTAGTTTTTCCAAATTTTGTTTTAGCCTATTAATCTCCTTTAGTGCTTTTAAGTATTTTAGCTTAGTTCTCATTAGTTTATAGCTTGTTTGAAGTTTTTCATTACAGCTTTTAGTAACTTTGTGTCCCTTTAAGCTGTCCATAACCAATCAGACCATCTTTTTTTTGTTATGTTTGCTGCTGCTGCTGCTGCCCATTAGTTTGGTGAAAGAAAAATAAAACCAAAAAAAGTGAAGGAAGTGGGAATCGAACCCACGACCTTCTGCCCCAAAAGACCACGCACCAGCAACACCTCCTAACCATCTCTGCTCCTTGTCTTTTTTGTTTATTTTGTGTTTAATTAATACTTAAGGTAGTTTTTTCAGTTTTGCCTTTTTAGCTTATTTAGCATTTAGTTTATCCTCGGCTTATTTAGATTAGCTTATATTTCCTACTTATTTTCTTAGATTAGTCATAGTTTAAACTATTTTATCGCAAATTTTCATAATTTTTCGTCACAATTTAGTATTTTAATATTTAGTTTAGATTAAAACCGTTCTTAATTGTAATAAATAAAATAAAACTCAAAAATTCGGCTTTTTCCTAAAATTATTTTTAGTCGTTTAGAATGTAGGAAAATTACTTTTGCACCCGTAGGTCTTAAATTGCATTATTTTCACTTTTGAAGCTCGGGATTAGCTTGGGTTTTCACGTTTTTTTAGTTTTAGCCCCTTAGGACGTAGTTTAGCTTCGTTTCATTGTTTCTTATGCTTAGTAGTAGTTAATTTAGTTATTTACTTTGTTCCCTTGCCTTAATTACGTTCCCATTTTTAATTTGTAGAATAACGTAACCAAAACAAAATCTCCGATCCATTCAAGCACTTTAATACCAAACCTCAAACGTGATCAATTCACTCCTCGTTGGGAAACGACCGGGTAATCACTTGCGGTATCACTTTATCACACCCGTGAGGTTTGGCACGTTGACCTTTTCCTAAAGGGTTCATTTGTCGAATTTTACGGTTAATTTGATATATTGATATTGTGTTTGTTTTTCACCACTCACTTCACAACGAATCGAGAGATTCACCTTGACGTTGTTGGAACATCAAGATATCATTCCTAAGCTTAGTGGTTCTCCCGGTGGGAAAAATTGAGCAAGGAAGCGAGAGGTGAGATTATCGACATGAGATGGAGCCAAGGAAGTCGCTCAAGCCAATTACTAGCTTGGTCCCGTAGTGAGAATTGGAAGAGACGCAGACGCGTGGTCTCCCGGTAGTAGCATCGAGGTCGACGGAATCGACAATTTTAAGGAAATCCTTAAGATGTTGATTAGGATCTTCGGAACGACGTCCGTGGAATGCACATCCGTTTTGCACATACCGGATGGTGTCGGATCGCAGGGCCGTAGTTTGGGCTTGGTCGGGAAGCTCAATGGTGTTCCTATAGCCTAGGTGGATTGGTCTCGAGTATTCACCAAGAGTACGGCCTCTTGGTGGGTCATTTGGTGGTAGGTTGATGAATGGTGGTTGGTTATCACCTTCCATGATGAAAAGTGATGGGATTACTAACAAAGGTCACGAAGAAGGGGGATAGACTAAGAGGAAGCTAAAAATGGGAAAAAGTTTACTTGATAGGAATCAAGCAAGGAAACCTAAGCGAGGTGGACTCTAACTAGCTATTCTATTCCCGGGCGCCAAAAACTTGATAACGCTACACCGTCGTTGGGGTCAAAGGAACTTCCTTTTCATCGAAAGTTTTTCAACACCCCAGGCGGTGAACCTAATCGTTGTAGTGTAGTATTAGGGTAAGCCACGGAATTGATATCGTTCTCTAGGGAATAGGAATTCTAGTGAGAAGTTACTACGCTAAGGTTGGGGTTGAGGAAGATTGTTTTTTATCTTTTTATGTTTTTAGGAAATGAAAAGGTACGAATCTCGGGGTTTGGATTTGGGGGTTTGGTATTTCTACCGATTACTTCTACTTATCTAATTATCTAATAGTCTATTGTTGTGTGCTCGTATGATAGTTAAAAATGTATTTGCTTAGGCTTTATTACTCCCTAGTTATCTCCTATTGGTGGTTGAATTGTCACATCCTTATTCTTAATTGCGTTGTGCTCTAAGGTCGTAGGGTATGCATTTATCCCTAACTCTTTGAAGCTACCAAAGGTTAACGACTACAAAATCTCTAGGATTCATAAACTTTAACTCTAAGGTATTCTTTGAATGGCTTGTCTACAATTACTCTAGGCGATTATAAGCTAAGGTTCATCAAAGATTAATCAAGCATTACAAACACAAAGAATGACCTATCGCAATACTAGGTCAATCACAATTAAGATAAGAGACAACCAATCAATATTCAATAACTAAGTTTCATATTACCTAAGCAAACACACAAGTAAATTAGCCGGACATGGGGAACATGCAAGCATACACACAATCAAAGGAAGACATAATCAAATTAATGAAGTAAAACACTTATCTTGATGTAAGATAGGGTATGGAACCCTAAAATACTATACAAAGACGACCTTGGTTCGGTTTAGGTTTTACTCCAAAAGACTACACTGAAAACTAAAAATTGGATTCTATATATAAGATTACAACTACGATGACGTCACCTTTAAATTGTGACGCGGTCGAACATGATATTAGGTTTTCCTCTTGGCGCGTTATCATTATGGCAATCACCTTATGTCCGTGTGGCCGTCGCCTTGAGTCTCTGACGTCGTTGGATCAAATTCGGGCCGTCATTGCGACGCCCACTCTTTAAAAACGATCTTTGTCACTTGAAAATAAGCAATTTAGCTCTTTGTGTCGTCACAAAACATCTTCCGATGGCGTCATAGGTATAACTCGACGCCGTCCCTCGATTCAAGAATTGAGTGTCTCGATTCTTGACTTTGGCCATTTTCTTCGTATATTCGCGCCTTTTCGTCCGAATATGTGTCATTCCATCATTTTGCGCAAGATACCTAAAAAGTGAAAAGGAACGATATTAAGTAATAACGGATACAAAAGTGATCAAATAATGGCTTAAACGACCCCTCAAAAAGGTACATTTTAAAACCTTATCAGTCACATAATAACTAATAACAAGATATTTAGCTATATATTGTTTACGGATATAGTTTTATTTAATTATAAACCCTTATTGATTAAGATAGTAACTCGTGTTTTGTAAATACAATTTAACTTCCATAAGCTTGTTGGGAATGGTTATTTCGATAAGACAATTTATTAAAGTCATAGTGGTTTTGGGAACGTTGTATAAACGAACGCGTCATTCATGAAGTATTACATAGTATACCTTATGAGGAGTACTTTATTATAAACATGTACGTTTGGGTTTATGGGGAATTACCGAAAGTTAACCTATTTATATTACATAAATAGTTGTCGTTATTTTCTAGTCTTCTTTGACTAGCTTGAGTATTGTCAGTATTTCTTGACTTTGTCGATGTCTTTTCCTTTTCGGCGTGCGTTCTAGTTAGTATGTTTTGACTATTTCGATGTCTTCTCCTCTTTCGCGTGAGTTGTACATCGCGTCAATGTTTCTTATCACCACATGAAATGTTAAAACTAAACCTTTTGAGATATTGATAATGAACTTTTGAAAGTAACGACATGAATAATCCACGAAAACTACGACACATTATCTTTTATCGACTTCGTCACCCTATGAACCGTATTTTGAGATAATCGTATACGCATTAGGCTGCGCCGTTTCTATTCTATCGTACTCGTCGTACCTTCTTCTGGATGCCATGGAGATTAGCTTTAGATGCCAGTCGTGTTAATTGTGAAAAGTGCATTGCTGTGGCTAAGGTGAATTTCATAGCCCCTCTTTTCAAAGGTTTTCATAACTATTTTGGTGGAGAATACATGCTGCTTTTAACTAACCATAATTGGATATGTGAACATTATTTGAGAATGAATGTTGTTTGGAATATTTGATTTGGTGATTGAAACCTTATGTGCTTATTTGAAGTAAATGTGAGTGTAAACTATTTCTTGGACCTGCCACTACTCTTTTGAAAGGTTAGACACGCGACAGATGTTGACTTAGACTAGGGTAGCAACCTTTGCTATAACGCGATGCCTAGCTAAGAATAGACATCTGTATCCGACCTAGACCAGGGTAGCATTTGTTCTATGCCTTGCTACAACTATGCCTGTCTAGAGTTGCCCGAGGCCCTGCTGAGATCTCGATTGTGTTGTTGGATTATTGTTAGAATGATTTTTGATGGATGTTTATTATATATTTGTCTTAGTCGCACATAGCAATTAAACTTTATCAGGTCCACTACAAATTTTGTAATTAAACTCTATGAACTCACCAGCGTAAGCTGACCCGTTCTTGCATGTGTTCTCAGGTTTAAGGCGATAGCTCACTATTGGAAGAAGCTTGGCTAGAGGCATGGTCATAGGTGACTCTGATGACTAATCGAGACCGCTTTAAACTACTTTTGGGCCTATTTCCGCACTATTTTCATATAATGAAAACTTAATGTTTTTATTAATGAATTAAATGAATGGAATAAAAACTATTATTTGTACCTTATGTTGTGATACCAAGATAGTAGCACTCCAAGGTTCGTATGCTTCCGCTGGACCCATTTTTGGGTGTGTTACATTATTTTACTGAAGTAGACAATGTTTCATCTAGTATATTTGCTATGGACGAGTTATGTACTCTAAAAACATATGTGTGTGTCTAACTCTAATTATCATGCTTTGAAAAGTATAAAATTTTATGCATTTGGAATTATATCCATTTGCATTATCTGTGGAACCATGTTATGTTACTGTATTTTCATAGATTGACCAACCTTCTTGTGTGCATAATTTTCATCTTGTATGGACTATCTCTTATTGCAAAGTCTATGACTGCATCACCTAAAAACTGCAAACTATGTTTGAGATGATGTATAAGAATCTGTGTCTTCTTTAGTAAGCATGTGCATAAAGCCCAAACTAACAAAAGGGAATACTTCATAAGAATGTTGACATTTAGAAGTCAAACCTAACCAAATTGATAACCATATGTATAAACATAAGGCAATAAAGCCAAATTAAACCAAGTCAAAACTTCTTAACAATGTTGACAATTAAAAGTCAAATCTAACCAAATTTATAACCATTTGCATAAACATAAAGTAAACTCATCAAAAGAACAAAAATCATAACCATCTGGGAGACAAAGTTACTACCATTCAAGAGAATCTAAAGTTAGAACATACTATATAATAGTCTGGTCAAGGTTGTTATACTACCATGATGGCCTAACAATTAATTACATTTCCACATAACAAAAAATACGGCCATCATACATAAAAGCTAAAAAGTTAACCAAGTGCATAAACAATCAAGAACAATATCCAACTGAGCACCGGGTAAATCTTCCACTTCCACACATCACCTTCAGCAGCTTCTAATCTTGCCTCGAGCTCATTTCTTCCCCTTAAACGGCTTGGTATGATCATTCTTGAATGAGAACACATATCTGAATCATACCATCCTATCAACCGACAAGAAGACTCCTAATCATGATTATGGCAAGTCATTATACAACCACCATTGTTACAATGTAGTTTTCTACTTGCGAAAACAAAATAATATAATAAATCTTAAAACGCACTTACTTGATTAGGAAATCCAAAGAATCGACGCCCTGGATTGGCCGAGGTCCAGGAATTTCGAATTATAACTTGCTTACCACACCAGCAGCATACCATGTTGAAAGGTTTAATGTTTTGTAGAAGAGAGTTTGTGGGAAAGTTTAGGGATGATAAGTGACTATACAATTGTACATATAGGGAATTGGAACATTGTACAACGACTTGAAATAGTACGTTACAGTGAAAGACGATTTTGCCCTCGCCAACAGTACATTGACCTGAGCATTACTGGTCAAGGGACGAGTTTGGCCTCAAAATCCCAAGGTTTAGACTACCGGTGACGAAAATCTCAACTTTTGGGCAAATGCGATGGTTTTGGACAAGTTTAGCGACCAACGGTGTATTTTTGTCCTTATATTACCATAGCTTAGAAAACAAACTAAAATATTTTCAATTTTGTATTTGTTTATTATTTAAGATCATTTGGGGACAAAATATTCTTTACATACAAAGAATCTCTACCCTTCATCTTCATTTCATTTTTATTTAATCTAATGTATGAGATTAATCCCAACAATTTAAAAAATCCGCTTTCATCCTTTTTTTTCAAATATTAATATCTTTCAAACCGTTAATCATTTAAGCGAAAAAAATATACTGTTACGACAAGCATATAATTATCTTTCTAAGTATAGGCACTTTAATATACTTTCGACCAAAAAAATTTTTGTACTTTTCACCCCATTTTTTTTTTACATTTTTTTGGTATTTTTCGTTACTGAAATTTGAATGAAAAAATCACATGTGATTAAACACTAATTTGAATATTACATGTGATATTAATGTTAAATCACATATGATATTAAATATCACACGTGATATTACATATCACATGTGATATCGCATGTGAATATCATATGTAATTTAACACTAATATCACATGTGATATTAATATGATATGTAAGTTAACACTAATATCACATGTGATATTCAAATTAGTGTTTAATCACATGTGATTTTTTCATGCAAATCTCGATTCAAAAATAACGAAAGAAAAGACGAAAAAGGTGAAATAAAGATTTTTTTCTTTTCTAAAGTATATCAAAGTCATCCGCATAGTAAAAATAATTAAATACTCGTCATGAATGGTATAGTTATTTTCGCTAACGCTTAACCGTTTAAGAGATATTTAAATTATAAAAATATGAACTAATAAAATGCTTTTATGGTATGTTTGACAAAAAAATATTGTCTTTGGTCTTTGATCATTGCGATCTTTGGTGTTATTCTTGAAAAGATTATAAAAATATTATTTTATAAGTGCATCGAAATAACCTTTTATTTTTAAAGATTATCGAAGATTATTTTTTTTATAATCTCTTATATGTTATGTATGCCAAATAAAAATTATTTTTTAAATAGCTTATTTTTGAAAAATTAATCATAATTTCTCCATTATCTTATGCACCAAACATAACTTTAATCTCAAACATTGATATTTTTTAGATGAAAGGTGAGGATGATAAAATTTTGATATGTTAAATAACTCTTATAAAATAAAATAATTGCATTTGCGTAAAGGGTAAAATTATATATATATATATATATATATATATATATATATATATATATATATATATATATATATATATATATATATATATATATATATATATATATATATATATATAGCTATTTATTTTCTTATAAGATCAAATAGACAAACTAAAATAACATTTATATAATTATATCAGATAATAAAGCTTAAACCCAATGTACTTGGTGGGTTTAAAGGATACCCTCATCTATGGGAATGAATCCTATCATTTATTATCATACAGTTATACCAAACATCCACTTTTACTGTCATTCTCATTCCTTCATTCCATACCCACGTACCAAACATTACATTGCTCAATGTCAAACTATGAAATATCTAGTTGAACGTATGAATTTTTAGATACGTCCTTCATGTAAAACTTTTTCACAGCTAGTTTAAACTTCATAACGCGTATCATGAGTCATGACATTTGTTTTTTTTAACATTTTGTAAACTTGGTTGTGCACGTCAGGTCCTCGGTTCCCGGGCGTCTTTGACCCGCTAAAAGCACTCGGTGTCGTTACCAATAACATGCCATTTACTCATTTTCAAACCAATAACATGCCAAACACCTTACCAAGGAACATGCCATTAATGAGCCAAAAGGGAATTGAGTTGGTAGAGTGGCTCAAGCCAAAGGAGAAAGATGCCAAACTTTTGCTATTTTATTTTTTATTTTTTTAGCGCATTGTGAGTGAGGGGTATTTTTAGTGGACCCAATAACATATTATTGATGTGTTATGAGGGAGGGTGTTTGAGTTATTGGTGAGTTATTGAGAGGTGTATGATGTGGCGATGAGGTAGCATGCCAATAACGTGTTATTGGTATCCACATTACCTTGTGCTCTAATAGCTATATTTCATCAAAAATCTGTCAGTTCAAGTGGGCCATTATTCAGTATTATTTTTATTCACTCTTATTTAATTTGTTAGTACCCAAAATCTTTGTTCCGATATTCTTAACGACTTAGAAATCAATATATATTTTATATTTGCTACAAATTCAATGAACTAATCTTAGCTATTTATTTTTTATTAAAATTAATAAAAAAATTATTTTTCATTTTTTTTAAAACAAACATATCTTGCAAACGGTAAAAGTTTAAACTATGAAAAATAAATCATCGCAACGAGAATTATAATATCTTACTATTAATATACAATTTTATATACTTTCGACAATTTTTTTTCCAAAATTTCTGACGAGAAAAATCACATGTGATTTCTAAAAATCACATTTGATTCATTTTAAAAATCACATGTAATTTTTTTAGGCGAAAATTTTGAAAAAAAAATTAGTCGAAAATATATAAAAGTGCATATTTATAGAAAGATAATTTAATTTTAGTTGCGATGGTATGATTATTTTCGCGTAACGATTAACGGTTTACAAGATATTTAATTTTTAAAAAAATGATGAAAGTTATTATTATTTTTTTTTTATAAAAAAAATAAATAAATATGATTAGTTTATTAAATTTATGACATATAAAATCAATATTGATCTTTTCTCTATTTTTAATTGCTTACTTACTATGCTCATTTTAGTTTTTACAAATATCATATTCTAGGTAAAGTCAACTTGGTTGTAAGGGACATGTTAGGCTGCTTCCAGTAGACGAATCCCTTGTCGATCGTTGGGTCCAAGCGATCGATCGCTAGTCGATCGGCTTGATGTGGGAGATGTCGATCGCCCAAGAAAACCACCCTTCTCGTTCGTTAGCTCGATCGATAGAAACAAAGAAACTTTGCCCTTTTTCTTGCTAGCCGTTTAATACAAACAAAAAAAGTTACCGCTTGGTTTAAAAAAAAAAAAAAAAAAAAAAAAAAACTACTAAACCATCCTATAAATACACAAGTTATTTAACACAATCCTCACAAATCTTAATCCTCTCTACACAATCCTCTTTATCAAAATGTCTAAGAAAACACCACCAACCAAAGGTCGAAAATCCCGCTTGTCACAAACGTCCCGAATATTTTAACACCGGATCCGAATTTCCGGCTAACCTGTCTCACCAATAATCAATTTTCAACCCCCGGTTTCAATATCCATCCCAACAACCTCCACAACAACACCCTAACAATCCATTTAGTATGAATCGTCCATTTGTTCCACCGCATGACAAAACATCCACTACCAACAACAACAACAAAGCTACCCCGTCAAGCAACCAATCTATGTATGGGTCACACGAACTGCGGTACCGTCCAACAATGGATTCATCAACGTCTTCATATTCAAATTATCAAACATATTCTCCGGTTAACCGTATCAATCTTGAGGGTTTTGATTTTGATGAGCAACTATACAACAATCCTAATTTTTATGCCGAACCGGATCGGGTTATCCTACTCAAGAGTATCACGGTTCGGATGCCGGTTCGGCTCATGGATCGTATCACGATTCGATCAACCTTGATGACGTAGAAGAAGAAGAATGTCGAGAAGAGACGCCACCGGTCGAACCAAAGAAAGCGAGCTACTAAGGCAAAGAAGAAGGTCACGAGAAAGAAGGCAAGAATGATACGGTTGCCTTGGACCAAAGAAGAAGAGATCGCCTTGTGCAGCGGTTGGTGTGATGTATCCAGAATAGTAAGGAAACAACCAAACTGCTAGAGGTTTTTGGCGAAAGTCATTGAATACTTGAGAATGAGGTTGGTTCAGAAAGAACGTACAACTCTATCATTACAAAGTGGAAAAATAGGTACGCCCTAGAGTTGGTCATTTTTGTGCCATTTACAACAATGCTTTCAAGAATTACGGAAGTGGTGAGAATGACCTCACTTTGTTTATACACGAGCTTGTGATGAATACCAACTAGTGTGGTCATCCGTTTGTTTTGGAGCATTGTTGGCGGATTTTGAGGGAGCATTCGCTTGGAAGCATTATGAGATGCCGGCTTTTTAACCCAAGAGGATGGTCGCAAAAAGCAAGGACTTCAATCGACTCGGATGTGCAATGGATGTGCCTTCGTCATGCCTAATAGACCAATTGGTCGTGATACCATAAAAGAATAAAAAGAAATCTTCATAGATTTTCTATGGAAGGTGTTGCGAGACACGGGCAAGATCAAGTCCAAGGCATTCTTGGGGAGAAGAAGGAGTCATGCGGACGCACTATGGTTTGAAGAAGAAAGAGCTAGAACAACTAAATCGAGTTGGAGCTACAACAACAAAGAGAAGCTAGGAAGACAAAAATTGGCACTAGAAGAACGAAAAGTTGAATTAGAGGCTCAAAAGAAATATGATGCAGATCTCTTGTTCTATTGCACGCCAATCGACCCATCTTTACCCGCAATAACGCCAAACAATGCAGAACTCAAAGAAGCGATCAAGGAACGCCACAACCTACATTTTGAATAAGTGTTGTAATGTTTTAATAAGTTTTGTAATGTTTTAATTTTATTTGAATTATAACGTAACGCTTTAATTATTAATGAAATTTTATTTTGTGTTAAAATGTTTTTTTTTTTTTTTTTTTAAAAAAAAAAAAAAAAAAAAAAAATGAACCAATCACCCTCTTGGGCACCTAATCGCTGCTGTCATTTGAGAGAGAAAGGCGCGTGGCGAGGGGAAAAGTAGGGGATTGAATCCCTCATGTGGGCGACCTTATGATCATCAACTTAGGGGTGTTTCTTTTTCTATATAAGGAGGGGATAATGATTTAAAACATACACTTTTAAGCCCTTAATCACTCACTTTATATCCGCATCGCTTAATTTCGTTCTTTTCACTTTTTATGTCTCTTGGAAGCAAAATGCTAGAATGATGCCTTTTGGACGAAAAGGAGTGAATATGTGAAAAAAATGGCTAAGTCAAGATCAAGACACTCTCAAGCTGGAATTACACCGACGGCCCCAAGCAGGGCTTACGTCCCTCTTTATGTAATTAAATTTGTGACGACTCAAGAGCGATTTTGTTAATTTGTACCGACGGTCGCTGGGAAGATTAAGGGCGCCACGAAGACTTTTCTTCTCGCATCGCCTAGATCCGCATTCGACGACGCCGTCGCTCAAGACCGACAGCACACAACCACAACGTGACGCCGCCCTAAGGATGACTTGGCCTAGACGAAACCCTAATGACGGCGATCCGACGACGTCCCAACCATAAGGTGACGCCTCGCAGCTTGTAAAATATATATAGAAATCGAATTTTCGAATTTTAGAGGTAGACTTGTGGAGTAAAACCTAAAATGATTTTGGTCCGGTTTGACAAGATCTTAGGGTTCTCATACCCTATTTTACATCAAGATAAGTAATTTACTTCATTGATTTCATTATGTCTTCGATTGTATGTGTGTATGCTTGCATGTTTAACATGTCCGGCTAAATTTCTTGTGTGTTTGCTTAGATCTATGAAACCTAGTTATTGATTATTGATTGGTTATTTCTTATCTTAATTGTAATTGGCTTAGGATTGCACTAGGCTATCGTTGTATTTTTAATGCTTGAGTAATCTTTGTGAACCTTAGTTTATATTCACTTAGCGGAGTTGTAGACTAAACATCCAAAGATAACCTTAGAGTTAGTTTATGAATCCTAGAGATTTCGTAGGAAATAACCTTAGGGTGTGTTTGGTTAAGAGAATTGAAGATGGAGAAATGGAAATGGCTTTAATTCTCGTGTTTGGTAAACCAGAGAAATGGAAAAGCGGAGAAATTGGAGAAATTGGTGGGGAAATGGAGAGAGTTGAGTAGTGTAATTTAAGTAGCCCCATTTCCATTAATTTTGTGGAGAAATTGGAGAAATGGATTAATTTTTTGAAAAATGTTTTTTTTTTTTTTTTTTTTTTTTAAATTAAAAATATTTTTTAAAAAGAATTATTTAAAAAAAGTTTAAAATTATTTTTAAAAAATAAGTTATTTTATAAATAAATACATTTTAAAATATTTTTTAAAAAAACAAGTTTTTTTAAGTAAATACATTTTAAAAATAAGTTTTTTTTAATAAATTTTTAAAGAAAGTACATAAATTTTAAAAATAAATTTTAAAAATAAATTTTAAAAAAAGATATATTTTTTAAATAATTTTTTAAATATTTTTAAGAATTTTATTTAGACAAAATATTATTTAAATAAAAAATTCATTTCTAGTCAGTCTCATTGTATCCAAACATTAGAATTGAACAAAATTTCATCGATTTCTATTCTTTGAAATTATATTCTACTTCATTTCTTTTCTCCGAATTTCTCTCTACCAAACGCACTTAAGGTAGTCTCAAAGAGTTAGGGATAAAGCATACCCTACGACCTTGGGAAACACAACGCGTTAAGAATAAGGACGTGACAATTCAACCACCAATAAAAGATAACTAGGGAGTAATAGTATCTAGGTAGACACATTTTTAATCATCATACTAGCACACATAAATAGACATAGACTACCCTTTAGTTTAGATAATTAGATAATTAGAGTAATCAGTAGAAGTACCAAACCCCAAAATCCAAACCCCGAGATTTTACCCTTAGCTTTCTAAAAAATATAAAAAGATAAAAAATAATCTTCCCTCAACCTCAAACTTTAGCATAGTACATCTTCCACTAGCATTCCTATTCCCCTAAAGAACGATATTAATACCCGAGGCTAAATCAATACTACACTACAACGATTAGGTTCATCGCCTAGGGTGCTAAAAACTTGCTTTCGATTTAAAAGGAAGTTTCGTTTGACTCGAACGCGTTATACGCGCATCAAGTTTTAGGCGCATTGCCGGGAATAGAATAGCTAGTTAGATTTCTATATCGTTTAGGTTCCCTTGCTTGATTCCTATCAAGTAAGATTTTTTTCTCATTTTTTAGCTTCCTCGTAGTCTATCCCCCTTCTTTGTGACTTTGTTAGTAATCCCATCACTTTTCATCATGGAAGGTGATAACCCGCCACCACTCATCGATCCACCCATCATTGACCCGCCAAGAGGCCGTACTCTTGGTGAATACTCTAGACCAAGCCACCAAGGCTATAGGAACATTATTGAGCTCCCCGATCAAGCTTAAACTACGGCCATGCGATCTGACACCATCCGGTTGGTGCAAAACGGAAGTGCATTCCATGGATTTCGCTCAAGATCCTAATCAAGATCTCAAGGATTTCTTTAAAATCGTTGATTCCATCGACCTTGATGCTACTTCACGGAGACCACGCTTGCGTCTCTTCCACCCTCTCTACGGGACCAAGCTAGTAATTGGCTCGAGCGACTTCCCGCCGATCCATCTCAAGTCGATGATCTCACCACTCGCTTCCTTGCCCAATTTTTCCCACCGGGGAGAACTACTAAACTTAGGAATGAAATCTTGATGTTCCAACAATGTCAAGCTGAATCTCTCTACGAGGAATGGACTCGATTCAAGGACTTGCTCCATAAAGTCCCTCATCACGACATAGATCTTTGGCTTCAAGTCCAAATCTTTTATGATCATGTCAACTTCTCAACTAAGCAATCCATCGACCAAGCGGCCGGTGGTAAACTTAGTGATCTCACCGCGGAAGAATCGTGGGGTACAATTGAGGACCTTTCCCTCTATGACAACGAAAGTTGGAATGACCCCCGTGAGTTGCCCAAAACCGTCAAGGCAATATCCTTGCCTCCCATTGACTAACAAACTTCCGATCGTAGGATGCTCGAGCTTGAAGATCAAGTCAAATTCCTAATGAGCTCCAACAAAAATCCTAAGTCTTCATGAGAAGTGAACAAAGTCTCTTCCTTGTGTGAGCTATATAGTGGTCCCCATGACACTCGTACTTGCACAAGACTCCCCGAACAAGCTTCCGTTGACTACGCATCCTCGCGTACCAATGGAATGGGAGGAAGATTCCCCACAACACCCGGACCTAGGACTTTCAATGATGCTCGAGAAGCATGGAGGGGCAAACCCGAATACAATTGGGGACAAACCAAAGAATTCACCTCTAATGATTCCCCATGGTCCCACGGTCCTAGCCAACAAAGCATAGAAGGGTTGTTGCAACACCTAGTTACATCCCAAGAAGCTCAAATAGCTAAGCTTTCGGACCGCTTTAACCAACAACAAGCCGAGATGGATAGGAAGATTGATAACCTTTTGAAAGCCATGACCAATAGTGATAGGAAGACCACTGAAAAGGTTAATGCCATCTCGACTTATTCTCCCGAAGCTTCCAGTGTAAAAATTAAGGACCCACGTAAGTTGGCCAAGCACGTTCAATTCGTCAATACCTATTAGGAATTAGAAATTCCATAGTGAATAGTCGGTCACCCAAAATATAATCTAGCATAAGTTAGCTCGTAGACATATCGTTATTTATGTTATTCATAGTGATTAGCGTAGTTTAGCTTAGTGCAACACCGTGGAGGACGGACGAGTCTTTACCCATTGTATGCTTGATCCACAGCCCTGACAGGAGGGCGTTTAGCTTGTAACTATAAATACCCCTTCCATCCTTGGAAGGGGTGGTGCTTCTTTGTGAATCTAACCTTTTCTATTTTGTTTATCTCTCTAGAATCACCCTCTCATCTCTTTCTCTCTCTAAACAATGGCATACTTGTATAATCATATCCCTAGACCACCCGAATCATCAAACAACATAAATTATACGATCCTACAATTGGCATCAGAGCATAGGTTTTGTTGTTTTTGGTGATTCGAATGGTTTTTGAGCAGTCTTGCATTTGATTCTTGTATGCGGTTTGTAAGTTTTGTTGCGGTTTGATGTTGTTTTGATGAGTGTTGATGCAATTTTGATGTTACGCGTTGTTGTTTGTGGAATCTGGTTTATTACTGAGTTTACATGGTCAAAACAGATTTTTACATGATTTATTAGTGGTTCTGTTGAAGTTATTTAAGTTGATCAAAACTGTTTTTGTCGTGAATCTGCCAGTTAACATGTTGGTGAATCTGTTTTTTAAGCAGTTTTGCCAGTTTTGAAACTTTTTGTACACTTATTCCATGTTGCGATTTGTGGTCTTTTGGTTGATGCGGTTTGGCCAAACTGGCGTCATTCATCTATGCGACTTGTCAATAAACTGTCCAGATTCGATGTATCCGGGTATGCGATTTGTGTTAACAGAAAAGATGCAGTTTGACTTTTGAGTCAACTGCGAGTTGATTAAGTCAACTGTGACTTGTCACAATCTTGACTGCGACTTGTCACATACAAGACTGCGACTTGCTTACCTATGCGGTTTGACTGTTGAGTCAAATACGATTTGTCATATTTGTTATGCGAGTTGTGTTGATGCGTTTTGAAGAAAATATGCGGTTTGTAAGATGTTAGTAACTAAGAAAGAGATGAAGACAGAGTTGACAATTAACCACAAAACCATAACATCAAGACTCTATTAACCTCAGTTCTTAAAACATAATCAAATTAATATCATCTCATACAACAAACATCAAACATAACGACCATATCATCAACCCAACATCACAATTTTGAACAATCATCACTAAATCAATCTCATGATCTGAAAACTTAGATGCGTGTGTTTCTAAAAGATTTCAAGACCTTCAATTGATCTTAAACACGTATCTCATATCATCATAGATCCCACATGACTCGAATGCAATAATAATGACTCAAGATCTCATATTTCTTTTTCCATGTTTCTCAAAGTATTTTTCATACCTTGGAGAGGAAGATAACATGAAACCAATATCATCATAGATCCACAACAATAATTAAACATGATCTCAGTCAACTTCCTTCCTTCTACTCAAGTTTTATAAAGTGAAAGAAGTTTATCATCATAGATCTATTTGTCATCTCAATATCCGAACCTAATTTCAAAGAAAATAACAAGAATGTTATTTCTCTTCAGTTGATTCGTTCCATAAGGTAAAACAAGCTTCACATGTATTGGTCAGATAAACAAAATCAAATGATGATATAAATCTTAGAATCATTCTTCGTGTGTTTCAAAGAGTTATCAGGCCTCGAAGGGCGTTCCACACGAAATAAAAAACTCATCACAGATCTGAAACTATGCAAAATTAAATAAAGTAAAGCAACCATTTCTTGATCTCAGTTTCTTATTACCTTTCGTTGTATTCAAAATACATCTGAGACCTCTTAAAGTCTTACCCACGAAAGATGTGAAACCATCATTGATCAAAAGGGTGTTGACGATATCCGAAACTTTAGATTAGGATTATAACAAGAGTGTTATGTCCTTCTCTTAGTTCGTGCATAAACATGAATATCTAACTAATCGAAGTACTCGAACAAAAACACCTACCTTGAACCATTGGTTTGATATCATTGCCGTCTCATAATCTCAAGCCATCCCTGTGGCGAGATCGATTTGAGAAACAATTAAAGAAGGTTTGAGATGCGTTTGGTATATGGATTGAGATAAAGAGAGGCGACAGAAATACTGGTTTGAGTTTAGGTATGAGATAAATTAGGGATTAGGGTTATGTGAGTATGGGTTACGTTTTTATACCAAAAAATTAGGGTATTATACTTTGGACAGGTATTGTGTGTTTTAGGATAGGACTGATTGTTGGGCCTCATTTGTTTATGGGCCCTATTAGGATAAGCTTATATCCGGATGGACTGCTGTCAAAATGGTTCTACTTTGGGCCGTAGAATTATTGGTTAATTAGGCCGTGATTTATATGGTGCAAATGACGATATACGTGATATACATAGTATATACGGTTATACGAATTGGTGTAGCGTATTTCAATCGGATAAATGGATTATGGGCCGTATATTGTTTTCTCATGCAGGGTGTTTTGGGTCTTGTAGTTTTGAACTTGATTTCGTGGTTATTAACGAATAGAGTGGGTATGCATTGGAGTAATATAAGCATTTTATTCGGACCATATGGTGCATTATGATACTTGTCATTGGGCCGGGCTTAATCAGTATATATTGGATGATATGTGATTTGGACAGATGGGCTTCTCAATCAAGGGCTTTTGTTGATAATTTTTCTTGAATATGGACTTCGAATTGATGAGATATAATGATGAGATTGGTTGAAGAGATTTGATAAGATTTGGGGTGATGATGAGATTTGATGTGTTATGAGGCTTGATACTTTGGTATATACATTTTCACAGAGAATAATATGTCACGGCTTGATATTTGAACAAAGTTGACTACGGGATTGTTTGGACGGTATTTCTTATTTGGATTTGAAGTGAGGTTTTCCGGGCGCGTTTACTTATTTCGACTTCTTTCTTTCTACCCTTCCGCGAAGATGACTTGTTTGGGCGTTTATTGAGTGTGATAAATACTTTGCTATTTAGTTACGGTTGTGATTCTTTCTCGCTTGACCCACATCGTAGCTATCACTTCGGTGTCTCACGCAGTTGCGGATATGTCACGAGGTTTTGTACATTGGGTACACCGTTTCTTTTTCACGAGGATTAGTACAAGCTTAAGTAACAAATCTGGGGAATATTACGTCATATTCAAGTTTGGTATATCGGGCTTATTTCTCTATGTGGTCATTGCTATAGCCGATAGAATACGTGAATGGTGTGTTTACCAAAGTGTTCAAAGGATGAGATGTGATCAACAATTCTCATGTTATATTCGACACCACAGAATGTCAATGATACTTCACATTCTAAGCAAAATGTTTCAATAATCTTCAACGTTAATCATGATTTTTCAAGATGGTTGCTTATGACAAGAACCTTTCGTGCTAATGGTCGTACAAGTTAATGATGCTTCCGAAAGTTCGAAACCATCATGGGGGAGAAACATGTACTTTGATGTTTTACGGTCAACCCCAAGGGGAAGTAGTTTATACTACTTGACTTTGTATGGTTTGTGAAGTTGTCTACATATGGGTAAATAATTGTTGATGATATTGTTGAAGATGGAGAATGAACCATTTATGAACCGCTGCATGTTCCCCTAAAACAGATATTCACCCAAACCAAAGTTGTCATAACACATTCAAACTGACATTGTTTACGGTTTTGTCTTGATTTTGTAGAATCCCGCGAAAGAATCTATTTCTCGGTTTAAATCATAGACTTGTAAAATCCCGTGACAATGGAAACATCCTGATAATAGTAAAGTGCATTTCCGGATCTATCTTACGGTTTAGTCTTGGTTTTGTAAAATCCCGCGAAAGAAACTATTTCTCGGTTTAAGCCATAGAATTGTAAAATCTCGTAATGATGGAATCATCCTGGAGAAAGGAAAGTGTATTTCGGGATCTTATATGATGTTGGTGCTACGGTTTCTACTTCAAAGAAGGGATAAAAGGGTGTACTTCATGAATTGGGTGTTTGTTTGGATTGTCCTCATGGTAGTTTGGCTATTACAAGGTTTTACGGGGTTATGTGCTTTTAACCATGGTCGGGATGAAACCATTGTCATAGTTCACTTAAAACGTAAAAGGAGGCTAGATTTAAGCTTTTAACCACAAGATGTGACAACGGCGTTAATTCAGTATTATTTATTTGAGGTTGAAATGAAATATCACGGGCGAGTTTACTTAGTATCTGAAGGTATCGGGGATGGTTGGATGAAGATTCTTCGAGATCCTTGTTCGAGCTTTTAATATTTTCAAAAACAAAGACTTGGAAATCTAGTTATTTTTGGGTGACTTTTCCTTTTCTTTTACCACTTGGGGGAATTGGGCTCTTACCACCACAAATTAACTATCACTTTAAGGAGTTACGTTGTAGTGCTCAGTGTCACATTGAATTGTGGATTTTCAAGAGGTGATGTACGTCTTATACTTGATGGTTGGTTGGTTGAAGAGTATAGAGTACACAAAGATTCAAAAGGGCATGAATTCTCGGCACCGCTCTTTGTTACATATGTGCAAGTTTAAGTCACGAGTTCGGGTTATTCTACTTCAGGGTCAAATTCATCTTATTGGGTTTTTCTCCATCAGCTGTCACGACAAAGAGCCTACAGAATGATAATGGGGTTGATTTCAAGTTTTGCCAAGAGATGCTGAAAAGAGAGAGATTATGACGTTTGAACACAACAGTTCAAGCCTCGTTCTCTAAAGAAAAGAAAAGTGTACGTCTCAGTGCGCTTTATCTTCGAAAGAAGAGAAATCTTCTTATGACGTTTGAACATAACAGTTCAAGCCTCGTTCTATAATGAAAAGAAAAGTGTATGGTTCAGTGCGCTTTATCTTCGGAAGAAGAGAAATCTTCTTATTATGACCATTCTCATCAACATGCTTCATGCTTTTTCCATGCGCTTTCAATTATCAAGTGAACCGGACTACCGTTGATTGTTTTCTTATTCCACTTGCTCAATTATAATGACGATGGCGACATCATATGCTACCTTTAAGGGGGAGAAGTGTGAAGAGACTACATTTTAAAGATATTCACTTGTTTAATCAAGAATGGCATATCCATATGCAATTCTTGAGGGGGAGAAGAAGTTGATACTTTTACATGTTGAGTCATATTTGAGAATATATGGTCATACGGCTCCTAACTCATGGAAGAACCGAGCTTCGTCTTGTCGGGTCATCTTCATCATGTCTTCGATAGAGATGATGGTGTACAGATTAGTTCCACGTGTTCCTTTCAAAAGTTCAACACCATCTAGTTCTCTAACGAAGCATGTACGTCTTCTAAAGGCCACCTCTATATCAGAATCACAGAATTGACCGACAGAGAACATATTATGAACAACAGATTAACGAAGCAAAAGTGTTCTTCTAAGAGACGTTGGTTGACATCTTCTCACGGACTGATGAGCTTAATGACAAAGTGCTTCCAGTTGCGAGGTTGATTTCCTTGATGAACATCTTTCTGTTCTTGTTTGATTTGGAGGGATTTTAGTTAAGGGGATTTGCTATATGTAAGTTAACGGGAATGCATTTGGTGAGTTGAAGATGTTAACACTCTATTCCCCAAACGGACAATCTTGAAGAAGGTCGAGTCTACAGTTTGTTCTACATTTTTTGCTGCATGTTAGAAGACTAGAAGACGAGTTGCATTTGACGATCTAAAGACTTCTTCTTAATCTAGGCATTTATCAAACAGATTGTCGGTTTAGGGGAGAGCACTAATTGGGGGAGAGTGAAATGTCAGACTTAATTCCCAATTAGACTTGCTCACATTCTTTCTTCAGCAAGTTGATTCTCACAGATTCAATGGTATTCTTCTCACAATATTTCAAGTGTTTGGGCTTATAAAGAGTTGCTGATTCTGAAGTATCAAAACCAGCAAGGGGGAAGGAGACACGCATCTAAAAGCGAGTAAACTTGATGAGCTTAATACTTCTAAGTGATTGAAGATATCCCGGGAAGACTAATATCATTACCGCATAGAAACTCAATGTTTGACTCATGGCGTTTGGTGTTCGTATTCCAACTATGTGGGGGAAGAGATAGAAGAGTTAGTTTCGAAGATAAAAGAAGTACACAAGTGTGTGATGATTTCGATGTTATCGCAATCATCGGGGGAGAGATTGTGTACATTGAGGATGCTCATTGTTTCACTTGAGAGCTTAATCGATGATTCACGATATAATCACTTATTCCGAGTTGACATCCGCAGAGATAATCGGTGATTCGACCGCTTCTTGATGTTATCGATTATTCTTTTTGGGCATTTGGGTACTTCGGTTCTTGAGTTTCATACACTTTCTTGTGGGAGAGAAAAGTATACATCGGGGTTATTCTTTGGATATTGGACTTAACATGCTACTTCGATGTTATAAGCTTCTCTGTCTTTAGGTATATGTGTATTCGGGTTCGTGAGCTCTATTCTAAGAGATTGACTGCATCGATTCATCTACTTGGGGGAAGTGGTCTCTTGACAACTTTATGGATCGCTTCAGACTTCAGTGGAAAAGGAATTTGAGAAGATTCATTCAAGCGTGGGATGATACGTTGTTGTTCTTCTTGTTGATGATATAACCCCGAACGAAGAATCACAAAGATCATTCTTAAAAGGAGCAGCAAGATCGATGATAATAGTGTGCTTCTTTGTACACCTGGCTAAGGCAAGCTTGAAATAGAGCTTCGAACCTGCTCAATAAAAGGATTTTCGGTTTGGGGGGAAGCTACCAAAGTCTCACTTTCGGAAGGCTCGATTTCTCTCTTCGATTCAAGAGCCCTTGGAAGCTTTGGTGGTGAAAGTTTAAGAGATGACGATTTCTATCTTCTACAACGGGGCTGTTCGATATCCTTATCTCGGTACTCGTATTATCATCTTCTTAAACTATATCATCTAAACTATCTTAGTAAATATTTATCTAAAACCAAATACAAAAATATAAAACCAGCAAAAACAAAATAGAAAAATATAAAATCATCAAAAATCCATAAAAATTTGAAAAATCAGAAAATACCAAAAATATTATTTTCTCAAGAGATGTCTTCTGGTATCGATAACATCTACGGTCTTAGAAATGTCATTCAACAGCAGATGGTTTTCTTCCAGTCTTACAGCAACAACAAAAGTAGCTTAACCACCTAACGTATCTTTGTGCATGACAAGTAGTGAATAATACCATTTTTTTAACAATTTTGAAAATATTGTCTTGAAAATGGAAAAATATTGTTTTTGAAAATAAACTGAACTCAAATTTTCAAAATCAACCGGACTTCATTTTAAACATAAGTCACTCAATCAACGACTACGGTCATTGATTGAGGGGGAGAGTGATTTCAAATAAAATATTTTCAAACGATATTTCTTCATAAAAGTCCGTTTTGTACAACATAAAATGGTGATCTAAAGATTTAATGTTATGTCATGATTTTCTTTAAAACTCAAAGATCTTACAAAATGAAATATTTTATGTTCTTGTTTGATTGTGAAATTGTTTTATTTTACTTAAAGATCTCTTAAAAAACTATCATACCTGACACTAACAATCTTTAATGTCTATAATTGGTCCTCATAAGTCAAATTCAAAATTTAAATCTTGCCACGTCTTGCCCCAAATTTTTCTAAATGATTTAAATCAATTGGAATCACAAATCTCAAATGGTTTGAAATTTTTGATCGGGGGAGAGATCGTGATTTAAATCTGAAATCGGTTTTAAAGGGTGATTGTTTCAAAAGCCAGAAGAGAATTTAAACCAGGCATATTTTCTCCCATGTTCTCTAAACCTATTTAAATCACTTGGGATCCAAAATCTCAAAGGGTTTGATATTTTTGATCGGGGGATAAAATGTGATTTAAATATGAAATCTGATAAATGATGATCGATTTGATTCAAAAGTGTATGCTGCTCTCCCATATGTGCTAAACGCTTTCGAATCTCGAAGCACATATTGAGGGGGAGCATTTCAATAGAAAATAAACTTTAAATGTACAAAGATTTCTATGTTTCAACATAAAGTGCCTTGATTGATTTTCTAATGGTTTCTTAATGGCTTTTGTTATCGTGGATGTACTTCAAAAGAACTCTTTCCTCTATGTGATAAAATGATTTCAAATATCTTACGCACATATTGAGGAGGAGAATTGACCAAAAAAGTTCAAATGGCTTTTTCTAAGGAAATTGTGATCAAGAAATCATTTCAAAGAACTCTTGCCTCCATGTGCTAAACAATTTCAAAATCATATGCACATGTTGAGGGGGAGCATTTCTAAAAGATCAAAAACAATTAAGGTACAAAATGCTTTGATATTATATCACAAGTATATTGATTGATTTTCTAAATGATTTTTCAATTGGTTTCAAGAAGGAAAGAACAATACCAAAAGACTAACCAATTTACTTTATGCATGGTGTTATAAGGATGGTTAGGTTAGGTATTCATTCCCACGATACTTCCAAAGCCGGAGGGATCTACCCAGGGACAATCCACTAGATAGTGTAGAAGTCCTTAGGTATGATGAAAAAGGAGAAAAATGAGAATACGGGAAGAGTGCGGATGAGGCGAGCTAGTCTTGGAATAAACACAACAAGGTTCTAGTTATGAAGTCTCGGTAAGCACTTAAGGGTTGAAGAATGAAAAGAATTGAATGTGAAAAGGGTGAAAAGAAATAGCCTCCATTAATTCAACCTTAGGGTAAACCGGGTTCAATACATATGCTCTTGGTGGTTACTAAGGTAACACTGGTATTGAAGACAAGGCGTCGTGGACCCGGTGATGCACCGCACCTAACTTCCCAAGCTACTCAAGTTCCTCTTAAAAGGACTTGTTTCATTCTCACGGGAACCTACATAATCTATCAACTTTCTCTTAGAGAATGTTGATATTGAAGAAGGAGACCCTCTCCCTAGTCTCCGGCATAGGAACCAAATGTGCACAATTGAGTCTAGAACCAAGAGATCATCCACAATATCTCATTAGGACACAAAATTAATGAAGACTTGATGTTTCATACAATGTGGAAAGTAAGTATATATTGAGAGTCCTACGCATTATCCTTGTGGTACGGCCAGAACATCCGAGTGATATGTAAAAGTATTCACGATGAAGATGGAAATCCTTCTTGAGCAAACATCAAACAAGCTCTTGGTGGGTGACATGTGAGATCTTTCAAAAGATCAAGCTTGTGACAACTGGATAGAAACAATGGGGCGATTCACTCCTGAATCAACCTTGGTCCAGGAAATAAATTGACGAATACTTTTGGAAAAACCGTTCGATGTGCAAATCTCTTCTTTCTCTAGCACATCGAATGTGTATTCATATTTCAAACACAAAAGTATCTCGATTGAAAAATACTTTTGGAAAACCGTTCGATATGCAAATCTCTTCTTTCTCTAGTACATCGAATGTGTATTCTTTTTCAAATACAAAAAGTATTTTTGATTGAAAATTGATCTTTCTTATAAAACCTTCGTCGTATTGCAAAACTCTTTTTTTCTAAGCAATACGCGATTGTTTTCAAATCAATTTTTCATTAATCAGTGAATCTCAATTCACTGGTTCACTCACTCCGTGTTGTCTTCTTTGGGATGCTCCGGTTTGAGAACGGCTAGAACAGCTGTGAAACTCTGTCAAGGAGATTCTTTGAACTCTACGATCACAGGCGATTTATCTCGATCAACGGGAACAATGGTTCTTGCAACTATATTCAACAAAAGTGAACAAAGACACTTTCGTGTGTTTTAGTGCTAACTGTTGTTTGCAGGAACTGTTGGACGGTTGCAGCTGATCAGAGTTGAGAAGTCAATCCAAAGCTGCATGCTCACAGCATCCACACTTAATTAAAGAAATCATGACAAGCGCTAATCTACATAACCTGGCTCTGATAGCTGTAAATATCATGAACCAGTAAAGCTTCCGCTACTCTGATGGAAAGATGTCATCTTCCAAAAGTGTGACCATGTCGGTCCAAAAGTCACAACATCACATGATGGCAACACAACAAAGGGTTATCCAGAGATTTACTGTGGCTGATGATCTCAATGAAGCTCGAAGATCATCAAAGATATGGATCAGTTAAAGGCCTCCACTTAAAGTACAAATCATCGGACTATGAAGAGTCACTCCTTAAGCACAAAGATTGCGGAAGTGAAGAATTAAAGTCTACAAGCTCAAGGCTGAAGATAAAATAGAATGGACTCGATTCAATGACTTATGGTACAAAGTAATCAGACTATGAAGAGTCCACCGGGGAGAACTACTAAACTTAGGAATGAAATCTTGATGTTCCAACAACGTCAAGGTGAATCTCTCTACGAGGAATGGACTCGATTCAAGGACTTGCTCCATAAAGTCCCTCATCACGGCATAGATCTTTGGCTTCAAGTCCAAATCTTTTATGATCATGTCAAATTCTCAACTAAGCAATCCATCGACCAAGTGGCCGGTGGTAAACTTAGTGATCTCACCGTGGAAGAATCGTGGGGTACAATTAATGACCTTGCCCTCTATGACAACGAAAGTTGGAATGACCCCCGTGAGTTGCCCAAAACCGTCAAGGCAATATCCTTGCCTCCGATTGACTAACAAACTTCTGATCGTAGGATGCTCGAGCTTGAAGATCAAGTCAAATTCCTAATGAGCTCCAACAAAAATCCTAAGTCTTCACCCCAAGTGAACAAAGTCTCTTCCTTGTGTGAGCTATATAGTGGTCCCCATGACACTCGTACTTGCACAAGACTCCCCGAACAAGCTTCCGTTGACTACGCATCCTCGCGTACCAATGGAATGGGAAGAAGATTCCCACAACACCGGACCTAGGACTTTCAATGATGCTCGAGAAGCATGGAGGGCAAACCAATACAATTGGGACAAACCAAAGAATTCACCTCTAATGATTCCCCATGGTCCCACGGCCTAGCCAACAAAACATAGAAGAGATGTTGCAACACCTAGTTACATCCCAAGAAGCTCAAATAGCTAAGCTTTCGGACCGCTTTAACCAACAACAAGCCGAGATGGATAGGAAGATTGATAACCTTTTGAAAGCCATGACCAATAGTGATAGGAAGACCACTGAAAAGGTTAATGCCATCTCGACTTATTCTCCCGAAGCTTCCGGTGTAAAAATCTAGGACCCAAGTAAGTTAGCCAAGCATGTTCAATTCGTCAATACCTATTAGGAATTAGAAATTCCATAGTGAAGAGTCGGCCACCCCAAATATAATCTAGCATAAGTTAGCTCGTAGACATATCGTTATTTATGTTATTCAATAGTTAATTAGTTAGTGATTAGCGTAGTTTAGCTTAGTGCAACACCGTGGAGGACGGACGGGTCTTTACCCACTGTGTGCCTGATCCACATCCCCGACAGGAGGGCGTTTAGCTTGTAACCCCTTCCATCCTTGGAAGGGGTGGTGCTTCTTTGTAAATCTAACCTTTTCTATTTTATTTATCTCCCTAGAATCACCCTCTCATCTCTTTCTCTCTCTAAATAATGGCATACTTGTATAATCATCTCCCTAGACCACCCGAATCATCAAACAACATAAATTATACGATCATACAATACCATCACCTTAGTAAAACCAAATAGGACTAATGACGAAGTGAACCATGAGACGGCACTTGAGGTTAGTGAAACTCCTAAGGAAGAATCGACCGACGACGTAGACGAGGTAGGTGATGAATATTTCAATAAGTTTCCTATGGAAGAGGAACTCTCTCGCCACCCACACTTAGTACGCGACCTTCGTCACATGTATGTTAGGAAAAGCCCTCAGATCAAATTTGGGAATCCTTGGAATCTCAATATACCATGTTACATAGGACACCTTTTCGTGAGAAAGGCCCACATTGATCGCAAGTCCCCAATAAACATCATGACTAGCACCTACTATAATTGGGTAATGAAGAGACCTATCCCAAATAGGCAAGACCCCGATGATCCAAGGGTTAGTTGTAATTTTCTTGGTAGAGTTAAGGGATTTCCCGTCTATGTAGGTAGTTTCATGTATCCTACGGATTTCATAATTGTGGAGGATATTATTACGGCCATAGATCCTAGCTTGTACCACATAATTCTAGGAAAACCTTTCATAGAAAACATCGGGATGACTTATGATCCGTCGTTTGGGATAGTTAGATTCAAAGATGAGACCGATGACGTAGCTTACCAAATGCCATTTAAGATTGAGAAATTTTCATCACTATCCAATGATGAAAAGGAACTTAAGCTATCGGTCTACTATAGGAATGAGGAGGATAAGGAGAAAGAAGTAGATTATGTGATGAATAAGATTTTTGGCTTCTATAAGGATTGCTTGAAACTAGGACCGGAATATAGAACTGATTGGGGAGAAGATGACTTCTTAGAAAGAGACATAATAGGGCATTACTATAACATGGAAAACCCCAATAGAGACCGTCATGAGGAAGAAGGTGACGGAAATGAAGTCACGTAGGAGCACGACTTCGAGTCTAGCTACAAGACTCATAAATAAAGAAAAGCGCTTCGTGGGAGGCAACCCATGCTTAATTGTTTGCTTGTTTGTGTGTCATATATCTTTTCATTATTGTTTGTTCTCATGTTTGAATTTGTGAAAATGCTTTATTTTGTCTTTAACCTCGTCTTAATTACTTATAAAGATATTTTACAAAAAGGATAAGTGTAGGGAGGATTATGCACGTTTTTAAAAGAACGTGAACATGAGAACTACGATTATTGAAAATGATATATATGTGTGTTTGTTAGAGTCAAATGCTTGTATCGAGTCATAATAGATGTTTTGCAGGAATTTTTCCAAATTTAAAGGTGTAATTTTTCCAGAATTTTTCTTAGAAAAATGCAGCAGACCAGTTTCTGTCAGGATAACCTGACGACATCAGGATTATCACGCATAAATTCTTCTTGGAAATAATTTAACCACCACTTCACACGGATCCTACCGAGCTAATCAAGGGATTTCTTTCTCTTTTAATTACCCTCCGTTATCATAAATTTGATACTTTCGGAGAACATTAGGGACAATGTTCAGTTTAAGTGTAGGGAGGGAGAATAAAACGGGAACTTTGAAACTATGCTTATCCTTGATCATTTGTCTTGTCCTATTTCATTTGTGTAATAAACTATGAGAGATATTTGTTAGGGCAATTTTAGAGCAAAATTTAAATTTTTTCATGACATGTACGGGTGGGACTTTAGTCTTAATAAAGTGTCTCATGGATAGGAGTTATATGACTAGCACAAAAACCTTTACCACTCAAATTCCACCCCAAAAATGTGAGGTTCGCCCCTAGATCTATAGGAATTAAAGCATTCACCTTTAATGCTTCGAGAGTGTACCGGTAGTATAATAGATTCTAGAACTTGTTTTGTGATGCATCCCGAGATCGCTAGTGAGACTACACTTGTGTAGTTAGGAATGACTAAATGATAAGAGGCATTAGAATAACCCTTGTTTGATACCCGTATTATAATTACTTCTTTCACATCGGTTGAGTAATTCCCTCACACCCTTGCGATGTACTCATTTTTAGTACACGATACCCCTAGTTAACCCCTTAGAGCCTATTCTTTTCGCGGTTCTCATGATGTTTCGGTTTCCCTGAACATCAATGAAGAGAATTTTTTACAATCCATCTCCAAATATACACCCAAATCGCCTTAGCCTACCTTGTATGCACTCATCTTGGGTGCATTCTTGTTATCATACTAAGCCATTAGTTTAATTATCTAGTTACTTGCATGGTTGCTAAGTCAAAGTCATATCTTTTGTATACAGTTTTGGGACGATTGGGACTCATGGGTAAAGTTAAATTTTATGGAGTGACGGGAAAGAACGTTAAATTCAAATTCCATTTATTTACGTAATAAGGTACTCCAAGTGTTTTGATCTTTTCAATTCGGGTCAAATTAGTGTTAGAGTAATAAAAACCCAAGTGTAGGGATGCTCCTATAAATGCCTTATATTTTGATATTATCGTAGAGGATGGTAGAGTAAAAGTGTATGCCAAAAAAAAACTGAAAAAAATGAAAAAAAAGCATACGGGCTACCATCCTACATCTATCTTTATATTTATGTATGTTTATTTCAAATTATCTAGAGTTTAGTGATTCGAGTCTTGGCTTAGCAACGCCATTCTTTTCATGCTTGTAACATAATATTTTTGACTTGCCACCACTAAATCGCCTATCCAACCAAACCCTTTGTTTCCCTAACCGTAAGCCTAACGTTACAACCCTTTAAAAGACCTCTTAGATAGTTGTTACTAGGTGCTTATGCCAAAGCGGTGGAGGTTTGATCTAATCTCAAGCCTTTGGTTATCTATGTACTATGACTGCTTAATGAGTGTTTATCTTCCATTTCCATTTACTATATTTCATATACAACCGTGAGATGAGAGAATCCAAACACCACTTGTGAGGTGCTAGTATATAATTTCCGTGCTTGTTATGACTATTGCGGTGCTTTTACTTGTTGTGAATTATGTTAAACCAATTATTTATGCCCCCTAACTTATAAATTGATTGGCTAAAATCACATTTGCTTGAGGACAAGCAAATACCAAGTGTAGGGATATTTGATAAGGATTTAAAAAGTACACTTTTAAGGGGTCATTTAAGCCCTTAATCGCCCACTTTTATATCCGTTACTACTTAATTTCGTTTCTTTTCACTTTTTAGGTCTCTTGGAAGCAAAATACTGGAATGACGCATTTTTGGACGAAAATGAGTGAATATGTGAAGAAAATGGCTAAGTCAAGATCAAAACACTCAAGCTGCTGCAATTACACCTGACGGAGTCCCAAACAGAGGGCGACGCTGTAACACCCCCAAAATGGCTCAGCGGAAGCAAACAAGTATTGGGGTGCTACTAAATTGATATCACAACATAAGCATAGAATAACTGATTTTCATAAAGAACTTTCATTCATTCTTGAAAACAATGTTTACATTATTGATTAAGTGCGGAAAATGTCCCATTATAAATAAGTGGTCCTAACACAAAAATCAGAGTCGTCTATGACCATGCCATGCCTTTGCCTTGCGCCTCCAAAGATAAGCTATCACTTCAAAACTTGAAGATACATGCTAAAAGGGGTCAGCTTACGCTGGTGAGTTCATAGGTTTATCTAAAAGGCAGTTCAGTGTATCATTTCACATTTGGTTTTTGATGATCATTACGTCTTGCATAATGTCATAAAATTTATGATTTCATTTCATAAAAGAATTTCATTAGTGGACCATAAAAAGAGTAAATGCACATTACAATGAATATAATGCCATATATTATAAATCTATTACGCCAACACTAAGTTCATGAAACCGGTTACGACGGTTCAGTATGTACAAAGTAGTCATACAAATAAGAGCCCATGGCGCAGTGTTTATCCCAATACACTCGGTTCCGACATGCTATATGTTTCGCCTTGACCCATGCGGGTCAACCAACAGGAGTCACCCCAATAGATCTATTTATAACATTAGCGCTTCGGCAGGAATTGACGGTTCATGAAGAGGCAATGTGGGATCTAAGGACTTAGGCTAAGTGCGTAATATTCTAGGTCAAGCATTATGGTGTGGTCCACAAAACATCTATGTATGATGTATCTTAAAACATATCAATCAAAAGGCATAGTATGCATGGAAATGCACCATTAAAATCATTTAAGTAAAATGAGCATGTATCTTCCCCCAAATCAAGTATAAAACAGATTAAAAGTAGGGGCTATGAAACTCACCTTGGCTATGTGCAGTATGAAGTGGATTAAATCAATTAATGGTAGTGCACGGCTCCGACACGCAACCTAATTAATACGGCAATTTAGTCTTTACGCTTAAGACTCGATAAAATTTAACTAACTTTATAAATTTTAATTGTTTGGTTTGTTGTTGTTGTTGCTTATGTGGCATTATTTAATTTAGAACAATTCACAAATATTTGGGTGGATCTCGGCTTATGAAGGTATTACATGGAAGGAACCTCGAAGAAGGAATTTCGACTTTGGTTCAATGATGACCAAATGATGATACTTGGAGGAGTACACGCAGAAAAAGATATCAAGGATGAACAAGACTTCGGCTTGATGATAACCGAATGACGATGTACGAAAGGTATGTACATTTATTAAGACATTATCGGACTAAGTGGATATCATAGATGAAGGAAGTATATATATACCCATGTATCTATAATTCATTTATATATGTTTATGTCATTACTAATAATTGTATAAAGAAAAGTTTTAAGTACAATTCAACTTGTACACATTTGTGAGTTTCTAAAATGCATTGATATAAATGCATATATTTTAAAAGAACGGTTAGACCAAAGAAATAGTCGTGCTTGTATTTTAAAATGATGTAAGTTTCGATATAATTAATTCAAATTGTTATGAAAAATATATAGTATAATTGTAGAACATTTTGGCGTAACCCGGATGTTTAACCTTTTTGTCCGAGGTGACTATCGTCAAAGTTTTATAAAGGTGAATTTTTATCAAGTTTAAATAATTAAATTTAGTATTTGTAAGTAAATGACTAAGAGTTTATATTTTCCAACCATTTGGTTTAGGGGTATGAAAATATTTAATTTTTGTTAATAGTAATACAAAATACTCATTTGCTTAATGTTTATATTCTCATTAATTGATTTTGTGACTTGAAATTTTGTAGTGTTGACTATATGGAGTATAAATTTCAAGGGGTCGCGCCAAAAATCATTTATGTATATATAGTACTAGTTGTGCCGACTTGAATGAGTCAAGAAGGGAATTATGTCGCGGTCATAATAGTCGAATGAGTCAAGAATGTGACGTGGAATAGGTCGGAATTCAAGCATTACTTTCAAATGCTAACCAAATGCGCCTTTATTGAATCTGAGGGGGCTTGTACAATAGCCATACTTGGCCTACAAACACAAGTCTAAAATGAAATTTACTCTTTTACCATGTTACTAGTAGCCCATTAATGTTTAAAGTATTGAGACTTGTTGTTTTAAGATGTTGTGCACGCAGTGGGAAACAAACCGAACGCCTATGTCGGCTAGACAACCTTGACCTTAAGGACACGACACAACCAAAACATATACTCTCGGGCTTCGTTTGGGCTCATGACTGGGTTGTCGGCCCAGCTACCCCTCGACACACAACAACTAGCGAATTTACAAAGTTTTCCAATGTGGATTTTGAGTGTAAAAGAATAGGCAAGCGCAAACCTTCCCACTGGTAGTTCCAACAGTGGGTCTCGACAATAGACGGAACACAAATCAGACACTATCATTGCTTAACGCAAAGTTATGAGAGTAGCTTGTTGAGAAGATGATGGTAGCAACATAAGTAAACACTAAACACCTATTGTGAGGCTCGTCCCAACAGTGGGTTCGACCTGCAACAACCTAAACACAAGGACATGCAAACGAAAGACAAGAAAGATAACAATGACTTTTACGTTTTCCTTCGATTAGTGACAAGCGATAGTTGAGTACTACTCATTAGCACATGACTCCCAGTTAGTGGCTTAGGATTATAGGAACTAAACACGAACGAGTAAGACCAATGCCCCTCGACTATATGTGTTCTCACAGCCGAGGGATCACCAATATGGGTCAAGACATGAGCAACAAAAAAATGCTAGAACAAAAGTCGGGATAACAGGCAACAAGCCGAAACAACTAAGCCGACATAACCATTACCAATTTAGCCAAAATTAAGATATCAAAGTTTTACTTTTTCTGTTTCTTTCTTCTTGGCCCACGACAGCAACAACAACAATTTAGCAAGAAATTTTTTTTAACATCATTATCAATAATTTAGTACCAATATAAATCAACATCTCTTTTAAATTATACTGATCGACAAAGCATTATTAATAAATCTAATCTCAAATTTATCAATAACAACAGATTTATTAATCACCAAAGTCAAAAAATAAATATATCAAGATGATTCTTACAAGAAATAGTGGTTCGACTAAAAATGGACCCGAGCAAGAACAAGGAATGATCCAATTGGACTCGAATCTCTTGAACTTGATACAATTGAAACTCGAATTACACTTCTAACACTTCAATTTACAAAGCACCTCTATCAATTTTGAAAAACCCTAACTTTAAAAACCCTAATTTTTATGTGATTGTTGTATGAAAAGTGAAGAAAACCTGTGATTTATCGACCCTAATTATACATGAACAAATGAGTATGCTTGGACTTTGCTTTCCTTGGTCTTCGACGTGTATAACCTTTCCTAGCTGTTGTCGTTTCTATTAGACACATCCACAGTTGTCTTGTGATGGCTAGGATGATAGCCTGAGCATTTGAAGGGAGGTGCTATTGATATATATAGATGTTGACTTGATAAAGGAGAAGGAAACATCTACTGTGATGTGAGGGAAACGAAAAGCGACAGAGAAAAAGAAATAGATATAGGGGAGGGGCGCTGGATAGGGGTGTAGGATTACTTTTACTTTTGTTTTTATTTTATACACAGTACAAACTGTACTTTGTGTTTTGTCGAATCCTCTGGTAAACGTACATTTCCGGTACTCGAAAAATATAGAAATCATGTTTTCGGAAACGATTTCTTAAACGTAATAATATGACATTCTTATTACGTTGAAATTTGATTATAACTGTTTGTCGTTATTCATTTGGTGTCGGTATGCGTGCGGTGCCGTGACTTTCTAAATTCACGAGATAACCTCTCGTTTTCTTTCGTAAATTATCCTTGAATGATAAAATATGTATATTTCACTTACCTCATTATTTATTTTTAATCTTGTATGCTACTGCGCTGTAGTATGCGGAATAACTTCTCGAAACAATGGATTAAGCCTATGTATGCTTGGATTTAACTTAGAGAATAATAAATTTCACATTTATTATACTGAGATACTTAGTGGACAAGTATCGTGTGCGGTGTCTTATTTTTAAAGAAACGAGATGACCTCTCATTTTAAATCTAAATATTTACGTGCAATCGAAAATAACCGATTTGAATTTTCGACGTGATAAATATTATTATAATAATCCGTAATTTTACGGGTTGTTATAGTCTACCCACCTTACGGAGATCCGTCCGGATCTCGGTTTACGTTACCGATAGGTGTCGGGAACAGTGATGGTATTTGGGACAAGTTTTAAATTTTCCCTAGGTTGTTCTAGGGTTTCCGCTTTGGGTATGGGTACCTAGGTGTTATGCCAGCAGCACATCCTCTATCTGAGGAGCCATGATTTTCTGGAGTAGGTTTATTGGGTGAAAGTTCTAATTCTTGATGTTATGAGGTTTCACTATTTTGTTAGTGTGGGCACCTCTAACTTCTCAAGGTCTTATCAAGACGTACCCATTTCTGGCGTTTCATGATTAAAGTGTATGGGTTGATTCTTAAGGGATGAAGAAACATTTGTTTTTTAAATTCTCTTTTGGCTAAATGTTTATGCAAGTTTGATTAAGACCAGATTTCAAAATTGATGGTTGTGTAAAATGACACATTTTCACAGGATTTGTAAAACTGGTTCTTAATTGTGTATATGGGGAATTTTGTGAAACTTTTATTGTTTCGGTCATTTCGTCTCATTTTAATGAGGGACTTGGAAAGTATTATTGTTGGATTTTAAAGGGGAATACTCCAAATTTGGAAACTATATTGTAGCAAGGATTTGTAGCAGGATTTAGCATTTACCCACAACTACAAGTAGGGTTTAGTTGTCTAAGTTGGGTAGGATTGGAGGTTTAACGGTTGGTGAACCTCATTGTTTTCTATGGTTTTAGGCAGATGTGTGGAATACATCCTAAGGTCAGGCTTAGCTACCAAGGAGGACATTGATCATTTCTGTTTATGGGGTATTAACTTAAAACACTTTTCGAGGAAGTAAGTAACTAATATAGTGATTCTAGAATTATTTTTTTTTGTGAAGTAGTAGTGAAATTGTAGTTATTTTATGGTGAAATGGTAAGGTGGTAATTTGGTTTGTCGAATAATTCATGGGGTGGTTCGTAAGGTATTTTGATTATAATGGTCCGTGGGATGATCGGAACCAGTTTGTATGGCAACTCATTTATTTAGTTTATAGGAGGGTAACAAGGTAGGCACTGTTATTCTTAAGAGGTGGGTGGAGTTTCTTGGTATCAAATTTTCAAGGTAAAATTTTCAAGTTTTGTGGGATTATAGGTCATTTATCGTATCTTTCTAGATTTTGCCAGAGGTTTATTGTTCTTTTGGTTGCCTATCCGCACTAGGGAATCTTTCTCATAGGTGTTTTGGAAGGTTGCTCCTAAAATGGTTTGATTCATCCACGGGATGTAAGATTTGGGGTAGGAGTGACTATAACGTAACCTGATTATGACATGGAAATATTCTATATAGGAAATAATAATGTGACGCCAGTGAGTGGCTTACGATTAAGGAATGCCATTGAGTGGCTTATGATTAAGGAATGCCAGTGAGTGGCTTATGATTAAGGAATGCCAATGAGTGGCTTATTAAAATGTTACATGTCAATTAAAATATTAACATTAATCAAGGTTCACTAGACATAACGCTATTATAACTATCCTAAGTATTTCAAAATTCACCTCTGAGTCGGACATAGGTGATCAGGTTATGTCTCACTGTCCCTGGTGTAATATAGGTGATAAATCTATATTCAACCGAGGTTCAATGAATTTTGAAATATTTAGCTTAGTTATGCTAGTAATATGTCCCAATACTTTTAAAGGTTGTCTTGAAGGATTAGAACAATTATTCTCTTTATGTGAGGGAAAAGGTGCAGTGCTGTGATACGTAAGTATACGTATAGGGGAAATAACTATAACCTATAATAAATTTAGGTGAGTAGTGATAAAACATGTATCTTATCAAGTATGATATCAACAGGATCATAAGTGAGGCATCACTTGGGTGCGTGCACGTGTCGGTCATAGGGTTAAGTTTTTGTAAAAGTAGTTATAGTCTAGGTTTTAAAATACCCGCCTCTATAACCTAGGCTCGATACCAATCTGTAACACCCCAAAATGGCTCGTGAAGCAAACAAGTATTGGGTGCTACTAAATTGATATCACAATATAAGCATAGAATAAGCGATTTTCATAAAGAACTTTCATTCATTCTTGAAAACAATGTTTACATTATTGATTAAGTGCGGAAAATGGCCCATTATAAATAAGTGGTCCCAATACATAAATCAGAGTCGTCTATGACCATGCCATGCCTTTACCTTGTGCCTCCAAAGATAAGCTATCACTTCAAAACTTGAAGATACATGCTAAAAGGGGTCAGCTTACGCTGGTGAGTTCATATGTTTATCTAAAAGACACTTCAGTGTACCATTTCACATTTGGTTTTTGATGATCATTACGTCTTGCATAATGTCATAAAATTTATGATTTCATTTCATAAAAGAATTTCATTAGTGGACCATAAAAAGAGTATATGCACATTACAATGAATATAATGCCATATATCTATTACACCAGCACTAAGTTCATGCAACCGAAGCTACGACAGTTTCTGTATGCACAAAGAAGTCATACAAATAAGGAGCCCATGGCGAGGTGTTTATCCCAATACACTCGGTTCCGACATGCTATATGTTTCGCCTTGACCCATGCGGGGTCAACCGAACAGGGGAGTCACCCCCAATAGATCTATTTATAACATTCGCGCTTCCCAGCAGGAATTGACGGTTCATGAAGAGGGCAATGTGGGATCTAAGGACTTAGGCTAAGCTGCGTAATATTCTAGGTCAAGCATTATGGTATGGTCCATAAAACATCTATGTATGATGTATCTTAAAACATATCAATCAAAAGGCATAGTATGCATGGAAATGCACCATTAAAATCATTTAAGTAAAATGAGCATGTATCTTCCCCCAAAACAAGTATAAAACATATTAAAAGTAGGGGCTATGAAACTCACCTTGGCTATGTGCAGTATGAAGTGGATTAAATCAATTAATGGTATTGCACGTCTCCGACACGCAACCTAATTAATACGGCAATTTAGTCTTTATGCTTAAGACTCGATAAAGTTTAACTAACTTTATAAATTCTAATTGTTTGGTTTGTTGTTGTTGTTTCTTATGTGGCATCATTTAATTTAGAACAATTCACAAATATTTGGGTGGATCTCGGTTTATGAAGGTATTACATGGAAGGAACCTCGAAGAAGGAATTTCGACTTTGGTTCAATGATGACTGATAAGGTTTTAAAATGTACCTTTTTGAGGGGTCGTTTAAGCCCTTATTTGATCACTTTTGTATCCGTTATTATTTAATATCGTTCCTTTTCACTTTTAGGTCTCTTGAAGGCAAATTGTCAGAATGGCACTTGTAACACCCTATCCCACGGGCGTGGCACGGAGAGATCTTTGGGCTCATAAGGTAAATCGCCCACACGCGTTTTGTGGTCTCTGCAGTGGAGTTCTTGGCGGTTAAGCGTGCTCATGTGAGATGGGTCTTCAAATCATAAGGTAACATTTGGTCAAAAAGGCGGGGTGTTACAAGTGGTATCGAGCCACAATGACACAAGTCCCTAAAGGGGTGATTGTAACACCTAGGCAAATCCACATTGGCACGGAGATCTTCTCATAAGGCATTCGCCTTACAATGACACAGCGGAGTTCTTAGGGCTGGCGGTTAAGCGTGCTCATGTGAGTAGTCTTGGCTTGGGTGACTGGGAAGTCTTCAAATGAGGCCACATAAACAAAGCCGTGAGCGTGCGGCAAAGCGGACAATATTGTGGTCAAAAAGGCGGGGTGTTACAAGTGGTATCGAGCCACTCCGAGCCGTTCGGGATGGTGGGCAAACCTCATCGAGGACGATGAGTCCCTAAAGGGGTGATTGTAACACCCTAGGCAAATCCCACATCGGCCGTGGCACGAGAGATGCCGGGCTCATAAGGTAACATTCGCCTTACAATGACACAACGCGTTTTGTGGTCTCTGCGAGTGGAGTTCTTAGGGAACCGGTTAAGCGTGCTCATGTGAGAGTAATCTTGGCTTGGGTGACCGCCGGAAGTCTTCAAATGAGGCCACATAAACAAAGCCGTGAGCTGCGGGCAAAGCGGACAATATTGTGGTCAAAAAAGGCGGGGTGTTCTGGACTTATTTGGACGAAAAGGCGGATATCTGAAGAAAATGGCCAAAGTCAAGAATCGAGACATTCAAGTTGCTAAAGACAATGTGATGGCGTCAACGCTGCATGCTGACGCCGTCGGAGCATTTTGTGACGACACGAAGCCAAATTCCATATTTTCAAGTGGCGGTGTCGGGGCTTTAAAAGAGTAGGTGGTCGCAACTCGGACGGCCTAGATTTAATCCAGACGGCGCCGAAGCTAAAGAGGACGGCGTCACTAGCACAAGGTGACGCCAGCAAGACTAACGTGGCCATGACGAAACCCTAATGACGGCGACCGACGGCGTCAAAAACATAAGGTGACGCCGTCGCACATGTAATCTTATATATAGAATCCGAATTTTTCAAGATTGGTGTGTAGTCTTTTGGAGTAAAACCTAAACCGAACCAAGGTCGTCTTGTACAAGATTTTAGGGTTCCAAACCCTATCTTACAACAAGATAAGTGTTTTACTTCATTAATTCAATTATGTCTTTGATTATTTGTGTGTATGCTTGCATGTTCTCCATGTTAAGCTAATTTACTTGTGTGTTTGCTTAGGAATATGAAACTTAATTATTGAATATTGATTGGTTGTCTCTTATCTTAATTGTTAATGATCTAGTAATGCGATAGGTCATTCGTTGTGTAATTAATGCATGATTAATCATGTGACCCTTAGGCTATAGCACTTAGAGCGGTTGTAGGCTAAACCATCCAAAGAGGCCTTAGAGTTAGAGTTTATAATCCCTAGTGGGTTTTGTAGGCGAGACCCTTTGGTAAGTTCAAAGAGTTAGGATAAAAGCATACCCTACGACTTTAGACACACAACGCGATTAAGAATAAGGACGTGATAATTCAACCACCAATAGGAGATAATTAAGGAGTAATAAAACCTAAGTAAACACATCTTTAAACTATCATACGAGCACACAATAATTAGACATAGACTACATACACCCTTAGATTAGATAATTAGATAATTAGAGTAATCGGTAGAAATACCAACCCCCAAATCCAAACCCCGAGATTCGTACCTTTCCATTTCCTAAAAAAACATAAAAAAGATAAAAAAAAATAATCTTCCTCAACCCCCAACCTTAGCGTAGTAACTTCTCACTAACATTCCTATTCCCTAGAGAACGATGTCAATACCGTGGCTTACCCTAATCATACACTACAACGATTAGGTTCACCGCTTAGGGTGTTATAAAACTTGCTCAAGAAAAGGAAGTTCCTTTGACCCGAAGCGCGTGTAGCGTTATCAAGTTTTGGCGCCACTGTCGGGGAGCGAGAATAGCTAGTTAGTAGTCCACCTCGCTTAGGTTTCTTTGCTTGATTCCTATCAAGTAAATTTTTCTCATTTTAGCTTACTCGTAGTCTATCCCCTTCTTCGTAACCTTTGTTCGTAACACCATCACTTTTCATCACGGAAGGTGATAACCAACCACCATTCATCAACCTACCACCAAATGACCCGCCAAGAGCCCGTACTCTTGGTGAATACTCGAGACCAAGCCACCTAGGCTATAGGAACACCATTGAGCTTCCCGACCAAGCCCAAACTATGGCTCTGCGATTTGACACCATCCGGTTGGTGCAAAATGGATGTGCATTCCATGGACTTCGTTCCGAAGATCCAAATCAGCATCTAAAGGATTTCCTTAAAATTGTCGATTCCATCGACCTTGATGCTACTACTCGGGAGACCACGCGTCTGCGTCTCTTCCAATTCTCTCTACGGGACCAAGCTAGTAATTGGCTTAGCGACTTCATGGCTCCATATCAAGTTGGGATGATCTCACCTCTCGTTTCCTTGCTCAATTTTTACCACGGGAGAACTACTAAACTTAGGAATGACATCTTGATGTTCCAACAACGTCAAGGTGAATCTCTCTGAAGCATGGACTCGATTCAAGGACTTACTTCATAAAGTCCTCATCACGACATTGATCTTTGGCTCCAAGTCCAAATCTTTTATGATCATGTCAACTTCCCCACTAAGCGATCCATTGACCAAGCGGCGGTGGAAAACTTAGTGATCTCACCGCTGAAAGAATCATGGGGTATAATAGAGGACCTTGCTCTCTATGACAACGAAGTTGGAATGACCCCGTGAGTTGCCCAAAACCGTTAAGGCAATCTCCTTGCCTCCCATTGACTCACAATCTTCCGATCAGTAGGATGATCGAACTTGAAGATCAAGTTAAATTCCTAATGAGTTCCTCGAAAACCCTAAGTCTTGAGGCCATGTGAACAAAGTTTCTTCCTCGTGTGAGCCGTTTTATGATCCTCATATTGTTGGAATCACTCTAAACCTAAATCAAGTGTTAGTAATTCATATGTAATAGTTAGCTTAATTATGGCCTTTATGTTTGTTATTAGCCTTAAGCTTATGTAGAAGGCCCATGAGCTTAGGCCCAAGCCCATAGGAGAAAGGAAGGGACTAGGAAGTGTTGCCTAGCTTCCTCCTATAAATACTATGTAATAACCCTCACTTGAGGGTTGGTTGTTCAATTTATTTCTTTCTTTCACATCTCTCGCATAACCGTCCTTATTTATCTACGTGTGTGTGTGTTTGTTTATTTGTTCAACCGCCTCTATCTCTTTCTATTGATGCTTGTGTTGTAAAACTAGTGACCTAACGGTGGTATCAATCGCCTACTAGTTGGGTGAATCGTTATTGCTTTTGAAGTGGGTTTTTGGTCCTACGCGTAAAGCGTAACGAGATACTTGATTGGTTCGCTTAAAACTTGTTTTTACACTTTTTAATCCAAGATTCTTGTACTTTCAATGTTTTAAGGTGTTAAAATAACTGTTTTTGGCAAAAGTTTCAAACTTTATCGTGGATCATAGTTTTAAGCTAGTTTTTGTTCGAGGGTTTCATCCTACGCGTAAGCTGTTTTAGAAGTTTTGGTTCATCAAGTTTCACACTTTTGTGTTATTTTGGTGATATTGAAGCTATCTCATCACAAAAATCGGTTTAGAAACATCTTTGGGCAAAATCATTTTACGAGTAAAGCTACGCGTATCAAAACCCTAGTTTTACGCGTAACTTTATCCTTGGTTTGATCTTGATTTAGTGGTTTACTCCGTGTTTTCTTGCTTGGATAAGCACGAAAATCGTCGACTTTGGATATCTTTTGCCTTTGTGATAGTGTAAAAGATCACTTGAGATAAAACCTAAAATTACGCATAAGCATAAAGCTTACGCGTAGAAAATCCTACGCATAAGATTTATCTTACGCTAAGCTTAGTCTTACGCATAAGGTAATCCTCGCCTAAGTTTTCTCGCCTAACTTCTTGTTTCGCATAACTTTAGTGCTTTTCCTAACTTACGCGTAAGCTAAACCTCAGCGTAACTCTTGCATTCGCGTAACTTTGGTGTTTTACGCATAAGTGCTACTTGGTTTATTGTGATTTCTCGCCTAAGGATACTTCATCAACTAAGGTTCATTCGACTACAAAGATCCATTTTACCAACACAAGTTTTCAACATGTCACAACCACCATACTCTAACTATTTCCCTTACACTTATTCTCAGCGACAACAACAACTAAGTCCACAACATCAACAATGGAATCAACAACAAGCAATTTATCAACAACAATTTAATCAACAACATACTCCACAACTTGGAGCAATTCCTCCACCACAAATGATTCAAACACCACCAAGTCTTCAAGTTCAACCCTACACAAACGATTTCAATCAACATCCATCAAGGAACACTATGAAGGAACCCACTTGGTTTGCAAAGATGTGTGAAGCTTTAAGCGACCAACAATCAATTCATGAGGTTGGATCACTTGATAGACCTCAATGCTCACTCCGAAACTACGATCAATGGGTGATTAGGTTCTTTAGGTTTTGTGATCGAAGAAGCCACATGGAAAGTTCTTAAAGAAGGTTATCTTGGAAGGTCCATTTCGGATGCCTCTTGTCATTGTGCCGGAGATCCAAATGCTAATCCACCGAGAGATGAACAATCAAACATTGCTCTTTGTTGCGGACACTGAATCGAAGAACTTCTACACTATGAAGGCGATGAGCTTGCAATGCAATATATCCTTTTAGGATTACCAAACCCAATTCTTGAAGTGTTGATGCTCAAAAGGCGCAAAGGCAATGTGGGAACACATTCATCTACTTATGGAAGGATCGCACTCAATCGGGAGGATATGGAATCCAAAATTTACTTGGCTTATGAACACTTCTTGATTGAACACGGAGAGACACTAGAGTCTTATCATCATCGATTCTCGGACATCATCAATGATTTGGATAAACACAACATCATCATGCCAAGAATTGCGAGTTAATACTAAGTTCTGAGTAGTCTTGGTCACGAATGGGAGAAGTATGTCATTTTTCTCCGTCAAGCGAAGAACATGCATCATTCTACATACGGATTGTTGTACGATTACTTGAAGCCTCATGAAAAGGAAGTTGATAGGAAAGGATTCTCCGTGCTCAAATTGCTTCACCTTCACATCAGGAAAATCAACAACTTGCCTTGTATGCTCAAAGCAGTTATCCTCCTCAACCAAACAACTCAACCAAGCGCCACTATCACACCAAATGATCAATCACAACAATCTCAACATAATCAATTGGTTCCATACAACAACAACAATGCTCAAGCATTTGTCAGTGAAGCTAATGAGGAATTCGATCCGTTCGAAGCATTGCAACAAGGATTTGTTATGATTGCTAATGCTTTTAGCCGTTATACCAACAAATCCAACAATCGTATTCGTTCCTCATCTAACACACGAAATCGTTGTTGTGAACAATGGACGAGTTGAAGTTGAGAATCGTGGTTATGGTCGTCGGATGGGCGGTGGTCAAGGGTTTAATGCTATGGGTAGGAATAACAACGAGCTCAAGTGGTGGAGCAGAAATGCTCGAGAATGGGTTGAATGGTCTTGATGCTACAAGCGCAATGAGAGGGACACTGGCTAATGCATGCCCAAAGCCGAGGACTAGGGGCGGTGCTTATCACAAAGAGGCTCTTCTTTTGGCTCTTAAGGATGAAGGTGGTGGAACTCTCACGGACAAAGAACACAACTTTATGGCGGATGCAGACTCGGATGATGATATGGAGGACTTGCAAGGCCAATGCATTATTATGTTGATGGCTAATATGCATGAGTTACACATGAGTGACACAGGCCCAATGTATGACAACGATGGCTTGTCTCGGTACCGAACAAACCATATTTATCTACGATCTAATATCTCCGCCAACATCCGAATCCGGCAAGGCTCGGAATGTTCAAAATGAGTCATCCACATCTCATTCCGCGATTTTCAATTAGACCCGTAGTTACATTTGACGATCAAGATGACCTTATGGTTTCCATTGATAATCAAATTGACTCGTGGTTATACTTGAGGATCTAAGTAATGATCATGTTGTGACTCACGTTGAACAAACCGAACTTTGCCTCATCAGATTTTGCTCGTTTAATACAAGACCAACAAACCATAGTGGAAGAATGTTGTGCAATTAATCGGGACTTAAAAAGTAAAATGCTTTGTTAACCAAGGATTTTGAATGTTTACAAAAGCAACTCAACTTTTCAAAACTCAAGAAAAAGCGTGAAAAAGGTTTTGAAGCGACCTTTACTAAATCTCATCAAAGCGAAAAATATTTAGAGACGGATCGTGATCTAGCCGCTTGAAGAATGCTTTGTTGTGCGAAATAGAACAAGCTGAAACATGAACATAAAAAGCAAATTAACGCTCTCACCTTGGAAAATCAAAAGCTAAAAGGTGAGTTGTTAACTTGTCAAAAGCAGTTCTCTGCATACAAAAGCATTCAACGAAGCGAATAGATGATCATCTTGAAGAAATTATCGACTTGCAAAACAAACTTAAAGAGTTTAAAGCTGTTGTTTACAAACATGGTGAGTCGATGCGCTATTGAAAAGTTTACTTTAAAACCCAATCCAAATGGATATGGACCGAATCTTGCGATTACAAACCTAAGCTTTCAACCAAAGCATTCAAACCAAATCCACGAAGTTTCGGTCGAGAATATAAAATTGATAATTACATTATGAGTGTTGTTGAATATCATCGTCAAGAGGAATTAGATCGAGAAGGCGAGTCGATCAAAATTAAAAAGCATTGTTTACAACAAACCTTTTAATTATTCAAAACCGGTCACTTCGTCACACCAATGGATTCTTCTAACACACCAAGGGTTATCATAAAAGCGTCGAGTCTTCTAATGTTAATCCCTGACAGATTATGCACAAATTTATGGTCCTTTACCTTCCATCGATGAAGTAAACTCAAAACACGAAAATCGCAAAATTCTTAGATATTTTGACATTTTCATGGTGACCTCAAAACTTTACAACATGAGATAGAATATCATTACGAAATCAAAGTTCAACATTTTCAATCGCCTCTGGCGCGAGAACAAAGAGACATTTTTCGGAAAAATCTTTTACCAAATGTTAAAAATTTGAAAAATTGTGCATTGTCTTGGGAGCAGGACTTTCATAAGGAACTTGGAGTGATGAAGGTCGGTTTCGAGAAAGCGAAACATCTATTTCTAATACTAAGCGTAAAAGAAAATGTTGAGAAAAGATGTTGATCGACTCTTGAATGATGTTATCGTCTTGATATCCATAATGTTGTGTTATTGAATTACGTGTCATATGCATCGATTATATCTCTGCGATCTTGTTGATAATGTTGTAGCTGTTGAGAATCACGATAATGTGCTTCGGATCGAGTCTTTAAAAGTTGAAAGCGAGCGTCTCTTACGAGCTTTCAAATGCAAAGCGTCGTCTTCAATGGTGTCAAAAGATTGTCAAAATCGTGAACTTGCTTTGCAAAACAAAATCCACCAGTTGTTGCAATTAAATCCAAAATTTGAGCAAGCTGGATGATCAAACGTGTCTTTGAAAAGTCAAATCTCAAAATATGAACAAGAACTTGTAAAGTTAAGCAGAATATGGTGTCATATTTGATTTACTCAATAAGACTCGTCATGAAGCATCAAACGAACTTGATCATTATCTTGCACACACTAGAAGTAATGAATTTTCTTTGGTAATATTAGTTACGAAAATCAAGATTTGATTCACACTATCTTTAAGTTAAGAGAAATGTTAGGAAAGTATGAACAACTTCCGCCTACCGTGATTAAGAGAATAGCACCGGTAACACTTAGTAATCGTGAACCTAGAATGCCTCTTGCCAAAACACAAGTTGCTAACGTGCTTCCTTCTCTTGAAAGCAGGAATAGTTGCCTCTTTTCCAAGCGTCCGCACTTCACGACCTAGGAGCACTACATCGAAGAATAGGAAGTTGCGACCTAAGAAAAGATCAATAAGGAATGCTAAAGTAGAAGAACACCCTAGGACTATGAATAAGACTCACGTTGCTTCCACTATAGATATTGCGTCGGCAAATGTAATAGAAATAGTGATGTAACGAATGCTAAACCTTTAAGTACTTTTGATATTGATCGATGCACCTTGTGTTATTTGTCGTAAAAGTATGAATTCGATTGTCATGACAAATGTGTTGCTAAAGCTATCATCTCGTTTATGGAATCCTAAGAATCGGAATACCTCTAGGCCCACTAATCATTCTAAGTGCGTGCTTGGTAGACCGCCTTCTTTAGATTCTAAGGCAAACATTGTTGTCCACAGCTCGGTTCACCTCCTAAGAATGTAGTACCACCTAGTGCATTCACTAAGACTAAAGCAAATACTAGTTGGAGATGGCGAAATGGATATATAACACACTATTGGTTTAAATGGATGCCTAAAGTTATTGATGTGTGTATGTGAGATACTATATAGCGGAACCCTCTAACATTTCGGGTTCCACATCTACTTCTATTCCCGTGTAAATGCATGTGTAACGGTGATGATCATTCTCTAGATTGTTGATAGCGGATGTTCCCGACACATGACGAGCAACCTTAAGCTATTATCAAACTTTATTGCAAAGTTCATTGGCTTTGTCAGTTCGGAATGATCACTTGCGCGGCGCAAAGTTCATTGGCTTTGTCGAGTTCGGGAATGATCACTTGCGACTATCATGGGCTCGGAGACTATATCAATGGGAACATCGAAATTAGCGGGGTTTATTATGTGGAAGGCCTCGGTCAATGTCAATCTGTTTTTAGGTCGGTTACGTGATGGAGATTTGGAGGTTGCTTTCGGGGAGAAATCTTGTTTCATTCGTTTCATTCATGATCTACAAGGAAGCGACCTTATGTCGGCTCGCGTAACTCAAGTCTTTACACTATCTCTATGCAAGACATGGTTGCTTCATCTCCCATCGCTTACTTTCAAAGGCAACATCAACAAAATCTTGGCTATGGCACCGTCGTCTCTCACATTTAAACTTTCAAACTATAACCAATCTTGCTCGACACAAACTAGTTGAAGGTCTCCCACGATTCCGGTATTCTAAAGATCACCTTTGCTCGACTGTGAACAAGGGAAAAGCACTCGTGCTCATTTTCCTTCAAAGGTGGAACACGACTCTCGACATGTGCTTCATCTTCTTCACATGGATTTGTGTGGCCCGATCGGCGTGCAAGCGATCAATGGCAAGCGCTACATCTTAGTAATTGTTGATGACTATTCACGATGGACTTGGGTCTACTTTCTTGAAGCAAAGACCAAGCTCCACAAATGATCATCACCTTTCTCACGAAAATTCAAGTTCGACTCAAAACACCGTCCGCCAAATCGAGCAGACAAAGGCGAATTTGTTAACCAAACCCTTCGTGAATTTTATGAGAAAGTGGAATTGACATCGGACATCTATTGCACGTACACGAACAAAGCGGAGTTGTTGAAAGAGCGAAACCGAGCGTTAGTGGGCTGCAAGAACAATGTTAATCAATGCTAAACTTCCAGATTACTTATGGGCGAAGGTGTATCTCTGCATGCTATACTCAAAACCGTTCTATGATTACTAAGCGCATACAACAAAACACCGTTTGAGCTTCTCCACAACCATAAACCGAATCTCAAACACTTTCATGTATTTGGATCCCTTTGCTATCCGAATAATGATCGTGATGATTTTGGAAAGCTCAAAGCCAAAGCGACATTGGAGTCTTTATTGGATATTGTGAGAATTCTAAAGGTTACGGATCGGAATCGTCGTACAAAGCGAGGTTATGGAAGCGATTCATGCTCATTTGATGAACTTACGGAAATGGCTTACGAGTATATGACTTGGAACCCGGTCACAACCGCTTAAACTTCCTCAAACCCCATCATCGGTGAACAAAGCCCCGACTCACTCGTCAACAAATGGAAAGGTTATTTGCTCCTCTGTTCGGTGGCGATATTGATGAGCGTGCTCGGTGTATCCATTGTTTCATTGCTCAACGATACTACTCTTATACGATACACTGCTACAACAACTCTTGTTGAAGAAGCACCACCGATTGACTCCACCACAGCAGTTGAACAAACCGCTTCCAACAATGATGAACCGGTGATGATGTTCTTAATGAAGTACCCCCACTGCGATTTTGATCCAAATCGTTCTTTAACCCGTTTGCTAATGACACTGCTTGCACGATGTCGCGGAATCATCAACAAACCATTTGAATCCTCGAATCGCACAATGTATACCAACATCAACCTCTACACATCGATGGACAAAAGACCATCCTCGGCAAATATTATTGGCAACCCGAATCAACCGATCGTTACGAGACAACGTCTTCGCACGAGATGGTGAACATTGCATTTATGCACTCTTTGTCTGCTAATCGAGCCTAAAAACATTAAAGGCGCAATGACAAAAGACAAGCGGATTGAATCCATGCAAGAAGAACTCAACCAATTCAAGCGTCTTGAAGTATGGGGCGGTTGAAAGACCAACGAGGGTCTCGTCATTGGTCTCAAATGGATTTGGAAAAACAAATTGGATCTTTGAAGGGCGTAATCCGAAACAAGTCACGTCTAGTTGCTAAGGGTTATCGTCGGGAAGAGGAATAGACTTTGAAGAATCTTTTGCTCGGTTGCTCGTCTTGAGGTTGTTCGGATATTTCTCGCGTTCGCGGCTCATATGAATATGACGGTCTTTCGGATGGATGTCAAAGCTGCGTTTCTCAGCGGACAAGCGAAAAGCGGTTTATGTCGACCAACGGAAGGATTCGTTGATCGAGTTCCCGAACCATGTCTACAAAGCGAACAAAGCTCTTTATGGTCTCAAACAAGCTCCTCGGGCATGGTGCGATAAGCTATCATCTTTCCTCATTGCTAATAATTTCACCAAAGGTTGGTCGACCCTACTCTTTTATACAATATCACGGGGCACATATCTTAATTGTTCAAATTTCGTGGATGACATCATTTTGGGTCTACACAAAAAGTACTCAATCGCTTTTGCAAAACTAATGAAGAAAAATTTTGAAATGTCCATGATGGGTGAACTTACGTTCTTTCTAGGACTGCAAGTTCATCAATCACCCGTGGTATTTTCTTGAGTCGGTCAAATATGCCCTTGAATTGTTAAACAAATTTGGAATGAAAACACTGTGACACTTATGCCACACCAATGACTCATACCAAGAAGCTGAGCTGATTTACATGGGAAATTAGTGGACCCTACCAAATACCGAAGTATTATTGGGTCTCTCATGTATCTAACGACTATGAGACGATATTGTCTTTGCCGTTTATCTATGCTCCGTTATCGGTCAAGACCAAGCTGAAACCCACCTCTACGAGGCTAAAGAATCCTCCGATACATCAAGGAACCATTAACTTGGGGATCGGTATCAGAAGGATTACGGTTTTGAACTAATCGCTTTTTGAGATCTTGATCACGCGGGATGTTTAGATTCACGGAAAAGTACTTGAGAGCACTACAATTTCTTGGTGATAAAGCGGTGTCTTGGCAATCGAAGAAGCGAGGATTGTACATCGTTGTCATCAACAAAGCGAGAATATGTAGCCATGTCGGCGTGTTGTGCTCAAGTCATCGGATGAGAACACAACTCAAAGACTATGGTTACGTGTTGTGAGAATCGATGTCTTTGCGACAATCGGTGCCATTGCGATCTCGTGCAACTCGATTCGACATTCGAAATCAAAGCACATCGATCTTCGCTATCATTTCATCAAGGACCACGTGGAGCAGTGCAGTTGAATTATACTTCATGGAGTGCAGAATACCAATTGGCGGATCTACTCACCAAAGCCTTGCCTCCGCTAGGTTTAATGAGTTGGTCCACGGATTGGTATGAGGTGTTTGACTCAAGAGGAACTAGATGATCTCTTAAAGCAGTCTTAAAACACATCAAACACCAAAATCTCTTTTGTAAATAATTTTCAAAAACAAAATACAAAAATATAAAACACGATAAAACAACAAAAATATTCTTCTATCTATTTTTCTTTCAACATGGCAAGTACATTTCTTCCGTCAACACTCAAATCTTTCAAAATTCGGTATTTTTCGATCAAGTGTTGAGGGAGAAAATAAATATATTGTTTCAAAAATCCGTGTACTTGCATGTTACCCTATCCGGTTGTTTCTTTAATAATGGTGGTCACATTTACGGTTTCTTGACACTCCTCGGACTAAAATTTATAACCTTTCATTATTTCTTAAGTCGAGGGAGTGTCGTCAAAGTTATTTCAAATATTCTTCGTTTGGTAACCAAAATGGAAGTTAAAAGGCTTTGGATGAAAATGGAAAAGGTGGAGGGACTAAAAGTGTCAAAAGCTTAAAGTTATTTTAATAAAACTCCTCCACCTAATTTATTTCTTCACATTTATTATCATCACCAAACATAATCCTCGCCAAAATCGTTCTTCAAATCCGTGTTTTGGATCATCAATTTGTAAGTGTTTTAATGTTCTTAACATGATTTAAACAATGGTTTTGATTTTTCATCAAATCCAACGGTTAAATCTTGAGATATGTGTGATTTTGTGTTCTACGCATATGCGTATGAACACATAATCAAGTTTGTGTGTTTGTGGTTAAAAGATAGTGTCAAAAGCGTTTTAATAACATCAATGATATCATTTTTATCCTCAAAATGCACCCGAAACACGAATTGATTGATTTTTGAAAATTAGGGTTTATCGTGGGTTTGGGTGTTTTCATATGTGAACGTTTTGGTGATAAAGATTGTTGTATAAGGTTGTTTTCAAGTTGAATTAATCATATCTAAGCCCGAAACTACCCGAAACACTAATGATTCATAAATTGAAAATTAGGGTTTATGTTCATACGGTTTGGGTACTTTTGATTCTTGACATATTTGATGTTAAAACTTGGATAAACATACTCTATATGCATCTTAGACCTACCGAAACACTTTGGTGCAAATCCTATGGCTAAATTTCATATCGTAATTCATGAACTATTAGGGTTTAAGTCTACGCGTAAGTTATTTTCTGCGTAAATTGTTTGATGAACTTTCATGCCATGATACATTATAAGATGAATGTATGTGTTAATATTGATGATATGATGAATTTATTTCGGGTTTGTTACAAGTAAAATTCAGAATCAAGGTTCTAAGCAAACTACGCATAAGGATCACCTTACGCGTAGCATGTTATCGTAAGAGTAATCTTCTGGCGTGGCGTCGCATAAGGTTCTACAATGGGACTACGGCGTATCTGTGAAGGATATGCGTGTGATGACCTCTACGCATAAGGTCTACTCTTACGAGTAAGCCTTACGCGTAAGGTTTTTATCGCCTCTGGCGTAAGCTTTACGCATAAGGTCCCTTTTCCTCGCGTAATATTTCTTACGCGTAAGTAAGGATCCTACGCATAAGCTTGCGTCTCTGCGTATACTTCTCTGTTTACGCATAACTTTACCATTTTTACGCCTAAGCCTTGATTGACCTTAATTATGAATTGTTACGGCGTGCAAACTTGTAAATAAACAAATCATAACGTCACGAAACCAATAATGTCACTAATAAGCTTAAGCGTTTAATATGTTGTGTTAAATAAGTGATAACATAAACTTTAAAACTTAAAGTTAACTAACTCACGAAACTTATCACGGCGTCATTGGACTATTGGACAAACAAGTGACTTTGGACTCGTAACAATCATTGACATTGTACATTCAATAATTAGACAATAAAACCTTACATTGACTAACATTATGTCTTTCGATATGTTGGTTCTTTTGGCTAATGTTATTTCGAGATCACGACATGGTGCTCAAATGAATGTGGATGCACGGATGTTCTCACAATGGCGATATCTTCCCTAATGGCTATCAGGAAGATTGGAAAGAACAACCTTCGGGTTGACTTTGAAACCCTCACTGCTCTCGAATCTTCTGTTTGATTGCTATGGATATTCTCAAGAATCATCCCTACGAACATGCTCTCACATTACGCTCTGATCAGGAGATCTACATTCAACGATTACGGAATTCAATGCAGAGGATCAAAGGTCAAAGTGCGATGTGATGGCTCAATCACAAACAAGTCACCATCACACATGCGGACTTACGGGTTGTTCTTCTCATCCACGACATCGAGCCAACCGACTTCTATGCCACACTCTTTGAAGAGCAGTTTGCAATTCTTGATTGATATTGGCTATGATGAAGCTTGAGGAATTATCACTAAGCATTCTCATGTGGAGCTTAAGAACATTCCTCAACCGTGGAGAACTCTCTACATCATCATTACCAAATCATCTCTCGGTCGTGATAGCGGCTATGAGCATCCCAAGCTCATAGAGCGCAAATTTTTGGTCATTAATCAACATGAAGCACATCGAGCTTGAAGCTACGATATGGGATGACATGATGTCATTTCTCAAAAGCTTGGCTCAAAGATTCCTATGTCGGATACACTAAGCTGTTGATCCGAGAGAGCACTTGGACTTCATCACGATATTCCCAAGAGGCTCAATGACCCGACAATCACGACATGTTGGTGAGCCTATTTTAGCTATCGGAATCAAGGAATCGTCAACAAAGAAGCAGGTCTTGTGTTACACGATCACCTTACATCAAGCGAAATCAAAAGCTCTAGACATACAAAAGGTATCGGTAGCGGTGAAAGAAGGCAAAGTTGGTCATCTTGATGAGAAGTCTTACGGAACACCTACACGGAGAACCGGAAGAGGCGGTGCGGGAAGTCTTGCAAGCCTTGAAAGTCGAGGAAGTTTCCCAAGAGGAATCCTCCTCGTAAAAGATTGTTCCTTCTAAGGAAGGCTGGTCCTATTCCCATTCAAAGCTTGAACCACAAAGAAAGCTAGTGGATGAAAGCTACGAAGATACACAATCGGACGAAGAGGTCTTCTACTACGAATGCGCAAGCGAAGCACCTCCTTGATAGCAAAACCTCCCGGTCCACCGGCTATCCAAGGAAAGGAAGACTCGGTACTTGTACCTTATGATGAAAGCTCAAGCTCGGATGAAGAGCAGCTGGATACATCCTACGGGAAGAAGTTTAAAATCGTTAGACACCTACAAAAGCTAAAGAATTTGAACAAGATCAAATCGTGGCCGGGAGGTCAGTGGTGGTGTCACTCTTCACCAATTCGATGCGGTTAATCAACCCGATAAGGGGCTGGTGCCACCACTCTTGTGCAATGACAAAAGCTTGTGGAGGACTCTATTGATTATAACATTGAGGAACGAGAAAAGGATAAGTCGAGAAAGAAAAGGCGATGAAGAGGCCGGGCTCGGGACGGAGTAAAAGCTAAATCTGGACAAGATAACGAAGGAATTATGATGATTTCTTCTCAGCGGTCCAATTCGTTCCAAGGAGGATATACGCACCTCCAAAGGACCACGAGCCTCCTCATGTCTCCTCATCATCGATTCATCATCTCATTCTTCACCACCACCATCTAAAAGATCAACCAAATCAACATCCAAATCGGTGAAGAAGCCAACTCGATCTTGGATTTCTCATACTCATAAAAGAATTGTGAATCTTTGTCAAACAAGTCGGAAAGAAAGACATGCTCTACGGAAGATGAATTTCTCTGTTGATCGGATCTGATATCTTCATGGCGAGAATGACGAGATGAAAGTTGAAAGGAGTATGTTCGAAGCTCATGAAGATGATCTTCAAGGAAAATGGACGAAATGATCAAAGGTTACACTCACAATTACCTTCTTGACTTTGTTCCTAAAGTTACAAAGGGTTATTCACCAAACAACTCTATCCGAATCTACTTCATCGGCCAAGCGGACTATGAAATCAACACCAATGCGTGAACATCAATCCTGTTGATCCCATAATCTTCTCCGATCTTTGAATTAGTTGGTATTGGTAGCTCAAATGTCAAGCGATCTGCAACACTTGCCTCTCACGAAGGTAAATTGCTTGAAGCATTCTTTGGAATATCAACTCAAATCGGCATGCGAGAAGAAGGTGAAGGCGAAGCGTCCAAGAGGCGATGATGACAAGGATAAGGATAAAGACAACGAGCCTAAGCGCTCGAAGAAGTCGGTGAATCATCTTGATGCAACCTCCACCCCAACGGACTCGGCACAACAAAAGTCTCCTCCTCGTTCTTCTCTTGAAAAACCTCGAGTTCTTACGAGTTACCACCCGAGACTCGAAAACCGGTGATCACTTTGAGTATCACGGGTGGTGACGATGAGGAATTCCATGAGCCCCAACAACAACCCGCCTCTCCCGACAAAGTACGAAACAGAATCCTCATCTAGGCCTAAGAAAAGAAGAAGAAGGCGCCCAAGGTGGCGTCGTATCATGGCTAGATGAAGATAACTGAAGAATTTGAATGGTTTTCTACACTTGTTAACTCCACCCCTATCCGGTGAAGGTCAAGATCGGTGAGCGGTAATACATTGGAGCATGCTAAGATCTTGCAAGAAAAATTCCGAGTAAAGAAGATGGCGAAATCGAGTTGAGGCGAATCAAGAATGAAGCTTTTCAAGCTGTTAAAGATAGCTCGGAAAGTGCCATCGGTCGAATATCACCTTGAAAACATTGCTCGAGCTATGTCTAACAACATGGATTGGCTCAACCCGAAGCAAACATCGACTTCACCAAGCGGGACAACCCTCCATATTACACCGAGTGGTCTAAACCTCTACCAACAATTGGTGACCGGATGAGCCTAGGATTCCATTTCGATATTTCTTCAACAAAGACTTGGAATTTCTTCTACATGGTGGCGATGGTTCAAGGAAATCGCTACATCTCGACACTTCCATTCCGGTGACCATATACTCTAGCGCATAGCCATCGAGGAAAGAGCTAACCACATGTTCTCCAACAATGTGGCGGTATGACCGTGATGCAATGTATGGGATTCACCATTGGCGGAGCAGCGAAGAATCTACTACTGAGCGCCGAGTTTGAAGTCTCAACATGAAGTGTTCGATTACTAAAGTATCGTTGCCATCAAACACGTTGATCTTTCGTCCAAATGGGACTACACTTTTCTCAAGAATATTGTGGTCAAAGGCAAGGCGAAAGGATTATGCATTCTCTGAAGCGGACTTTGAGAATTTGTCTATCAACGACATTGAAGACATGTACCTTGCCAAAGTACGAGGTCGCATGAGACAATTTTCAAGCTGAAGTACAACGTGAATTCATCAAGTCATTGCTCATCTTCATCAGACGCATAGTCATCAAAGAGCGTGTAGAAGATCTCCGACTTGCGGTTGAATCATATCGGACCGTGTCAACTTCACTCCACCTCGGCTAGATCTTCCCGACATCAACCGGCTCTCACAATATACACTCATCGACCAAACCATTCGGCGTCGTTTATCGCGGTGAACTTCAGCGAAATTGCTTAATGGCGTGTAGAGATCTTCACAAGTTTGGGGATCACACTTTGAAGATGGTTAGGGACGGATTGGCTTATAGGTTGAAGGATATACATGAAAGATTGGGTCTCTAAGCGATGGAATTCTCGGGATCGAAGGGATGTGAAGAGGATCATCACTATGATTGATGAGCGGTTGTATCGGCGGGATCGATTCGAACCTTGGAAAGCTTTGTTGGTGGTCGACCGGGATTAACATCACCGGCTATCAACGCCGGTTCGCACTCTGGCAACATCTTTGGACTTCTGGTACCCTTGAGCGCTTCTTTCATTATTACTTTGGATGTGTGATTATATATGTCTATGGCTTGTGCACACATAACGATGTACAACCCGTTCTTGTCAAGAAAGGACCACGTAGTGCGCTTGATTGCCACAATCCTTATAAAAGGGCGAAAGCTTCTTACTTTTGAGTAAAACCTATCAAACCTTTCATTTTCAAGGTTTTGCTCAAAAGAACAAGTACTTTCCGTATGATTTTCAAAACCTCAACCGTTTATATCACTTGTTGAGGGAGTATTTGAATTAAAACTTTGTTCACAAATTGTTCATAGTGGTCATCTTCCCAACACTCGAAATGGTCATATTTATTCTCAACTTTTCAAAAATAACATTTTATATGCCATTTTGAGGGGAGAAAATTATGTGATAAGAAATATGTTGTGTAAATGCAAATGAATCTTTGTGCTATAGACTTAACCAACGAATTGTGGTACTTAGCTGTTAGTAACTCGAAAAGACTTGTCGGGACGGGTAATAATTTCAAGCTAGTTCGCTAGTAATGTAAGCGTGTCTCATGAAAGGACTTGTCCGAGTAGAAAGTACCATTCGAGAAACTCTTGGTAGACATGAACTCGGCGGGTTTGACAACCTTTCGAGGCTTGTCTACACCTTCAAGGTAGTTATTAGAGCTAGTTGTCACCTAAAAGGCGACAATGTAACTCTTTAACTATGCAGCGTAACCGTGTCTCATGGGGATTGTCTATCTTGAGTTGATCAATTCATAAAGTCGCGCTCTTTCCTCATTTGTCTGATTTTCGTAAAAACTCTTAAGCACATGTGGAGGGAGTATTTCGAAAAGATCAAACTCTTACAGTGGTACAAAATGTTTTACAATCATAACCATTGTGAGAGATTTTCTTGAAAATTGGTTTTATGGCAACATAGGTTAGTCATGGAGTTATAAGGTGACTAAGGTTAGGAATAACCGTCCTATGATCCATGAGAGCGGGAGGATCTACCAAGGACATCACAAATAGTTAGTACTTAGAAGTCCTTAGGTACGATTATAAAAAGGAGAAAATGAGAATCGGAGAAAGAAGGAGTTGAAGAATTAAAAGAAATGCAAAGAAAAGGGTGAAAAGAAATAGCCCTCAAATTATTCAACTTAGGCGGACACGGGTTCAATTCATATACTCTTGGTTGTCACTTAGTGGCCGGTATTGAAGATTAAAAGTCGTCATGGACCCGATGGCGCATGCACTAAACCTTCTTAGCCACTCAAGTTTCTCTCAAAGAAGCTTGTTTCATTCTCACGGGAACCCTACGTAAACTATTGGCTTTCTCTTAGAGATCGTTGGTATTGAAGAAGGAGACCCTCTCCTAGTCTCCGCTCGGAAAACCAAAATGCACTATTGAGTCTAGAGCCACGAGATTCATCAAAAGATCTCTTAGGTACACTTGACATTTCATCACTTGATGTTCAACAATAAGAACATCGGTGAGTGCGTTATCGAGTCCTTCACGGATCTTAGCAATCTGTCGAGAACATTTATGAGAGGTTCACAGCTGTGATCCTCGGTGATTGAATGGAAACTCTGCCCGGTCAACATCAAACGACCACGGCGGCGGTCACCGGTAACTCCCGTGGATTACGCTTAGTGTGTCTCAAGCGGTCTGATCGTGAGGTGATGCTTGGTGTACCTCGGCGACTCATCGAGCTGTAGGTGTACTTGGTACATCGTGTTATCTCACTTGTGGGACTCGGTTCGAGAGCGGCCTTTGTGAGAATTAGAGTTGTGTTTTCACACTATCTTTGTTAACACTCTCGAAGTTCAAACTTGTAAGTGCGGAATCCGCTTATTACTAACCGTTTTAATGTTTTCTTCTTATGGAAGCTACGGGGCGGAATGATCGTCTGATTCTTCACATGCTCATGCCAACATCATCACTAATGGAAGTTCTATCTTAAAGCAACACAAAAGTCGAATGATTCTTCGTCAAGCCAAAGAATCTACAAAGTTAAAGACTTAAAGAACTTCATCGATCTTGAAATCCAACGTTAAAGGCGTGTGAGCATGTTGAAGAATGACGTGGACACCTTGGCGATGAAGTAGACACGAGGCGGACTTGATGCGAGACAACAACAACATACTATCACTACCATCACAAAGAACAATGATCAAAGAACAAAGTTAAAGATGGCGTCAAAGCAAAAGCTGTTTAAAGAAAACAATTTCTACCTTTGGGAGATTGTTCAAATCAAGGCAATTCTTCTCACAAGAAAGAAGAATGTCGGAAGGCGTCAAAGCTACTATTACATCAACGCCTTCACGTTCATATTCATTCATCACCAACACTTAGGGAGATTGTTGGAATCACTCCTAAACCTAAATCAAGTGTTAGTAATTCATATGTAATAGTTAGCTTAATTATGGCCTTTATGTTTGTTATTAGCCTTAAGCTTATGTAGAAGGCCCATGAGCTTAGGCCCAAGCCCATAGGAGAAAGGAAGGGACTAGGAAGTGTTGCCTAGCTTCCTCCTATAAATACTCTTGTATAACCCTCACTTGAGGGTTGGTTGTTCAATTTATTCTCTCTTTTACACCTCTCGCATAACCGTTTAGCTTTATACGTGTGTGTGTGTTTGTGTTTATTGTTCATCCGATCTTCTCTATCTCTTTCTATTGATGCTTGTGTTGTAAAACTAGTGACCTTCGAATTTTTCCGAAAATCATGAGACCGGTTTTGTCGGGATAACTTGTGGCGTCGAGATTACAACTGGCGGCGTCGAGAAGGAGTAAAACAATGATTACTTTTTCTCATTTTCGAGCTACTTATGAATTTTGGAATTTTCGGTCTTAATTTTCCGTAAAGTGCGTAAACATCCATTCACAAGCATTATATCTTAGTTTAGTAGAGTCTATATATATTATTATTACCGATTTTGCGAAGGTTTCGTTTGTTTTCTTGAATGTGCGGGTTTTATTTATCAAGAAGAAGAAACAAAAGATTGGAAGGAGCTTTTCACGCACACATTCTTCTTGGAAAGGATTTAACCACTACTTCACACGGATCCTACCGAGCTAATCGGGGAGTACTAGTTTCTTTCGTCTTTAATTACCTTCCATTATCATAACTTTGATACTTCGGGGAACATTGGGGACAATGTTCGGTTTAAAATGTAGGAGGAAAATAAAGCGGGAACTTTGAAACTATACTTATCATTGATTATTTGCTTTGTCCAATTGTATTTGTGTAATAAACCATGAGAAAATGTCGGTTAGGGTAATTTTGGCACCAAATTTGAAATTTTCTATTACATATAGGAGTGGGCCATTAGTCTTAACAAAAGCGTCTCACGGATAGGAAGTTGCATGACTAGCACAAAAACCCTTTACCACCTAAATTCCACCCAAAATGTGAGGATCACCCTTAGATTAGTAGGAATTAAAGCATTCATCTTTAATGCTTAGAGTGTGAACCGGTAGTATATTAGATTCTAGAATTTGTTTTGAGATGCATTCCGAGACCGCTAGTAAGACTACACTTGTGTAGTTAGGAATAACTAAATGATAAGAGGCATTAGGATAACCCTTGTTTGATACCGTAATATAATTACTTCTTCCACATCGGTTGAGTAATTCCCCACACCCTTTGCGTTGTACTCATCTTTAGTACACGATACCCTAGTTAACCCCTCGAGCCTATCCTTTTCGCGGTTCTCGTGATGTTTCGGTTTTCGGAATATCAATGAAGAACATTGTTTACAACCCACCCCAAATATACACCCAAATCGCCTTAGCCTACCACAGATGCACTCACTTTTAGTGCATTATTGTTATCACCCTAAACCCTTAGTTTAATTATCTAGTTGCTTGCATGAGTTGATAAGTCGAGTCATATCCTTTGTACACAGTTTTGGGACGATTGGGACTCATGGGAAAAGTTAAAGTTTATAAAATGATTGGAAGGTTAAATTCCTTTATTTACGTAATAACATACCCCAAGTGTTTTGATCTTTTCAATTCGGGTCAAATTAGTGTTAGAATAATAAAAACTCAAGTGTAGGGATGTGCCTATAAATCTCTATCATTTTGATGTTACCGTAGAGGATGGTAGAGTAAAGTGTATGATATATATATATATATATATATATATATATATATATATATATATATATATATATATATATATAGAAAAGAGAAAAAAAAGAAAAAAATATAGAGTGCTAAAAAAAAAAAAAAAAAAAAAAAAAAAACTACCTACCATCCTACATCTATCCTTTAAATTTATGTTTGTTTGTTTCAGTTAGCTAGAGGCTAGAGTGTCGAGTCTTGGCTTAGCAATGCCATTCTTCGTATGCTTGTAACAAAAGATTTTGACTTACCACCACTAAATAGCCTATCCCACCAAACCCTTTGTTTCCCTACCGTAAGCCTAACATTACAACCCTTTAAAGACCTCTTTGATAGTCTTTCCTAGGTGCTTAAGCCAAAGCGATGGAGGTTTGATCTATTTTCAAGCCTATGGTAATCTATGTACTAGGACCGGTTAATGAGTGTTTAATCTTCCATTTCCAACTTGTTATATTTCATATACACCCGAGAGAGATGTGAGTATCCAAACATCTCATGTGAGGTGCTAGTATGTAATTTCCGTGCTTGTTATGACTTTTGCGGGGCTTATATGTGTTGTGGATTGTTTTAAACCAATGCTTCATGACCCCTAACTTATAAATTAATTGGCTAAAAGCACATTTGCTTGAGGACAAGCAAATACCAAGTGTAGGGATATTTTATAAGGTTTTAAAATGTACCTTTTGAGGGTCGTTTAAGACCTTATTTGATCACTTTGTATCCGTTATTACTTAATATCGTTCCTTTTCACTTTTAGGTCTCTTGAAGGCAAATTCTGTAATAGCACTTATTTGGACGAAAAGGCGCGGATATCTGAAGAAAATGGCCAAAGTCAAGAATCGAGACATTCAATTGCTAAAAGACAAGGTGACGGCGTCCATTGCTTAGCTGCGACCCGTCGGAGCATTTTGTGACGACACGAAGCCAAATTTCATATTTTCAAGTGGCGGTGTCGGACTTTAAAAGAGTAGACCGTCGCAACTCGACGGCCTAGATTTAATCGAGCGGCGTCGAAGCTAAAGGACGGCGTCGAAGCTAAAAGAGGACGGCGTCACAAGCACAAGGTGGCCGTCGTAAGACTAACGTGGCCAAGCGAAACCCTAATGACGGCGACCCGGCGGCGTCACAAAACATAAGGTGACGTCGCACATGTAATCTTATATATAGAATCCGAAATTTTCGGTATTGGTGTGTAGTCTTTTGGGTAAAAACCTAAACCGAACCAAGGCTGTCTTATACTGATATTTTAGGGTTCCAAACCCTATCTTACAACAAGATAAGTGTTTTACTTCATTAATTCAATTATGTCTTTGATTATTTGTGTGTATGCTTGCATGTTCTCCATGTCCGGCTAATTTACTTGTGTGTTTGCTTAGGAATATGAAACTTAATTATTGAATATTGATTGGTTGTCTCTTATCTTAATTGTTAATGATCTAGTAATGCGATAGGTCATTCGTTGTGTAATTAATGCTTGATTAATCTTTGTGACCCTTAGGTTATCGCACTTAGAGCGGTTGTAGGCTAAACCATCCAAAGAGGCCTTAGAGTTAGAGTTTATAATCCTAGTGGTATTTTGTAGGCGAGACCCTTTGGTAAGTTCAAAGAGTTAGGGATAAGCGCATACCCTACGACTTTAGACACACAACGCGATTAAGAATAAGGGCGTGACAATTCAACCACCAATAGGAGATAATTAAGGAGTAATAAAACCTAAGTAAACACATCTTTAAACTATCATACGAGCACACAATAATTAGACATAGACTACATACACCTTAGATTAGATAATTAGATAATTAGAGTAATCGGTAGAAATACCAACCCCTAAATCCAAACCCCGAGATTCGTACCTTTCCATTTCCTAAAAAAACATAAAAGATAAAAAAAATAATCTTCCTCAACCCCAACCTTAGCGTAGTAACTTCTCACTAGCATTCCTATTCCCAGAGAACGATATCAATACCGTGGCTTACCCTAATACTACACTACAACGATTAGGTTCCCGCCTAGGGTGTTATAAAACTTGCTCGAAGAAAAGGAAGTTCCTTTGACCCCGAGCGGCGGCGTGTGGCGTTATCAATGACAAATGATGATACTTGGAGGGTACACGAGAAAAAGATATCAAGGATGAACAAGACTTGCTTGATGATAAGCGAATGACGATGTACTAAAGGTATGTACATTTATTAAGACATTATCGGACTAGGTGGATATCATAGATGAAGGAAGTATATATATACCCATGTATCTATAATTAATTTATATATGTTTATGTCGTTACTAATAATTGTATAAAGAAAAGTTTTAAGTACAATTCAACTTGTACACATTTGTAAGTTTCTAAAATGCATATATTTTAAAAGAACGGTTACACCAAAGAAATAGTTGTGCTTGTATTTTAAAATGATGTAAGTGTCGATATAATTAATTCAAATTGTTATGAAAAATATATAGTATATTTGTAGAACATTTTGGCGTAACCCGGATGTTTAACCTTTTTGTCCGAGGTGACTATCGTCAAAGTTTTATAAAGGTGAATTTTTAGCAAGTTTAAATAATTAAATTTAGTATTTGTAAGTAAATGACTAAAAGTTTAGATTTTCCAACCATTTGGTTTAGGGGTATGACAATATTTAATTTTTGTTAATAGTAATACAAAATACTCATTTGCTTAATGTTTATATTCTCATTAATTGATTTTGTGACTTGAAATTTTGTAGTGTTGACTATATGGAGTATAAATTTCAAGGGGTCGCGCCAAAAATCATTTATTTATATATAGTACTAGTTGTGTCGACTTGAATGAGTCAAGAAGGGAATTGTGTCGCGGTCATAATAGTCGGATGAGTCAAGAATGTGACGTGGAATAGGTCGGAATTCAAGCATTACTTTCAAATGCTAATCAAATGCGCCTTTATTGAATCTGAGGGGGCTTGTACAATAGCCATACTTGGCCTAAAAACACAAGTCAAAATGAAATTTACTCTTTTACCATGTTACTAGTAGCCCATTAATGTTTAAAGTATTGAGACTTGTGGTTTTAAGATGTTGTGAACGCAGTGAGAAACAAACCGAAAGCCTATGTCGGCTTGACAACCTTGACCTTAAGGACACGACACAACAAAACATATACTCTCGGGCCGTTTGGGCTCATGGTGGGCTGCCGACTACCCCTCAAACACAACAACTAGCGAATTTACAAAGTCTTCCAATGTAGATTTTGAGTGTAAAAGAATAGGCAAGCGCAAACCTTCCCACTGGTAGTTCCAACAGTGGGTCTCGACAATAGACGGAACACAAATCAGACACTATCATTGCTTAACGAAAAGTTATGAGAGTAGCTTGTTGAGAAGATGATGGTAGCAACATAAGTAAATACTAAACACCTATTGTGAGGCTCGTCCCGATAGTGGGTTCGACCTGCAACAAGCTAAACACAAGGACATGCAAACGAAAGACAAGCAAGATAACAATGACTTTTACGTTTTCCTTCGATTAGTGACAAGTGATAGTTGAGTACTACTCATTAGCACATGACTCATCGATTAGTTGCTTAGGATTATAGGAACTAAACACGAGCAGTACCACCAATGCCCCTCGACTATATGTGTTCTCACAGCCGAGGGATCACTGATATGGGTCAAGACATGAGCAATAAAAAAATGCTAGAACAAAAGTCGGGATAACAGGCAACAAGCCGAAACAACTAAGCCGACATAACCATTACCAATTTAGCCAAAATTAAGATATCAAAGTTTTACTTTTTCTGTTTCTTTCTTCTTGGTCCACGAGAGCAACAACAACAATTTAGCAAGAAAATTGTTTTAACATCATTATCAATAATTTAGTACCAATATAAATCAACATCTCTTTTAAATTATACCGATCGACAAAGCATTATTAATAAATCTAATCTCAAGTTTATCAATCACAACAGATTTCTTAATCACCAAAGTCAAAAATAAAGATATCAAGATGATTCTTACAAGAGATAGTGGTTCATTGAAAATGGACCCGAGCAAGAACAAGGAAGGATCCAATTAGACTCGAATCTCTTGAACTTGATACAATTGAAACTCGAATTACACTTCTAACACTTCAATTTACAAAACCCCTCTATCAATTTTGAAAAACCCTAACTTTAAAAACCCTAATTTTTATGTGATTGTGTGTGAAAAGTGAAGAAAACTTGTGATTTATCGACCCTAATTATACATGAACAAATGAGTATGCTTGGACTTTGCTTTCCTTGGTCTTCGACGTGTATAACCTTTCCTAGCTTTTGTCGTTTCTATTAGAGACATCCATAGTTGTCCTATGATGGCTAGGATGATAGCCTGAGCATTTGAAGGGAGGTGCTATTGATAGATATAGATGTTGACTTGACAAAGGAGAAGGAAACATCTACTGTGGTGTGAGGGAAACGAAAAGCGACAGAGAAAAAGAAATAGATATAGGGGAAGGGCAATGGATAGGGGTGTAGGATTACTTTTTCTTTTGTTTTTATTTTATACACAGTACAAACTGTACTTTGTGTTTTGTCGAATCCTCTGGTAAACGTACCTTTCCGGTACTCGAAAAATATAGAAATCATGTTTTCGGAAGCGATTTCTTAAATGTAATAATATGACATTCTTATTACGTTGAAATTTGATTATAAGCATTTGTCGTTATTAATTTGGTCTCGGTATGCGTGCGGTCTTAGTGACTTTCTAAATTAACGAGATAACCTCTCGTTTTCTTTCAGTAAATTATCCTTGAATGATAAAATATGTATATTTCACTTATCTCATTATTTATTTTTAATCTTGTATGCTCTTCATGACTGCGAAATGCGGAATAACTTCTCAAGCGATGGATTAAGCCTATGTATGCTTGGATTTAACTTAGAGAATAATAAATTTCACATTTATTATACGATATAGTGGACAAGTATCGTGTGTGCGGTGTCTTATTTTTAAAGAAGCGAGATGACCTCTCTTTTTAAATCTAAATATTTCGTCAATCGGAAAATAATCGATTTGAATTTTCCGACGTGATAAATATTATTATAAATTTTCCTAGGTTGTTCTAGGGTTTCGCTTTGGGTATGGGTACCTAGGTGTTATGCCAGCAGCACATCCTCTATCTGAGGAGCCATGATTTTCTGGAGTAGGTTTATTGGGTGAAAGTTCTAATTCTTGATGTTATGAGGTTTCACTATTTTGTTAGTGTGGGCACCTCTAACTTCTCAAGGTCTTATCAAGACGTACCCATTTCAGGCGTTTCATAATTAAAGTGTATGGGTTGATTCTTAAGGGATGAAGAAACATTTGTTTTGAATTTCTCTTCGGCTAAATGTTTATGCAAGTTTGATTAAGACCGATTTCAAAATCGATGATTGTGTAAAATGACACATTTTCACGGATTTGTAAAGCGGTTCTTAATTGTGTATATGGGGAAATTTGTGAAACTTTTATTGTTTGGTCATTTCGTCTCATTTTAATGAGGACTTGGAAAGTATTATTGTTGGATTTTAAAGGGGAATCCTCCAAATTTGGAAACTATATTGTAGCAAGGATTTGTAGCAGGATATAGCATTTACCCACAACTACAAGTAGGGTTTAGTTGTCTAAGTTTGGTAGGATTGGAGGTTTAATGGTTGGTGAACCTTATTGTTTTCTATGGTTTTAGGCAGATGTGTGGAATACATCCTAAGGTCAAGCTTAGCTACCAAGGAGGACATTGATCATTTACATTTATGGGTATTAACTTAAAACACTTTTCGAGGAAGTAAGTAACTAATAGAGTGATTCTAGAATTATTTTTTTGTGAAGTAGTAGTGAAATTGTAGTTATTTTATGGTGAAATGGTAAGGTGGTAATTTGGTTTGTAGAATAATTCATGGGGTGGTTCGTAAGGTATTTTGATTATAATGGTCCGTGGGATGATCGGAACCGGTTTGTATGGCAACTCATTTATTTAGTTTATAGGAGGGTACCAAGGTAGGCCTTTGTTATTCTTAAGAGGTGGGTGGAGTTTCTTGGTATCAAATTTTCAAGGTAAAATTTTCAAGTTTTGTGGGATTATAGGTCATTTATCGTATCTTTCTAGATTTTGCTAGAGGTTTATTGTTCTTTTGGTTGCCTATCCCCACTAGGAATCTTTCTCATAGGTGTTTTGGAAGGTTGCTCTAAAATGGTTTGATTCGTCCACGGGATGTAAGGTTTGGGGTAGGAGTGACTATATCGTAACCCGATTGTAACATGGAAATATTCTATATAGGAAATAATAATGCCTTGGGTGAGTCGCTTACGATTAAGGAATGCCGGTGAGTGGCTTATGATTAAGGAATGCCATTGGTGGCTTATGATTAAGGAATGCCAAGTGGTGGCTTATGATTATGGAATGCCCGTGGTGGCTTATGATTAAGGAATGCCAATGGTGGCATATTAAAATATTACATGTCTACTAAAATATTAACATTAATCAAGGTTCCTTTGGACATAACGCTATTATAACTATCCTAAGTATTGCAAAATTCACCTCGAGTCGAGACATAGGTGATCGGGCTATGTCCCATCGTCCTCGGTTGAATATAGGTGATAAATCTATATTCAAGCGAGGTTCAATGAATTTTGAAATATTTAGCTTAGTTACGCTAGTAATATGTCCCAATACTTTTAAAGGTTGTCTTGAAGGATTAGAACAATTATTCTCTTTATGTAAGGGAAAAGGTGCAGTGCTGTGATACGTAAGTATACGTATAGGGAAAATAACTATAATCTATAATAAATTTAGGTGAGTAGTGATAAAACATGTATCTTATCAAGTATGATATCAACAGGATCATAAGTGAGGCATCAGCTTGGCAGGCAGGCACGTGTCGGTCATAGGGTTAAGTTTTTGTAAAAGTGGTTATAGTCTAGGTTTTAAAATACCCGTTCTCTATAACCTAGGATCGATACCAATCAGTAACACCCCCAAAATGGCTCATCGGAAGCAAACAAGTATTGGGGTGCTACTAAATTGATATCACAACATAAGCATAGAATAACTGATTTTCATAAAGAACTTTCATTCATTCTTGAAAACAATGTTTACATTATTGATTAAGTGCGGAAAATGGCCCATTATAAATAAGTGGTCCCAATACATAAATCAGAGTCGTCTATGACCATGCCATGCCTTTACCTTGCACCTCCAAAGACAAACTATCACTTCAAAACCTGAAGATACATGCTAAAAGGGGTCAGCTTACGCTGGTGAGTTCATAGGTTTATCTAAAAGGCACTTCAGTGTACCATTTCACATTTGGTTTTTGATGATCATTACGTCTTGCATAATGTCATAAAATTTATGATTTCATTTCATAAAAGAATTTCATAAAAGATTTTCATTAGTGGACCATAAAAGAGTATATGCACATTACAATGAATATAATGCCATATATCTATTACACCGACACTAAGTTCATGCAAGCTGAAGCTACGACAGGTTCAGATGCACAAAGAAGTCATACAAATAAGGAGCCCATGGCAGTGTTTATCCCAATACACTCGGTTCCGACATGCTATATGTTTCGCCTTGACCCATGCGGGGTCAACCAACAGGAGTCACCCCAATAGATCTATTTATAACATTCGCGCTTCACAGGAATTGACGGTTCATGAAGAGGGCAATGTGGGATCTAAGGACTTAGGCTAAGTTGCGTAATATTCTAGGTCAAGCATTATGGTATGGTCCATAAAACATCTATGTATGATGTATCTTAAAACATATCAATCAAAAGGCATAGTATGCATGGAAATGCACCATTAAAATCTTTTAAGTAAAATGAGCATGTATCTTCCCCTAAAACAAGTATAAAATAGATTAAAAGTAGGGGCTATGAAACTCACCTTGTCTATGTGCAGTATGAAGTGGATTAAACAAATTAATGGTAGTGCACGGCTCCGACACGCAACCTAATTAATACGGAAATTTAGTCTTTATGCTTAAGACTCGATAAAGTTTAACTAACTTTATTGTTAGGTGACTAGTTTTACAACACAAGCATCAAGAGAAGAGATAGAGAAGAGAGATCGGTTGAACCCTTATCCAAACACACGAAATATAGAGAGAAAGGTTAAAGGAAAGAGTGAAATAGAAAAGAGAACAACCAACCCTCAAGTGAGGGTTTACATAAAGTATTTATAGGAGGAAAGCTAGGCAACACCCTAGTTTCCATCCTTTCTTTAATGGGCTTGGACCTAAGCTCATGGGCCTTCTACATAAGCTTAAGGCTAATAACAAACATAAAGGCCATAATAAAGCTAACTATTACATATTAATTACTAACACTTGATTATGGTTTGGGAGGATTCCAACAATCTCCCCCCAGTGTTGGTGATGAGCAGTGAAAGCGTTGAGGTAATAGTAGCTCGGCGTCTTCGACATTCTTCTTTCTTGTGAGAAGAATTGCCTTGATTCGAACAATCTCCCGGTGTAGAGATAGTTGTCTTTGAGCAGTTATGCTTTGACGTCATCTTTAACTTTGTTCTTTGATCATTGTTCTTTGTGGTGAAAGTGATAGTATGTTGTTATCGCATCAATTACGCCTCGGTGCCGTTTGCTCCGGTGTCCACGTTATTCTTCAACATGCTCACACGCTCTTTGGCGTTGGAGTTCAATATCGATGAAGCTCTTTAAGTCTTTAACTTTGTAGATTCTTTGGTTTGATGAAGAATCATTCTGATTGTTGTGTTGCTTTTGAATAGAACTTCCATTAGTGATGATGTTGGCGTGAGCATGAGAAGAATCAAGACGATCATCCCGCTTGAGCTTCCATAAGAAAACATTTCAAGCGGTTAGTAATAAGCGGATTCCGCACATACAAGTTTGAACTTGAGAGTGTTAACGACATAGTGTGAAAACACAACTCTAATTCTTACAAAGGCCGTTCTTGAAATGGAGTCCACAAGTGAGATAACGCGATGTCAAGTACATCTGATTCGAGATGACTAGTGAGGTACACCAAGCATCACCTCTGATCAGACCGTTTGAGACACACTCGCGTAATCCACGGGAGTTACAGTGACCTTCTTGTCGGTGTTTGATGTTGACCACGGCGGGAGTTTCCATTCAATCACCGAGGATCACATATTTGAACCTCTCATAAATGTTCTCGACATATTGCTAAGATCTGTGAAGGACTCGATATGAACCACGATAATCTTATTTGTTGATCAACAAGTGATTAAATGTCAAGTGTTCCTAAGAGATCTTTTGATGAATCTCGTGGCTCTAGACTCAATAGTGCGTTTTGGTTTTCTGGCGGAGACTGGGAGAGGTCTCCTTCTTCAATACCAACGATCTCTAAGAGAAAGCCAATAGTTTACGTAGGGTTCCTGTGAGAATGAAACAAGCTTACGTTGAGAGAAACTTGAGTGGCTAAGAAGGTTTAGTGCATGCGTCCTTTGGGTCCATGACGACTTTTAATCTTCAATACCGGTGTCACTAAGTGACAACCAAGAGTATATGAATTGAACCGATTATGCGCCCTAAGTTGAATAACTGGAGGCTATTTCTTTTCACCCTTTCTTTGCATTTCTTTTGATTCTTCAACTCCTTCTTTCTCCGATTCTCATTTCTCCTTTTTATAATCGTACCTAAGGACTTCTAAGTACTAACTATTTGTGATGTCCTTGGGTAGATCCCTCCGACTCTGGCGGATCATAGGACAGTTATTCTAACCTTAGTCACCTTATAACTCCATGACTAACCTATGTTGCCATTAAAACCATTGTTTGTGAAAAATCTCTCAAAGGGTTTGTAGATGAAAACATGTTTGAACCATTGTGAGAGATAGGATTTTGCATAAATACTCCCCTCCACATGTGCTTAAGAGTTTTAATGGTTTAAATGCATGTGAGGAAAGAGTGCGCACATTTTGAATTGATCCACTGGAGATAGACAATCCCCATGAGACACGGTTACGTTGCATAGTTAAAGAGTTACATTGTCGACTTTTAGGTGACAACTAGCTCTAATAACTACCTTGAAGGTGTAGACAAACCTCGAAGGTTGTCATACCCATCGAGTTCATGTCTACCAAGAGTGTCTCGAATGGTACTTTATACTTGGACAAGTCCTTTGCGAGACACGTTTACATTACTAGCGAACTAGCTTGAAATTATTACCCGTCCAGACAAGTCTTTTCGAGTAACTAACGGTTTAGTATCGTCAATTCGTTGGTTAAGTCCGGAAGTACAGATTCATTTGCATTTTGCACAACATATTTCTTATCACACAATTTTCTCCCCTCAAAATGGCATATAAAATGTTATTTTGAAAAGTTGACAATAAATATGACCATTTCGAGTGTTGGGAAGATGACCACTATGAACAATTTGTGAACAAAGTTTTAATTCAAATACTCCCCTCAAATAGTGATATAAGCGGTTGAGGTTTTGAAAAATCATATGGGAAGTACTTTTCCTTTTGAGCAAAACCTTGAAAATGAAAGGTTTGATAGGTTTTACTCAAAAATAAAAGCTTCGCTCCTTTTATAAGGATTGTGGCATCAAGCGTACACGGGGTCCTTTCTTGTAAATTACGGGTTGTACATCGTTATGTGTGCACAAGCCATTGTCGATAATCAAACAAACAAAATCACAATCAAGAGAATACCCAATGATTACGAACGATCGGCTACTTTCGAGGACGTTGGAAAGTCGAATCGGAAAGTTTTGTTATCCTCCACATAGCACTCCAACCGTTGCATCGATCCCGATGAATCAAACATTCATCAATCCTAGTGTAAATCAACGAACATCCTTGCAATCCTTTGAATTCCATCTCTTCGTCTGAATTATACCCAACTCAATGTCCTTCAATCGATATGCCAATCCATCTCGAACCATCTCTAGGGTGGCGTCATAGAACTTAGTGAATTTCTTCGAAAGCCATGAAGCAAGTATGATGATTTTCACTTTGGTAGACAAACCCAAACTTTTGTTTAAAAACAATTTTGTACTGAGGTTCTTGATTGATTCCGATAAATGTGTAGAATTTAGGTAAGATTCGACCCAGGTGGAGAACTTCAACACGCTCTATGATTTGAAGTGTATGAAAACAAGGAGTGCGAGAATGTACTTGATCCGAATTTCGGTTGAGGTTACGGTTTGGGCTCGGTATGTCGTGTTCCTCACCACCAGTGTATGTAATGTGATCAACGGTTTCTCCATTGGTGGTGTGGTTTCAATCCTTGGTTGATCGGATGGTGGTGGTTGTGTAGCTTTGTGTAGTGGTGATAACACGCTAACCATTTGTCGAATCATTGGATAGAGTTGTTTCTTATGCATTACATTGTTGACATAGGTGTTTCTTATGTTGATGGAGGTAATGATTGAGATGATGATTTGGGCTTAGTGGAAGTGTCAATAGATGGTTCGAGAAGATGTTGAGGTTTGTGTATTGGATTGTCAACTATGTAGTTGTCCGATTCCTTCTTAACTTTTCCTCCTCGACTCTAGCGACTTCTTTTGCCTCTTTTCGAATCATTTCCTCTTGATGCCAAATTATCATCATCGGGGACTCTTTCATCCTTATCATGATCGTAATCTCCTTAGTCATATATTTCCCCATCTTCACCATGCTTTTCTTCTTGCGGTTGTTTTAGTTGTGTTTGCTTCATTTCAACAAGTAGTAGTGGCGGTGACACCCCGATCCTTACGGGTTGATTAACCGGATCGGATGGGGTAAGAGATGTTTGAAATGGATCTTCCATAAGTGGAGGACTACTACTTGACCCTCTTGCCCCATCGGGTTGATTAACCGGAAAAGATTGAAGCATGGTATTCCATCCTTTTGCTTTAATGTCTTACGAAATTGTATTACCTCATCCATTGAATCTTACTCATTGAGCATGAGTTTTGAATGGATGTTGCGAAGGATGTCCACACATTACGCAAGATGATTATGAGCATATGAAGTTGTTGAAGATGACACGGAGATAGTTCTTGCCAATTGTTTTGTCGTATCCATCTTGGAATGTGTTTGTCATCGAGAGCTCGGTGGGGCATTGATGTTTGCTTGATTTGCAGCCATTTCATGATCTGAAAGTCATTAGACAAAGAGACAGACATATGGAAACACAATGTGTTTGTATTAGTCTGATTTATTATCTAATTACTTGTATGATGGTAACATGTTTATGTTAGTTACAAGTCCTAAGTCACATTGTTCCAATTGATTGAAGTTGATGTGATAAGTTATGTGAACATGTTACTTTTGAAATTTCAAAGTCCAATTTTTCATAACACACAACATATAAACATTTGTAAGCTTATACGAAACATCGGTATTTGTGACTTATGAGTAACATTTAACAAGTAACATATCCGTAATAAAGGCCAAAATGTAGTGAGCGATTGGGTTAAGAGTAACAAGGATCCTTATGCGTAAGAAAGGAGCTTATGCGTAGGAGTAAGCTAAAGCGTAAGACCTAGCTTATGCGTAAGAGTTTCTTACGTGTAAGACAAGTTCAAAAGCTTTAAGCTTACACGTAGGATAAGCTAGATGTTACGCGTCTGGTTTACTCGTAAGAGTAAAGCTTATGCGTAACAAGCCTTGTTTCTGAATATCTTTCCAAGATACACGTAATCGGCTGTAGACCCCTTATGCGTAAGAGTTACGCGTAAGATTTCTCTTAGGCCTAACCTTTACGCATAAAGTATTCCTTAATCGTAACGGTTTGAACACCTAAAGATTCTGACATTACGAATAATTAACCTGTTAAATATAAACATGAAAACTTGATTGCAATTAACTCCAAACAACTTTTAGATCACAAAACAAGCATAAGAACATATCAGATACACACAGAAAGACTTAGGCGTAAAATTACTTAAACCCTAAACCCTTAATCTACGCGCATGAGATATAGCTACACAAATCAAACAATAATGTTTTTGGAGTGTCCTAGATGTCATATGGGTGCAATGGAACAAGATATAACAAATTTACACCATAGAATCAGAGGATTCCTGGGATATGAACCCTAAAAGCCTAAAACTTAAATTCTTACAGTTTAGATGTTTCTGGGCTAATTTCAAGGTTCAAAACATGCATATATACTTATTCTAACACTTTCTTGACCACCTAATAACATATCACGAATAGACAAACCCTAAATGAGCGCAAGAACCCTAGAAATCATATTAGTGAAATTTAAGATTACGGATGGTTTTGGACGATTGAAACAAGTTTAATAGACACTAAGAAAGGTTTTAACACAACTTATTTCAATCCAAACATTTTATGCATAATCACCCAGTTAGTTCGGTGAACAATTTTCCAAAATCGGTTTAAAGAGTTTTAACCGTTGGATTTGAAAGAATTTTAGAAACCCTTGTTTATCATCTTGATCAAAGCAGTTTAGAACTTATATATTATGAAAAACTTGAGCGGTTTAGAAGATTTGATTTGGGCGTTTGATCTTGGTGGTTTAGGAGTAAATGATTTTGTTAAAATTAATTAGCCAAGTTGACACATTCGGTCCTTCAACCTTAAAGAGGTTCCAACCAAGATCCTTTAACATCCGTTTAGGTTAGACAAGACACATGTAAGGCAAGAAACTTAACAATACTCCCCCGACTTTTGAAATAATGAAATGGTTAAAACATTTGAGTCAGGAGAGTAATTGACAAGAAAAGTGTCCACAATTTTAGAAGAAAAACATATTTTTGAAAACATGGAAGTACAAGGTTTTATGAAACCGAAAATATTTACTTTCTCCCCTCAACACTTGTTCGGAAAATAATGAAAGGTTTGATAGAACAACGTGTTGTTGAAGATTTGTACTTGCCATGTTAAAAGAAATATAGATAGAAGAATATTTTGTTGTTTTATCGATTTTATAATTTTGTATTTTGTTTTGAAAATATTTACAAAGGAGGTTTTGGTGTTTGACGGGTTTTAAGGCTGTTTTAGGAGGTCATCCAATTCCTCTTGAGTTAAACACCTCATACCAATCCGGTGGACCAACTCATTAAACCTAGCGGGAGGCAAGGCTTTGGTGAGAAGATCGCCAATTGGTATTCAGCACTCACAGTATAATTCAAGCTGTACCACTGTTCCACGTGGTCCTTGATGAAATGATAACGAAGATCGATGTGCTTTGATTTGAGTCTGAACCGAGTTGCACGAGATCGCAATGGCACTCCGATTGTCGCATGATACATCGGGATTACATCAAACACGTAACCATAGTCTTTGAGTTGTGTTCTCATCCGGATGACTTGAGCACAACACGCGGACATGGCTACATATTACCGCCGGTTGATGACAACGATGTACAATCTCGCTTCTTGGATTGCCAAGACACCGGTTTATCACCAAGAAATTGTAGAGCTCTGAAGTACTTTTCCTTGAGTCTAAGCATCCTGCGTGGTCGTACGTCTGGCGATTATTTCAAAACCGAATCCTTCGGATACGGATCCCAAGTTAATGGTTCCCTTGATGTATCGGAGGATTCTTTTAGCCTCGAGAGGTGGGTTCTGATTGGTCGCGGCCCGATAGCGGGAGCATAGATAAGCGGCAAAGACAATATCAGTCGCTGGTTGTTAGATACATGAGAGACCCAATAATACTTGATTATTTGGTAGGGTCAACTAATTTCCCATGTAAATCGACATCTAGCTTCTTGGTATGAGCCATTGGTGTAGCATAAGTGTCACACAGTTGTCATTCCAAATTTGTTTAACAATTCAAGGGCATATTTGGGTGACTCAAGAAAGTACCACGGGGTGATTGATGAACTTGCGGTCCTAGAAAGAGCGTGAGTTCACCCATCATGGACATTTCAAAATTTTCTTCATTAGTTTTGCAAAAGCGGTTGAAAACTTTTATGTGTAGACCCAAAATGATGTCATCCGTAAATTTGAACAATTAAGATATGTGCCCATGATATTGTATAAAAAATTTGGGTCAACCGAGCCTTTGGTGAAATTATTAGCAATGAGGAAAGATGATAGCTTATCGTACCATGCACGAGGGGCTTGTTTGAGACCATAAAGAGCTTTGGTCGGTTTGTAGACATGGTTCGGATGCTCGGGATCAACGAATCCTTCGGGTTGGTGACATAAACCGTTTCTTTCGGTTGTCCGTTGAGAAGCGCGGTTTGACATCCATCGAAAGACCGTCATGTTCATATGAGCTGCGACGCGAGAAACATCCGAACGGCCTCAAGGCGAGCAACGGAGCAAAAGATTCTTCAAAGTCTATTCCTTCTTCTTGGCGATAACCCTTAGCGAGGCGTGACTTGTTTGGGATGACAATCCTTGACATCAATTTGTTTTCCAAATCCATTTGAGACCAATGGCGTAGACCCTGTTGGTCTTTCAACCGATTCCCATACTTCAAGGCGTTTGAATTGGTTGAGTTCTTCTGCATGGATTCAATCCGGTTGTCTTTTGTCATTGCGTCTTTGATGTTTTAGGCTCAGTTGGCAAGCGGTGAGTGCATAAATGCAATGTTCACCATCGTGTGAAGACGTTGTCTCGTAACGATCGGGTTGATTCGGGTTGCCAATAATATTAGCGAGAGGATGATCTTTTGTCCATCGATGTGTAGAGGGTTGATGTTGGTACACATTGTGCGATTACGAGGATTCAAATGGTTTGTTGAAGATTCGCGACATCCGTGCGGCGATCTCATTAGTAAGCGGGTTAAAGAACGCATTTGGATCAAAATCTGCGGTGGGGTACTTCATTGAGAATATCATCGGTAGGTTCATCATTGTTGGAAGCGGTATGTTCAAGCTGTTGTGTTTGAGTCAAGCGGTGTAGGTGCATCTTCAACGATGGTTGTTGTAGCAGTGTATCGGTATAGGAATATTATCGGGTTGTGCGGTGAGCAGCGGATACACGGAGCATGTTCATCAATATCGTCACCGAATGAGGAGCAAATAACCTTTCCATTTGTTGTGAGTTAGTGGGGGCTTTGTTTAGGCGATGATGGGGGTTGAGGAAGTTTAAGCGGTTGTGAGCGGGTTCTAAGTGTTGTACTCGGAAGCCATTGTGATGAAGTTTGAATTAGCTTCCCCAAACCGACACCTTTGTTGGGTCACTAGTTTTACAACACAAGCATCAAGAGAAGAGATAGAAGAGATCGGTTGAACCCTTATCCAAATACACGAAATATAGAGAAAGGTTAAAGGAAAGAGTGAAATAGAAAAGAGAACAACCAACCCTCAGTGAGGGTTTACATAAGGTATTTATAGGAGGAAAGCTAGAAACACTCCTAGTTTCCATCCTTTCTTTAATGGGCTTGGACCTAAGCTCATGGGCCTTCTACATAAGCTTAAGGCTAATAACAAACATAAAGGCCATAATAAAGCTAACTATTACATATTAATTACTAACACTTGATTATGGTTTAGGAGTGATTCCAACATTTATAAATTTTAATTGTTTGGTATGTTGTTGTTGTTGCTTATGTGGCATTATTTAATTTAGAACAATTCACAAATATTTGGGTGGATCTCGGCTTATGAAGGTATAAAATGGAAGGAACCTCGAAGAAGGAATTTCGACTTTGGTTCAATGATGACCAAATAATGATACTTGGAGGAGTACACGCAGAAAAAGATATCAAGGATGAACAAGACTTCGGCTTGATGATAACCGAATGATGATGTACGAAAGGTATGTACATTTATTAAGACATTATCGGACTAAGTGGATATCATAGATGAAGGAAGTATATATATACCCATGTATCTATAATTCATATATATATGTTTATGTCGTTACTAATAATTGTATAAAGAAAAGTTTTAAGTACAATTCAACTTGTACACATTTGTAAGTTTCTAAAATGCATTGATATAAATGCATATATTTTAAAAGAACGGTTACACCAAAGAAATAGTCGAGCTTGTATTTTAAAATGATGTAAGTGTCTATATAATTAATTCAAATTGTTATGAAAAATATATAGTATATTTGTAGAACATTTTGGCGTAACCCGGATGTTTAACCTTTTTGTCCGAGGTGACTATCGTCAAAGTTTTATAAAGGTGGATTTTCATCAAGTTTAAATAATTAAATTTAGTATTTGTAAGTAAATGACTAAAAGTTTATATTTTCCAACCATTTGGTTTAGGGGTATGAAAATATTTAATTTTTGTTAATAGTAATACAAAATACTCATTTGCTTAATGTTTATATTCTCATTAATTGATTTTGTGACTTGAAATTTTGTAGTGTTGACTATATGGAGTATAAATTTCAAGGGTCGCATAAAAATCATTTATGTATATATAGTACTAGTTGTGTCGACTTGAATGAGTCAAGAAGGGAATTATGTCACGGTCATAATAGTCGGATGAGTCAAGAATGTGACGTGGAATAGGTCGGAATTCAAGCATTACTATCAAATGCTAATCAAATGCGCCTTTATTGAATCTGAGGGGGCTTGTACAATAGCCATACTTGGCCTAAAAACACAAGTCTAATGAAATTTACTCTTTTACCATGTTACTAGTAGCCCATTAATGTTTAAAGTATTGAGACTTGTGGTTTTAAGATGTTGTGAACGCAGTGAGAAACAAACCGAACGCCTATGTCGGCTTGACAACCTTGACCTTAAGGACACGACACAACCAAAACATATACTCTTGGGCTTCGTTTGGGCTCATGGACCTGGCTGCCGCCCAGCTACCCTCGACACACAACAACTAAGCGAATTTACAAAGTTTTCCAATGTGGATTTTGAGTGTAAAAGAATATGCAAGCGCAAACCTTCCTTTGGTAGTTCCAACGATTGGGTCTCGACAATAGGCGGAACACAAATCAGATACTATCATTGCTTAACGCAAAGTTATGAGAGTAGCTTGTTGAGAAGATGATGGTAGCAACATAAGTAAATACTAAACACCTATTGTGAGGCTCGTCCCGACAGTGGGTTCGACCTGCAACAAGCTAAACACAAGGACATGCAAACGAAAGACAAGCAAGATAACAATGACTTTTACGTTTTCCTTCGATTAGTGACAAGCGATAGTTGAGTACTACTCATTAGCACATGACTCGTCAGTTAGTGGCTTAGGATTATAGGAACTAAACACGAACGAGTAAGACCAATACCCTTCGACTATATGTTTTCTCACAGCCGAGGGATCACCAATATGGGTCAAGACATGAGCAACAAAAAAATGCTAGAACAAAAGTCGGGATAACAGGCAACAAGCCGAAACAACTAAGCCGACATAACCATTACCAATTTAGCCAAAATTAAGATATCGAAGTTTTAATTTTTCTGTTTCTTTCTTCTTGGTCCACGACAGCAACAACAACAATTTAGCAAGAAATTTTTTTTAACGTCATTATCAATAATTTAGTACCAATATAAATCAACATCTCTTTTAAATTATACCGATCAACAAAGCATTATTAATAAATATAATCTCAAGTTTATCAATCACACAGATTTCTTAATCACGAGTCAAAAATAAAGATATCAAGATGATTCTTACAAGAGATAGTGGTTCAATGAAAATGGACCCGAGCAAGAACAAGGAAGGATCGATTGGACTCGAATCTATTGAACTTGATACAATTGAAACTCGAATTACACTTCTAAAACTTCAATTTACAAAACCCTCTATCAATTTTGAAAAACCCTAACTTTACAAACCCTAATTTTTATGTGATTGTGTGTTAAAAGTGAAGAAAACCTGTGATTTATCGACCCTAATTATACATGAACAAATGAGTATGCTTGGACTTTGCTTTCCTTGGTCTTCCACGTGTATAACCTTTCCTAGTTGTGGTTGTTTCTATTAGACACATCCATAGTTGTCTTGTGATGGCTAGGATGATAGCCTGAGCATTTGAAGGGAGGTGCTATTGATAGATATAGATGTTGACTTGACAAAGGAGAAGGAAACATCTACTGTGATGTGAGGGAAACGAAAAGCGACAGAGAAAAAGAAATAGATATAGGGGAGGGGCGATGGATAGGGGTGTAGGATTACTTTTTCTTTTGTTTTTATTTTATACACAGTACAAACTGTACTTTGTGTTTTGTCGAATCCTCAGGAAAACGTACCTTTCCGGTACTCGAAAAATATAGAAATCATGTTTTCGGAAACGATTTCTTAAACGTAATAATATGACATTCTTATTACGTTGAAATTTGATTATAATTGTTTGTCGTTATTAATTTGGTGTCGGTATGCGTGCGGTGTCGTGACTTTCTAAATTCACGAGATAACCTCTCGTTTTCTTTCGTAAATTATCCTTGAATGATAAAATATGTATATTACACTTATCTCATTATTTATTTTTAATCTTGTATACTCACTGTTGCGATATCTTGGAATAACTTCTCGAAACAATGGATTAAGCCTATGTATGCTTGGATTTAACTCGAGAGAATAATAAATTTCACATTTATTATCTGAGATATAGTGGACAAGTATCGTGTGTGTGGTGTCTTATTTTTAAAGAAATGAGATAACCTCTCGTTTTAAATCTAAATATTTACATCGTCATAAAATAACCGATTTGAATTTTACGTGATAAATATTATTATAATAATCCGAATTTTAAGGGTTGTTATAGGCGTCGTCCTCTCTATGTAATTAAATTTGTGACGACTCGATGGCGATTTTGCTAATTTGCACTGACGGCGTCGAGCTTTGAATAATAAGGCGTCACGAAGACTTTTCTTCTTAGGCGGCCTAGATCCGATTGAGACGGCGTCGCTTCTTGAAGGCCCGGCGTCACAACGAATGTGACGCCGTCCCAAGGATGACTTGGCGAGCGAAACCCTAATGACGGCCATCGGCGTCCCAACCATAAGGTGGCGTCGTCGCGGTTGTAAAATTATATATAGAAATTGAATTTTCATAATTTTAGGAGGTAGACTTGTGGAGTAAAAACCTAAAATGATTTTGGTCCGGTTTGGACAGTATCTTAGGGTTCTCATACCCTATTTTACATCAAGATAAGTAATTTACTTCATTGATTCATTATGTCTTTGATTGTATGTGTGTATGCTTGTATGTTTAACATGTCCGGCTAAATTTCTTGTGTGTTTGCTTAGATCTATGAAACCTAGTTATTGATTATTGATTGGTTGTCTCTTATCTTAATTGTAATTGGCTTAGGATTGCACTAGGCTATCTTTGTGTTTTTAATGCTTGAGTAATCTTTGTGAACCTTAGTTTATATTCACTTAGCGGAGTTGTAGACTAAACATCCAAAGATAACCTTGGAGTTAGTTTATGAATCCTAGAGATTTCGTAGGCAATAACCTTAAGGTAGTCTCAGAGAGTTAGGGATAAAAGCATACCCTACTACCTTAGGAAACACAACGCATTAAGAATAAGGACGTGACAATTCAACCACCAATAAAAGATAACTAGGGAGTAATAGTATCTAGGTAGACACATTTTAATCATCATACGAGCACACATCAATAGACATAGACTATCCCTTAGTTTAGATAATTAGATAAGTAGAGTAATCGGTGAAGTACCAAACCCCAAATCGAACCCGAGATTTTACCTTAGCTTTTAAAAATATAAAAGATAAAAATAATCTTTTCAACCTCAAACCTTAGCGTAGTACATTTCTCACTAGCATTCCTATTCCCAGAGAGCGATATCAATACCCGAGGCTTACCCAATACTACACTACAACGATTAGGTTCCTTGCCTGGGGTGTTGAAAACTTGCTTTCGACGAAAGGAAGTTTCCTTTGACCCGACGCGTTATCTGCAGCATGAGGAGGAAAGGTATATAATAATATTTATTTTGTGTTTGGGCCCATATTTCCCTTACTCCCTTTATATCCTCAAAGCAAGAAAATGGACATTCTCCCACTAAAAAGCTAAATCGGACATGAGACCCATATAGATATATATATCCTCCTCATATAGAAAAAGAAACATCCTCTTATTATCATTCCAAAGCACATATACAAAAGCAAGATATAAACAAGAGAAAAGTATCAAAAAAGTATAATTTTTTTTGTTGATTCCAAGTATGGTCACCTATTTTCCTTATTTCTAAATTGATCATACTCAACTCCATTTATTTATTGACACGTGTACCATTTTCTATTAAAATATATTTTTTAAGTAATTCACAAATTATTCAATCGACGACTACTCAACTTGATAATTTACTCAACTTCATCTAAAAGGTAGAACACCCATGTGCAAAAGTATATTGAAAAAAGGTACAAGGTTTTTTGATATTTCCCAATGTACTTTTGCACATGGGTGTTGTATATTTTAGGTGAAGTTGATTAGATTCCCAAGTTGAGTAGCCGTCGATTGAGTAGTTTGTGAGCCATAGGTAGTGTATTTTGCCTTTTACGTGAAGTTGAGTAACTCGATTGAGTAGTTTATAGGCCACTTAATATATTTTAACAAAAAGTGAGACACGTGTGAATAAATGAATGAAGTTAAGTAGTTGAATATGACCAATTTGAGAATAGAGAAAAAAATGACCACACTTAAACCAACAAAAAGATTTTATACCATTTTGATACTTTTCTCTAACAAAGAATCTTATTTTCCGTGTTTAACTTAACAATTTTATGGTAAAAAATTTGAGCACCATTTGTCAATCTAGATGAATACTTTTTAATGAATATCAACTAAAGATATAAAGCTATTTGGTAGGCTACTAAAGATTATCGAATTAGAGGTTATTCTCGAGTGATTCATTGTCTTTGGTTCACGCATTTTGTAACTAATCTGTAAGATATTGGATTTCACATACACATCAAACCATAACACAAAGTGGGCGTATAAGTGGAATTCTAGAGAGAAAGTTAGAGGTTTAGGGAACTTAGTGAGAGAAAGTGAAAGATATTATTATGAGCTCAACTCTCTACCTTGGGAGGTAGAGAGTATTTATAGTCTTACATAAAGCACACACACAGGTGTGGATCGGGCATCGGTGGGTAAAGACCGTCCGTCCTCCACGGTGTTACTTAACTAAATACTACTTAACTTAAAATAACTACGACTACGAGCTTTCTAACGATTACATATACTTGAGGTGACCGACTCTTTAATACACGGAATTTCTAATTCCTAACAATCTCCCCAAGGAGGTCACCTCAAACATATACTAAAATTACATTGAATACAAGCAGATATTTCATTAACAATTGTTCTTGCATTCTTGATGTAGTACTTTGCTCGAAGCTCGTAGTCATTGATTCTTCTCATTGCATGTTTGGTTACTCGGTGGAGGTCTTTTCTTGATCCACGTGATAATAAATTTGAGCCGACTTTTGAGATCATCGACTACTAAAAATCTACGAGACATCCATTGTGGTGTTGGTATTATGTGATGTTGTGACATTCGGACCGACATGCTCACATTACGGATCATGATATCTTCTCATCGAGTAGCGGAAGCTTTCGTTGATTCATGATATTGGCGGCGTAGCGAAGCATGGAGTGAAAATATCGAGTCATTGATGCACTAATCATGATTTCTTTTGAGATGAATGTGTTAAGTGAGCATGCGGCTATGGATTGACCGCTTCATTACGATCATTTGCAAGCGTCGGGGGTACACGCATACAGCGATTAGCAATAAAGCGTACAAAAGTGTCTTTGATCACTTTCGTTGAATTGAGTACCGACCCACGGTTCCCGTTGATCGATACAAATCTTGCTGTGATCGGTATAATTCGAAGAATTTCCTTGACGGGGTTTCGCGTTGCTCTATTTGTTCTCAAGCCGGAGCGTCTCAAAGAAGACAACACGGAGTGAGTGAACGGTAATTTAAGTCCAGCGATTGATGAAAAGAGATTTGAAAAACAATCGTGTATTGCTCAATAGAAATTGTTTTGCAATACAACGAAGGTTTTATTGAAAATCAATTATCAATCATAAAACACCTTTTGATTTGAAAAATTAGTACACGGTCGATGTGCTAAAGAAAAGAGTTTTTAAGCACAAAGACCGGTTTTCAAAGGTATCCGTCAATCCATAACTGAACGAGATTGATTCAAGAGATTGAATCGCCCCATTGTTTACATTCGGTTGTCACATGGTTGATCTATATAATAGATCTCACATGCCACCTACCGAGGAGCTTGTTTGATGTTGGCTCGAAGGCTTTCCATCTTCATTGTGAATATGTATACACATCACTCGGATGTTACGGCAATACCACAAGGATAATCGTGGGACTCAAGATATAATCTCTCTTTCCACATTGTGTGAAGCAGAGAGTCTTCATTGAAAGTGTCCTAATGAGATTTATTGATGATCTCGTGGCTCTAGACTCAATTTGTGCATATTTGGATCTGTCTTGGGAGACTAGGGAGAGGTCTCCTTCTTCAATATCAACAATCTCTAAGAAAGTCGATAGATAATGTCGGTTCCCGTGAGAATGAAACAAGTCCTTTTAAGAGGAACTTGAGTGGTTTGGAAAGTTGAAGTGCGGTCGTCCTTTGGGTCCATGGCGTCTTGTCTTCAATACCGATGTTACCATCGGTAGCATATGAATTGAACCGGTTTACGCCCTAAGGTTGAATAAATGGAGGCTATTTGTTTTCACCCTTTTCTCATTCAATTCTTTTAATTCTTCAACCCCTTGATTGCTTACGAGACTTCATAGCTAGAACCTTGTTGGGTTTATTCGATACTAGCTCGGTCTCGATCCGCACTCTTCCCATATCTCATTTTCTCCTTTTATCATCATACCTAAGAACTCTACACTAACTAGTGGATAGTCCACAGGTAGATCCCTCCGGTTACGGCGGATCATGGGAACACATACCTAACCTTATCATCCTTATATCACCGTACATAAAGTAAAGTTGGTCGGTCTATTTGGTATTGTTCATACGCCATTGGAACCAATTGAAAACCATTTGAAAATCAATCCGGATACTTGTGATATATTATCAAAACATTTTGTACTGAATTGTTTTTGATATTTTTAGAACAAGTGCTCCCCTCAACATGTGCATCAAATGTTTGAAATCGTTTTGCACACGGAGGCAAGAGGAAGAATTAACTTCTTTGATTACCATTTTCTAAAGATATCAACATCACTTCCCTAATCAAATCAAGTAGATAAAGCATTTTGGGGAAGGATGAGATTTTCATAATTTTGCTCCCCTCGATATGTGCCTCTAGATTTGAAAAGAGTTTTGCACATACTAGAGGAACTGCACATGAGATAAGTGATCACGTTTCAAATCATAGGTTTAAGATAGATGCTCCCCTCAACATGTGCATGGAAAATTTGAAATCGTTTGTCACATGTGGGAAGGATAGCATGTACATCCTTATAAAACCATTTACGAATTATCGGTTTAAATCCAATTTAAATCACACATTCTCCCCGATCACAATTATCAAATCATTTGAGATTTGTGATCTCTTATAATTAAATTGATTTTGAAAGCTTTTAAGGAGAATTGTGACTTGATTATGAAAGCGTTTTAAGCGATAAGGATCGGATTTTAAGACTTTAAACTCCATTGATAAAACATGCATGAATATCTTTTGAAAACAATTTAATGCCAAATAACTTTTAATTTAATTGAAATCATTCTCCCCTCGATCAATGACATAGGTTGTTGATTGAGAGATTGATATTTTGACAAATAAGTCGAGATGATTATCAAAAATAGAGTCGAGTTATTTTTCAAAATAGTTAGTTTTCATCGGATAAATGTTTATAGAATCGAGCATGGAATTTTGAAAACATGATAAAGTATGGCTCTGTTCTTTCTTTAAAAAGCGGAGTTCTTGCTGAAATGACAATAAACCATTTATTTTCTCTTTCTCCCAAAAAAATATTTTTTTTTTTTTTTTTAAATCGAACAATATCTAAAGTCCGTGTCATTCTTTGAATGACATCACAAAAACCGTAGATATTATCGAATCGAGAAAAACATGACAAATGACAAAATGACAATATTTTTGAAGATTTTCAAATTTTTATGGATTTTGAAAGTTTTATATTTTTTATTGGATTTTGAGAGTTTTATAATTTTCTATTTGATTTTTGAATAGATATTTACAAGAGATAGATGAAGATAGACCTTTACTCCTCGTCTTCCTCACGAAGGCGTTTGAGTGTTTCGGTTGAAGGCTTTTCAAGCCAAGTCGTGGAAGAATAAACTCAAAGCGTTCTCTTGGAAGAGCTTTGGTGAAGATGTACGCTAGCGGTATTCGGACCTCACAAAATAGAGTTCCACCACACCTTTTCCACTTGTTCACGATGAAATGATGTCGAATGTCGATATGCTTTGCTCTTGAGTGTTGAGCGTTGTTGCATGAGAGAGCAATAGCACTTTATTATCACGATGCGAGAGGATTTTGTTGAATTCAAAGCCATAGTCGGATAATTGAGATCTCATCCATAAGATTTGAGCACAACAAGATGACATGGCTATGTATTCGACCTCTGTAGAGAAATAGAAGTACTCATTTGCTTCTTTGAAGACCGACTCACAAGCTTATCACCCAAAAGCGAGCACCTCGGATGTACTTGACGAGTATCTTGACACCTGCATGATCGGCATCTGCATAGGAATTTGTTAGTGACATACCGGTGTCCTTGGTGCAAAGACCCATATTGATGGTTCCTTGGAATACCGAAAGACCCGTTTAACCGCTTCAAGGTGCTTTTAGTAGGCTTAGCACGGTATCTAGCACACATGCAAGCAATGAACAAGATGTACGGTCTACTAGGTTGTGAGGTACATCGGGGATCAATCATACTACGATATTTTGTTTGGTCAATCATGATCCACTGAGTGGTCCTCATCTAGTTTGGTTCGATCAATCATGGGAGTGTCAGCGGGGTCACTTGAATCAAATCCAAATTTCTTTAAGATCTCGGTTGCATATTTAGATTGATTTATGAAAATGCCTCAGGGACTTTGCGAAATTTGTAATCCCAAGAAAAATGACATTTGTCCCATCATTGACATTTGAAATTTTGAACTCATTTCATTTGAAAAGCGATCACATTCCATTGGGTGCATCGAGGCAAAATAATATCATCAACATAAATTTGAACATGAATTAAATGTTTGCACGACTTCACGGTGAACAATGTTGGATCAGCTGCTCCTTTGCTAAATCCGGTAGATAGAAGAAACTTTGTGATGTATCATACCATGCCCTTGGAGCTTGCTTTAAACCGTAAAGAGCCTTCTTCAAGCGATAAGCGTGAGTAGGATGCTCTTGATTTACAAATCCTTGGGTTGGGTGGCGTGAGCGACTTCTTTAAGGTCTCCGTTCGAAATGCCGTCTTTACATCCATCGATAGACTACCATGTTCTTACTAGCGGCATTAGCCAAAAGATTACGATTGCCTCGATTCGAACAAGCTGGAGCAAAAGATTCTTCAAAGTCAATACCCTCCTCTTGGCGGTATCCTTTAGCAACTAATCGAGCCTTGTTCTTCAACACATCACCATGCTCATCAAGTTTCACTTTGAAGATCCATTTAAGAGCAATAATCATATACGATCTGGGCGGTACTAACTCCCATACATCAAGTCGATCAAACTCATGAATTTCATCTTGCATGGCATTGAACCGACTATCTTCATTCATGGCGGTTTAACATCTTTTGGTTCGATCTTAGATAGTACGGAGTTGAAGAAGCACCATAAGGCATCGGTTGCAAGTTGTTTCCGTGTTGATACGGGGACGAGAGGATTTCCAATGATGTTGTCTAGTGGATGATCGTGAGTCCATTTTCTAAGGTGTTCATGTGGCGGTTGTTGAGGGGCGAGGTAGCGAGTCGATGTCTCTGAAGAAGATGGTTACGATGATGATTCGAGGAGCAAATATGTTTTCAAATGGAGCATCTTGAGGGTAGCAAAGGGATTAACTTCATCATTGATGCGAAGCAGTTCCATGATGTACATTTGAAGAATGATGATTTGTTGATGAGGCGAAGGATCGTGACGGTGCATCTTGACTTAAAGATATTGAGGCGAGGATTGACTTCATTCACGGGAATATGAGCGACCTCTGTTGTAGGAATCGACACCTCATTAGTACTTGGATCATAAAGTTCATCAAACATAGGATCAAACAATTTCTTTAAATCATCTTGGATGGAGGTACATATGGAGTTTCTTGAGAAGAGTTTGGAACAAGGGATGAACCAATGGGATTGTTTTGAAGTGCGGGTCTGGCTGAATTGTCCGAGGAGCCATTTGACGGTCGACTCATCAAGCGTAAGCGTGAATTGTTTCCATGATATTTGGGTTCTTTTGTTGTAGATTCGGTATCCCTTTTGTTTGGTGCATACCTACAAATACTCAATGTGCCTTTAGCTCTAAGTTTGCCTAAGTCTTGTCCTCATTAGTTGGATAACACAATGCACCAAACACACGAAGGAAAGAGATTAGGTTTTACTGTTGTGGACAAGTTCATATGGAGTTTTCCATGAGCAGTGTGAATCGAGGAGCGATTTTGTGTGTAGCATGCGGTGGCAATAGCTTGACCCGGAGAAACATTGGAACCTTTGAGTAAATCGGCATTGTTCTAGCGGCTTCTACAAGAGTTCGATTTAGTCTTTCAACTACACCGTTACATTGAGGAGTTCGTGGAACACTTCTTTGATGGTGATTCAACGCTTTCATAAAATTCTTGAGTTGTTTGTTGACAAACTCGGTTCCATTATCTGTTCGGATTATTACATTGTTTTGTTAAGTCGAACTGCAATTTGTTTGATGAGTTTGATGATGATATCGGAGTTTCATCCTTTGTCCTTAAGAACTTGACCCGGTGAATCTAGGTAATCATCAACCACAACTAACACATATTTCTTCCCAAAGATATTACGCACCCTCATTGGTCACATAAATCCATATGAATCATATGAAGAACTTACGTGACGAGTTAGTAGGTTTGGGTTTATGGGCATACTTCTTGCTTTTCCCAATTGACATCTTGAACAAAGATGATCCTTTTCATACTTGAGTCTAGGTAAACCTACAACTAAGTCCTTTACGGAGAGATCATTGATGGTGCGAAGTTCAAGTGATTGAGGCAGCGATGCCATAACCATGACTTTGTTTTAGAGGCCTTTGACGACAAGCAAATTGGAAGACTTCATCATATCTTCGATAGAGATGGTGTATAGATTTGAACCACGTGAACCTCTTAAAGTTCCTTACCATCAAGTTCTCTAACGAAGCGGTATGTTTTACGAAGGCTACTTCTAGATCGAATCGCGAGAATTGACCAGCAGAGAACAAGTTGTGACCAAGACCTTCTACATAGTAAACCACGGAATAACACTTTTGCCAACAACATAGTCTCCATAACCCATATGCACCGAAATGATCATTCCGAATCTAAGCGTCGATGAATTTGCTCACGAAGTTCATGAGCCGTGGTCGTCATGATCATATGCTTGGAGCGACTGAGTCCGGTACCACGAGCGATTTGAGCGATCTGCGGTTGAACACGAGACAAGAATGGATAAGCTGGATAATTGGGATCCCCATGCAAGAATGGGTTCCATTTGGTTAGTAACAATGGTTGGAACACCCGCATCGAAATAGAAGCATTCATATCGAAATTAAGGCAATGGAATCATTGTGAATAGATGCGATACTAGTGTACGTATTAGCCACATTCACGGTGTGCTCACTTCTTAAGGAATAGTTCTACGGTAGGCATCCATTTTCTAGTGGGCATTGTCGATTAGTCTTATGACCAACGGTATCAATAATAGCCTATCTTACTAAATGTTCTTCTGTGGGTTTCCTTTGTTTTCTAACTTTCTTTCGTTTTGCCTTTTAGCCTTCTTAGCATGAATTTTAGCATTAACAATATTAGCTGGACAATTAACATCATTAGGCAAAACATTAACACCACATTCATGATTAGAAGCGAATTCAAGCGGACATCAATACAAGGTTTGCAAATAGTATCGAATTGAATTAATTACGATGCGCCTATGGCTAATACTAGAATCAACACGATTCGTTTTATTGGTTCAAACTTAAAGTTCCTAGATTGTTCTTCTACTCTTTTCGGTGCATTCTTAGCTTGCGAGGTCCTATCATTCCTTGTATTGTCTTGAGACTTTGACTGCTCCCTTTAATGTCATGATTACTCTGTAGAGGAATGGGAACATTAGTTGGTTTACTACTCTTTGCATCACTGTTTAGATGTCTTTGGGATCTGAACTACATGCGAGCACACTAAGGTTCACTTTCTTAAAACTAGAAGTCTTTGGGATTTGTACTCTAGAAGGCACACTTGAGTTCTCTTTCTTAGCATTGCGGATCTGGAATCGAACTACTTAAAAGCACACTAAGGTTCACATTCAAAACATTGGGCATCGAATGAATATCATACTTGGCATTAGGCATCGAACATGGAATCAAAGGATTAACTCTCTCACCTAAGGACTTTGGGCATATTGTGATCAAGCATTCTAGGATTTCTTGAGATCGTTTGGCATATAAGCATGCATGTCCAATTGCATTATCATGAGGTTTCTCTAACTTATCCTCTTCAACAATCTCACGAGACATTCTAGGCAATCCTTAAGGGATGAGAAGTATGTTTGAGCAACAAGTTTGTTGTTCACGAGATGAGGAGGACATATTTCTGAGACAAAGCATATTTATTACAAGAGTGAACCTTTGATACACCATTCTCCCCATTGGTCATTGGCATTTTCCCTTTTACGACTCTTGATTCTCAATTTCCTTTTGCAATGAAGCTATTTGTTCGTTATTTTTATTCTGAGTGACCTTTATTGATTCAAATAACTCATTGAAATGACGTTTAACCTTTTCATTTTCTTCTAGAAAACTTTCGTTTTCCTTTTGTAATGCATTTACTAGGTTTTGAAGATGAAAGCGTTTGAGAATTTCGAGAATCTAAAGGAGGAGGCATTTGGGAGCTGTCATATTGTTCGTTTGACCCTTTAATTGAGAGATTTGGGCTTTCAACTTTACGATCGTGTTGCAATGAGCTTGAATCATTCATCACGTTTGTTAATTTGAAAAGCGCATCAAACTCGGAGCATCGAGGATGTCTTGATATTTGAAGTTTTGACATTTTCTTTAAGATGTTGATATTTTAGTTGTAAATTAAAATGCTCAACTTCTAGTTTAGAAAAATGTTTAACCAAATTGTCGTGATCATCGGTTCAATTTTCTCGTTTAGTTCGAATTAGTTTTTCAAGCTCAATGACACGATCATGGGAGACTTTCGAGGCAACAGATAATTCATGAAATTGGGAAGCATTAATGGAACAATTTGTAGCGATGAAAAACACATCTTGAGCAATACATTGAAATCGGGTTCTCATTTAGTGTATGCAAGTTCTTCCTCTCAATCTCATTATATTTTAGTGCTCGCTCATAGTCACTAACTTCAACTATCATTGCATCAAATTCCTTTTCCATTCCCTTAATATCGGTTTCTATCCCTTTTAAGACTCTCAAAGTGATCTTTTAGAAGTTTAAAGAAAGGCATGACCTCGGTTAAATAGCATTCTTTTGTTTGTTCAAAACCCTTTCCCTTGATAATCCCGATGGGTGTGATCCTTTTCTTACAAGTTTTCTCAAAATCAACAAATAGTTGAAAAATAACATATTGGTGATTAAGATCTTGCTTTTAGTAGCAATCGTTCTAGGAACTAGATGCATTGGTGTATTGGGAGGATACACAGTTGCTTTAGGCATTTTCTAAGGGAGGTTTGTTTCAACAATATTTTACGCTTTACCTTATCTAAGTCCATTTTCGAACACTTGTTGGGAGTCAACAATGTTTGAGGCTTAAACATGTTCAAGGAGATCAATTCTCCTTTTTGTAGTCATGGGGAGTGATAATTACTTTCTTCTCTTTGCATTTAGGATCATTTAGTTTCTTATTCATCTTCTCCTAGTGATTTCATCTAATTTCTTATCTTCCTCTGTGCACTCAAAGCAACTAGGTTTTGTCTAGGTTTAAGAATCTCATTGCCATCATAGATCACATTTTGAGTTGCTTTTGCTATCTTCCGTACTCGGGGTTGGGTTTATCTATAATGGGAACACTATGCTTATCGCTTAGAACTCTATGCTTAGTGATCATGTGAGCGATCGAATGGTGTTCCTTGTATGTACAACTTGTTTTCAAGTTTGTTTTCAAAGTTTTGATTAGAAAAATCTTTCAAGAGTTTTGATTCCTTTGCATTAAATTCTTGCTTAAGCATTTTCACATTTTCTTGAAGTTCTTGTTTTTGTTTAGCGGTTTTAGAAAGCTTTTCTTGCAAGGAATTTAACTCTTGTTTTAATACTTCTTCTCTAAAATTACTTTTCTAATGATTATGCGCACTTGGTCATCCATTTCACTGCTCACGGTGGTCAACTCAAATTTTGCGTTGTTCATAAATAGCAACACGTTCTTTATAGGCATTTAGTTGAAATTACGGAATCATCGGGGCACATGCGGTGTATTCATCAAAAACATAGTCATTGTTGTTGCGGAAGATGCATCACTTGGTACAACTTCACTTTCACTTTGTTTCACATATTGATCATATGGGACAACATTGATATTACCCATATTTTCAATATTTGATTCAATAGTTTGATTGTTGATAGTACTTTGTCATGCATCTTTTGCACATCGACATCATCGTATAGTTTTAATACCTACGAGATGAGTTTGTCTTTGGATGGGCCACTTGTGGTGAAGAAGAGACCTTGGGAGAAACCATTGGAGAAATGCTAGCCATAAAAATTGTGTGTGCGATGGGTCCATCATCCACATCAGTCGTATGCATCACAATCGGCGACTTGAAAGGCATTCGATGATTGTGACCTATCTCACGAATAAATTTGCTCATCCACATCGCATCATAGGTCTTGGCATTGCCTCGACAAGAAACAACAATTCCTCTTCATCAGCGGCACCATTATCACGAGCTTGTACAAGCGACATCTTATCTCGAAGTAATCGGCGTGCGTGGGCGTTTTGGAGATGTGCGGTTCCTTGCAATGTGTCCTCACCACCACGGTTATAACATTTGATCGGCTTAGCTTGACCTTGATTACCATTCCTTCCTCGATTACGATTACCAACATAACCTCTACCGACTCCACCTCTTCCACGATCATCTTGTCTTTCTGAGCTGGTTGCACCACGATCCTCCCATCTTTAACGGTAGCTTGATTGTGTGGGTTAGATCTTTGTTACGAGGTTGTTGTTGGTTTGTGGGAGAATTCATGTTTTGACTAATCGGAAGAGCTAGTTGATTAATGATGTTACCAGCGTGTGCATCGACATCGACTTGTTTGAACATAGGATCGGGAATGAGTTTGTGATTACCATTACCCATGGGTATGACTTGTGAGGCTTTGGTTGTGATTCCGATGTTTGAGTAGAAAGCGGTTGAGTCATTAGATGAGCTTGTCTCTCACGGTTGGTTTTGAGCGATTAAGAATCATTTTTCAAACATAGCATGTCTCTCATTACGAAGGAGGAAGGCATAGAGTTGCTCATAGTTTGTATTCTTCAATCCTTTAGTGAGCTTCACGGAGGTGACAAACTTGTGCCATTCGGGATTCATGTTGTTCACAAATTTTGAGTTCGGTGAATGTTAGGCATAGTCATTCGATGTTCCTCATATCATTCACCGACTTATGAAATCTCACATAGTACTCATAGACACTCTCATCGGTTTCATCTTGAAGTGTTCAAATTCAGTCATAGAGTTGTGATTCTCTGTCTTCCATAGTTAATTGAACACGAGAGAAGCATCTTGACATTATCCCATCTTGCCTTTGCTTGGTGTTGTGATTGATCGACTTGTAGATGTCTTTAGGAAGACCTTGAAGAACAATGTTAGAAGCCACGATATCGACATCGAATCTCTTTTCTCCTTATCATCAAGCTCATCATACATCTTTAGTGCATCCATTCCGTAAATCGAGTTCCATCTTGATGATATCAAGTACATCTCTAGTCGTCTCAACCCGATCGGTCCTTCATCAATGGATTTGAGAATGTTGACACCATTTTCCTTTCAAGGCAGTACAATCGATTCGTTGAGCCCAAGAATCGTAGTCGATTCATCAAGCATGGGTGGGCGAGTATCTGAACCATTGCTTGAACATCCTCGACAGCGATGGAGATGATTGTAGAAGCGTTGGTAGACATGATGACAAATTAAGCGGGATTTTATAACTCTATGATTAAGCGGAAATAGATTCTTTCACGGGTTTTACTAAATCAAGAGAAAACCGTAAAGAAATCACCCAGTCGCTAGAAAATTATGCACCAAGTCGCTATCTTCTAATTAGCTATTCCACCAAGTCGCTAAAGTCCCAGTCGCTAAACAAAGACAAGTCGCTAAATAGCAACTCGCTAAGCCTCTGAGTCGCTAGCAAAATTTTGGCGACAATTAAGCTAAGATACAAGTCGCTAAGGAATCAAGTCGCTAAATAGCAACTCGCTACTTACCAAGTCGCTAACACCAAGTCGCTACCGTGGTGGAGCATCCACTACTTGTCTTTGATAGTCGCTAGGCCTAAGTCGCTAACTCCACTAGCTGCAACTCGCTACAAAATGTAAAGCAAGTCGCTAGCAAGAAAGAAATCCGTGGGTCAAGTCGCTAGCAAGAAAACATCACAAACATCACTTTTCAATCCAAAACAACCCAACCAAGATGATTCAAGCTTACCAAATGAAAACCTAAACACTTGTGATGATTCTAAACATAAAAGTACTAACAAAATCAAGCTTTAACACAAGAAATCAACCAAATGATGCACAAACCACTAAACTTTTCAAACTCAAAACCACCTAAAACCACTAGAAATCCAAAGATGTGCAAGATATGATCTAACCATGGCTCTTGATACCAATTGTAAGATATTGGTTTCACATACACATCAAACCATAACACAAAGTGGGCGTATAAGTGGAATTCTAGAGAGAAAGTTAGAGGTTTAGGGAACTTAGTGAGAGAAAGTGAAAGATATTATTATGAGCTCAACTCTCTACCTTGGGAGGTAGAGAGTATTTATAGTCTTACATAAAGCGCCACAGCAGGTGTGGATCGGGCATCGGTGGGTAAAGACCCGTCCAGTCCTCCACGGTGTTACTTAACTAAATACTACTTAACTTAAAATAACTACGACTACGAGCTTTCTAACGATTACATATACTTGAGGTGACCGACTCTTTAATACACGGAATTTCTAATTCCTAACACACATGTGATTTTCGACTTAACTTTTAAAAAAAGTTCGTCGTAAAGTATATAACAATGCATATCTATAGAAAGATAATTTAATTCTCGCCACGATGGTGTATTTTTGTAGCTTGAAGATTTACCGTTTGCAAGATATGTTGTTTTAAAAAAGATGAAAATAAAAATGGATGAATGTGATTGGTTAATTGGTTCTATAACAAATTTGAGTTCTACATGGATCTCAACTCTTCCAAGATATATATGATCATGTTTATGTGCTAGATAAGTATTAATAGTCTATGTGTGCATCTATCATGAATTAGGTGCTCGATGTGTCTTCAAAATCACCATCTTGCATCATACGGCCTAGGTGAGTAACGGATTATTAGCTTCATGTTCGTAAACTTAACATGATGTTAGAACATGTGCAAGGTTTCTTGGATATAGCCAAAATAAACCATGTGTTAGAATGCTCAAACGAAGCATCGCTTGTCAAGTTTAGGGTGCCCAAGAACGCACACCAAAAAGTCATATCGCATGCCTAAGAAGTGCACGACATAGAACTCCCGAGAAGCATCCTTGGTGGGTGATCCGTACTTACCATAGTGTTTACATCCAATTACGTATGATCTATATTTAGAACTAGCATGTCAAGCATATGTGGTCAAACATACTTTGTGGATGACCCGAGTATAGATAAGCACGATGAGAAGTTAGAAACCCCAAGAAGAGTACTCACATGGAAGTTCTCACCTATAACAAGACGACTAAAGCTCGTCTAAACAGAGTACGTGCTCATACATTATGTAGTGATTATAAAATTCGGAACCAAAGTCATATTCATGCAATGTACAAGTAACAAGACGACTACAAGTCGTACTTTCATGTCATGTTGTAACTATTCATGTTCATAATTTCAACTATTACTTAGATTATTTCTATTTACTCACTAAGTCGCAAGGACTTATCATTCCCAGTTTCGTGTTTTGCAGGTTTGTTATATGAAACTAAGCTATGTGCTAAATAGGGTGTAATGGGTCAAAAAGGTGTAGCTCGTGGGTTAGGTAACGAGCTTCTCATCACCATTACATGTTATTGATTTGGTATGCCCAAAAAATGAGTCATTTTCTATGACAAGTTCATATAGTTCATGTCATGTATTTTTATAGTTCCAAGTTTTAAAGGGCATTTAGCATAAGCCTGTTTGATATGTTTTACATGATTCCGCTTAGGGAAAATTAGTCAAATAGACCGCGCGCCCTGATGCATATCACTTTATGGACCATGCTTTTTTGCGTTACGGAAATGGACTTGTTGCCCAACGATTTTCTTGTAGCCAACCATATGGTGCCACGTGTCCGACAAAGGTACGACAGAAGTACATATTTTTGAACGTATTTTTCATGTATTGTAAGGTATTGTTTTTTGGGCAACCAAAATGTATTTTCGAGAAACTATATATTATTGGGCAACTTGTATTTATACACGAGGATAATATGGTCAATTTACAATGGGTGTATTATAAAAGTAATATTAATAAATCGACACGCACTAAACACCATCACGCCAAGACACACACAATCAAACATCTTCTACTACAATTTAATGACTTCTACAATTAAACATCTTCTTCTAGATCACGCACACACTCACAAACCACATCTTATTCACGTAACCTCTAACCCCTAATTGATTTTATCAGATAATTACGCTTGACAAAATTAAAGTTGTACAATTGTAAAATCGCGATCAGTTCTACATTGAAGTTGCCAGATATTAAAATCTGTTTGTTAAATAACGAAAACCGGAAAGGTTGTTCAGCAAACAATATTTGGTCCATGGTTGGATATAAAGTCGTGCGAGAATGACTGCCTTCGATGCATTATGTTTTGCAAATGTTGGTGGGTATCTCCAAGACAGGTTAAGACAATCAATGACGGAGCAATACCACTAGGTGGTTACGGATATCACTTGAATCGTGTGATCACTTTCCAAAGTAAACTATTCGACCTTAATGCCCGGGTATCACGAATATCTACTTGGGATAAGACCAAATGCGCTTAGAGAATTAAGCACAATTCTATAACCCTTTCGCTTATAAGTGTTTAGTGTTTTCTGCGTGTATCTTCATGCATGTTCGATCTCCTATATATAGGAGGTTACTCTCGAGCTATTCCAATGGAATTATGAGTATTAATCGCCCATTAATAGCCTCATAATTATCACCATTATAGCCGTTAGTGGTTACATGACCAATTAAACGTGGTCATAAAGAAGTTGTAATCGCCATTTAGCAAGATTTCTTTCCATAAGCGATTTCCACTAGCGGACATTCACTTGCGGTGGAAGTACACTATCGCTGGAAACACCGCCATCAAGACTTTCATAGCACTATCGGTGGATACACCACTTCGATGGAAACACGCTTATCGGTGGAAACATCGCATCGCTGGAAACCACAAGCAAGACTTTCCACAAGCAAGATTTCACCAAGCAAGATTTTCACCAAGCAAGACTTTTACCAAGACTACCAATACAAACCACTATAAGAGTCGTGGTGTTCATGGACCTTATGGGTGTACATCCGCACCTCCTAACCCATTACAAGGTGTGAACTAATCCCACAAGTGCACTAAATTTTCCAACAATCCTCCCCAAATTTAGTTCACTTCCTTTGCATGAAAATTAAACATCAATCAAAACATGTGCATAAACGAAATGTCCCGAGGATTGAATTTCCATCTTAGTAAATTACACGCTCAAATATTCGAGAATCGTGGTGTTCTAAGAATTGAACCTTCAACCCATTTGAATACACAAGATAAAATACACAAGTTTTCAAACACTTAACAGCCCCGACACTATACAAGCCATGTGTCCATATCCAAATTCATGAATGTTGTAAAAGCTAAAAGTCCAAAGCTTTTGAAGCGGCAAAACTTCAACATTTACATAGGTGGTTCCTCTTTAGTCATGCTCACGACAAGCACTTTTTCAAAGAAAATTAACCATTAAGAAGTAAAGACTTCATCCTCCTTTCAGCAGTTCGAGCACAACCTTGGGATGTAAATAAAACATGTGCTCCATCCATCGAATGTTCATTTTCCAAATTGAACTCACTCCTAAGTTTCCTCGTGAGGAGTGGGTGTCCTAGCATTCAAAGTGACTAAGTTGGACTTAAACCCATCCCTTTAGCGATTTTATAACCAAGTCTCTAGCCGACCCTTCGTCAAGTGATCGCCTAAGTTCGCTGAGATCTCACAAACTCTATAGATACCACCCATTCATGATAAGCTCACGAATCATGCTATGCCCGACACCTAAGTGTCTAGACTTACCATTGTACATCGGCTATAAGCCTTAGCTGTGTAGCCGCACTATCACACCGGATAGAAATAGGTGCTATAGGTTTAGCCACAATGGAATCTCAAGAAGCAAGTTTTCAACCATTCACTTTTTTACAAGCAATGCTAGAGCCACAAATTCATATTTCATTGTTGAACTGGTGATGCAAGTTTGTTTCTTGGATGCCCAAGAAATTGCACCTCCACCAAGTAGGAATACCCACCACCGGTAGATCTAATTGTCTTGATGTTATCGATCCAACTTGCATCGTTGTAACCTTCCAACACCGATGGGTAACAAAGATATGAGAGACTATAATCCATAGTCTCTTCAAATACTTCAACCCTCTCGAATCGCTTGCGATGATGAGCACTAGGATTGCTAGTATACCGCTCAATTTTACCACCGCAAAACCAATATCGTGTCTTGTACAAGTCATGGCATACATCGTAGCCAATTACCCTAGAATACTAAGTTGAGATACGACCTTGCCATGATTAGGCATCGACTTCTCACAAGTATCAATAGGTGTACTCACCGAGTACAATCAAAGTAATTGAATTCCTCAAGCCTTCTCAATATAATGAGACCGAGATAGAAATTTATTACTTTCATGTTTAATCCTTATACCAAGGATAACATCGCCTCCCCATGTCTTTCATGGAGAACCTTGATGACAAAATTCTTTGTCCGTCAACTCGATTTTGGTCATGCCAAAGATCAACATGTCATCAACATATAGACAAATGATGACTCCTTTACCGATTCATCAAATTTGCTATATACACATTTTCAAATTTTGATTAAGAACATAACCATTAGACAAAACCACTTCATCAAACTTTTGATGCCATTGCTTAGGTGCTGCTTAAGTCCATAAAGAGACTTAATCGCTTACACACCTTGTTTTCATTGTCGTGCATGATGAAGCCCCGAGGTTGGTTCATATAAACCTCCTCTTCCAATTCACCATTCAAGAGCGGTTTTCACATCCATCCGATGAATAACCGATTGTGAATAGATGCCATAGCAACGCAGCCTTATGGTAATCGATATGAGCCACATGTGGGCATAAGTATCAAAATAGTCTATTCGACTTTTGTTTAAAGCCCCGAATGACTAGTCTAGCCTTGAACTTTCAATAGTTCCATCTACCTTCATTTTCTTTTGAAAATCCATTTGCAACCCAAAGGTTTGCAACCAGAGGTAGATCAACCAACACCCAAGTGTTGTTGCCCATGATAGAATCCATCTCATCATTGATTGCTTCTTTCCGTAAAGCAATATCCGGGACTTCATTGCTTCTTCAAATGTTTTGGGTCATCCTCAACAATGAAGCAATAGGAGTATTGGTCTAAGACCTCATCCCTAGTACCTTCAACTAAGTATAGTTGAAACTCAGTCCAAATGACTTTGGAGTCCTCGCCCTTTGCTCTTCCCGAGCACAGTTCAGTTGTTGAACCACAACCTCATCGTGGACCACCGATGGTTCATCATCGTGAGCTCGATACACCGATGTCATGAGTTCCATTAGGAATCCTCATACTTGGTCTAGGACCGATGAGAATCTATTCTCATCAAAGTCCATCCCTTGATTCAATAATGGAGTTAATTGAAACATATTCATTAGGTTCAATAACATAGAACCTAAAAGCCTTGGAATGCTCAAGATATCCAACAAAGATGCATCAATGCCTCTTTCACCCAAAGTCTTTAGCTTTGGATCGTGAGTCTTACAATATTTCTACATCCCTGCACTCGAGATAGTTCAGTTGGGTTTCCTTTTAGTCCGTAGTTCATAAGGGGTAACCTTGTTCCTTTTGTTGGGAACTCTATTTATAAAATAGCAAGTCGTTAACATAGCTTCACCCCGTAACCCTTGACTCACTCCGAATAGGACAACATGGAATTAACTATCTCCTTCAAGACCTGCTTTTCCTTTCGTAAATACCATTTTGCCGAGGAGTATAAGGGAAGTCGTTTCATGGATTATTCCAACAGATGAAAGTACCGAGTATCCATGTACTCACCTCCCCTATCGATCCTTAATCTTTTGATTAAAGACCCAAGTTGTAATTCAACTTCGCTTTTAAACACTTTGAATTTATCTAATGCTTCATCCTTGGTATGTAATAAAAGACATAACAAAATCTAGAAGCATCATCAATAAATGTCACAAAGTACTTCTTATTCCCCAAAGAAGGAGTAGCATGCAAATCACATGTGTCATCTGTGAATAAGCTCCAAGATCTTAGTCTCACGACTAACACCTCGAAAGGGTTTCTTGGTTATCTTGGTCAACATGCAAGTTTTACACTTTTCAAAGGTCCATGTCAAAAGTGGATTAAACCATCCCTAGACATATCTTGCATTCTTTATAATGTACATGGCCAAGTCTTGCATGCCATAGGCTAGAATCACCGTCATTTGTGGTCACAAAAGTGAATTAACATTGTCATTAGAAATATTAAGCCTAAACATTTGATTACATAAATAACAAAACCAATAAAAACACCATGCTTAGAAAGCACAAATTTATCGATTCAATAACTTGTTTATATCCATGATTATTCAAAACACTACTTGAAACCAAGTTCTTCCCGATATCGTGAACATGAATAACATTAAACAAAGTTACAATCTTCCCGAACTAAACCTAAGATCTACACAACCACGACCATGCACCAAGGTCGTTGACTCATTTCCCATGTGAAGAATAGAACCATCATTCGTTGACTCATAAGTCTTGAACCGACTTCTATCTTTACACACATGAACTGCTGCACCGAGTCAACCCACCACGCAACATCATCCTCCCACATAAAAGATTCGACACATATGTAACATAATAAATCAAAAGACTTATTAAACATATTCGACCTTTCAGTTGAGTTGGTGAACCACCACTCCTCGAACCATTAGTGCACGATCCATTGGCTTTACCACCAACTTTAACACCCTTAGGTCCCTTTTAATGTGACCGGCCTTGCCACATTTCCAACAAGTAGGTGTTGCCTTCTTGTTAGGATCCGCCTGTGTTATCATGATACTTATGTTTGCCTTTGTTGTCATTGTACCGGTGGAGTTGTTATGCTCCACCATATTGACAACAGATGGTCCAAAGAAGATTGCCACTCTTTGGCTTGTCATTATCCCGCACCTTGAGAGATTCCTCAATGCGCAGATGATCGCCTAACTCAACCGAGTTAACTCCTCCTTCTTATGTTTCAAGGTATGCTTGAAATCTTTCCAAGAAGGAGGGAGTTTGTCAATAACACAAGAGACCGAAATAGCCTCATCCATGTGCATATTGTGTTGTGTAAACCTTCCAAGTATTCCAAGAAGTTCATTGTATTGTTCCATAACCGGTCTTGAATCGGTCATTTTGTAATTTGTGAAATTACTAACAAGGAACTTCTTACTTGATGCATCCTCACCATATATTTGGCATCCAAGGAATCCCAGTTCTTTGAAGATTCAAAGTTCGATAAATATCAAACACAGAATCGACATACCATTGAGAATAAGACCTCTGATATGTAGTCATCATTCTCCCACTTGCTCCTCCTCCGATCCGCTCCACAAGAGCATCATCACCATCATCGAGAATTGGAGTAGTCAACACATAGACCACACTCATGCTTGATGCCAAGAAGTGCATCTTCTTCTTGCCACCTCCTAAAGTCCACCCTTCAAACTTGTCCAAATTAGCAAAGTTTGAAGCCATGTGTTCATTGCGTAGTTGCCATTGATTATCACGTAATAGTTTACTTTGATTGTTGATGGGTATCTCAAAGATGTGGTTAAGACAATCAATGATGTAGCAATACCACTAGGTGGTTACCGGATATCACTTGGAATCGTGTGATCACTTTCCAAAGTAAACTATTCAACCCTAATGCCTCGGGTATCACGAATATCTACTGGGATAAGACCAAATGCGTTAGATAATTAGGCACAATTCTATAACCCTTTCGCTTATAAGTGTTTAGTGTTTTATGTGTATCTTCATGCATGTTCGGATCTCCTATATATAGGAGGTTACTCTTGAGCTATTCCAATGGAATTATGAGTATTAATCGCCCATTAATAGCCTCATAATTATCACCATTATAGCCTGTTAGTGGTTACATGACCAATTAAACGTGGTCATAAAGAAGTTGTAATCGCCATTTAGCAAGATTTTCCATAAGCGATACTTTCCACTAGCGTGACCTTCACTTGCAAAGTGAAGTATAGCCTATCGATGGAAACACCGCTATCAAGATTTCATAGCACTATCGGTGGATACACCACTCGGTGGAAACATCGCCTATCGGTGGAAACACCGCTATCGATGGAAATCACAAGCAAGACTTTCCACAAGCAACTTTCACCAAGCAAGACTTTCACCAAGCGAAGACTTTTACCAAGACTACCAATACAAACCACTATAAGAGTCGTGGTGTTCATGGACCTTATGGGTGTACACCCGTACCTCCTAACCCATTACAAGGTGTGAACTAATCCCACAAGTGCACTAAATTTTCCAACAAAGAACACTGTATATGTTTCTAACATATCCTCTCGATTCCTCCACTAACATTCCAAATAGGGAGCATTTGTTAAGGTTTGGTCGGAAAGAATTTTGTCCGATAACATGGTTTCAATTTGGCAAAGTTTCAAAAGCTAAAAAACGATCTAGAGCTTTTGTGATCGTGTATTTCCGAAAAAAGAGTAATGGTATAACAAATGTACATGCCATTGATCTTTTGGAACTTGTTAATAATTCAAAAAGGTTGGAAAAAGGTGGTTATCGCTTCGATGAGGATCTTGTTAGGGTTTGTCTGGTAGGCAGCAGAGCTGGTGTTTATGGGAAAAGAAGATGTGAATTGCATCCATAATCACTTATTGTCCTTGGTTGATGATTTTGAAGCCCGGAATGTATTTCCTTGGGGTGAATATATGTGGCATAAATTTTATCAAAGGATCATCAATATTGTTCATATTCACGTAAAAGATCATCTGTTAAAATTGAAAAAAACCCAAGTTCGGTGCCACATACAATCTATACGGGTTCGCTTTGGCTTTCAAGGTTTGAATTTCTCGTAGTTTGTACTAATGTATGTATGTCTTTGTTTGATAACATGTTTGTTTTAGAAAACAAAGTTATTAAAAGCTTTTGATTCTATTTTGTTCAATCGAAAATTACCTATAAATAATGATGTTGTTTAATTGTTATGCAATGCTTGTCTTTGGTGTGTATACACGTAATATAAATGTTACCCGTAATTTAGATTACAGCAATGTTATAACACTTTTTAGTTTGCGATTTTTTTTGTAAATGTCATCATAAACGTATTGTTTCATCGTAAACAGATTACATTTAGTTTTTTAAAACTTTAAACAAATTAAAAAATGATAACTGCATAGCTAGAAATTTTTAACGATGACGGGTGTGTCTATTACAGATTTGGATTTTGGATAGTTTTCCTAGAAGCTCACTTTGGTGGGTGAAAGACAACAAGGTGATTCCACGTGGTCTTGCTTGGTCGAACTTGCAAAGTTTCGAACGCAGACTGTTGTAATCTCTTTGGACCGGTAGGCATCACACGCCTTATGATGTAGACTATACTAACTTGTACCTAAATTTGTTCACAATATCATTAATTGTAACTCTTTTTGTTCTTAGGACTCAACTCCCATTGTTGAAATTTCAAACACAAGTCGAAATGAAGCAACCGTGGTGTATTTGAAGGCCCAATATATAGATGGTTTGTTTGTGCAGACATAGAGCGGTTGTGAGAAGATCGCACAAGACTCTAATCAATTCGTGGACGCTTTCAATTTACACACTGTCATTGAAAGTCAACTAGAGGGTTACCCGAAAACGCATTGCAACTCAACATTGAGCAACAATCTTCTTTAAATGGTGCACAAATGGGACCACTCTTTCAACAAAATAATTCGTGAGTTATTGGATTTGGATCAAAAACTTTTGACGATAGAAATGGCATTCATTCGGTCGAAACACACCGGTCGTATTTGATGTCTTTACGAATGTCAAAAGCAGAGTTTCAAAAGTACAACAACTTTTGGGTCTTAAAAATGATGTAGCCTTCATTCCTAAAAATCTAAAAGTTGTGCCAATACAAATGACTCGACGTTAATCCCGATGATCCGAAGGTTTGTATTTACTTTTAAGGTTGCTCCAATGTTATACCAAACCCAAATAATCCTTCGTGTGTACACTTATATCAAATTGGCGCCACAGCCACGTCGTGTCATACTTTAGGCCCTAACAAGGATAAGGTCGTCGATGTGGAAGATGCAACGGACATTGACAATGATGATGAGCTTAAAGAAACGCAACCATGTAACCTTGGGATTCTTGTACAAGCTTGTGCCATGACCCAAAATGTCCTGCTATGGAATATGGAGGTGATCGACTACTCAACTTCAACCACCGCCAACCCTTACCTTCAACATCCGAACCTCAACGTATTTTAGTTACTAGAAGGAGAAAGAAGGGCACTCACCACCGAGGTGGTGGTAGTGGTGAAGGACATGAGGGTGTAACGGTGTGGAGGTGACATCAAGGAAGGGTTTCACCACTGCTTGCATAGACGCCGACTCAGGTAAGTGAAAACCTAAGTAAGACCCAACCACTGGCGACTCCTAATATGGAGAGTTCGCTCGAGCTCAACACATGTGGAGGAATCCCCAGCCAACTGGTTAACTTGGGTTCCATGAATACGGAGGCTCGGTCGGATGCCATGGTACTCACATCCTATGATTCACCTCTCAGAGCAGGTCACACAGATCGGAGTGATGAGGATAGACGTGAAACTGAACATGAATTGACGGGTAATGATACTTTTGTGCATAATGACAATTCCCAATGTACACCTCTCGGACCAGTTAACACATGTTGAAGTTGTGAGGATAGAATGGAACTTTTAAAGGAATTGACGGATAAATGTAGCAACATGGAGTCTAAAATGTCCGGTCTTGAGGAATTGACAACCTCTCAAGTCGGAACTATTAAAGGTTCAAGCACAGCTGAATGTTTTGGAGAGAATGATGAGACTGTGGATTGCTACATATAGAAGAGTCAAAAGGATGGGAAAGAAGGCTAGCTCCTCAAAGGATCGAGTTTGGAGGATGCATCCAAACAGGGAGGAGTAAAGCATAGATTCGTGGGAGGATGTGCATTTCGATGTGGTTTTGGACTTGGATAGTCGTACTAATCGGGATGGTTATCCGGTGACCGACATGGAAGGAAAAGTCGCAGCGATAAATGATGCTTTGAAAGCTACTTTGCGAAAAGAGAAGGAAGTGGTGCGTGCAACAACCAATGCCTATGTTGTTGCATCCATCGCTTCTAAAGAAGAAGCCACCTGTTGGAACCACCTCTAAGGTAATTATAACAACCGTTACTTCGATATTCCCATTGCTATCACAACCACTTCTACTACAATCACAACCATCGTTACATCACCACCAAAGTCAAAAGAAGTCGAAAAGGAGGTTGGCATTCAACCGCTAAACCTAAAGCAATCTTTACCAATCCTCGAACCTATCGTTGCACCCATTCTCGCCATAATTAAACCTTATACACCTAAACCCTTGGGAAGTTTGAAGATTGGTGAGCTGTGAAGTCGCTTGTTGGTCAACCAGATATTGGAAAGGGTAAAGGAATTGCGAAAATTTTTGAAGTTTAAAAGTAGAGATGAGCAGGAGGCTTATGATGCAAAAGCACTCAAGAGTACATCCGAACTAAATGTTGATGTAAATAATAGGAAAAGAAAAGCAAGAAGATGACAAAGCTTTCTAAACTCGATTAAAACATTGATAAATGAAGAACAAGTGTTCCAAGGATCAGAGGGAGCTGATACTCAAGAAGAGCAAGAGCAACTAGAGCAAGACATTTTTAAAGATGCAACAACAAATTTTACCACTGACCCAATTTCCACTGCAGAGCCAAATATTCCCACTGCTGGACATGAGCAAACAAGAAGAAAAGTTTCAAAGAAAGAACAGATTCAGATTGCTCATGATGCTCAAGTTGTAAGAAAGATCCATGAAGATGAAGTTGCTTAAAAGAAAAGCAAGAAGAACTGAGATTGCAAGCTTTATGGAGGCTAAAAGGCGGGATAGGATGGAAGATCCAATTTCCATCGCTCAACCTACAAGACGTAGAAAAGACTCTAGAGTTCACTATGTACCAACAGATGAAGAGATTGATTTCTTGATTACAAATGATCCCGGTTATCAAGAAGAAAGCAATTGACATAGTGGTCGATAAGACTTTAATCAAGATCAAAGAACTTCACGGTTAAAGAACTTTATTCGATGAAGAACAATCAAGCACTTCAAGATGTTGCTTCACCAAGAAAGGCCAGAACCAAGACAACCAACAAAGGCATGTGTGATTTCAATGATGAAAAGTATTGTTGCAATGTTGGTGGATGGAAAAGATATCGCTTTAAAGGAATGCACGATGAGAAAGTTGAAAGTGTCTAATACTGAGTCAAAAGACAAGATCAAGATTTCATTCCAATGGACTCAAGAAGAAGCAAGAAGGTATCCTAATCAAGAGAAAGGCCAAACACAAGTGAAACTCGGACATCAAAGAAGACAAAGTTTGTCAAGAACAAGGTGTTCAAGTCGAGAAGTTCAACGAAGAACAATTGACCGAGATGATTTTGATTGAAGAAGAAGTTTTTACCCGAACCACCGCAAGTCGACATCCTATCATTGATTGGGAAGTATTTATCGCCGGCAATTTTGCTCCAACATGGAAGATTACAAGACTAGGTGGTGAAACTTCATCATTCATTCGCTTTGAAGATCTCATAAAAGCTTTTGACAGAGATGACCTTGACACACTATGGAGGTTAGTTCAAGAAAGGTTTAATGTTGAAGATCTCAAAGATATGAAGGAGATGCAGTTGTGGGTTAATCTTAGAAGGCTCTATGAACGAGATACAAGGGATGATTTCGAAATTCTCATGTTCATGTCCCGTGTACTAAATGGTATTATTATGATTCATGTGAAGTTCATCATGTTTCTACAACAAATGGAGTAGATGCATTCATGTCACGAAAAGAATATCCACTGTGAGTGGAACTCACCGTGATGCTATGTACAACCATCGAGTTCATGAAGATAGTGAGAAAGTCAGAGCATTGTTACTCAGACTTCAAGATCAATGTTCAAGAGCTATTCAAGCATTGAGAAGAAGATGAAGTGTTTGAAAGAATTCCCCAAATCCTTACAGAAGATGAAGATTGAAGAAACTTAGTGATTTGCAGAGAAATCATAAGTTTAGGGGAGGATTGTTGGGAATGAAGATAACAGTTACCACTGATATGCTTGTGGTTAATACTGCTGATGTTTACACTAACAGTGGAAACACATTACCACTGCAAGTACAATATTACCACTGCTATTAGATAATTGTTAAGTAAACGTGTATTGATAAGTATAGAAAAGATCTTGTGTATATTCTATATTGTTAGGTTTATACCTATCTTGTAAAGGACTCCTTGTGCTATAAAAGGAGATCCTAGGTCATTGTTTTACATACGTATCATTCATATTAGCTTCAAGGTGTAACCCTAGTGATAAACAAGATCACTCGTACTATTTCTTAATAATATTGGAGCTTTGTGTTCAAAGGTCACTGAGTGTTCGATACATCCTCCGCTTGAAGACAAGTAATGTAAATAGAAACCGGATGTTTTTGAACAAAGATATCAAGTTTACAGGAGGATTGTTGGGTTTTGGTTATGGTTATGAGGATAGAGTGATCGCTCAAGATATACCAACGCTAGTATAAGATTGGAACTCATCGCTAGTATGTTTGAACAACCGTACTATATTCGTAGGTCGGTTTGTTGTAATATTCTAGAACCGGTGATGGTTGTTAGGATCATCTAGAATCTTCTGAGTTTGACAAATACTAGAGTTGTTGATAAGCGATGCTTATGTTTTGTAGATTGTATTGATAAAAGATAAAAGGAAAAAAAAAAAAAAAAACCCATAAACATATAAGGATGCAACATTGGTCGATAATGTGTTGAAAACAACAGTTTAAATACGATCGTGTGCAATATTTAAAATATCGTATCATAAAAAAACCAAGCTTAGCATTAGAAAAATAAGATTTCTGAAACAAAACCCACTACCTTTTTTTAGTCATTTTATTAGGTTTTGCTAATATGTGTAAAAGCAGTGTTAATGCGCCTGCTTATGATCTCGTGACTATAAATCTCACTATAAAGAAAGCCTCTACCTAACCGCATTTAAAAGCATTAATCGCCTAATAAATGCTAGGTTGTTGACCTTATCCCTTAACTTTGAACTTATAACTACTGATTATGCTACGACTTAGTTTTGCACCATCCCATACATCTTAACACAATTACAATAAAACTTTTGAATCACTTTCGAGGTTTCGTGGTTTGGGAAGTATGAAGCCCATGGATTACATGGTCGCATTGTATCCGAACTAATTGAGGACACCGTTATGCTTGAATCGAAGAGATTGTTATGATATCTCGCAAAATAAACAAAGTCTTTAAAGATGCGTGAAACCAAGCTTAGCATTAGAAAATAAGATTTACGAAACTTTTGAAGCCCATGGATTACATGGTCGCATTGTATCCGAACGCTTGAGGACACGTTATGCTTGAATCAAGAGATTAAGTCGTAGCATAATCAGAAGTTATAAGTTCAAAGTTAAGGGATAGGTCAACAACCTAGCATTTATTAGGCGCTAATGCTTTAAATGCGTTAGGTTGAGGCTTTCTTTATAGTGAGATTTATAGTCATGCGATCATAAATAGATGCACATTAACACCGCTTTTACACACATATTAGCAAAACCCTAATAAAATGACTAAAAAGGTAGTGGTTTTGTTTCAGAATCTTATTTTCTAATGCTAAGCTTGGTTTCACGATCTTTAAAGACTTTGTTTATTTTGCGATATCATAACAATATCTTCCGATTCAAGCATAACAGTGTCCTCAAGCGGTTCAGATACAATGCGACCATGTAATCCATGGGCTTATACTTCCCAAACGAAACCTCGTAAAGTGATTCAAGCTCTATATCCAGCTATTTGTCTACCCACACCAAGTGACTATTCGACAGACCGATGTGGTAGCTTATCATGACAGTTTGTTGAAAAGGGCAACGCGTTTATGAGTTTCGAGGAAAAAAGGCTTCGATTAGTGATGCCGAAAGTCGAACCTCCCGGTAAAAGGATTCGTAATAGACTTGCAAATAAAGAAACATGGGATGATATTAAAGAGAAGAAATTTGGCATAAATAATCCCTCCACAACCGCAGAGCGGCCGACAAAGGCAAAGGCAAAGGGAAAAGAAAATGGCTTACAAGTAACATCCGTTAACTTATCTACTGGTTTGTTGATGTACTAAAACAACTGGAATGGTTGTTATCTGTTTAATCTATAATATGTGCACCGAAATCACTGTGACTATTTGTGCGCATCTTTTAGTATTTATGCATATGCCTTGAGTTAAATAGGTGGAAATGGAAAATTCACTTTTACGTACGCTTACTTTTTACCTATAAACAAGTAATAAATAACCATAAAGTTTAACATGATTACCTTTGAAAAGGTTCAGTTGGATGTTTAACCCACCAAACATGACATTTTTAATGTGACATTTTTTATAACAATAAACAAATTTAAAACCCATAGAAGAAATCTATACCAACGTATTATAGACTACATAATTACGAATCGCATGATATAAAAAAGAGCAATGGATTGTAGAATGGAATTAAAGCGTGTGTAACATAGGCAATAATTGAATAACAACAACGATTCATTATAACATGGATCGAATAACAACAACGATGAATTATAACATGGAATGAATAACAATAATCGAATTAAACGCACTATACTTTGCCACAAGATTGGAACAAAAGATTGAACAATTGAAGGTGGTTTTCTTGTTGTACAAAATGTAACGAACGGAAATAATCGGTTGTTATGAACATTGTACGTTATGAGCAAGAGAGGTGCCACGCAGCATAATCGCTTTGATTTATGAAAAATTAACTAGGAATACTTTTATGAGAAGCAAAAACATCGAGAGTGAAGAAGACGATTGATGAAGACGAGTGAGTATTGGATTTTGCATATAAATTCTTTGTACTTTCACTATTCAAATGTGTACTTTTTATGTAACGTCAAATGACGATAAAATCGTTTTAAAAATATACGGTTGCCCAATGAACGTTAGTTGCCCAAAAACAATACCTTACACATACAGGACACTTGTCGAATGTGGTTGAGTTGCCCAACGATGCGTTGTTGCCCTCGGTCTATTTTCAAATTTAAAGTTAAAGTGGTCCATAAAGTGATATGCATGACGTGCATGGTCTATTTCTCGCTATTTTTCCCTATGAAACTCATATACGCTTGTTAACTATTTTAATTATGAAATATAATTCGAGTTTACATGTTCTAGAAATAGATTTAATGTAATTTAGTCTTTGCGCTTTAGGTATTGCGGTGATATGACGTCCAGAGCGAGACCTTTACGGCGATTCAAGATTTAAAAAAACTACGGACGTTTCATGGTTCGATTTTATCGGTTTGAAAACATTTGTAAAACCAAAACCAAATCAAACAATTTATAAAAAGGATAAAACCAAAGCAAACACCAAATTAAAATGCGGTTTAGTTCGTTTAAAAACATGTAAAAAACCAAACTCAAGTAAAATTCATAACTTAATCTAGAAGTCATAAATAAAGACCGAGTTGAGTTCAAGATATACCCTATATTTTTAAAATAAAAATACCTGCAAACGGTTAATCGATGGCGACAAAAATTCAATATCGCAACGAGATTTTTTTTTAGTAGACGGGCTCTTCGATATACTTTCAACGAACTTTTTTTTCGAGCTATGTTTTAGTGTTAAAATCTGTATCTGGAAAAATCACATGTAATTTGTATGTTATACGTGTGATTTCACAAATCGCATATGATTTCATAAAATCACATTTGATATTAAGATAACAAATCACATGCAATTTTTCAAGACGTAAACTTCAACGCTCATAAAAAAAATCGAAAAAGTCACGAAAGTATATAAACGTGCACCTCTATAAAAAGATTATTTAATTTTCGTAATGATGGTAATTGTCTTGTCGCGTAATAATTAACGGGTTGTGAGATATTTAATTTTTTTTAAGGATGAAAATGGGTGTTTTTAATAAAAAGATAAATGAATAAGATTGCTTCATTGGATTTTTAAAGAATTTAGAGTTTATGTTAAATTTTTCTTAATAAAGACCTAAAAATTCAAATTAGATTAGAATATCAACGGGTCTCATAAGTGCTTAATTAAATCAAAACAAAAGCTAAGTCTAACAAACAAAAAAACTGCGCAACTTAACGGAAATAAATTCAAACAATAGAAGTTTCTTCGAAAGAAGTCTTCAGAATTATTTTAAGTGTTTAAAAAGCTCGAATATTCCATCTTCAAGTATGAAAACTCGGTTAAGTGTAAAAGGTATTTAAAGATTTTAAGAATGTTAGTTAAAATGATGAGATACAAACTATATAGATATAGTTTAAATTTCGTCTTGTATGTAAATATAGATGTTTGAGTTTTTCAATTCGATTTAACCCAAATCATACACCAGTTAAAGATTCTTGTTTTGATCTTATTCAATTCCAATTTGGTTTATTTCATCTATTTGACTAGTTATAAGCCTCGCAGTTCTGCGCTTATACATAAATCAAATTTATTTTAAAATTAGTTTAATATATGGACATATAAGAATTTTTTATAAAATTGTGATATAAGACAACTAACGCTACGCACGAGTTTTTTTATTATGTATACTTTATTAAAAAAATTGTTGGATAAGATATTTAACTTTGTTTAATTGATATAGATGTTGAGATTAAAGTAGATGTTGTTGTTTAACTTAAGCAACTCATATCATGTTGTACAAAATGTGCGAGTTTAGTAGCACAATATAAACTTTAATTTTGAATTACATGATTCGTTGTTATAGATTTAATCGCGTGATATTTATTTTATATCACAATATCCCGCTCTACCATTTGATATTTATATTTTCGTTAATAATAATTTAGCCGTATTTAATAGTCAAACCTGTACGTACAGATTAAACTTTTAAATAGAAAAGTGAAACCGCAAATCAAAATTTCAGTGAACAAACTAATTCGTATATTTACAAAAATTTGTAATTTTAATGAATGAAAGTCTAAAACTAGTACTAATACTCATGTAATATTAAACAAAGTTTATATTATAAAGTCTAGGGGTATAAAGTTTAAGAGGTTATTTGTTTATTTCTAGAGTTACTAAAAAAACATGAAAAATTATAATTTTATACTTAACTCTATATAATTTATTTAAAATTCAACCATTAAAGTTTTATTCATTACCTCATCCTTTTTAAGTTTTGTTTTCACAAATTTGACATCTATATTTTTATGTGTTTTTCTCAACTAAATTTCTCCACTAAATTTATTAAATTTTGTCCAAAATTTATTTATTTTTTCCAATAAAATTGTCATAACAAACTCGGTCCGAAATAATGTAATTCATTTATTTTATACATATGGCTTGAAACAATTAATCAACTCCACAATTAATATGCGGTTGATATGCAGTTACTCAAATCATCTAGGTGTGATAGATATTGAGGGTTGGCTCGCCTATAAGGGCGGTGACAGTCATGATTCCATGCCTCCTCCATGTCATCACCATGCCTCACTCATGCCGCAGAGGTGGCGGCGGTGTTCATCTTCGGCATGCCCCATGCCAATCTCATGCCTCATTCCACTGCCACCGCCCTGAGGACATTAAAGCACACTTTTTAGGCCTCATGTTTTTTTAAAGTCTCAAAAATTGCATCTTTGTTAAATTATAAACGCTAGAAGTTTTTAAAAAAAGAACAAACACTAAAGCCGAGTTAAAAAATAAAAGCCTCAGTTAGATCTTGCTTGAGGCATCCGTAGGTCTCGAGACATGTTAGACTATTGTGATTAGATTGGCGTTGTAAGTTTGTGATATTGAATGAATAATAATGTTTAGTACATCAATATTATGTAGGATACATAACTTACTTAATATATAATGGTAATACTAATCCTAATAGTCTAAGGCCCTGTAGATAGTATACAATTTACCAAATGGCATATAGCCTAGCGCGGTACATATCTGGTTGTATATGCTCATATGCCGTCAGATCTCAATTAAGTAGTTGTGGGTTCAATATTATATTATGAACATTTGCATGCGTGAGATATTTATACTATAATATAATGTGACTTCTGTTTTTCTAAAAGATTAAAACAACGTGAGATATTTGTACTATTAATATAATGTGACTTCTGTTTTTCTAAAAGATTAAAACAAAAGATAGTTTACAAACTGGCACAGGAAGCTAACCCGGTATGTGCTTTAGAGATAGACCCCAAGTTCTGAAACAAATTTTCGACTTTCTTAGACTACAAGAAACATATAGAGTGTACAATTTCTTGATAGTCGGTGAAAAAGTTTAGTGCTCGAAATACAATAACCACAATTTTTAGGAACAATTGTCAATAAAATTTATTTCACGATTGCGATTAAATTTTTTTGGCACATGAATAATTGAGTAAATTATCATGATATTGTATTCTTCTAAACGTAATTTGTGACTGAGAGTTGCAAACAAATTCAGCACATAAAACCTTGACTTCACAAGATTTCTATTTACGAATGTAGGAAAGTGTCCACAAAAGTATATACATTTTTCTTAGTTGTCGCGAGAAGAGTATATATTACTTCAGATATCCATGTCCTTTTGCACAAGACTCTTGTTAGAGTGTATATTGGCTCCACAATGCATGTATCATTGTTTCAGTCAATATGTCAATAGTCATGAATATGTCCAAATTACATTTCACTCATAAAAAATTCATGAAATGTATGGACCTGATGTAGTGTTTGAACGTGTGAGTGAGGGAAAAGAAATACGCAAAAGATAAATTTTCTTATTAATTAAAGAGGATATATCCAAGCAGCTAATAAAGTTTTTAATCTTTAAACGAGATTATTTTTAATGATATCAAGCTTTTCTGTCTTTAATTCGCCCTGGTGTAGCTCATTGTTGCCGGTGACGACGGTGGAGCAATGAGGCCAGTAGCAGAGAGTGAAGGATACCCATGCAAGTTAAAGTGATGAAGGAGGTAGAACAGTAAAAGGCAATAAGATAACCCATGCACCTCTTTCTCAGTAAGATCTTATTGGCGCTTACCGCGTCTGACCAAGAAGAGAAAAACAAAGGTGTGACGTCTGAATGCGTCTGACTCGGTAAAAGTTAAGAGGCGGTAAGATGTTTTTTGGTAAAAACAAGCAGCACCTAAATATGGTTGATGGTGGTGTTGGAAATGAATGTTGTTCATTGTTATCGATATTGCTAAAATACTTAACTAGTTTCTCCGTACCAAATTTTTAAGTCAATGCTAAAGTAGTAATGAACCGAAATCGGTATCTTTTACATATAGCAACAGAAACCATTGCGCAACTTTGTATTTGGTCAACAACATACTTCCGTTGTTCATGCAACTTGATGCAGTATAACTGAATTTAGCAATGACCTATTCTACACTATATGGAAAGTGTACGTTTTTGGTTAATTAATTGTCCTAGTAATTACCACCATATATGGAACATGAGGAGAAAAAAGTCATTGATAAATTCCATATAGTGTAAAACAGGTCATTGCTTTGTGGTTAATTGTTCGGGAAACTTCCGGTCTCTTTTCATGTATGGAAAGTGTACGCTTTGTGGTTAATTGTCCTGGCAATGACATGTTTTACGCTATATCAACAAACTGAAATCCACATTTTCTCATGTTTCCTTGCGAGAAAACATTAGAAAGAGATCTTTTTTTGGTGAAAGACTAGTGACTTCCTCGTTAACAACATGAAGGAAATGGTATACATTACTAATAACATGCATATGGATAAACCATGAAATTTCTTTGAGTGGTTAATGCGGCTCCTTTTGGGAACTTTGGTAGTTTCACAATGACACCGTTTTCGAAGAAAATCGGCTAAACAAAGACTTACTCATCGCTAATGTGATGACCCATTCTTTTTTTTTTGAACATATATAGATGAAAAAATGTATCAACGAATTGGCTTTACAAACCATCTTCCACTCCTATTATTAAATTATAATTTTTCAGCATCTCGCTAGTTTTGATTGAAATGACACCGCTTAAAAAATATGAAAAATTAACAATATTTAGCTACCACACTTTTTGTTTCACTACAGGTCTTTTGTCAGCCATGACCTACAAGTAGTTGCTAAGCCTTATTGACAGTTCCACAAAACCTTTGAATCTATGTAGTTATTAAACAATTGAGGGACGTTTATGTACAAAACTACATGATTAGTTTATCAATAAAGGATATGTTATTATTGCTATGAAACCAGCTATTTCCATTTTTCGTTGCAATAAAAAGGATTTGGCGACGAAAGTTTGGTCGTTCCTAAAGGTCTAGCGATGTACAAGGGAATCCATCTCCTCGTTCGTCGAAGAACATGGGTGCACCTCAATCCCCTCTGGACCACCTGAAGCTTATACCAATGCACCACCCGTTAACGATGTGCCAAGTGGAAGCAGTGTCCAAATGAGTGGCGATTATAGCACCAATACGAGCTAAGTTTTATTGAAAACATTTATGCTCAAGTAAAAGATGTGCATGCATGTATATCATAAAATGTAAAACAATTATGGCTAATCAGATATTTGAAGTCAAAATTAACTATGATTATGCACTGATCGAAGCAAGAGATAAGAGAAGAGTTTCACGTACCTTAACTTTTGAAACATTTACTTTAAACATACGGCTTGAAACAATTAATCAACTCCACAATTAATATGCGGTTGATATGCAGTTACTCAATCCATCCAGGTGTGATAGATATTGAGGGTTGGCTCAACTACAAGGACACTAAAAACCGAGTTAAAAAACTAAAAGCCTCAATTTGAACTTGCTTTAGGCCTCGGGACGGCCCTGTAGATAGTATACAAATTACCAAATGGCTTATAGACTAGCTGTACGTATAGTATCTGGTTCCTGTGAGATCTCATCAATCAAGTAGTTGTGGGTTCAGTATTCTCGTATGAACATTTGCATGCATGAGATATTTGTAGTATAATATACTGTGAGTTTTGTTTTTCTAAAAGATTAAAAAAAAAGATAGTTTACAAACTCGCATAGGAAGCTAACCCGGTGTGCTTTAGAGAGGAATAGACCCCAGGTTCTGAAACAATTTTTCGACTTTCTCACATATAAGAAACAATATAGATTGTACAACTTCTTGATAGTCGGTGAAAAAGTTTAGTGCTCGAAATATAATAAACCCCTAATTTTAGGAATAATTGTCAACAAAATTTATTTCACGATTGTGATTATAAAATTTCTGCACATGAATAATTGAGTAAACGTGATTAATTTTGTAATCTTCTAAACGTATTTATGATTGAGAGTTGCAAACTAATTCAGCACATAAAACCTTGACTTCGCAAGATTCCTATTTACGAATGTTGGAAAGTGTCCACAAAAGTATGTACATTTTTCTTAGTTGTGGCGAGAAGAGTATATATTACTTCAGATATCCATGTCCTTTTGCAAAAGACTCTTGTTAGAGTGTGTATTGGCTCCGCAATGTATGTATCATTGTTTAAATCAATCTGTCTATAGTCAAGAATATGTCCAAATTACATTTCACTCATAAAAATTTCATGAAATGTATGGACCTGATGTAGCGTTTGAACGTGTGAGTAAGGGAAAAGAAATATGCCAAAGATGATTTTTCTTAATTAAAGAGGATATATCCAAGCAGTTAATAAAGTGTATAATCTTTAAAGGAGATTATTTTTTAATGATATCAAGCTTTTCTCTCTTTAATTACCACCATATCAGGAACATGAGGAGACACAGATCATTGATAAATTCCATATAGCGTAAAATAGGTCATTGCTATGTGGTTAATTGTTCATGCAACTTCCGGTCTCTTTTCCAGTTGCGGAGCTTGACCGTCTCGATTGGACATCCAAAAATTTCGAGAATAAAGTGCAACACTCTTATATAAAAGACTATAACGAGAAACAAAACTAGTAAACTACCCATACTTATATAACAAATTAGTATCAATTGACAGCTATTTTCTTGAACTCTTGAAAGGTTTATACATTCATGTCTAGTCAAATTATTATAAATGAAACTAATTTTTACTAGAGAAAAGAATAGCAAACCAAAGGAGAAGAGTTTTTTTTTTAAACTTTAACTTTTTCTCATTAGCCATATATGAGTACCAAGTTTTTATGATGCACAATGTAAAATACTTTTATAATCCATATATAAATTGGTAATTGTGAGGAAAAAATTAGGGGAGGGGGGGCACCCCTTCTTATCCCTTATTCTCCGCCGATGCTCTTTTCATAAATGGGAAGTGTAAGCTTTGTGGTTAACTGTCCTAGCAATGACCTGTTTAACGCTATATCAACAAACGGAATTCCACATTTTCTCATGTTTCATTGCGAGAAAACTTTGGATAGAGATCGCTTTCTGTTGGAAGACTACTGACTTCCTCGTTAACATCACGAAGGAAATGGTATCCATTACGGATAACATGCATATGGAATTATGGATAAACCATGAAATTTCTTTGAGTGGTTAATGCGGCTCTTTTTTGGAACTCTGGTAGTTTCGCAATGAAACCGTTTTCAAAGAAAAGCGGCCAAAAAAAGACTTACTCATCGTTAATGTGAAGACCCATTCTTTTCTTTGGAACATAGATAAAAAAAATGTATCAATGGATTAACTTTACTAACAATCATCCACTCTTATTGTTAACTTAGAATTTTATAGCAGCTCACTAGTTTTGATTGACCGATTAACCGATTCCATAATCGTCTCTCTATGTGGAAAGCCAAGACCCTTTCTTTTGGTGGGCGCCTAACTCTCATTAAATCCGTCCTTGGTAGTTTGGGTGTGTACTACTTTTCTTCTTTCAAGGCCCCAATCTCCGTTATTAATAAGCTTGAAACAATTAGACGAAGATTCTTTTAGGGAGGTAATATTGAGGAAAATAAAATTTCTTGGATTGCTTGGAATAAAATAATGTCGCCTCTTAATCAAGGGGGCCTTGGTGTGGGTAGTTTACGGACATGTAATCAAGCAATGTTATGCAAATAGTGGTGGAGATATCGCGTTGAAAATGATGCAACTTGGTGTAAATTAATTCGTTCAATTCATGGTGTTGAGGGTGGCTTTCGATCTCCTCCTCATTCTAGTTTACACTCAAGTCCTTGGCGACAAATTGTGAAGTTGGAAAATGATCTTGTCTCATACAGGATTTCTTTGCCTTGGTTTTAAAAGAAAATCGGTAATGGTTGCAACACCCTTTTTGGTTGGACACTTGGATTGGTAATGAACCGTTAAAGATTCATTCCTAGGCTTTTCAGATTGAATCAAACCCTTCGCGCTTGTATGTGATCGCGCTCTGTCTCAACTTCTTTCACTAACGGGCCTCACATCGGAGTTGGTCCTATTGTTTTGGTAAACAATTTTGATAATCATTTAACTCCTTTTAGACCGGGGCTCGTGCCAATGCAACTCCCTCATGGACTTGACTTTCGATGGGGTTGGTATAGAAACCCATTCACCCTGCCGAGATCAAGAACTCACTATTCTTACCGAGCTTGTCTCACATCTTCACCTTAATAATGAAATTGATAAATGGGTTTGCATTTTTAACGAATCTAAAACCTTCACTGTCAAAGGAATGCGGCTTTACATCTCCAAGGCTAACCATCCTTCCACCATAACTCAATCTCGTTGGAACAATTATCTACCCTCTAAAGTCAACATCTCTACATGGCGTATAAAAAACCGAAGGCTTCCAACTCGGCTAAATCTTGATAAAAGAGGTGTAGACTTACACTCTGTCCGCTGCACCATTTGTGATGATGATCTTGAGTGCGAAAAGCATATTTTTGTTGAGTGTACCGTTGCAAAGGACACATGGTTAGAGGTCCTTAAATGGTGGGGTATCCATAACCTCAACATTTCAAGCCTCAACGACGCAATTGAATTGGCAGACCGAGCCCCTCTTAATAACAAGCACAAAAGGTACTTTGATGTGGTTGTTCAAACGACTCTTTGGGTCCTCTGGACTCATAGAAACGAAACAGTCTTCGCGTCCAAGAAGCCAAGTAAAGACCTTATTTTCAACAACATTAAGCTTTCTTCATTCACTTGGATCCGCTCAAGAGCAAATTTGAATTCTTTTAGTTGGGTAGATTGGTTTAATAACCCTTGTAATGCTTTATGTCATGTTTTGTAATCTTTATGTGCCTTGTCCTAGTCTTTTGCTAGGCAGGTGTTTTATTTAATCTCAATTCTTTCTTTGCTCAAAAAAAAAAAAAAAAAAAAAAACTAGTTTTGATTGAAATGACACCGCTTAAAAAAATGAAAAATTAACAATATTTTGCTCCCACGCTTTTTGTGTCACCACAGGTCTTTAGTCGGCCATGTAGTTGCTAAGCTTTATTGACAGTTCGTCAAAAGTTTTGAACTTATGTAGTTATTAAACAATTGAGGGATGTTTATATACAAAACTACATGATTAGTTTAACAATAAAGGATATGTTATTATTGCTATGAAACCAGCTATTTCTATTTTTCGTTGCAATAAAAAGGATTTGGCAATGAAAGTTAGGTCGTTACTAAAGGATTTAGCGATGTACAAGGGAATCCGTCTCCTCGTTCGTCGAAGAACATGGGTACACCTTCACTCCCATCTGGACCACCTAACACTTATACCGACACACGACCCACTAACAATGTGCAAAGTGGATGCCATGTCCAAATGAGTGGCGATTGTAGTCAAGGCGATACTAACTCATGCATAAAACAGGTTCATTGCATCGAACCCATCAACACCTCACCAACTTCATGCAATGTCCAAATAAATGGCGATTGTAATCAACGCAACAAGAGATCATGCATAAAAGAGGTCCATTATATAGAGCCTTACATATGTAAGCTATATAGTTTATCAATTATGACTTGTTTATGTTTATTACCGATTCAATTATATCTATTAAGTTGTACATGGATTGAGTAGATATCATTATTTCATTATTTCGCAATTGGAAAGAATACGTGTTCATCTAACTTATACTCCATCTGTCCCATATTAGAAGTCCATTTTGAATTTTCTTAGTCTTTATTTCTTAACTTTGACCATAAATATTTGTGGTTGTGTTATATAATATTTGATGCAAAATATATGAATAAATTGAGTTTTAGATGTATTTCCACTACGTATTATTTTTATATAATACTATATAACACAAGCAAAAATATTTAAGGTTAAAGTTGTAAAAGAAATAATTGAAAAGTCAAACCTAGACATTTAATATGAGACGGAGGGAGAAATGCGTAACAGTTGTTAGTAGGACCAATACGAGCTAAGTTTTATTGAAAAAATTTGGGCTCAGAGTACAAGATGTGCGTGCATGTATATCCTAGAATGTAAAACAATTATGACTAATTAGATATTTGAAGTCAAAATTAACTATGATTATGCACTGATCCAAGAAAAAGATATGAGAAGAGTTTCACGTACCTTAACTTTTGAAACATTTACTTTAAACATACATCATGGAGCGTTTGGAAAAGTAATATTCCGTAAAAATAGATAAAACATTTGTTATTTGCCAAACGAACATTAAAAATAACAATGTTTAGCGCTCACCTCTTTTAAATGCTTCTAAAAGATATGCGCCAAACACACCCAAGCCATGTAGGTGTGATAGATATTGAGAGTTGGCTCGACTACAAAGACACTAAAGCACACGCTTTAAGCCCCATGTTTTTTGAAAGTTTAAAAAATTGCATTTTTTTTTAATTTATAAACGCTAAGAGATAAAAAAAAATGTCAAAATTAATTTTTCAAACAATGAACACAAGAAAGAAATTAAAAAATTAAAAGCCTCAGTTTGATTTTTGCTTTAGGCCACTATAGGCCTCAGGACTGCCCTGTAGATAGTAAACAAATTACCAAATGGCTTATAGCCTAGCGGTACGTATCTGATTGTATATGCTCATATGCCGTGAGATCTCATCAATCAAGTGGTTGTGGGTTCAATATTCTCGTATGAACATTTGCGTGAGATATTTGCAGATAATATGGTGTGAGTTCTGTTTTTCTAAGAGATTAAAAAAGGGTTAATAACCTTTAAAGACTATCTTGTCGAGAATGGCGATTCTGCAGAATAACTAAAAATAACTCTTTTACATTAAAGTTGACATTTTATCTTTTTTAAGATTATGACCATATTATGACCATTTTACCCTTTCTAAATTTTTTCAAATACTTTTTTTCGAATTTTTTTCTAAAATATTTTTTGAATTTTTTTCTAAATATTTTTTTGAAATTTCAATTTTTTTCGAATTTCTTTTTTTTGAAATATTTTTCGAATGGTAAAATGGTCATAATACTTAAAAAAGACAAAAATATCAATTTTAATGTCTAAAAGAGTTATTTTTTTAGTTCGCTACACAGAACTGTCATTTTTGATAAATATAATGCTTTAAAAAATTATTAGCCCATTAAAAAGGGATAGTTTACAAAGTCGGATATGAAGCTAACCCGGAATATGCTTTTAGAGAGGAATAAACCCCAAGTTCTGAAACAATTTTTCGTCTTTCTCAGACTTCAAGAAACAATATAACAGTCGGTGAAAACGTTTAGTGCGCAAAATACAATAACCACAAAATTTTGGAATACTTGTCAATAAAATTTATTTCACGATTGCGATTACAAAATTTTGACTCAGGAATAACCAAGGTTGTAAAAATCGCTAGGCGCTAGTGAGGCGGTCGGGTAGGGCTTAGCGATTAATCGGTTAGATGGGGATTAATCGGATTGAAATTTTTATACACAAAATTGTAATATTAGATATTATATTATATTATATGTATGAGATAAAGATAGAAGATCAAAGCTCAAATATTTCAAGTTGCTCAAATATAAATATAATACGTAATTCTTCAAAGTTTAAACTCAAACATATATATTATTCGGTTTGTTGACCATTTTAAGCGATCTTTGACCGATTTTGTCTGATTCATCGGTTTGTTGACTCATTTTAAGCAATTTTTTCCCATTTTTAAGCAATTTTATTGACCCATTTTTAAGCGATCTTGTCTGATTAGACCGATTTTGTCCGATTAATTGGTTTGTTGACCGATTTTTAAGCTAGCTTTGACCAAACCGATTAAATAGGCCGATTATGATAAATCAATGCGCTTGGTGAGCGATCAATGATTATGCGAAGATTAATCGGTCGCCTGAACCGATTTTTACAACAGAGGGAATAACTGAGTAAATTAACGTGATCTTGTATTCCTCTGAATTAACAGAGTTGCAAATAAATTCAACACATATATATAACCTTGACTTCACAATATTTCTATTTACAAATATAGGAAAGTTTCCACAAAAGTATGTACATTTTCTTAGTTGTCACGAGAAGAGTATATATTACTTCAGATATCAATGTCCTTTTGCAAAAGACTCTTGTTAGAGTGTATATTGGCTCCACAGTGCATGTATCATTGTTTCAATCAATCTGTCTATAGTCAATAATATGTCCAAATTACATTTCACTCATAAAAATTTCGTGAAATGTATGGACCTGATGTAGTGTTTGAACGTGTGAGTGAGGGAAAAGAAATATACTAAAGATGATTTTTCTTATTAATTAAAGAGGATATATCCAAGCAGCTAATAAGGTGTATAATCTATAAAGGAGATTATTTTTACTGATATCAAGCTTTTTTCTCTTTAATTGGCCTTGGTGTAGCTTTAGGAAGTGAGTCTTAAGCTAGATGGACTGGTTTATGATTTATGTAAAGCTCTATGTAACTAATCTTCTCCTATCAGCCTCCCAGTGACTTACTACTAATAGTGGTCAATTTCTAATATTTATATACAATCAGTCGGTAAAAAAAATTGCATGCTGATAATATATCTCCTATATTACATTTATAGGTAGAAACAAGGTATCAGAAAAATTGTCACAAGTAGACTAAATATGGTTGGTGGTGTTGGAAATTAAGGTTGTTCATTGTTATTCACGTACTCGATATTGCTAAAATGCTTAACTAGTTCCTTTGTTCCAAATTTGCAAGTTAATAGCTGCTAATTTAATTAGTAAGTAGTAATGAACCGAAATCGATCTCTTTTACATCATATAGCAACAGAAACCATTGCAAAACTTTGTATTTGGTCACCACTACAACAAATGGTGTAATTATATATATGGATTAGAGCATATCTCCATGATTTCATGTGTGGCAAAACTAAAAGTACACGCATAAAAATAATGTGGCAAATCTTGGTTTCACAAAATACTTTACATAATTGAGCGTGGAGGAAATACTTAATTGCGACACTTGCAGGGACGGAGCCGGAATTTCAAGTTAAGAGGGGCCAATTTTTTTTTAATAATCACGACATCGTTTGAAGGAAAACGTACAAAACATGATAATCTAGAAAAATAGATGAAGAACTTACATCATTAGACTAAACTAAATGGCACAAAAGTAAATTATATCTTAGACTAAATTAACTGGCACAAAAGAAACTTGTATCTTTAAACTAAGTTAACAAGTACAAAAGACATAATCAATAAACATGTGAATTCTTATGACCATGAGCACTTGAGATTTACTTCTTTGTCATGAACTAAATAAGACTTCGAATAACCTTGAGCACTTGAGCTTCAATCCTTTGTCATGAACTAACCTGCAAGTGACGCAAAATAGTCAATATATAAAAGCATAAATGCTATGTTAATGATAAATAATAATCTTTAAGAGTAACAAGAAATTGTACCTTGCGCTTCTTCATCATGTGTGCACGTCGTTGTGATTTGGAGTAGAAATCGTCTATTATTTTCTCAATACAAAGGGTACCAACAATCTCCCGTTCAATGCTAAGAATCAAGCTACTCTTAAGGAAGTCATCACTCATGGTACTACGAAGTCTTGTTTTCACAAGTTTCATCTTTGAAAAAGCTCTTTCACATGTCGTAGTTGAGACAGGGAGAGTTAAAATGAGACGAATCAATCTATCAGTAAGAGGATACATTTCCGACTTCTCAGTTTTCTGCTCCTTTACACAACGCCGAAAGTGAACTAACATTCTTTAATTCTAGATCACTATCTAGCTCAAAATGTTGCAACTCAAGTTTGAACTCAATTCTCTCTTGTTCGGTAAAATCCAAAGGATAGTACTTTGAAACCAATTTACATATGTCATCGGCATTGAAAGATTTCTTTGGATCCAAAGTAACATTAAGACGAACAAGCTCCGAAATGGATTCACTAAATCTATTATTCAACTCTTGCAACTGACTATCAATAGCAACAATAAACACATCAACCCGATAATGATGCTCCACAGTCACATCATCTTTCTTATGACGAGACTATACTATATCTCTCGTAAGTCGACTCATATCGAGAACCGGAAGCTATATTTATCACAAAACAAACTACTTGATCCAAGTGACTCATCCATCATCCCTTAGTTTTGAATTAATATCTTTGTAGTGGAGACCAACGTCGATTGCATTGACAATATCTAGAGACTTATTTTGCAAAAATTGTAAAGCTTGTCCGTAATCTCCATTATTTTCTTCATAAGATGCAAAACAAGAATAAAATCAAATGATAATAAGTGTGTAAGAGCATATTTAGCGCCACCTTTTGAGAAGCGATGAGATCGTCCAAGACAAATGTCATTCAATACCACACGAGTTGGACCAAACAATCTCATCAAACTACAAATGGATTTGAAGTGTGAACTCCATCTTGTATCTCTAGGCCTTTGAATGTTTTGCATTTGATTAGCTTTTCTTCCACCCTCAAGTTCTCCTATTTCAGCTAGATGTGAAATTTCAGCAAGTTGAGCATCTTGTAATTGATCATTACACTTAGTTGATGCTTAAAAAATGTATGCACTTCATAAACATCTTTGGATGCCGCAACAAGAGCTAGTTGCAACTGATGAGCGAATCAATGTACATAATAAGCATACGGACATTCATTCAAAATCAATGCTTTTAGCCCATTCCAATTTCCACGCATATTACTAGTCTCCGCCATAACCTTGAGCTCGAATCTTGAACATCAAGTTTAAGATGAGATAAAAGATAATATCTCATTTTTAAAGTCGGTGCATTCAGATATTCGTATCTTTAACATGAACCAAGTCCAAAACCTTTTTGATGTACCCATTTCGGTCTACAAATCTCACCACAATATCCATTTCTCTTTCTTGGATTCATCTACTATTAAACAAAACTTTGCCGTCCCAATCTCATCTCGAATGGCTTCTTGTACCTTCATAGCAAACATTTGCAATACTTCTTTTGAATATCCGGTGAAGTATACTTGGCATTTTGAGGAGCCTTTTCTAACACAACTCTACCGACATCCTTGTTATATAAAGCAAGAAGTTTTACCAATTCGAGATAATTTTCTCGATTTAATGAAGTGGGTCGTTCATCGCCGCCCCTTAAAGGACATGTTTGTAACGTAAGCCACTTAGTGATAAACTTTGAGTTGTAGCATGTTGTCTATTATTTCTTGTTCCGTTTGTTTATCTATCACATTCTTTATGTGATAAACTTTGTTTTTCAAATCTTCTTAACATCTCACAGAAAAATTATAAGCCGAGGCAGGAGTCTTACCTTCATGACTGACGAAAGGACAATCTTTGCCACTATTAACCTTTCTACAACTACTAAAAACTTTAGCAATAAACGTATTTGATCCAGCTCTCCCAATAGGCTTCCTATCAACTGATGAACATTGTGACCATAACTGATGAACATTATGATTTTTTGGACAACTGATGAACATTATGATTTTTTTTGAATATCGATAAACTGATAAACAAAATTTAAGAGAACTGATGAATATTTTTTTTATTGATGAACAATACTAACTGATGAACAAGACTAATCGATGAACTGATGAACAACTAACAGATGAACATTACGATTTCTTTTAGACAATTGATGAACACTATAAAAAATAACTGCTGAACATTATGAAAAATAACTGATGAACGTTATTAAAAATAACTGATGAACAATATCAAAAATAACTGATGAACATTACTATTTATTTTTATTTTTTTTAAATACTGATGAAAAAGACTAAATAATAAATAAAAAATTCATTATTAGGTTGTTTTGTTCATCAGTTAGTGTCGGTTGTTTTTCAACTTGTTTTTGTTCATCAATTAGTGTCGATTGTTTTTCAACATGTTTTGTTTATCAATTATTGTTTTTTGTTGATCAGTTAGTGTCAATTATTATTCATCATGTTTTTATCATTAAATATTGTTCACCAATTTTTGTTCATCACAAGTATGTTTTATTCATCAGTTAATACTAACTGATGAACAAGGTTAACTAATGAATAAAAACTAACTGGTGATATTGATGAACACAAGTAAAATGGGAAGACATGTAATGAACAAAATCTTGTTTTGATGAACAGAAGTATGTCTTATTCATCAGTTAATATTATGCATCACCTCATCAGTCTTGAACAAGATAATTAATGAATAAAGACTAATTGATGAACAATATTAACTGATGAACAAGATTAACTGATGAACAAAGACTAACTGATGAACAAAGATTAACTGATGAACAAAACATACATTTTTTTAAGAAAATTAACGGTTAAAAAACCTCACTTTTTGAATCTTACTTTAATAAAATGATTAATAATGCTTTGTGGTAAAAAAAAGTTAGAGCATTTGATGCAATTTTAACACTAAAAATATAAGTTAGACATTTCATCAAACACCTTGTGTGCAACAAATATGAGTAAAAAGTCATCTTTAACGGGTGATATCTTACTCATATGACATGGGATTCGAGTAATTAAAAAATATGTGTAAAGAGTGAACGAAAATCTATAACTTTCATGTTTTAAGTTTTTCACGAATCGACATTCATGAGGGCAAAAAATAAGGATGAAAATGCTCAAAAAATAAAAAAAATTAACACGCATTTGATATATCAAAAATAAAATTTCGAAATTTTTAACAAAATTTATACCAAATTAAAGAGGATTAAATTTTATAAATTATGGTGAAATCGGTTTTTTCTAAAAGTTTTTCGTTTAAAAGATACATGCGTTTGAAATTTGAAGTGGAAAAAGAAAAACGAGTCAAAAGACCATATTACCCTGGACGGAATTTTATGTATAAATTAATATGGAAGACAACAATCACACTATGAATGGCTTTCTACACTTTTTAATTTTATCACACTTTGCAATAGATCCTACTACACGATTACTTTAACAATAATGCATATGTTTCTATACAATACTACACGATTGCTCTGAAAACCAGATATTTCCATTTTCCGTTGCAATAAAAAGGATTTAGCGATCACCGTTTTGGTCGTTCGTAATGCTATCTTTACAAGTCAAAACACACACCAAAAGGCTTTTGGTCTAGTGGCACGTGGATGACCCATTTGTGGATTGAAGTATAAGCTGATACATATGTGAGAAAATATGTGTAAGTTGTTTGGTGGTGTAGGTTAGAGCTGGCATAACAGATCCGACACGACACGACACGACACGAACCTGTTAAGGTAGAACACGAACACGACACGATAACAAATCATGTCATTTTTTTCTAACACGAACACGATACGAACATTAACAGGTTACACGACACGAACCTGTTAAGGGACCTGTTAACAAAAATACTAAATTTATACCAAATACATAACGAAACAATACCTGCACTTTCCATATCTAATGCCCAAAAGGTGAGCTAAAACAAAGTTACATGTACATCTTGAAAGTCTTACGTACGACGGTCTGGTTTACTACAAATTCTAATAAGATTTTACAGTACAAAGCAACATTATTCAAAGACATTTTTCTCGGGTTCTTCCTTCTTGGATCCCCTCTTTATACGGCAGATCGGTCCTTCTGTTTTCTCTTCATTCCTCCTTCCATATCCACAGATTGGACCTCATCAGATTCCATATCAACATTCTTTGAGCTATTTTTTTCCGGGTTAATTTCAACACACTTAGGATCCATCTACAATATAGAAGAAACAAGTAATATAATTAGAAAAAGAACATAACCTGATATGTACATATAAACTATTCTACACTTCAATACCACATGGAAAATAAATTGATTACATACCAGTTTGTGGATCGATTAAGAAACAGGGAATGGAGTTATGGAATGGAGTTAATATGAGAAAATGAGAAAAGAGGAAAGTGTTTTAATTAGAAAAGGAAATGAATATTTCTGGTAACGGGTTCTCCGGGAGCTTTCCGAGTCGATGGTTAATCGTCAAAACATTCGAGTTTGGATGTGAGTCGAACGCGCTAATGGATTTCTTCCTAGTCGGGTGTTTCATTGGGGTTACATAGTGTTAGCTTCTCGAGAATAAGCTAACCGGAAGCGTATTCAGGTCGTTAGTTCTGTCACCGCAAACTCACACCGAATCTTCGTGTTCTTGATGTGTCGATAATGAATTATCCGGTGAAACTCACGATATTGGGAAGTTTAGCACTGCGGTTGTTGAATATGTCTAATATGAGAAAATGAGAAAAGAGGAAAGTGTTTTAGGATTGGAGGCGCAGGGAATATGAGAAAAGAAAGAGGAAAGTGTTTTAGGGTTTATTTTTGAACATATATATATATAACCTCTTAACAGGTCTCTTAACGTGTCTTAACAGGTCCGGACCTGTTAAGATACGAAACCTGTTAATTTTATTCGTGTTTTAACAAGTCCGGACCTGTTAAGACACGAAACCTGTTAAGACCCCGACACGAAACCTGTTAGGAGCAGGTCGTGTCGTGTCGTGTTAACAGGTCCGTGTCGGAAATTGCCAGCTCTAGTGTAGGTTGTGACTATTTGCTTATTAAAAAAAGCCCTTAGGTTTTCTTTTGCTCAACCTTTCTGTTACATCTTATGATTTATTTATTAATTTTTTTTTTCAATTACTGGTTGGAAGTTAACAATATGCTTACATCATCTTCTTTACGTAAGTACATTCAAATAGTCGTCTAATAAGGATCTAACAACTCAATGCAAAAAACATAATGCATTAATTAGTTTACAATCAGGGTGAAAACTTTTATTGATGTATTAATATATCAACTGAATAACGAAATTACACAAACATAACAAAGTTTCTTAAACCGATGGCATTTAAAAGAAGAGTAAGAACGTTAAATTTAAAGCACACATAATTAAATATCAACTTATATCAAGCAGCCAAATTTCCAGAGACGTCAATCCAAAGTCGATCCTCCATTGATAATATGTTTGAAACATGACGCATCGTTGGTCTTTCTTGCGGGTTGGAGTTCAAACATGCCCTTGAAATAATCAAAACCGACTTAACTAGTTCCTCAAGTTGGCATGATGGTGGTTGTATCCGATTATCTCCTACATTGGCTGTCAACAGATAATCAGCAGACAATGTTGGTAGAGATGTTATGAGTTCTCCAGGATGCTTTCCCATGATCACTTCTAGTGCAACAACTCCAAAGCTATACACATCACATTTCTCAGTTGCCACCATTGTATAAGCAAGCTCTACATCGAAATAAACATGAGATAGAAAACATAGAATGTGTTATAATAAATTCATATAAATGCATAAGATAAATGAAGATGTAGAATAGACATCACATATTCACATATATGAAATAATTTTACCTGGTGCAATATAACCATATGTGCCTGCAATCGCCGTCCAATTGGACGAGTCAAGCTTTAAAAGCTTAGCTGTGCCAAAATCAGAGATATGTGCCTCATAATCAGCATCAAGAAGGATGTTGGCTCCTGAAATATCTCTATGAATTATAGGTGGTGAGCAATCGTGGTGCATATAAGCCAACCCATTCGCTATAGCCCTTACAATATTAACCCTTTTCAACCAATCTAATTCCTTCGCTATGATGTCCGCACTTAAGATTGATCTGAGACTTCCCTTTTCAAGGTATTCGTAGATCAAAAATGAGTGACGAGCATGGAAGCAATATCCATAGAGTTTCACAATGTTCCGATGCCTTATGTTTGTTAATGCTCTCACCTCATTAAGGAATCCTGCATGATCAACTTTCTCGGACGCTGAATGAAGCTTCTTGACAGCTACAATATTGTTGGGTTGTAGCTTGGCTTTATACACAACACCGTACCCTCCAGTACCAATACAATATGCATCATCGAAATCATTTGTCGCCTTCACGATTTCATCATGTACTGCGCGTCCATCAAAACTTGATATTGTGAAAAAATCATCACCTGCTTCGACCAATGGTTCCTCTGGAGAATTTTTCTTTGGCCTTCGATAAGCCATGAACCAGCACACGAATAAACCAAGTAAAAGTGTAATGAAAAGAGGGAGCATAATTACAAGGATGACCCTGTGATGATTGGGATTATTTTCTTTAATCCAACTTTGACTTTCACAGAGTTTCAATCCTGTAAAATTTCCACACAAACCTGGATTGCCTTGCAACATTACTGTGGACGCATTCGAAAAGATAGGGTAAGGGGGAACCAGACCTACAAGCTCATTGTAGGATAGGTTGATATCGATCCCGCTGGGCAGATACGAAAAATCTTTAGGAATAGAACCAGATAGACTATTGTGAGAAAGATCCATACTTGCCAAACTCACTAAACTTTGAAATGCAGATGGTATCTCATTTGTGAGTAAATTCCAGGATAAATCAAGTTTGGTAAGATGAATTAATCTACCAATCTCCGATGGGATTTTTTCAGTGAGCTTGTTATGACTAAGATTTAGGTAACTGATTTGTGCCCAGTCACTGATGTATATAGGTATTGGACCAGATAGTGTATTCTTGGATAGATCGAGTGCAAGGAGGCTGTGCAATGATCTAAGCTCTTGAGGTATAACACCTGAAAGTTTGTTATCACGCAAGGACAAATACAACATACCTTTCATCTTTCCAAACTCCTTTGGAATCTCACCAACCAAGTGATTTGAAGTTAGATCAAGCCTCTGTAGTTGACTTTTCCCGAACTCTGGCGGTATGCTACCACTGATGTTGTTATATCCCATCCCTAAATCTGTCAGGTTCTTGCATTTACTCCAGTTTTTAGACAGCTGCCCATGAAAATTGTTATGACTGACATCAAGGTAAACCAAGCTTGGATAAACCCCAAAGCTATTTGATATATCTCCATTGAATAGATTCCCATCAAATCTAGCTCTATTCAAGCTTTGACAGTTCTTCAAGCCTATCGGAATAGAGCCACTGAGTTGATTAAGGCTTAGAGATATATTTTGAAGCTTTCCACCCTGGCACAAATCTTCAGGCAATTGGCCAGACAATTGATTGTTGTCCATTTCTAGTTCTAACAAGTCTGGACTCCCCAATCCTTCTGGTATAGGACCAGATAACTTGTTCACGCGGAGATACAGATACTGAAGATGTCTAAGGTTTTTTAGCGATGAAGGAATAGAACCATTGAGCTTATTTTCGCTTAAATCCAAATCGGTGAGAGACTCTAAATTCCCTAACTCAATAGGAATGGGCCCGGAGAGTTGATTATCGTACAAATGAAGGAGACTTAAAGACTTCAAAACACCCAGCGATGAAGGAATTAAGCCAGAAAGATTGTTTGAAAAGAGGCTTAAGCTCTCAAGCGAGAGCATGCTTCCCATTTCATGCGGGATTGAACCATTTAATGTGTTATTGAAAAGATGCAAGACCATTAACTTGCTCAGTTTACCAACGGTAGGTGGAATTGGACCTTCAAGAAAATTACTGGTAATATACACTTTCAAAAGATTGGCTAGTTGTCCAAACTCAGGCGGAATTTGACCAGTGAGTTTATTATCGTCAAGAATAAGATAAGCCAACTTTCTCAAGTTCCCTAATGTAGTAGGCAATTCTCCTTGAAGAGAATTGCTATACAAGGTAAGCTCAAAGAGAGAGGTTAGTTGACCAATCTCTCGTGGTATAGAACCATTGAAATGATTTTCATTGAAGTGAAGGGTCTCAAGATTAGCTAACATTCCTATTTCTGGTGGGATTGTACCAGAAAACTGATTCGCTGAAAAATCGAGATAGACAAGTTTGGACAATAGTCCAATTTCTGGTGGGATGGGACCAAAGAAGTTGTTTACACTAAGCTCAAAATGGGTAAGATTGTGTAGAATAGAGAATGGGAACTCGTGAAGCGTACCGTTTAACTCAGACGTCGTGAGGTTTAACCTGTAAATGCTCCCATCAGAATTGCAAACAATGCCGAACCAAGAAGGACACGGAGCAGTTGGACTAGAATTCATTGGACGGGGTGTCCAAGAAGATACAATCTGGGAGTTGTTTGGAATTTGAAGGCTTGCTTTCCATTTTAGAAGAGCAGTTTCTTCCTTCAGAGAAGCAGAAGCAAAGTTTGGTAAGAATGAGAGTGCAATGAGTAGTAGAGCTAGAGATAATAGTGAGAAGTTTGAAGAAGACATTATTTGCTTTTGCATGATGTTTTGAAGAAAAGGGATTGTGTGTCCTGATTTATACTCGCATCTTATAGAAAATGCTAAGGCAGTGTCATTATTTTCCACAAGGAGTGTGTTTTACTTGAGAAATAAACGTTTTAGGGGAACAACTTATTAAAACCTAATATTAAGACCACCTATTATTTGTAAATGTGATGAACAGTGAAAGTATGCACTTGTACCAGTATGTCCCAGAATCCAACTTGTTTAGTTATTACGGAATTAAACCATATTAATTTTCAAAAAGAGCTTGATCTAATATATTTTAAGATTTTAATCTATACTCTTGTACTGTTTTATAATATAATGCATTTACAATGTAAGTTCCACTAAAAATTAAGATAAAGAGGTGTGATATTAACTATCTATCTATCTCATTTTCGCAAATGATAGGGAGCCACATCATAAAGTGACACGAGTCACTTATCAATAAAAAAATAACCTTTATTTTTAAATCGAAATTTCTTTTAATCTATTTATTTTCTAATATCTAATTTCACCATATTTTATAAAAATTTGTGCTCTTTAATTATTCAATATATATTTTAATATATTTTTATGAATTTTTAGTTTTTACATATTTAGTGGGCCGGGTTTATTGTATTTTAATTCAAAAATTTTACGACTTATAACTTTAATTTGAATCAATACAAACTTGATTCGTCAAAATTGTTAAGTTTTTGAAGGAGTGTTTGACGGATAAGAGTGTGTGAGAGTCTTTGTACATGCGCGAATGATGATGCATGTCAATGTGATGTTGCAAGAAAGCTATGGAAAACCAAACAAACACATACAATGAACAGGTACATATACATTCGGAGTATCATGAAACGAATTTGCTAAACGGGTAGAGCATTACGGAGAGAGCTGGGTTTGCAATTCATTCACTATATTTATAATCTAACTATATTTATTACCGTCGCATATAAGCTATATATGCGCAGGTATCCAACTAGTGATAAGAATAACTGCTAGCAAAACACCGGGTCCTGACGGGTTTACATTTAAATTCATCAAACATTACTGGGACTCAATTGGTAAAGATTTCATTGAAATGGTTAAGCGTTTTGAAATTGATGGTCTCATTCCAAAGGGCTGTAACTCCTCTTTCATCACTTTAATCCCCAAAACAAATGACCCAACAGACATTAATGAGTATAGACCCATTAGCCTCATTGGATGTCAATACAAAGTAATTGCCAAAGTCCTTGCAAATAGACTACAACAGGTGGTTCATTCGGTTGTAAGTGAAGTTCAAACGGCATACTTAAAAGGAAGACAAATCATCGATGGTCCTCTTATGGTGAACGAAATCATTTCTTGGGCTACTAAAAGAAAGATGTTTTTCTTTTTAAGGTCGACTTTGAAAAAGCATTTGACTCGCTTGACGGAAATTTTTAGATCATACAATGGAGCAAATGGGGTTTAGCAACAAATGGAGGAAATGGATTCATGGTTGTCTAAATTCAAAGATACACCTCGGTTCTTGTAAATGGATCACCGACAAAAGAGTTCAAAATTCAAAAGGATTACGCCAAGGTGATCCTCTCACCATTCCTCTTCATTATTGCAATGGAAGCTCTCCATGTCACACTTCAAGAAGCAAAATCAAAAATTATTTGAAGGGGTCAGTGGGTTTTAATGATGTCGATATCTCCCACCTACAATATGCGGATGATGCTCTTATTTTGGGTAAATGGTCTATGAAAATGCAAAAATCTTTGTAGAATCTTGAGATGTTTCACATGTCATCCGGTTTAAAGGTAAACTTCAAAAAGTAAACTTTTCGGTGTTGGTGTGACACTCAATGAAACGGAAAGAATTTCTTCTATACTATCTTGCAAACCATCCACTTCCTTGTGTCTATCTTGGCCTTCAATTGGTGCCAATATGAATAAAGTGGCCAATTGGAAACCGATTGTTGAAAAATTTCATAAAAGACTTAATTCTTGGAAAGCAAGAACCCTCTCATATGGTGGTAGACTCACTCTTATTAAATCGGTCCTTGGTGCTCTTGGTACGACATTTCTCATTGTTTAAGGTTCCAAAAGGTGTGATCACCACCTTGAAAGATTAAGGCGTAACTTCTTTCGGGGTGGTTCAATAGACTCAAACAAGTTACCTCGATTGCTTGGAAGAAAGTTTGCTCTTCTAAGAGTTGTGGAGGTCTTGGTATTGGTAGCCTTTATGCTTCCAACATTGCGATGGTGACAAAATGGTGGTGGAGATTTCATAAAGAACCGAGTTCGCTTTGGAGACAAGTTATAGTTTCCATCCATGGTGATCATGAGGCATAGGTAATGAGTTAAACAACAATCGAGGCCGCCTTCAAGCACATGGAATTCAATTCGAGACTTAAACAATCATCCGGAAAGTGTTAATATTAACCTACATTCGACTTTTGTTCGTAAAGTTGGAGATGGTCATTCTTTGACTTCGAACGAGCACCGGATAGTGATTGCAATCTTCAAACAACATATCCTAGGCTTTACATGCCGGAAAACGACAAGCATCGTAAGATTTATGAAAGGTCACTTTTTGATGGGGTTCAAACGACAAACTGGATTGAGACGGCCCATTGGGATGGGCACTGAAGTCAACAACTCACGGTGCTTATCCAACTTAGAGACTTAAACCTATCTAATGCCACCGATACTTGGAACTACACTCGATCCATCCCTTTGTTCTCTGTCTCATCCTTCAGACGCCATGTTGAAAGTTCGTGCTTGCCATCATCTCTTGATCCAAGAAGTGGAACAAACATCTTCCCATTAAGGTTAACATCCATTCTTGGAGACTATGTATGGATCGACTACCACAAGTGGTCAATTTAGATAAAAAGGAATCGATCTTGATTACGTAAGATGTCCGGTATGTGATGGCGACATCGAAACAACAAAGCATTTGTTCATCGAATGCCCGTGGTCGCCGAGTTGTGGGAATTGGTCTCGGCTTGGTGGGATGTTGGAGATTATCCTAGAGATATTCAAGGCTTATCTTCATGGGGTGATTCGATGAACTTAAACAACTTTTCGAAGGTCGCTTTGATGTTGTTATCCAAACAACATTATGGATCTTATGGAGATATAGGAATAGAGTTTGCTTTGATGCTAAACCCCCGCGGAAGGACACTCTAGGTGAAGAGATCAAAGTTCTTTCCCATTCTTGGATCCTCCATAGGCATAAAAAGGCAAATCCTACTTGGTTTGAGTGGATTTGCAATCCTAATCATGCTTGTACAAACTATTTGTAATCTTTATTGTTGTTTATTTCGTTTCTAGTTTCTTACTAGAACGTCATATAGTTATATATAAAAATGCCGTTCAAAAAAAAAAAAGAATAACTGCTAGCACTAAAATCACAAGAAAGTAATTAAAGTCAATGTCTGGAAGACTGGAACGTCAAACATTGTAATGAAGAGTGTGTTTTAGTTTAGAAGTCAATGTCTGTTACCAAATTAGTATAATTGGGGTATTCTTGACTCTACAATAAATTATACCGTCAATTTACATTTTCCAAGTTGCAGGTCCTTCATTACTCATTAGAATTCAAAAACTGAATGAAGATGGTGCGCGCATTCCTTGAACGTGAACGATGGTTTAAAAGATGGGAAACAAATATTAAAAAAATAAAAATAGAAGGGTGTTGATGGAATCATTCTCTACAAACCTAGGCTACTGTGACGATCGAAATCCATTGCAAATATGTTGCGTCTAACCAAGTGGAACGGATTGGCAATGGATTCAAACTATCACAAAAGGCTCCATGTAAATTTTCTTTGCAATGAATTGCAACAGGCCAAAGAAAAAAATGTAACGGTTTTTGCAACGGAAATAATTTGTTGGAAAATAGGACTACCCGAAGACATTTCAAACGTAAAATTTTGTAAACATATGATTTGCAACGGATTTTACAATTGTAACTTTTTGTAATGGATTGGCAACGTATTTACAATGATAAAATATGAAAAAATTTAATAAAGTTTGTATAGCTAAATGTTTACCACATGTTTTGCAACGGTAAACCTTTTCCAGTCAATTTTTGATAAATTTAATTGTCTGCAATGGAATTTCCAAAAAAGATATGATTAGCTTCTTTTTATTTAATTTTGATGTGTTGTTACAAGCCTGTTGAAAATTATCAAATATTTACAACGGATTTATGATGGAAATTAAAAGTTATTTGTTATATATATAAATTTAATATTCCATTACATATGTGGTGTAATTATTAAATGTTCGTATCAGAGAATTTTAATGTGTTGTTGCAAATTATGTTACAAATCTTGTAAATTTTTAAAGGAATTACAATGGGAATTTTTAACAAAAATAAATAAATATAAAAGGAACTAATTTCTTTTTGCAACGGATTTCAAACCCTTTTTTTAAGTCGTTGCTAATCGGTTGGTATTCCGTTGCAAACAAAGTAGCAGATTTGCAACGAAAGTTTTCTATTGCATCAGCATGTTTGTGTAGTAGTGATCTCTTTCTTATTTTTCTCCTCCTCGTGAATTAACCTAAATACTAACACACGGAACTTAACTATCATATGTATCAGTTTTTAAATTAAATTGCAATAACCGTAGTTTATCACATTTGATATTAATCATTTTTGTCATAAACTCTTGGCAAGTATCATTACTATGAGGTCAATTTCTTGCACTTTAGTTTAGTGTACTAGTTTAAGACCCGTGTAATACATGCGTTGTTTAAAAGTTTGAAAATAAAACACGCGTGTATAAAAATTCATCTAGTTATTTGGTTTTGTCAATAGTTTCTATGGTTTTTATGTGTTAGTTGTTATGGAATTTTGTTAGATTCTATTTGGGCTCAAGCCCGGTTCTAATCTATTATATTTATTTGTATATTATGTATCGGTTTCACAATAATGCAATACACAGATTTACCACACTTACATGGTATCAGTTGCCTAAACCGATCCATAAACCCTAAACACTAAAACACCGATTCCTCTAAACCCTACCCTTTCTATGTATCGCTTTTTATCGTTTTAGTTCAAGTCGATCGTTGTTTTGCTTGTTAACCAGTCGACACAATTTGGTTGGTTATAGCGACCGTTGGTTCACGTTGATAACCAGTCGCTTATTTACCTTGTTTTCAGTCAATCGTTGGTGTGGGATTACTCACCAGTTTCCTGAGTTATAAACCCTAATAAAACAACGTCATTGTTTACTACAAACCCTAATAACCCTCCTTTTTGCGGTATTCATTCACTGTTAACGACACCATGATTGGACCTCCCTCTTCTCCACAAGTGATTTTGCTTTCTGATAAACTCATGACAATCCACAACCTCAATCTTGTTCCCGTTAAGTTGGATGTTGACGAGATGAACTAATCGTCTTGGGTTTACTTCTTCAAAAACCTTTGTAAAGGATATAGTATTTTAGACAATATTTTGGGCATCGGTGAAGCAACAATAACTACTTCGCCTCCCCCAGATGCGGAATGGTTAAAGATCGATGCCATAGTTCTTTCATGGATCTTCATCACTATGTCCACCACTCTTAAACAAAGACTCGTTGTTGAGGGTCCTCAATCGGCTAAGAAAGCTTGGGATCTTATTGCCGAAATTTTTCATGATAACAAGTGTACTCGCTATGTTGCATTGAAAGCGGAACTACATTCTTTTAAGCTTGGTGATTCGAATATTGATGCATATTTCTGTAAGATTAAATCAATTGACATTATTTTGACTAGTCTTCGGTCACCTATGAATAATGATAACGTGGTTACCTTTGCTCTCGAGGGCTTGCCCGATAATTATGACAATATCTCTACTATTATTGCTCACCGGGAACCCTTCCCGAGCCTCAAAACGCTTAATTCCATGCTTACTACAGAAGAGATGAGGTTAAATTCTAGGGCTTAAGCTACGCTATTGAATCTACTTCTGCCTCTCCTATGGTTTTATTGGCTAATTCCGGTAATAATAATCGTTGTTCTAATGTTGCTTCGGAAAAGGTAAATAAACCTTGCTTTAATTTTAATAAAGGCTTATGTCATTTTGGTGAGCATTGTAAATTTATACATGATGGGGTACATGGTAATCCTTCGCTTTGGTCCACTAATAATCATACTCGCTCTACCTCGACCACTCCTAGTATGGCACCCCAATAAATGATGGATTTGATTAACACTCAACAAGCTCTTTTGGCTAAGCTTGGTTGTGGTACTACTATTGGTATGGCACTGGTCAATTCACACATTGGGAATTCTCAACAATGCCATCCAGTGGCTTTGAATACTATGATGGGCATGTTCCCACGATTGCTAATTTACATAGCCAACCAGGTTTTGGGCCATTACCTTTTGTTTCACAGACCACTAACATGGGCCGTATTACTCAGCACAAGAACTCGGGTCAGCCCGGTCAACCGGGTCAGTCAGGTTCGCATGGGCATCCGGTTCAATTTTGGTCAACCGGGCCAGCAGGTGAATTTGGGACAGGTGAGTCAACCTTTGAGCCAACTATCGGGACATGAAACAACACTACCACATGATTTTAATGCCATGACACTTCAGGATCCTAGTTTGGGCAATTAGAATATGGACACATGTGCGAGCTCTCATCTTAATGATTATGTTACTAGTTTTAGTGATGTTTTTAATATGTGCATTTATCCGTCTGGCTCGGTTGGTGACGGTTATACAATACTCGTTATTAACTCGGGACATAGTATTTTTCCTACATGTCATCGACCTCTTCATTTAAATAATGTTCTTATTACTCCTAATATTTTTAATAATCTTATTTATGTTCGTTAGTTTGTTCGTTATAATAGTTTTACTGTTGATTTTGACGTTTTTGGTTTTTCTTTTAAGGATTTCCTGACTCGTCGCGTTCTATTTACCCGGTTAGAAACCTTCCACCATTCCTCATGATTTTCTCACAAGTTAGTATATGTAGCACCAACATCTTGGACATCCAGGAAGTGAAGTGTTACGTCGTGTTCTTTCTAGTACTTCAACTTCGTGTAATAAAGAGAAACCTCCCAATCTTTGTCATGCTTTTCAGCTTGGCAAACACGCGAGGCTTCCATTTGTTAGCTCTAGCACTTTGGTTAAGTCTTGTTTTGATTTCGTTCACTCATATTTATGGACTTCTTTCATTCCGAGTCTTTCAGATTTTAAATACTATGTTTTATTCTTGGATCATTATTCGCAATTTGTTTTGGTTTATCCATTAGTTACTAAATCTGATGTCTTGTCTAAATATTTGTTATTTCGTAACTTTGTTAACACTCAATTTAAGTGTGAAATAAGTTCGTTTCAGTGTGATCACGGTGGTGAATTTGACAACCACGCCTATTATAAGCTTGTCCAAAAACCTCCCAACAAAACGGTAAGTCTGAACGGATGATACGCACCATCAACAATCGTATTCGTACCTTACTTTTTCAAGCCTACTTAACTCATATTTTTTAGGTTGAAGCACTTAATATGGCCGTCTACCTGTTAAATATTTTACCCTCATGTGCATCTAACAATGAAATACCTTATACCCGCCTATTTGGTACCACACCCGACTATAGCCTCTTACGTACTTTTGGGTGTCTTTGTTACCCTCATCTCAATACAACTCAAAAACTTTAACGTCGTGTTACACCATCCATATTTTTAGGGCATGCGTCCAATCACCATGGATATTATTGTCTTGACCTCAATACCAAAAAAATTATTATTTCCCGTCACGTTACATTTAATGAGGCGGTTTTTTATTTTGGTTCTATGGCACCCACCTTGCCTCCCAATTATACCTTTTTGGATGAGCCGACTCCCATTATTTCTCAAATAATACACTTTTCCCCTATCACAACCAATACTCACCTTTCGGCTCCTCCTGTTGTTGAACCCAACTAGCCGGTTTCCCCTGATTCGGCCCAATAGCACCTAGAGCCGAATAACCAAATGAATCCTAATACGCCATATCCCCCTACACCTCCAACATAATCAACTTCATCCACTTCAAATACTGATCCCCAGTTACCACCAACCCCGAATCCAGTTTATGTTCATCCCATGGTCACACGTTTTTGTGTCGGGACTAACCATCCTACTGAACATCTTAGTTTTCCTATGACCACTATTTATCCTTTACCAAAGTCGTATAATGATGCTTTTAACAATCTAAATTGGCAAAATGTTATGAATGATGAATATACTACACTTATTAAAAATAAAACCTGGACTCTAGTGCCCCGACACAAGAATTCAAATATTGTTCGTTGTATGTGGTTGTTTCGCCATAATTATTTAGGAGATGGCACTCTTAGTCGCTACAAGGCTCGTCTTGTAGCAAATGGTAGTACAGTTAGAGGTATTGATGGATGAGATCTTTAGTCCGTTGTCAAACCGGAACCATTCGACGGCTCTTAGTTTGGCTACTTCTACATTGGCCTTTTCATCACTTGATGTCAAGAATGCCTTCTTACATGGTGATCTATCTGAGATAGTTTACATGCATCAGCCTCCTGGGTTTCTGGATTTTGCGCACCCTGATTGTGTTTGTTTATTACAATGGTCTCTTTATGGTCTTAAGCAGGCCCCTTAGCCTTGGTTTCAGTGATTTTCAGCTTATATTACTCGTGTTAGGTTTACTCATAGTCGCTGCGACTCATCATTGTTTATTTACAGACAGAGGACTAACACTGCTTATTTATTACTGTATGTTGATGATATTGTTCTCACTACTTCTTCCAAGCTTTTGTTACAGCAGATCATTTCTTCCACGCATAAGGAATTTTCTATGATAGATCATGGTTACCTTTATTATTTTCTGGGTATTTATGTTACACGGGATTCTTCAAGGATGTTCTTGTCTCGGCGTAAGTATGCTGCTGAGATTCTTGAGCGGGCACATATGTAGAACTGCAATCCCAATCGGACTTCTATGGACACTGAGTCTAAACTGGGTGATGATGGTGATCCGGTCTCTGATCTGACTTTATATCAGAGTCTTGGGGTTGCTTTTCAGTATCCTAGATCACTTGTCCGGATATTTCTTATGTTGTGTAGCAGGTTTGTTTACATATGCATGATCCTCAGGAGCCTCATTTCTCGGCTCTTATTTCATGGTACTTTAGATCATGTATTATAGTTATTTTCATCTTCTACTACATCTTTAGTTGCTTATTCAGATGCGGATTGGGCGGGTTGTCGTACTATTCGAAGATCGACTTCTGGTTATTGTGTTTTTCTTGGCAACAACTTACTCTCTTGGTCCTCTAAGCGTCAATCGACGCTTTCTCGTTCAAGTGCTGAGGCAGAGTATCGTGGTGTTGCCAATGGCCCAATGCTATTGCTGAGACTTATTGGTTGAGGAATCTTCTATGTGAGTTGCATACTCCTTTGTATTCCGCTACGCTTGTTTATTGTGATTATGTTAGTTTCATTTATTTGTCTTCCAATCATGTTCAGTATCAATGTACGAAGCATATTGAGATAGATATTCATTTTGTTTGTGATTTGGTTGCTGACGGCCATGTTTGGCCAAGGGGTTGTCTTCTTCGTTGTTTGAAGAGTTTCGCTCCAGCTTGAGTGTCCGATGTCCTCCCGCATAAACTGCGGTAAAGTGTTAGTTGTTATGAAGTTGTATTATATTCTATTTGGGCTCAAGCCCAGTTCTACACTAATCTATGTATTTTTATATTATGTATCGGTTTCACAAAAATGCAATACACAGATTTACCACACTTACGGTATGGACCATAAACAAAAATCATAGCATAACATCGATTTTCTAAAGAAATGTTATTTAAATATGCAGAATGTACTCTATCATCATAAAGAGCTACACATGTAAACAATATTAGATCTCTATGAGACCTACAACTATAAGCATGATGTTCGAATCTATTGGGTACTCACGCAAACACATTCTGATTGTTTTTAATGTACTTTTATTATAAAATTAAACAAAAAGTGGATGTTACACAATTAACTTTATATTTAGCCATTGTCAATATTTTTGCTATTTTTTATAACTTCGAATGTTTATAAGGGAGGAGGGAGTGGTCTCGGGTAAGAGATTCGGGTACCCTTACCCGAGCGGTAACACCGCCGCCACCACCTAGGGTAGCAAAATCGGGTATGAAAATCGTGATACGAAGCCGAGTGTTTCAAGTGGACATGCATACCAAAAGTCAATTGCTGCCACACTTTATGTATTAAAAAAAATCGGGTACCAGGTAACCACTCCCTCCACATAGGGTAGTATTAGGGTAAAATTTGGTAGTTTTGAGTTGAAATGTTTTTATTGGATAGAGGTGATGTGGCACCTAGGGTATTCGGTGACCACTCCCCCCTCCCTAATAACATAACTAAGAGCACCAATTCCAACTTAATGGATTGAGTAGAAATTGCATTTCTAGGTAAATTATGCTTACTTTTTTAAGAAGAGAAACAACTACATTGGGGAAACATAAATAATTCATGCACAAAGAAACAATATTCAGGCTGCAAGTCAAGAAACTACTTAGCATTAATTAAAGGAAAATTCTCAAACGCCCCTACCAACTCAACTTTATTACCCCAAATCCCCATTTTTTCACTTCAAAATGACCCATGGCAAGCTCTCTCATGGGCAACTCTATCAAATATTTGGGCACGTTGTCTTACAAAGTACAAATCTAACACTTTAATCGTTGGGCAACTTTGACCTAATATATCGGGAACAATGACTTTTTGTCTTTTAGTGAAAAAGCAAAATTTTATTTTAAATACAAATAAGTTGGGCAACTTGACCCCCACATATGTCTTTTAGGCAACTCTCTTTAAATACCACTCTATACCATACCAATACACATTTTAATAAACCAAATTACACATCCCAAATAATTATTTATTCTCGTAATACACCTAAATACACCTAAATACAAAACAAAAATTACCCAAATCATCCCACACACACTCTTGCCACCACACACACCTTCCCTCTCATAGGCAAAAATCATCGCAAGTTGAAACACATATCCTTCCTCTCAAACTCGATAATCCAACGCCCTAATCCCACGACGCATATTCAGTACATTCAAATCAATCCGACGATATTCGACAATCAATCGATGTTCTTCAACATCTCAAGAATCCAACCACTAACATGTTTGATGCAAAGCTAACGGTCGATCTAGATTAGAACATATTGCTACTATTAAAGGTGCATTGAATGAATAGAACCAAATTGTTTAGAGAAACTGTCTTTGGCCCTTGGTTAGATTTTCCTAAGTATTCCCCTGACAACCACTTATACCATTATTTATATCAAAATACAGTTGAGGTGTCAAAAGTTAGTGATTGTTGTCCACCTTTAACTTTTGTACTAGGTGATAATGTTTTTGATTTTGGCCGTGAACAATTTAGTCTTCTAAGCGGGTTTCGTTTAGGACCGATAGATAAAGTGAAAGTGACCACGGCCATGTTGTTAAGGGTTTAACATATAGTCCTTTTTGATCGGTTGTTTCGGAAAAAAAAACTAAGAACAAAAAGTTAAGGGTGATGGCCTTTTGGCGTTGGTAAAGTCGGCGGAAAGGTCTTGTGAGGGTTGCTTTGTTGGTGATTGCAACATTTGTATTTATTGGTCGGGAAGGAAGGTTTAATGTTCGACCATTTGCTAAGGAATGTTGAGGATTTTGTGTATGGAATGAGTATCCATGGGCGAATACATGTGGGCTCATCTTTATAAAAGAACGGTGAATGTTGTTCCTAGGCATCTTGAGGCAGAATCAAAGAAGCCCGTTCCAAAAGATCCAAAAAAGAACAAACATACACTCTGTATGGATTTACATGGGTGTTGAAGGTTAGATTTTACTTGTAACATACATTATTTGTGCTTGTATATATTCTGATGGTTAATCTAAATAATGTGTTGGCATTGTTCATTAGGCATTGGCTTGGTTTCCTAGGCATTGTTCTGTAGTGAGTGTAAGTGTTTGTGTAGATTTAAGGATGTTATGGTTGATGGTTTCGCACTAGATAAATACATAGAAACGATTTGTAAACGGTTGGTTGAAACCACTGACAATGTGTCTTCATCCACTGCTAGTTCAGAAGAACCCACTGCTGCAACAACACGTTATGTAATTGTATCCCTTGTTACTAAATGCTATCCTAACCACTGCAACCATAATCACAACCACTATAATCACAATCACTAACTCTTAATTCGATGTATTTGTTTTTTCAGATTTGGATTATGGAGACATTCCCAAACAGCTCCCAGTTTTGGACCAAAGACCCAGAGAAGATCCTACGTTGTCTAGCTTGGTCAAAAGTAAAAACTTTGAAAAAAACATTACACAATTTTATTTGATCCGGTAGTAAAAACCCAAAATTAGTTTACCGTTGTATGTTTTTATTGCATTTAGCATATCGACTTATCTCCTTTGTTATTTAGGCTTTCGAGACCACTCTGAGAAGATTGTACCAAAGAAATGCCGAGCTGGGTTATCCGTGGTACATTCGCGAGTATGGAGTACATCCGTCAACTAGATTCCCAACTTGTTGAAAGAAGAGAAGAGTTGGTGACCAAGCGATGGTGGAAGAAGGAAACTATGGCTGGTGTGGATGTATGCGGTGGAATTCAAGCGATTTAAATGTCCTTTACATGTGGCCGATGAAGTAGTTACATAAGGTCAAACGTCTAGTGTCAATGACAAAGTTGAAGAAGAGAATGTTGTTGGGTTTGGTGAAATGTTGAATAAGAATGAGCACGAGAAGGTTGAAGATGTTGTAGCGAGTAATGTTGAGGTTGCGAGATGGGATCAAATGTGACAAAGCGGAATCGTCACATACCTTAGATAAAGATCACTTCGTGTCGAGCTTAAATCCCTTAAGTCCGGGGTGGGTAGTATAGAAGAACGTGTAGGAGTAGTTGGTGTATCACTGACTCTTATGTGAGTTACAGTAGAAAAGAGAATTGTGGTAATTGAGGAAGCTTTAGGAATAAAGTCACAAGATGATGTTGGTGAGATTAAGGTAAAAGTCATTATTTGAATTTTGTTACTTCATTCCACCAAAATGGTCTCTTTGAGTGCCTAAGTAAGTTCACTTTTTACGGTGGATAGTGTTGATGCCAACAAACCGCTGGCTACTTCGATGAACACACCCCAATCGGGACCAACGAGGATCCGATGACAAGCGAACACGTTATATACCGATTCGATGAGTTTAGACTATGACCCAAGTTATTAAAGCGCTTTATCGGGAGGTCACGGCGATGCTCATCATTCCAACAATATAATGCGGTGGTTAACAAATTTGATTGTCTTTGCCTTACCAAATTTGAATGATGAGTTCTCGGACATTGCTACGATGGGTTTGATCCAACTCCCACGTTGACGCATATATATATATATATATTGTTTTTTTCCTTCTTTACTTTTTCTATTTCAATATTAAACCCACATACCCTTTATCTAGGAATCGATGGATGTGAATGGTGCGGAAAAAGAAAATGACGGAATAAGGGTAAAGAAATTGTTGTGTGTGACCACCTCTTTTGTGGGAATGGTTTGTGCGGTTTACTCTTACATTGTTAGAACGGTGGTGCGTGCGGGGGCTTTACGGTGAACAACGTTTATGATCCCGCTGCAAGTGCCGCTAAGTAGACACATTGGATATGGAGGTTGAGGAAGCGGCTATGGAAGGGCGGATACACAACTGTTGAAGTGATATGCCTTGATTATGAGGATGGGCGGGATGTTGTCAAGGTACATTTAATTATCTTATCATTTGTTAACAAAAATGATGCATAATAGTAGTACAATCCTGCAGCGAGACATGGCAAAAATAAGGCGAGCAAAGACATTATTAGCGACAAACAAGTCCACCTTTTATTTGATTACTATATACATTAAGAGGTGAGATCTATGCAAAACCAATGTTATCCAAAGAACAAATGAGAAGATCTCAACCATCCAATCTTCTTTCATCCAATTGTCCACAATCCATCTGATAATTAAAAGGAAGGGCATATTTGTAAAATCACATGTTACAATAAAAGCAAAAAATAATCCCAAATCCACTCATTCAACAAACCACTTTCTCTCTCATCAAAAAACCCAATTCCAGATCTAATCTCCATCTCGCCGGATCTCATCTCCATCTCGTCGGATCTCATCTCCATCTCGCCATAATCAATTGAAACAACGCCGGAATAATGAAACCACCGCCGGATTCATTGAAGCCGCCGCCGGAATCATTGAAACCACCATCAAACCAACTGGATTCTTCATCAAATCCGCGACATCGACATCAAAACCATCGAATCGTCATCGAACTTCGCGGATTCGTCATCAACCGCGGAATCGTCAACAAATCCGGATTCATCAACAAACCGATTGACATAGATGATGTGGTTACATATGATGTAGATGATGTCACATGTATGATGATGTAGATGAAGTACTCACATAAGTTGATATAAAGGAACATGATGGTAAAATCCCTTGGGAATCTGATTTTGTTGATTAATGGGATTCATAGATGAATCCCATGGGATTCATGTATATTCATTGAATCATGAATCCCATGGGATTCATGGATGAATCCCTCTGATTCTGATTTTGTTGTTTAATGGTAAACTAAAAAAGATACTTAAATTCATTTGAGATCCCATGGGATTCATGGATGAATCCCATGTGATTCACAGTGAATCCCATGTGATTCACAGTGAATCCCAAGGGATTCATACACAATCCCATGGGATTCTTTATGAAATCCCATAGGATTCATGCAGAATCCCATGGGATTCTTTATGAAATCCATAGGATTAATGCAGAATCCCATGGGATTTCATAAAAATCCCATAGGATTCATACATGAAGCTATAGATATGTATACAGAATCCCATAGGATTCATACTTGAGTTATCTTAATCCCAATCGCTTTTATACTGATTCTATAAAATCACCAAGACCAACATTATATGAACACCGAGACACGAGGCGGATCAAGATATGGAAGCCTCATGTACAAGAAGGAATTCTCAGAGGGAAAATACTATGAAACATTAGATGAAACTCGTGAGATCATTGTGAGTCCCATGGATTCATTGTAAATCCCATGGGATTCATTGAAAGACTTGTAATATATAACTTGAATGATGTTGAATCCCATGGATTCATTGTAAATCCCATGGATTCTTTATGAACCCATGGGATTCAATGTAAATCCCATGGGATTCTTATTTTTATTTTTTTGTATAACATGTTTTTAAAATATTTTTTATATAACAGTTGTAAAGCTCGATAAGGTTAGAATTGGATGTCATTTCGGAAAATACAAGCTAGTTCAGCTTTATTGCAAAACACAACCATATGCTCATACCAAAGAGTACAAACATTTTACCAAAAGCAAAGAAGAATGACACAAGCGTAAAAAATGTTTGTTGTTAAAGCAAAAGAACAAGATTGGTCCAACACGGGCTCAATAACTTGCTAACGAGTAATGAAGGCGTGGTATGAATATGTTCATGGGACGATTCATGATTTTAAAAAACTTGCAGACCCTTACTAATAATCTAATCCAAACACCGTTGAAACCAAGATCCGGACTCAACTAGGGTATAATAACAATGATTGAATAGATGCACAGCGGATAATAATTAACACAATCAAAGTTACCAACAAGGTTTTTCTTATTAAAACAATGATCCTCTATGGATCTTTTTCACTCTCTCTCAAGAGATGTTTTCCTGGAATGTTTTTCTCCAGAGGTTTCTAATGTTCAAGTGTCTAATACAAAAGACATCCGTTCCTTTTATACACAAGGAACCCTAAATAAAACGATAATATAAAATAAATGCATATCACTACCTAAAATAGCTCATGCAAATCCTAACAAACTAATAAATATACGGAATATCTATATCCGTAGAAACCAACTATACTATAATATAACTTCAGCAGAAGTCCTTCTTAAATAGAATCCATATACTTCAAGAGATTCCTTCAATAGAATCCATGTACTTCAAGAGATTCCTTCAACAAGTTATTTTCAAAGATAATTCATACTTCACGAATTCCCAACAATCCTCCTAAACCGGAATTTGACATGGTTAAGTTCCGTTTCGATAGTACTTTAACGCTCGAACTTGAGGATTGTACTCGAACATCGCGAAGAAAGAATCAAAACAAGTACATCTCTATGATGACAAACTTTGAAACTCCGATCTTTGCAAAGAAGAAATGACAAAAGATACATCAAAACAGATTAGTTTCATACTATTCTCATCACATCCGGTGTGTTAACTCCCTGAGAGGTGAATCATTGAAAATAATGGATTTGATGTCTCTTTACCAATAGCCATCACTAATCGGAGTAGCCAAATGTTTCATTAAAACTATGGTACATCGATAACCATCTCGATTTATTAGCAAACCAAAGAACCATATAAACGGATTTGATATGTCTTTACCGTAGCTGTTTGCTCAGGACTAGTCAATTCTTGGATTCCAAAAAGGAATAAACCATGGTGAATTGATGACCATACAACCCTCAAAGAATGAAGCATGGGTGGTTGCATACCCTATGATTTTGAGCAAACCATTACGCCTATCAACGAATTGAGATGTCTTTACCAAAGACCGCTTGCTTTGGACTAGCCAACTCTTCGATGGAATGCCGTCATCATCATGGTGAGTTGATTACCATTTATGGATTTCATGACCTTTACCCATGCCATAATCACGTGGCTAGTCAACTCTTGTGTCAAGAAGACATGGTGAGATGAAAACCATGAGTTGTGTGGTTATTAACCAACACCAAAACTCGCAAGCAAGAAATAGTAGAACCCAACACGCATAAAGTTAGAGCTTTTTTTTTTTTTTTTTTTTTTTTATCACTAAACAAAATAATACGATTTTTTTTTTTTAACTAAGAAAAATAAAGAAAAATAAATAATAACAAAACATGGAAAATAAACCATCAAGCATCAAGAGAAACCAAAGACAGGTTGTAGTGTCGAAGAAACACTAAGCCTCCCTTAGGCGATGAGGATCCAACATCTGCAAAAATGGTTAGAAGACAAATATACAACAATAATAAGCCTCCCCTCAATCAATGCACCGGACAAGGACTATTTTTCTTGGGTACCCAGAATGAACCTGTTCTTTGAGTTTTCCAAGAAGAACCTGTTGAGGGCTTAACAATATTTCCCACTGCATCCATGTGCCATATTCATATGAGATACATAAGGTGTATATGACTGAAAGTAAGAACTTTTAGGTCTATGGGGCATAAGCCTAACCTTATCGCTCCACCATCCAAAGAGTAAGCGGTGAAGAATATCCTCCACCGGAGGAATCGAAAAGGCCTATTAAGCCTTCGGTGAAAATGATGCATACACCTTAGGCTTACTAGTGGAACCGATTACCTACTCACATGTGCGGCTTTGGGAACAAATGGAGGAATACTAGCAACATTAGTCCATGGGTGTAGAAGTCTTATGGCTAGAGGAAACACCCATCTTTTCTCATGATAATCACAGTCTTTAATAAGATGGAGTTTACTACCACACACAAAACAAGATTTCTTCTTAACTGACTTATTCTTAACACAACTTTGTTTATTACATTTAAACTTATCAGAAACAGAACTAGCAGCAAAATTGTGTTTAATAGGATAAGTAACTGGCTTTGTTTTGGGCTCAGCAATATTGGGCTCAGTATCAGCTACCTTGGACATAGGTGTGGTCTTGGGTGTCTGCCTAGATGAGTCAGATGGTTCACTTGAATCACATGAGGCATGGTCAGTGGACTTTAGATCTGATGACTTGTCACTTTTAGAACCAGAGACAGAGTCATTAGTTTTGCTACTAAGGTCTGGCAAGTCACTTGACTTTGTACCATACAAATGGTGTGATCCATCAAAGTCTTCAATTTTGGACGGTCAATAGGCATATGTTCACCTCTAATAGAACCGTGGACAGATGTAATTGACCTTCTTTGACAAAATTAGCTAATCCATTGGTGTAGATTTCGTGTGTCATCCCTAGCTTCTAAGCCAACATATTTCTTAAAACCTAAAGCCACCGTAGAGTTAGTAGCTTGACTACTATAAATGAAACCAGCTAACTTGTTTCCATTCATTAACCATTCTTTATGCCTAGCAATTTCCTCATTAAGTTTCTCTTTAAGCTCTAAATTTTCTGACACTACATCTGCTCTTAACTTCTCAGACCACTTTAACTCATTTTTAGCACATTCGAGATCCCTTTCTAATATACCTATCTTCTCATCATAAGCTATTTGATTCTTCCAAACCAAACCTTTTGTCTTTCTAGTGTTTTTAAAGCCCTGCTTATAAGCTTCAACTTCCACATAGCATTCATTATATTTAGGTTCCAAAATATCATAAGCTTCTTTAAGTTCATTATATTTTTCATTACTGACCAAAACACAATTGTGTACGAGAGATGCCCATGAATGCAAAGTGTGGTGGCAATTTCTTCAAAGATAACCAAAGACATCGCCTTCCTTGCTCATCTTCTTGAATTCAGCCTTTCCACCATACCTTTCTTTGAGTGCATCCCATATACGACTTGCATCATCCATATAACGAAAATCGCTACATGATCAGCAGGAATAGATTTAAGCAAGATAGATCCGGCCTTTGACTCTCTTTGTACAAAGAATGTGTTCATCTCGGTCATATGGAGGAAGATAAAAGGGTTTCCATCTTGATTACATCCATCCTTTTCAAGTCGTTACTGCTTTGGATCACCTTCTAGACATTCATATCATTATTCATGATCCAGTGTTCCATCTTCTTAGCCCAGACATCATACTCATCATCCATCAAACAAGGAAACATAACATCATCCTTATTATTATCAAATTCTGCCATATTAAAAATAGTATGAACCAAAATGAATACCAGCAGAAACAAACTTGAGTGGACCAAACAGAATAATAGTAGGTGCTAAACAAACAAGTGGGGACCAGATACTCTTCGTTTGACCAAACAGATGCTGTACTATGTACGTATGACCCCTTGTCGACCAATAATGTGGACCAGTCAACCCAATTCAACAATATAGGTGGGAACACTTGATGTCTTCAGTAGAAATAAAATAAGACCGAGGGACCAATAAGTAGCAATAACCCATGTGAGCCAACTATTGTAGTCATGCCACGTGATCAATAAATCAAGCCCCACAACAGTAAAGAGCCCCACGTTATTTCAGCAGCAAAACCCACGTGATGAGATCAAGATCAGCAGAATCGTGACCCAACCAAATGCAAACTCTCGTTATGAAAAATAATCTATACCCACGTGTACTTCAATAGAAACAATATGTCACAGCAGCAAAAATTCAATACTCCCAAGCTAAAGATGAAATAATCACATATACGACCAATCACAATCACTAGACTCGTCACATGCTCAAACAATCAATTAGAATTAATGTCCCATGTAATACCTTGACCCCATCATTTCCATGTTATCCAATCAAAACCACCATCAACTAATATCATTAATGTGAATATTAACCTCACGTGACCAATCAATAACACACTCCAAGTCAAATTTCAAGTTATACGTATACTATTTTAAATGAGCCACCAGTTAAATCGAAAAGAGTATCATTCATAATTAATTCAACCCACGCGCTTGTATGAGATCAGCCACCAATTAGAACAAAGTAAAATTAATACGAGGTACCTTATTATCTTTTCTTTTCGGTGCAGGTCTTGATCAGGCACCAAACACAAAAATTGCGACCCTTTTCTTTTCACACTCACGACTGCTCCAATACACCTATTAGGGTATAAACCCTAATTACCCAAAAACCTTATTAACCCTAGATCAAGAGCCACCCTCTCTGATACCACTTGTTGAAACCAAGATCCGGACTCAACTAGGGTATAATAACAATGATTGAATAGATGCACAAATGGATAATAATTAACACAATCAAAGTTACCAACAAGGTTTTTCTTATTAAAACAATGATCCTCTATGGATCTTTTCACTCTCTCTCAAGAGATGTTTTCTGGAATGTTTTTCTCCGTAGGTTTCTAATGTTCAAGTGTCTAATACAAAGACATCCGTTCCTTTTATACACAAGGAACCCTAAATAAAACGATAATATAAAATAAATGCATATCACTACCTAAAATAGCTCATGCAAATCCTAACAAACTAATAAATATACTGAATATCTATATCCAGAGAAACCAACTATACTATAATATAACTTCAAATAGAAGTCCTTCTTCATAGTAATCCATATACTTGAAGAGATTCCTTCAAAGAATCCATGTACTTGATGAGATTCCTTGATGTTATTTTCAAAGATAATTCATACTCATGTAATTCCCAACAAACACTCAATCAACATAACTCATTCCATCACAAAGAATCATTCTATCACAAAAATAACCTAATCAATCACAAAATAACATAATCAATCACAAAACAAGCCAATACAGTCACAAAATAAGCCAATACAGTAACAAAATAAGCTAATACAGTCACAAAAGTTCAAACTACTGGCTGAAAATAAGCTAATCCAAACACTCATTCCATTACCAAGCCATATCATTTCAAAAAACTTTTAAAATCAAAATAAGCAACATATCACATCTATACAAAAAATAATACAAAATAAGCAATGAAGCAACGAATATACCCGCTGATAATCTCGAAGCTTATTTCGCTCGGAAAGTAGCAATGAATCCGATTTGGACAACGAATCGGCTTGAGATAGTGCTATTTCATCTCCAATCTCTATTTTAACGGAAAGATTTTAGGAATTAGGGTTTGGCGGTGGTTTGACGGTGGTTTGGGGGTGGTTTAGGGCATGGTTTGGGGGTGACGGGTGAGAGACAAAAACCGTTATCTTTGGGTGTGTGTGTACGTGTGTGTGTTTAGGGGTGGATTGGGGGTATTGGTAGATAATACTAAATGACTAAAATGCCCCTCTATATATTTGTTCATTTTAATCTAAACCGTTGGATGGAAGAAGGATGGATGGTTGAGATCTTGTTATTTGTTCTTTAGATAAATGTTGTTTCGTATTGAACTTTTCTCTATACATTAATACATTTGCATAGATAGCACATAAACACACATTAAAATAGTTTCGACACCTAAAAACAAATATGATACTAAAACATAAATGACCATCATGATAATCTACATTTTAGTTCGCATCTCTCTCTCTCATGCGTTTTTATTTTCCTTGAGTCGTTGAAACAAGATTTCAAGACTACTAATCCTATTTTCCAAATTATACATATTCTCAAATAATGTAGGATTATTCACATGTTGCTCCAATTGCGTTTTATCATCTTCCTCGGTTTGTTGCACCACCTCCCTTTCTTGCATCACCTCACTTTGAAACTCTTGCTCTACCTCATTTCTCACGCACTATCCGACCTTGCCGCACCACCGAGTTTCAGCCTCCTCCTCATTCTCTAGATCTTCCTCATCTTCATCTTCTTCCTCCTCTTCCCTATCAAGTCCATAAATCTCATCCCAGAGAAGTCTTACGACGCAGCCAAGTAAGGATATTTGTCCTCATCCACACTCACTTGCCTATATGAACCATATTCGACATTGGTTCTTCCCTAAAGCATCTAAGATCACACAAAAAGCAAAGTGTTGTTTAAGAAAACTCATACTCTTCTTCATCATTTTGAAAGTTTCCATTTGGTGCTGCCATTGTTCTTGAGTGAGAATAAGAGAGAATAAAGTGGCGTTGTGATAATAAGAGAGCGTAAACTAGGAAAAGAGAGAATAAAGTAGGATATGTAAAGAATAAGAATCTTATCTTTTACATTCATTGCACTTGAGTTAGAATAAAATACTATCTTTTACACTATGTAAAGAATCTTATCTTATCTTTACAATGTGCTCTGATTGATATAATTATTAAAATATAAATTTTATTTTCACTTATTTGTATTTAATACATTAATACATTAATACATCACTTTTACAAACTAGGAAACATGCAAACTATTTTCTTTTTCACTTATGGTTTACTTGATCGTTTGAGTGTCTTATGACAATTCATTTGCTTCCGAACATTAGTTTTACGGCTACTAGGACCAACATTCTTGCATTGGGTCCCAACCTTTGTGATTGCTTAGAGTTTCCACCGCCATTGGTTCTATAACTTGTTTTTTCAATACCGATATCTCTTCTTATGTCTTCTAGCACTTCACCGTAATCGGTAAGGTGTTCAAGATCCGTCCATATAATTCATATATTTCGTGAAACATTACCTCTCTTGCTACCTTTATCGACCACTCCCTTTCATCGTGGTTTTCCTCAAACCTAACTCCTTTAGAACTGACATAAATCAATTAATGTGATGGAAATATGGTTATGAACGAAAATGAATAGGAGCAAATATTTGATGGAAATATGGTGAACAATAAGATCATGGTTTCGCTTATTAAATAGACACCCACGCTAAGTCACATGTAAACAGTTAAACATACATAGTCAACTTTGCAGAGGATTTACTTTTGAAAATAATAAAGGGCCCTGAACAAACAGTCATGATTTGTTGTGCATGTCCTTAAAACAATTACCACAACATTGGTAAGTCATGACTAAAAAAATTTATGCCGTAGAAACCAAGTTGAGTATTGAAGTTATTTAATTGTTGGATAGTCGAGCTGTTTGTTAAAAGATGCATCGTTTTTTTTAAGGCTGCAAATATCAGATTAGTTTTCAACTCCCTTAAACGTAAGAGGAAGCCAGGGAGATATTGCACCTCACCCTATACTACTCCACCAACCACTACTCCAAAGAGAAGTTGTTCAGCACGAATTAATTGTCAAACCCCATCCCCTCCTAACGCTCCAGATTTTGATGATACGTTGGAACCGTTTGTGGAGGTATTTGACTGTGTCAACTTATATGTCCCTTACTTTGTAATACTAACATTAACTAAAAGAGTTAATTTGTTCTAATTTAGAATCTGTCGAGAACTGGAACTGGGAAGAAAAAAACAAAAAAGGTAACTGTGCCATGTTTCGTTCAAAAATTTTTGAAAGAGAATAACGGAACTAGGTTTATCTACCCATGGGGAAATGAAGACACATTTGCTGATCGCCGGTTTTGGGACTGTTTATTGGCAACGGGTGGTAACAAGGATGGATGCCTGAGGGACGAGGTGCGTATAAAATCAGTCGTTAGTATCGTACCATAATTGTTTCTTTGTGATTCCCGTTATGTGTTAATAATGTGCACCGAATGTAAACAAACCTTGACCTATGGGTAGATTTGATGTGGCATTTCGACCATCGATGCCGATCGGGCTATGGTGGGTCCCTTTTTCACACCTCAAGTAGTTAATGACATGGTACGAACCTATTGGGCAAATGGTGTAAAGTACCCAGTGCCTTGGGTTGATGTCGAAAAGGTATTTATTTTTTCCATATTGCCATGACGATAGATTGTTCACCGCGCCGTTATCGATGTCGTAAATGATGTAGGTACTATTTCCAATAAACGAACCTCGTAAGCATCGGGCGGTAGGAGAGTCGATATCGAGACGGTGTTTTGACATTGTATGATTCGCTTCCGGCCTTTACAACCAAACGGATTTGGTGGAAGGATACCATGCCCGCAAAATTTCGTGATTGCTACCAAAATTACTAGGCGAAACGGGAGTCTTTGGCAAAAGAAAAGGCATAGATATCAAGACTTATCGATTAGCTTTCAAAATGTGTTGACGTCCCTAAACAAAGCAGTCAATACGGTGATCTGCGGGATATGGTCTTGCATTAACCTATATAAGTCGAGTCATAACATGCCATTAAAGTCCGACGATCCCGTGAAAATGACTATTGCCTATCGCGAAAGAATGTTTGAGTACCTATGGAAATACAAGATTGAGTATCTTTGGTCATTGACAATATTTATTACAAGTTTTGGTATCGCCAACTCTCATTGACTAAGTATGTATATAATTGGTACATAAAGGTGTTAGCTCATAAGGAATGGTCATTCTTTGTCTATGTATAATCAATTATAGTAACTATTCGAATGATAAATCAGAATATCCAAAATGTTTTGTGAATGTTTGTAAATACTATTAGTTGATATTAGTATTGCTTGTTTAAATCATAATAATCACTACTCAAAACCGATTACATATAAATTATGATATTACATTTAAACCGACTTCCAATCTTCTACTAGCCGTGGTTTATTCTAAACTAGCGTCAGTATCTACTCAACTAGCCGTGGTTTCAGCGGTTGCTTGTAGCCGTGGTTTTGATCATACTAGCCGTGGTATCTTTCAAGTAGCCGTGGTATCTTTTCAACTAGTCGTGGTTTCAACAGTTATTCTAACCGTGGTTTCTTCATACTTCCCGTGGTTCCAACAATAATTCAATCCATGGTTTGACCCACCATCCTCCTCAGCCTTCTTATTAGATACACCACCCATTCTACTTAACCTTCCTTGAGAGTTTTATTGCCAAAGGACCTTGTACACCAGCAATCTTTTGAATCTTCAAGAGCAATTGATCTACCATTGGATTTGTTGATATGGTTCCTTGTGGATCAAGCGTCGCTTCCAACATTTTCACTGCAGCGAGTTTTGGACAATGGATAGGGTTTATCAATAAACATGAAAACTTATCCTTAGTAGATTGTACAAGATGTACTGGAATGCTCATAAAGCATCCATTCAACTACTTCAAATTGATTCCGAATTTGTCCACCGGATTAGGTTGACACATGTTTTCACCGATCTCCACACGAACCTTGCTAATCCTCCGGTTGGCCCATGCTTCCATATCTAAAATCAATGACTTTCCATAACTGCTCCAAATCCTCTTTGATAGAAAGAACAACAATCTTCCAAAATCTACGTATGTATACGCATCCATCCGCTCTTGTTATTTCAATCACTTTCTACCATTTTCAGTGATTATTTTCAAATCATTAACTGCCGACTTAGCGCTTAGTGGTGTCATTTATTAATCGGCTCTTGTATACCCATGACCTTAAGATACACATCCATTCTTTCTTCCTCTCCATCCCTTCATCCAATTTCTGTTTAGAAAGCACATTCTCCCTAATTTCGCCATTCGCTTTGTTCGTTCTTGATCCACTCGACTTCTTTATCGAATTCATAGGATTGAAATCATCTTTCATTCTTAACCAACGCTCATCTGACTCTTCAATCTCTTCAGACGTGCATTTGTTCAAATCCTTGGCTTTGCAAAATTCCACGTGCTTGAGAATCGTGATCATGAAATTTCTCCTTTGAGCCCTAGTAGAGGTTTGTTATTCTTACTATTATATGGTACGACACTTCTTTCCTTACGCATTTGTCTAGCGCACCGCAGCCGTAACTGTGACCTTGATCGAACATCTAATAGTGCCCATTCTTCATTACTCCATTCCAACTTTGTCATTTGTAAGCTCAAGAAATGCTTGTTCCTTGTTCCATCGTTCAATCACTCTCATACTAGCTTCATCTTGTTCTTTTTTTATTTTTTCAAAAGCAAGATGTTCAGCCTTAAAATTTTCATCCAACTGTATTGATAATTCATGATCATGTGCAACCTGATCCTCCTTACTATCAAATTCAAGTTCTTCTTCAGGTTCAGAAATAGATTCACCCTTTCCTATGTCTTGTTGATCTACTACTTTATTAACTGGCTCCCCATTCTTCAAACTATTAGCCAATGGTTTATTTCCAGTAGGTTCAATTACAATGGGAACAGTTGCAATAACAGAATCAGTAATTGCTAAGGTTCTACATAAGTTCAGCAGTGTACCATCAGTGGTTGTAGTAGCAATATGTTTATAAAAGTAATCACGATGATATTACCTCGAGGTTACAAAGGTCTTTGCCATTTGTAGTATCACTAGATAGAGTCTGCACAACTTCTTCCTCTTCATCTTCAACTGCAACATTAAAAGGTTTGACCAATTGTTCTTTTCCTTCCAACTCGCTTCCAACCTTCAAGCCTTTAACCAAAGGTTTACCAAGGGTTTAGTACCAGCTGGTTTAAGTAGTATAGGAAAATGTGCGAGACCGATCCATCCGACCGGGTAAGGTTTTACATAAGTTCATCAGTGGTACCAAGAACCTCTTTCTCAACTTCATTAGACTTGGGTGGTTGTGTGACCGTGGTTGTCATTAAGGAGGCATCACTTATTTCATTTGTACTACTGTGGATTCAAGAACAATAAGAGTGGTTGTTTCACGCCCACTTCTTCCTCTTTGTTTTCAACTACAACCTTTGAAGCTTCAAGCACGGCTTCTTTTCCTCAATGTCAGAACCATATAGTCACCACCATGATCTCCACTATCAAATCCACCTCAACATCCATGTTTACATCCTCCTCGAATCAATGATTTTGCTCCTCCCTTTGAGGACTCGTTTTCTTAGGCATCTTCGATACTCTAGTAGATCAAGAAACCTTGGTCTTCTTACGCCTCCAACACATAAACCCCGTGCTTCAACCTTCTTATTGTATTTTCCATTTGTGTACATTTAGCCTTCAATTCATTCACTACTTGTATAACATTCTCACCGTATGTGGTACCCGTGGGTTCAGAGACGGTTGCATTGGGTTGAGCGTCAGTGGTAGCAGGGGGATCAGCATCATTGGTTTGGGTGTTTTGTGATGCAGGTATAGGTAATGGTTTAGAAGTGGATTCTGATGGGTTAGCAGTGTGTTCAGACGTGTTAGGAGTTGGTTGAGCATCATTGCTTTGGTTGGGTTGGGATTCAAGTACCTCCTGATTATCAGGAATGTCTGGCAAGTTAATCATATTAGGGAATAAAGGTGTAAGCTTTCCTGAGAACTTGTCATTCTTTTTTCTCAAGTGTGTGAACACCCTAGAAGACATATGATGTACCTCATACCCCTTTTATCACGAACGGGTTTTTGATCTGCTTTCTCCACTATTAATCGAACAAACCTAGGATATAAGTAGTATTTACCAATTTCTTTAATGTTCTTCATAAACCCTCAAAGATCATCCTAGACCAGTTAAACACCCTCCCCCGTGATAAACATATGACAACAGGTTGCTATTTTTGATGGAAACTCATCAAACCCAGTGGTCTTATTGCTAAGACACAGAAGCAAAGTATGTATTAAAAACTTCCATTGGGGTGAGAACATGTATTTAAGAAATAATACATGTATTAAATGGTTAAGCAGTTAAGTTCCAGCTTAAAGAGTTGACTTGTGCTTAATACTACCATCAAATTAATGATCAAGTACAAGGACTCGTTCATAAACACTTGAAAGTGTATGTTACATAATTAATTATAGTCACAACTATGACGCATGGGCAACTTAGTCAATAACTAATTTGTTTGTAACTACTAGTTACAAAATGTTGTTCCTTTTAAAGTCCGATAGGCAACTTAGTCAATAACTAGTTTGTTAGTCAATAACTAGTTTGTTAACTTTGTTTTATTGAAAACATTTATCAATTAAGAACTTATAAGCAATGGTACACGTAAACATGCACGCATCTTCTTGTACCAAGGACACCACTCACTTCAGCTTATAGCCACCGTCGTGAAATGTTACAACCCCGTCCTAATATGAAATCGAGCCGTAAACCAATGTTTTCCTTTTCATTGATAGGCATATAAACCGCCCAGATAACACAAAAGGCCGGTTTACAAAACACATAACAATATATGTATAAAGGAATGAACACAACTATTACATGCTCAACATCACCCCATTGGTGTTTGCACTTTTCCCTGCTAACATACCAAATGGGATGGAGTCTTGTAATAGCGGTGAACAAAGTATGCAGCTACTATAGCCCAATCACCATCGGTCGAAATGCAACATGTATTCCACCCACAACTCTATGTGCTATAAAGCAACAATAAAATTGATTATGGTATAAAAGCAACAATATAAAATGAATATACCATCGGGTGAAAGATATGAGTGGTATTACCTCGTCCATAAGCCAACCTTTCTTAGGAGGTCTAAACACACTAAGGATTCCCAAAATCTCCGATCCACACGAACTTCATGGACCAAGGAAACATACATCGAAGGGCCCTCGCTTTCCAAGAAATTCGTCGTACTCATCAAGAAGATGTACTTTGTCGATAGCCTTGTTCCTTCGGGAAAGAACCTACATACACGTTGTTACTAACACGTAAATTAAAAAACAGTTTAAAAAAATTATATTAAAAGTTGGTTTTCATACCAACCCAAGGTTTAACATTTTGTAACTGCAGGCATCATATCTCGATCCCAAGCACCCATGTGTTCGATTATTTTGATTCCACAAATCTTTTGACCAAGATGTCTGACGACTCAGCCATCTTTTTACTCCTCATGTCGTGTGTTATGTCCGCCTTGGCTCTTTTCCAATGGTGCGAATTATAGAAAGCTATAGACCTCTTTTCTTTTCCTTCTCAATCTTCAACAACTTTGCCTTTTGCAACCTCGCGATTCTTCTCCTCTATCATCGCCATTAGAAAATCCTTTTCCATCATCTTTTGTTCTTCCATCCTCCACCGCTCTTCCTCTTCTTTCCTCAACCTTAATTCCTCTTCCAACAGAGATACTCTGAGTAACAGTGATGCATTTAAAATACATTTAATACAAGATGGCAAAAGTGTACATTTGGATATCACATTACCGAACTACATCATCCTCATCATCACAATCACGGCTCGAACGCAGATGCTAGAAATAAGAGAGTCAACCAATTCGTGGAATTCACGATTTACTTGGTCTCGAAACTCATAATGAGGTGGGAAAAGGATGCGATAAAGTCAATTTATCCCTGTAAGTGAAATAAAGTTCATTGTAAAAACACAGATACTTCTTTCACATGCAAGGACCTACAAAACGGATAGTTCTTTCAAAGAAATAAAGATAATATATCGATGGAAGCCTGCCCCGAAATCTGCAAGTTCTTTCACTTGCAAGGACCTACAAAGTAATAAAGGGTATTATCCTTAACAATAATTCTAATATAAACGTATAGTTATTATTTAACGTTGACTAGCAAATAACTTCGAATAATAGCCTCGAGTTTGAAAACACGAATTCAACTCTTCAATGACACAATCCTTGAGGTGATTTACATTGAAGACAACCGGTCCGATCCCTAGACACAATCGGTAAATACTTTTTTTACGTCTCTACCACGTTTCCGTCTGACGTGACCCAACTTGTAGATACACATCGTAATCATGCGGTAATTTTGTTGGAAGAGTCCTTGGTATGTAGTGCGGTAAAATTCCTAAATTGATTATACCACTGACGGTGGTGCTCGCCTAATGTTGGTTTCGCACGTAAATTATCTTGAGTCCTAAATAACATCATCAACAACAAGGAAATTAAATTGCATATACCGATCCGATCGGTGCTCGTCTAATGTATCATACTCACACCAAATAAACAATGGCCCAATAATAGACAACTATTTAAACATTTGAATGAGGCTCAGATCTGTATAAATCAATAGTTTACAAAACATCGAGGATATAACCGCCATGGCTGCAATAGTATAAACTATACAATTACCACGCCAAGACACGGAATATTGCATCACTTGCATGATTTAATAAGATAGATGTGTAAATCACGACCTCATACACACACACACACACAATTATAGTTTCGCTAGATTCAAAACAAACATAATTATAGTTTAGCTAGATTCTTGAAAAAGTTAAGGAACAATATGATATAGTTATGATTCAAAAGAAAGTTGAACATACCAATGTGGCGCGTTAGTTTGTAGGTGTGTATGGAATTTCAACTTAGTGAACCCTTCCGACTCCCCTACGGTACCTTTTGTCGTTTCAACTCCCTTTGGGCAAAGGCTCGCACCAGGCGGATTGCTAGATCGTTGAAAAACAAAAGGCATCGCTTTGGGAATTCGGAATGGATAACTATGTTGAAATTCGTACACATATACAAAGTAACGTGGCCACCTAAAATGTTCTACTTCCTTTAATCCACAAGTATATCATATTGATCCATAAATTTTTAACAAACTATCAAAAGTGTATAACAAGTATATCGACTCATATAAACTTGAGCTGATTGTGCATTCTGATATGCATTAGCAAGGCTCAGATCTGTAAAAAAACCTGGGTAAGCACCGGAACATCAGGATATAACCGCCATGGCTGGAAAATTATGTAATAAAATTGCCATGCCAACGTACGGCAAATCATATCATTTGCATATCAAAATATTGTTTTCTTCATCACAGCCTCTTGCATATCACAAATACACAGTTGTGGACAACAGGAACTGAAAAGGGTTAATTATGGTTTTTAAAGTCATACTTATAGTTTTACTAGATTCTTAAAAAGTTAAAGAACAATTTGATATACTTGCGCATTCAAAAGAAGTTGAACATACCAATGTGGCGCGTTATTTTGTAGGTGTGTGGAATTTCAACTTAGTGAACCCTACAATCCCCTACAGTACCATTTGTCGTTTCAACTCCTTTGAGCAAAGGCTGCACGAGCGGATTGCTAGATTGTTGAAAAAACAAAAGGCACTTTTTGAAATTAAGAATGGATAACTATGTGGAAATTCCGATGCATATACAAAGTAACGTGGCCACCTAGAAATGTTCTACTTCCATTTTAATCCACAAGTATATCAAATTGATCCTTAACGCTTTTAAAAACCTAGCAATAGTATATAAGAAGTATATCGAGACTCATATAAACTTGAGCGAGTGTGCAATGTAATATGCATTAACAAGGCTCGGATCGTAAAAAGTTGGATGAACACCAGAACATCAGGATATAACCGCCATGGCTGCAAAATAATGAAATTAAATTGACATGCCAACATACGGTAAATCACATCATTTGCGTATCATATAAGATAATCTATCATCACAGCCTCTTGCATATCACAAATACACACATGTGTCCCAAAATAAACCAACTACTTCAAACAATTACCAATGTAAAGGAGTTGGTTAAAAAGTTGATTGTCAATATGTTATAAACAAGTGGATAAGCGTTAGTACTTTGACCCTCCACCGAAATCCCATTGCCATGTCAAAACCCATTGCTATGGCGGTGACATAGGAATGGGTTTTCGAGGAAGCTCAAAGTACCAACGTCCTTTCTACAATTCGTGGATTCTACAAAATCATTTCATTGGATAATCATGAAGTGTGGCGTGTCATGAACATTACACACTATCGTGATCATTGAGATATTCAAAGACAATTTGAATGTATGAAGTTGCGTATGGCGACATTCTTACTTTCAACTTGAATTTCAATCCACAAGTATATCATATTGTTCCTTCTTTGTTAAGTAACTCCTTTACATATATAAACTAAATTTTATAAAATCTATCAATACCTATAACAAGTATATGACACTTACGGCAAATTATCGGCAATATTATGATATGTAAAGCCCATTTATTATTCTGATTACACGATGATGAGGCTCGAATATTTAAGGTTAGAAGGTGGTTAAAAGGCTTAGCTTGCTCGAGTTCATAGCGCGTATGTGATTTTAGTGTGTAATTTTTGGTGTGAAACTATATTTGTGTGTGAGAGAGAGAGAGAGAGATGATAAGAAGAGAGATGAGCGGGTTTGTAATGATAGTGCTAGAATAGTGCAGTGAAGTGGGGTGAATGAGGCACCTCACAAACCCTTTCATATCTCTCGCCACCATTCCACCACTATCCTTACCAACCTTTTCATCTCTTTTCTTATCATCTCGACCTCTCTTTCTCTCACACACACGAGTTTCACATGTTTGAAAGTTACACACTAAAACACCCACAAAGTTATGAACTCTAAGAGTAAGCTAAACCCTTTGAACCACCTTTCTACCCTCATCATCGGTAACAAAATATCGTGGATAATATAAAGTGATCATATCAAGATATGAAAAAATTTACTTCCCTAAATGGCCCATGGGCAACAATCGGCTTTGACATTGGTCTAAAACTCCTCCATATACTTGTTTGTTCACGTGCAATCAGGTTTCTCGATCGAATAGCATGTCGGATCTAGGTTGATTTATGATTCACAAATGATCCCGTGTCGACATGCCATTCAATCAACAAAGTTGAATTGTAAATAAACAAACTATCGCATTTGATTAACCTCGCCTTCATCTAAGATATAACCGCCATGGTCGCAAGCGATGAGTTAATAATCAAACATGGATGAACGACACCATATTAAGTTAGTTTCGTAACATAATACGGTGGTGCCGTACATCCATCTTTGAACATTGATATGTTACTTCGTAAAATAATACGGAGGCTCGGATCAGTATAAATCAATAGTTCTACGAACATCGAGGATACAACCGTCATGGTGCAATAGTATACAATTGCCGCCATGAAGCGGAATATCGCATCATTTGCATGATTTAATAAGATACTTGTCATCACGACCTCTTACCAATTAACAAAGATATATACATAATGTGTTGCCATAGGATGCCACCGCAATGAAACATGATTGACCGAGAAGATGTTAATCATCTATGTGAGTATACCAATCAGAGTTTCTATTTATATGCATTAGCAAGGCTCGAGATCGTAAAAGGTTTGATAAACACAAAACATCGGGATATAACCGCCGTGGCTGCAAAATAATATATTAAAATTGCCATGCCAACATACGGTAAATCACATCATTTGCATATCAAATAAGATAATCATCATCACAGCCTCTTGCATGTACTAAATACAAAATACATTTCAAACCTTCCTTCTCAAACAAACATTGGCAATAAATAAGCAAACATTGCCCAATAAATCAGCTACGTAAGTACAATGTGGGCCCATGTCAACTATATGGGAGAGGTTCCACTGCACATTTATTGACATATTCGAGGTAATAAATTTTCAAACTTACCCACCTTATATGTGTGAATTTAAATTCAAGTGGTGTTGCTAAATAGGTCACAAAATTCTATCAAAATGTCTACAAAAGACTTGACCAACAATTTAGGGCTGTTAAAGAACAAAAGACTTGACCAACAGTTTCCGGAACAAGCAGACTTTGGCCAACAAATTCATGAAGAACAACTTTAATAGAAATGGAGGAGGATGCTATTAAGGAGGAAGAAGAATGGGAGATAGCGTAAAGCAGTGCTCTTAAGAAGGAAGCGAGCAGGAGCGACTTATGCTCCAAGATGAAGAAGTCTGTGTTAGAGATGGAGGAAGTCGCTCGGGGAGAATTCAATGCATTGTATGCAGAGTGGGATGAGCGCAGATTTAAAGGTTGCTCTGAGTATCTTTACGACGATGGTTACGACTCTAACAACTCTCAAACTTGGGATCACCCGGATTATATTTAGTTGTGTCGCAATTTAATTTTCAGTGTATTTTGTTTCGTTAACCCAACCAGTTTGCACCATCATTAGAGTTGTAGGATATTGGATTTCACAAACACTCTAAACCATGATCAAAGTAGGCGTATAAGAATGTTAGAGAGAGAAAGTTCTAGTGAGAGAAAGGAAATGTAACACCCCAACCCGACAAGGGTAGAAGTATCACAGTCTGGTGTCATATCAGAACATACAAGTAAAATTTTCAAGCGGAAGTCTTAAAGGATAAAGTACCAAGTCATAATAACAAAAGATTTATAAGGGAAATTACAAAATCCAAAATATGTAAAATAAAATGAAATCTCCAACAATAGCCCAACAAAATAAATCCAAATAATAAGGTATCTAGGGTTGGTCCACTCAAATAATCCAACTCTCACCCATCAAAGCCCATCTTCAAACCTAAAACACTGCAGCAGGAAAAGAAATGCTACGAGCTTAAAAGCCCAGTGAGCGGATATAACAAAACAAAGCTAAATAAAATCAAATGCGAAATGAAACAAAGGAAACGGATAACAAAGTCGCAGCCGAAATGAGAACAATGAGTCAATGAGGATCTGCAGAACACAATTATACGGATATCCAACACGAACAGAGCAACAAGAAGAACGAAGCAAAGCAAAGCATCGATGACATATAAACAAGCAAGTACAAACCGGACATACAAGAAGCTGAAACATAAGCAAACATAGCGGTAGTAGCATCCACACAACATATATGTCATACAATCAATTCAGAAATCGGGAGACATACAAGCCAAACAAATGTCTACAGGAAAGCGGAAGCAATTAATTAATAAGTGAGCATGGCAATTCACATGTGTCAAAACCCTTAGTTGAAGACATAATCGTGATCATAAAGGTAGTCAAAACATGGCGATCACACGTAACAAGTAGGAATACAAGATGAACACTATAATTAAATGAATTAAATACATAGCGAGGCAATTAAACAAGTTAACAAGCTAGGCGTCATAAGTGAACCATTTACCCAATCAAACCGTAGCATAAACAGAAATGCAGACATGGCAGGTCAACAACAAGTAAATAAGGATACCACGAATAGTCATAGTCCACGAGATTAAATCGAATGAGGTACAAAAGATAAACATATCAACAATCGATTGCACACAAGCATGGTTGCCAGACAAATCAAAAGGGTCTCATAACAGTAAGATAGCATATCATCAGATGACCACAGGTAAATCTTATAATCACATATTAATCATATCATAACAGGGTAATCAGTAGTCATATAAAACATGAATATCATAATCAAATCCAATAAACATATAATAACCCGGTACGTGAATGGAACCTTAGTCTCAAGTAACGGAATTAAGGTGTAATGATAAATGTAATGGAGTATCTATGTCTTGGTAACGATGAATCATATAAAGTACCGAGTAATGAACACGTAATCTGATTATGGTGCGTTGGGGAATCTGGAAGGTACAATATAGGTTTATCAAAAGTGTAGTGGTTATCGAAATCTACCCGAGCCCGAAACATATCATATCGTATCATATCATATCATAAGTAGCCATTGTATTCGGAGGGTGACCTCGGAATACCATACATAATAGGAGGAGACCTCAAGTAACAAATGGAGTAGCTAGCTCCGGAATTGTGAAGACGCGGATTGCACCCGACATCATTCACCATACAAAGCTCCAATCGATCAAATCCTCGAAACATATCATATCTAGGATGCATCCATCGCCCGGAACATATCAAAATGGCCAAATCATATACATATAGTGAGCTCATAAACATATCATATCATAATGGGACGGTGTGGAACATCACTCAACCACACTAAAGTCATGCCATTGGTGCATCAATGACACGGTCAAAGTTACCTTCCTGACTAGGAAACATATTTGGCTCGGGTATCAAACTGAAGGGTCAAAGCATATTCATATCATAAGGGTTCATATCAAAGTTCATATCAGAGTTCATATCAAAGTTCATATCAAACTTTCATATCAAGGTTTCATATCGAAGTTTTCATATCAAAGGTTTCATATCGAAGTTTTCATATCAAAGGTTCAAATAGTTTCATATCAAGGGAGCATAGCAGAGTCATAGGGAAGCCCTAATAAAGAGGCTTAGAGTAACGCATAACATATCAAACTAGAATCGAAAGATGAATACGAATCATGAGAAACCTTAAGAGGTAAGGTCGTAATATCTGCACTTTATACCGCAAACGAAACACAACAAATACCAAGGTGGGAAGCAAACTCCATCTCCCATGAATCTACACGAATTCATGACCGGTTTTATTAAAACTTATTTAATTGATTACTTATTTTAGTCGGCTTTCAGCTTTTAGTAACTTTCCATATTTAGTGTGTTTCCAAAATAGAAGGTTTCCATTTTTGAAAGTTTTCTTATTTAGCATATTTACACAACAAGCCCTTAAGTGTCCCATTTACATATTACACCCTCATTATCCTTATTTATAATGAAATACCCCAAGTTTCGAATTTACAAACAAGCCCCTCTATTTTTACTAATTACATTTCGGTTTACAAATTTACCCGATTTACAAAATAAACCCTAAGTCACATATTTTACTGAAAAAGGTCCTCATATTACATTTTATACTAACACCCCTGGTCCAAAGTATATTACAAAAATAGTCCCCAAGTTTTATAATTTACGAAATAACCTCTTTTATTTTGAAAGCTCAATCAGTAATACAATAAAATCTTCAAACCCTAACCCTAATTCCCCAAATCAAAACCAATCATTATTCCATCATTATTTCATCATTAAGGTCAGATCTAGACCATAACATAAACCCTAGGTCGATCCTTAGGGTTTCCTTATTTTATTTTCCCTTTTCCATAGATAGCGATTAGGATAAATTCATATAACATGATCAAAGCTTCAAAATTCTAAGCACCATTTTTCAGAGTTAATACACATTATATAGAGTCCACGAAAAATAGTCTTCATTCCCAGAAAATTCGTTTCTAATTATTTAGGGTTTTAACACGTTTTTAGGGTTTAATTCTCAAATAATTCGTATACCATGTATGGTTCGTTTTTATTATTTTATTTGGAACATATAGGATGAATATAACATGAGAAAAATACCATATAAATTTTAGAACGTTTAGAACACGCTGGATGAAATTATTCCTCTTGGTTAGGATAAAAACGACTCCAAAATTCCAAAGAATAGAAAAGCGACTCCAAAAACCTTGTAATCAATTTTCACAGATCACACATGATGTAAGGAACTCAGGAAAAATGGAAAATGAATTTATGGAGGGTCGTATGAATTATTATGAATTTTACCTTGCGTATGAACAAAATTCGACAACAAATATATCAGGCCTTCAAAATTCGAATTGGAAATTTTCTTGGCTTCCTAGCAGTGTAGAGATCACAGGAAAAATACTTTTAGAATTTATGGTGGCTTGTATGATTTTTGGGTGAGCAAATGTGATATTAGGGTTTTTTTTTTGTGAGCCGTGTATATTGGGTGAATAAAAACGGGATTTAACTTGGAAAAATCCCTTAAAAGTCGGTAATTAAATTAGGATAGAGATCAAATATATCTCAAAATTTTATAAATTTATTTTGTATTTATTTTGTATTTTATTCAAGTGATAAAACCGAATTTTTGAATAAAAATACCCTATTCGGCCCATCCGACTTTTAAATTTTTTTTTATAATTTATTAAGTCAAGACAAAGTTAAAAAGTCAAAATAAAAATTTTACATCTCATATATGATTTATTTACGATATTTTGGGATTAATTTGGGACTTTAATTACTTAAAATTAAAAGTTTAAGATTATAGGGCATTTTGTCCTTTTACATGTTATCTCGAATTTGTGTATTACAACTTCTTCCCTCTAAAAGAAAATTTTAGTCTCGAAAATTGAAGTCATGAGGGTAAGCAGAGACGTCTGAGTTTAAAGCGAGCGTAGCAATCCATAGTTTTATACATATCATAATCGTAACAGTTCCAAACGTACCAATCTTACACGTAACAGATGTCGGTGAGCGTCTCGTAAAGAGGTACAAAATTTCAAACGAATATGAGGATCGAAGGATAACGGATATAAGTCCTAGTCCATTCACGTACCAACCCTAGGCATTTCCCAAGACGTCGTATGATTCCAATATGTTAGGAATTAGAAATTCCAGGTGTTAAAGAGTCGGTCACCTCAAGTATATGTAATCGTTAGAAAGCTCGTAGTCGTAGTTCTTTTAAGTTAAGTAGTATTTAGTTAAGTAACACCGTGGAGGATGAGACGGGTCTTTACCGGCTGTATGCCGATCCATGACCCGATGTGTGGCGATTTATGTAAGACTATAAATACTCTCTACCTTCCAAGGTAGAGTTGGAGCTCATAATAATATCTTTCACTTTCTCTCACTAAGTTCCCTAAACCTCTAACTCTCTCTCTAGAATTCCATCTATATGCTACTTTGTGTTATGGTTTGATGTGTATGTGAAAAGTTATATCTTACAATTGGTATCAAGAGCCATGGTTAGATCATATCTTGCACATCTTTGGATTTCTAGTGGTTTTAGGTGGTTTTGAGTTTGAAAAAGTTTATTGGTTTTGCATCATTTGGTTGATTTCTTGTGTTAAAGTTTGAATTTTGTTAGTACTTTTATGTTTAGAATCATCACAAGTGTTTAGGTTTTCATTTGGTAGCTTGAATCATCTTGGTTGGGTTGTTTTGGATTGAAAAGTGATGTTTATATGGTTTTCATGCTAGCGACTTAGCTTACGGATTATTTTCTTCATAGCGACTTGCTTCACAAATTTGTAGCGAGTTTACGGTTTAGACCTAGCGAGTTAGATCTAGCGAGTTAAAGTACAAGTAGTAGACTCTCCACTCACGAGTAGCGACTTGGTGGTAGCGACTTGGTGCATGGCGAGTTGCTCTTTAGCGACTTGTATCCTTAGCGACTTGAGTGGCAATTCTTGCCAAAATTTTGCTAGCGACTTGAGGCTTAGCGAGTTACTACTTAGCGACTTGCACTTGTCTAGCGACTTGGGACTCTAGCGACTTAGTGGTGTAGCGAATTAAGTGTTAGCGACTTAGTGCATTATCTTCTTAGCGACTTAGTGCATTATCTTCTAGCGACTTAGTGCATTATCTTCTAGCGACTTGAGTGATCGTTTACGGTTTCTCTTGATTTAGTAAAATCCGTGAAAGAATCTATTTCCGGTTTAATCATAGAGTTATAAAATCCCGTATAATCTGTTAACATGTCTACCAACGTTCCTACCGTCATCTCCCTTTGTTGCCGAGGATGTTCAAGCGGTGGCTCGGATACTCGCCCATCCACCTTGACAATGAGGCGACTACGATTCTTGGGCTCAGCGAATCGGTTGTATTGCCTTGGAAAGGAAAATGGTGTCAACATTCTCAAATCCATTGATGAAGGACCATATCGAGTTGAGGCGACTAGAGACATACTTGATACTAATGAAGATGGTACTCTGTTTACGGAATGGACGGACCTAAGATGTATGATGAGCTTGATGATAAGGATAAAAGAGATTTGATGCGAGATATCGGGGCTTCAAACATTGTTCTTCAAGGTCTTCCTAAAGACATCTACAAGGCGATCAATCATAACTGCGATGCTAAGGCGGTTTGGGACAATGTTAAGATGCTTCTCTCGGGTTCGAATTAACTATGGAAGGCAGAGAATCCCAACTCTATGGCCAATTTGAGCACTTCAAGATGAAACCGGATGAGAATGTCTATGAGTACTATGTGAGATTTCATAAGTTAGTTAATGACATGAGGAACATCGAATGACTATGCCTAACATTCGAGTTGAACTCAAAATTTGTGAACAACATGAATCCCGAATGGCACAAGTTTGTTACATTGTGAAGCTCACTAAAGGATTGAAGAATACAAACTATGAGCAACTCTATGCCTTCCTCCTTCGAATGAGAGACATGCTATGTTTGAAAAATTAATTCTCAATCGGTTCAAAACCAACTGGGAGAGACAAGCTCGTCTAATGACTCTCTGACTTTCTACTCAAACATCGGAATCACAACCAAAGCATCACAAGTCATACCCTTGGGTAATGGTAATCACAAACTCATTCACGATCCTATGTACAAACAAGGCGATGCCGATGCTCACGTGGGTAGCTTCATTAATCAACTAGCTCTTCTCATTAGTCAAAACATGAATACTCTCCCACAAACCAACAACAACCTCGAGCGCATCTAACCCACACAATCAAGCCCTTTGTTAAAGATGGAAGGATGGTGGTGCAACCGATTCGGGAAAGACATATGATCGGGGACGAGGTGGGCTGGGAGAGGTTATGTTGGCAACCGAATCGAGGAAGGAATGGTAACCAAGGTCAAGCTAAGCCCATCAAATGTTATAAGCTGTGGTGGTGAGGACACATTGCAAGGCGCACATCTCAAAGCGTCCATGAATCTTGATTGCTTGAGAGATAAAATCTTTGGCACAAGCTCGGGACAATGGTGCTTTGAATGAAGAGGATTCTTTCTTTTCTTCTTGAGGGCAATGCCAAGACCTATGATGCGAGATGTGGATGAGCGGCCTATTCGGGAGATAGGTCACAATCATCGAATGCCTTTCAAGTCGGTGTCGTGATGCATACGACTCGATGTGGATGATGGACCTCTGACACACACAATTTTTATGGCTAGCATTTCTCCAATGGTTTCTCCCAAGGTCTCTTCTTCACCACTAGTGGGCCATCCCATGACAAGCTCATCTCGGAGGTATTAAAACTATACGATGATCTTTGATGTACAGCGGATGCATGACAAAGTACAATCAAGCGAAACTATTGAATCAAATATTGAAAATATGGGTAATATCGATATTGTCCCATATGATCAATATGTGAAACAAAGTGAAAGTGAAGTTGTACCAAGTGATGCATCTTCTGCGATCAACAATGACTATGTTTTTATGAATACTTGCATGTGCCCCGATGATTCCGTAATTTACGAACTAAATGCCTATAAAGAACGTGTTGCTATTTATGAACAACGTGCTAAGTTTGAGTTGACCACTCGTGAGCAGGAAATGGATGACCAAGTGAGTCTGATAATTAGAAAAAGTAAGTTTAGAAGAAGTATTGAAACAAGAATTAAATTCCTTGCAAGAAAAACTTTCTAAACATTAAACACAAAACAAGAACTTCAAGAAAATGTTAAAATGCTTAAGCAAGAATTTAATGCAAAGGAATCAAAACTCTTGAGAGATTTTTCTAATCGAAAACTTTGAAAAACAAACTTGAGAACAAGTTGTACATACAAGGAAACACCATTCAGATTTGCTCGCGTGGTTACTAAACATCGAGTCTTAAGCGATAAGCATAGCATTCCCTTGTTGAGGAACCAAATCCGGAGGTAATTAAAAGGCTAGAAATGCTCATAAGGTGCTTTATGATGGTCATGAAATCCTTAAGCCTAGGCGAAACCAAGTTGTGTTGTGTCTTTCGAGGAAGATAAGAAATCGATGAAGTCACTAGGAAAGGATGAACAAAAATTAGATGACCCTAAATGCAAAGAAAAAAATAAATATCACTCCCCATGACTACAAGAAGGAAAAGCTGGATTTCCTTGAACATGTTTAAGCCTCGAGACATTGTTGACTCCAGAACAAGTTTTACTGAAAAAGGATTTAGATAAGCGAAAAGTCGAAAATATTGTTGAAACAAACCCCCCTTTATGGAAAATGCCTAGAAGCATTGTGTATCCTCCTAATACACCAATGCATCTTGTTCCTAGAACAATTGCCACTAAAAGCAAGACATTAATTAGCCAATACGTTATATTTTAACTATTTGTTGATTTTGAGAAAACTTGCAAGAAAAGGATCACACCCTTGGTATAAGCGAAGGAGAAAGGGTTTTGAACAAATGAAAGAATGTTATTTAAGCGAGGTCATGCCCTTCTTTAAACTTCTAAAAGACCACTTTGAGAGTCTTAAAAGGGATAGAAAGCGATATTAAGGGAATGGAAAAGGAATTTGATGCAACGGTTGTTGAAGTTAGTGACTATGAGCGTGCTTTGAAATATAATGAGATTGAGAGAAAGAACTTGCATACATTAAATGAGAATCTTATTACAGAATGTGTTGCTCAAGATGTGTTTTTCAACGCTTCAAATTGCTCTATTAATGCTTCCAAATTTCATGAACTATCTGTGGCCACTGAAAGTCTCCATGATCGTGTCATTGAGCTTGAAAAACTAATTCTAAACTAAGCGAGAAAATTGAGCCGGATGATCACGAAAATTTCGTTAAACGTTTTTCTAAACTAGAAGTTGAGCATTTTAATTTACAACTAAAATATCAACATCTTAAAGAAAATGTCAAAACTTCAAATGTCAAGACATCTTCGGATGCTCGAGTTTGATGCGTTTTCAAATTAACAAGCGTGATGAGCAGATTCAAGCTCAATGCAACACGATCGAAAGTTGAAAGCCCAAATCTCTCAATTAAAGGTCAAACAAACAATATGATAGGCTCCCAAATGCCTCCTCCTTTAGATTCTCGAATTCTCAAGCGTTTCATCTTCAAAACCTAGTAAATGCTTTACAAAAGGAAAGCGAAAGTTTTCTAGAAGAAAATGAAAAGGTTAAGCGTCATTTCAATGAGTTATTTGAATCAATTAAAGTCACTCGTAACAAAAACAACGAACAAATAGCTTCATTGCAAAAGGAAATTGAGAATCGAAGAGTCGGGTAAAAGGAAAATGCCAATGACCAATGGGGAGAATGTTGTATCAAAGGTTCACTCTTGTAATAAATATGCTTTATCATGACATATGTCCTCCTCATCTAAGGAACAACAAACTTGCCATTCAAACATACTTCTCATCCCTTAAGGATTGCCTAGAATGTCTGCGTGAGATTGTTGAAGAGGATAAGCTAGAGAAACCTCATGATAATGCAATTGGACATGCATGCTTATATGCCAAACGATCTCAAGAAATCTTAGATTGCTTGATCACAATATGCCCAAAGTCATTAGGTGGGAGAGTTAATCCTTTGATTCCATGCTCAATGCCTAACGCTAAGTATGATATGCATTCGATTCCCAATGTTTTGAATGTGAACCGTAGTGTGCCTTTAAGTAGTTGATTCTAGATCATCAATGCTAAGAAAAAGAACTCAAGTGTGCCTTCTAGGAGTACAAATCACAGTACCTCTATTTTTATGAAAGTGAACCTTAGTGCACTGCATGTAGTTCGGACCCGGATTACATCTAAGCGGTGATGCAAAGAGTAGTTAAACCAACTAATGTTCCCATTCCTCTACGGGAGTAATCGGTGACATTAAAGGGAGGCGGTCAAAGTCTCAAGACAATACAAGGAATGATAGGACCTCTCAAGCTAAGAATGTGCCTTTGGAAGAAGTAGAAGAACAATCTAGGAACTTTAATCTTGAATTGAATAAAACGAATCGTGTTGATTCTAGTATTAGCCATAGGCGTCTTGTAATTAATTCAATTCGATACTATTTGCAAACCTTGTCTCGATGTCCGCTTGAATTACATTTCTAATCATGAATGTGGTGTTCTTTATTACGCCTAATGATGTTAATTGTCCGATTAATATTGTTAATGCTAAAATTCATGCTAAGAAGGCTAAAAGGCAAAAGCGAAGAAAGTTAGAAAGCGATTGGAAACCCACGGAAGAACATTCAAGTAAAATAGGCTTTTATTGGACACTGTTGGTCTTAAGACTAATCGAGACAATGCCCACTAGAAAATGGATGCCTCTTGGTAGAACTATTCCTTAAGAAGTGATCACACTATGAGCAGGGGCTAATACTAACACTAGTCCGCATCTATTCACAACGATTCCATTGCCTCACTTTACGATATGAATGCTTCTATTTCGATGTGGGTGTTCCAAACATTGTTACTAACCAAATGGAACCCATTCTTGCATGGGGATCCCAATTATCCGGTTATCCATTCTTGTGTGTGTTCAAACGGATCGTTCAAATCGTTACGTGGTACACGGACTCAATTTGTTCCAAGCATATATTTGGAGACCGGTCGCGACTCATGAACCGTGAGCAAATTCATCGGGCTATTAGATTTGGTAATGATCATTTCGGTGCTATTATGGGTTATGGAGATTATGTTTTGGTAATAGTGTCATCTCTAGAGTTTACTATGTAGAAGGTTTGGGTCATAATCTTTCTCTGTTGGTCAATTACGTGATTACGATCTAGAAGTTGCCTTGAGAAAACATACACCTTTGTTAGAGATCTTAATGGTAAGGAGGCGTTAAAAGGAACTCGTGGGTCAAATCTTTACACCATCTCTATCGATGACATGATGAGGCTTCTCCAATCGCTTGCTATCAAAGGCTTCAAAAACAAAGTCATGGTTATGGCATCGTCGTCTTAATCACTTGAACTTGGCACCATCAACGATCTTTCGAGAAAGGACTTAGTTGTAGGTTTACCTAGACTAAAGTATGAAAAGGATCATCTTTGTTCGACATGTCAATTGGGAAAAAGCAAGAAGTATACCCATAAACCCAAACCTACTAACTCACATCTTTGAAGTTCTTCATATGATTCATATGGATTTATGTGGACCAATGAGGTGCGAGAATATCTTTGGGAAGAAATATGTGTTAGTTGTAGTTGATGATTACTCTAGATTCACAGGTCAAGTTCTTAAGGACAAAGGATGAAACTCTCGATATCATCATCAAACTCATTAAGCATTGCGAGTTCGACTAAACAAAGCGTCGAATTATCGAGCAGACAATGGGCGGGTTTGTCAACAAACAACTTAGTGAATTCTATGAAAGCGTTGGAATCGACCATCAAAGAAGTGTTCCACGAACCCCTCAGCGAGCGGTGTAGTTGAAAGGCGAAATCGTACTCTTGTTGAAGCCGCTAGAACAATCTTGATCTACTCAAAGGTTCCAATGTTTCTACGGGATGAAGCAATTGCCACTGCATGCTACACAAAATCGTTCCACGATTCACACTATTCATGGAAAAACTCCATATGAACTTGTCCACAACAGAAAACCTAATCTATCTTTCCTTCGTGTGTTTGGTGCATTGTGCTATCCAACTAATGAGGTCAAGACTTGGGCAAACTTAGGGCTAAAGGCGACATTGGAGTATTTGTAGGATATGCACCAAACAAAAAGGGATACCGAATCTACAACAAAAGAACCCGAAATATCATGGAAACAATTCACGTTCGTTTGATGGTGTCCGGTCAAATGGCTCTGGACACTCCACTCGGGACCCGCACTTCAAAATAGTCCCATTGGTTCATCCCTTGTTCCAAACTCCTCTCAAGAACCTCCATATGTACCTCCATCGAAGATGATGTAAAGAAATTGTTTGATCCTATGTTTGATGAACTGTATGATTCAATTACTAATGAGGTCTTGATTCCTACAACAGAGGATGATCATATTCCGAAGAATGAAGTCAATCCCTCGTCTCAATATCGTTAAGTCAAGAAGCACTGCTGCGATCCTTGATCTCATCAACAAATCATCATTCTTCAAATGTACATCATGGAAATGTTTCGCATCAATGATGAAGTTAATCCCTTTGCGACTCACGAAGATGCTCCATTTGAAAACATATTTGCTACTCACGAATCATCATCGAACCATCTTCTTGAGGAGACATCGACTCGCTACCTCGGTTCCTCGACAAGCGCCACATGAACACCTCGGAAAATGGACTCACGATCACCCCTTAGACAACATCATTGGAAATCCTCTCGTCTGTATCAACCGGAAACAACTGCAACCGATGCCTTATGGTGCTTCTTCAACTCCGTACTATCTAAGATCGAACCAAAAGATGTTAAACCGGCATGAATGAAGATAGTTGGTTCAATGCCATGCAAGATGAAATTCATGAGTTTGATCGTCTTGATGTATGGGAGTTAGTACACGCTCAGGCGTGCTATGATTATAGCTCTCAAATGGATCTTCAAAGTAAAACTTGATGAGCATGGTGATGTGTTGAAGAACAAGGCTCGATTAGTTGCTAAAGGATATCGTCAAGAGGAGGTATAGACTTTGAAGAATCTTTTGCTCCAGTTGCTTGAATCGAAATCGAGAATCTTTCGGCTAATCTTGCTAGTAAGAACATGGTAGTATATCGGATGGATGTAAAGGCGGCATTTACGAGCGGAGATCTTAAAGAAGTCGTCTCGTCGGCCAACTGAAGGATTTGTGAATCAAGAGCATCGTACTCACGTTTATCGTTTGAAGAAGGCTCTTTACGGTTTAAAGCAAGCTCAAGGGCATGGTATGATACATTGTCAAAGTTTCTTCTATCAACCGGATTCATCAAAGGAGCATTGATCCTACCTTATTCACCGAAGTCGAGCAAACATTTAACTCATGTTCAAATTTATGTTGATGATATTATTTTGCCTCAGCAGACCCAATGGAATGTGATCATTTTCAAATGAAATGAGTTCAAAGTTTCAAATGTCAATGATGGGACAAATGTCATTTTCTTGGGATTACAAATTTCACAAAGTCCGGAGGCATTTTCATAAATCAATCTAAATATGCAATGAGATTTTAAAGAAATTTGGATTTGATTCTAGTGACCTGTTGACACCCCATGATTGACCGAACCAAACTAGATGAGGACCACTCGGGGATCATGATTGACCAAACGAAATATCGTAGTATGATTGGGTCCACGATGTACCTCACTGCTAGTAGACTAGACATCTTGTTCATTTGTATGCATGTGTGCTAGATACCGGGCTAAGCCTACTAAAAAGCACCTTGAAGCGAGTTAAGCGGGTCTTTCGGTATCTCCAAGGAACCATCAATATGGGTCTTTGGTACCGAAGGACACCGGTATGTCACTAACGGCCTATGCAGATGCCGATCATGCAGTTGTCAAGATACACGTCAATAACGTCGGAGGTGCTCACTTTTGGGTGATAAGCTTGTGGTGGTCTTCAAAAAGCAAATGAGCACTTCTATTTCCTCTGAGGCTGAATACATAGCCATGTCATCTGTTGTGCTCAAATTTTATGGATGAGATCTCGATTATCGACTATGGCTTTGTATTCAACAAAATCCTCTGTCTTGTGATAATAAAAGTGCTATTGCTCTCTCATGCAACAACGTTCAACACTCAAGAGCAAAGCATATCGACATTCGACATCTTTTCATCGGGAACAAGTGGAAAAAGGTGTGGTGGAACTATATTTTGTGAGGTGCGAATATCGGTTAGCGGACATCTTCACCAAAGCTCTTCAAGAGAGCGTTTTGAGTTTATTCTTCCACGTCTTGGTTTGAAAAGCCTTCAACCAGAAACTCTCAAAGCGTCTTCGAGGAGGAAGGCGAGGAGTAAAGGTCTATCTTCATCTATCTCTTGTAAATATTTATTGAAAAACAAAATACAAAATTATAAAACTCTCAAAATCAAATAGAAAATTATAAAACTCTCAAAATCCATAAAAATGAAAAATTGAAAAATCTTCAAAAAAAAAAAAAAAAGAAAAAATATATTGTCAATTTGTCATGTTTTTTTCCGGTTCGATAATATCTACGGTCTTTGTGATGTCATTCAAAGAATGATACGGGACTTTAGATGTTGTTCAATTTAAAAAAAAAAAAAAAAAAAAAAAAAAAAAAATTGGGAGAAAAGAGAAACGATGGTTTATTGTCATTTTCGAGGCAATAACCGGTTTCAAAAGAAAAAACGAGCCATGTTTTATCATGTTTTCAAAATTCCATGCTCGATTCTATAAACATTTATCTCTGAAAACTAAATGCTTTGAAAAATAACTCGGTCTCTATTTTTGATAATCATCGGGACTTATTTGTCAAAATCTATCTCTCAATCAACAACCTATGTCATTGATTGAGGGAGAATGATTTCAATTAAAATAAAAATTATTTGGCATTAAATTATTTTCAAAAGATGTACATGCATGTTTTTATCAATGGAGTTTAAAGTCTTAAAATCCGATCCTTATCGATTAAAACGCTTTCATAATCAAGTCACAATTCTCCTTAAAAGCTTTCAAAATCAATTTAAATCTATAAGAGATCACAAATCTCAAATGATTTGATAATTGTGATCGGGGAGAATGTGTGATTTAAATTGGATTTAAAGCGATAATTCGGTAAATGGTCTTATAAGGATGTACATCTTGTCCTTCCGCATGTGTCAAACGATTTCAAATTTTCAATGCACATGTTGAGGGGAGCATCTATCTTAAACCTATGATTTGAAAGCGTGATCATTTATCTCAATATGCGGGTTCCTTCTAGTATGTGCAAAACTCTTTTCAAACCTCGAGGCACATATTGAGGGGAGCAAATTTATGGAAACCTCATCCTTCACAGGAATGCATTATCTACTTGAGTTGATCAAGGAAGTGATGTTGATATCTTTTAGAAAATGGTAATCAAAGAAGTTAATTCTTTCTCTTGCCTCCGTGTGCAAAACATTTTCAAATACTTGATGCACATGTTGAGGGGAGTTCTCGTTCTAAAATATCAAAAACAATTCGGTACAAAATGCTTTGATAATATATCACAAGTATACGAATTGATTTTCAAATGGTTTTCAATTGGATCCAATGGCGGATGAACAATACCAAATAGACCGACCAACTTTACTTTATATGCGGTGATATAAGGATGATAAGGTTAGGTATTGGTTCCCATGATCCGCGAGAATCGGAGGGATCTACCGAGGACAACCCACTAGTTAGTGTAGAAGTCCTTAGGTATGATGATAAAGGAGAAAATGAGATATGGGAAGAGTGCGGACTAAGGCGAGCTAATCTTGGAATAAACCCAACAAGGTTCTAGTTATGAAGTCTCGGTAAGCTTGAAGGGTTGAAGAATTAAAAGAATTGAATGAGAATAGGGTGAAAACAAATAGCCCTCCATTTATTCAACCTTAGGGCGTAAACATGGTTCAATGCATATGCTCCGATGGTAACATCGGTATTGAAGACAAGGCGTCATGGACCCGATGGCGTCTTGCACTTCAACTTTCAAACCACTCAAGTTTCTCTTAAAGGACTTGTTTCATTCTCACGGGAACCGACATTATCTATCGACTTTCTCTTAGAGATTGTTGATATTTGTTAGGAATTAGAAATTCCGGTGATAAAAGTCGGTCACCTCAAGTATATGTAATCTTTAGAAAGCTCGTAGTCGTAGTTCATTTAAGTTTAGTAGTATTTAGTTAAGTAACACCGTGGAGGACGGACGGGTCTTTACCATTGTATGCACGATCCACACCCAAAGTGTGGCGATTTATGTAAGACTATAAATACTCTCTACCTCCCAAGGTAGAGTTGGAGCTCATAATAATATCTTTCACTTTCTCTCACTAAAGTTCCCTAAACCTCTAACTTTCTCTCTAGAATTCCATCTATATGCTACTTTGTGTTATGGTTTGATGTGTATGTGAAAAGTTATATCTTACAATTGGTATCAAGAGCCATGGTTAGATCATATCTTGCACATCTTTGGATTTCTAGTGGTTTTAGGTGGTTTTGAGTTTGAAAAAGTTTAGTGGTTTTGCATCATTTGGTTGATTTCTTGTGTTAAAGTTTGAATTTTGTTAGTACTTTTATGTTTAGAATCATCACAAGTGTTTAGGTTTTCATTTGGTAAGCTTGAATCATCTTGGTTGGGTTGTTTTGGATTGAAAAGTGATGTTTATATGGTTTTCATGCTAGCGACTTAGTTCACGGATAACTTTCTTCATAGCGACTTGCTTCACAAAATTGTAGCGAGTTACGGTTTTAAACCTAGCGAGTTAGATCTAGCGAGTTAAAGTACAAGTAGTGGATTCTCCACTACGAGTAGCGACAGTGGTAGCGACTTGGTGCATGTGAGTTGCTCTTTAGCGACTTGCATTTCTAGCGACTTGTGTGGCAATTCTTGCCAAAATTTTGCTAGCGACTTGAGGGCAGCGAGTTACTACTTAGCGACTTGCTTTGTGTCTAGCGACTTGGGATTCTAGCGACTTAGTTGCCTAGCGAATTAAGGGTTAGCGACTTAGTGCATTATTTTCTAGCGACTTAGTGCATTATCTTCTAGCGACTTAGTGCATTATTTTCTAGCGACTTAGTGTATTATCTTCTAGCGACTTGAGTGATTATTTACGGTTTTCTCTTGATTTAGTAAAATCCCGTGAAAGAATCTATTTCCCGGTTTAATCATAGAGTTATAAAATACCGTATAATGCATTAACATGTCTACCAGCGTCCCTCTGTCATCTCCTTTGTTGCCAGGATGTACAAGCGGTGGCTCGGATACTCGTCCACCCATGCAGTGAGGCGACTACGACTCTTGGGCTCAGCGAATCAGATTGTATTGCCTTGGAAAGGAAAATGGTGTCAACATTCTCAAATCCATTGATGAAGGACCATATCGAGTTGAAGCGACTAGAGACATACTTGATACTAATGAAGATGGTACTCTGTTTACGGAATGGACGGACCTAAGATGTATGATGAGCTTGATGATAAGGAGAAAAAGAGATTCGATGCGAGATATCGGGCTTCAAACATTGTTCTTCAAGGTCTTCCTAAAGACATCTACAAGGCGATCAATCATAACAACGATGCTAAAGGCGGTTTGGGATAATGTTAAGATGCTTCTCTCGGGTTGAATTAACTATGGAAGGCAGAGAATCGACTCTATGACAAATTTGAGCACTTCAAGATGAAACGGATGAGAGTGTCTATGAGTACTATGAGATTTCATAAGTTAGTGAATGACATGAGGAACATCGAATGACTATGCCTAACATTGGTTGAACTCAAAGTTTGTGAACAACATGAATCCCGAATGGCACAAGTTTGTCATTTGTGAAGCTCACTAAAGGATTGAAGAATACAAACTATGAGCAACTCTATGCCTTCCTCCTTGAGAATGAGAGACATGCTATGTTTGAAAAATTGATTCTCAATGGGTTCAAAACCAACGGGGAGAGACAAACTCGTCTAATGACTCAGCGACTTTCTACTCGAACATTGGAATCACAACAAAGCATCACAAGTCATACCCTTGGGTAATGGTAATCACAAACTCATCCACGATCCTATGTTCAAACAAGGCGATCTTTGATGCTGCGTGGGTAACATCATTAATCAACTAGCTCTTCTCATTAGTCAAAACATGAATTCTCTCCCACAAACCAACAACAACCTCGAGCGCATCTAACCCCATAATCAAGCCCTTTGTTAAAGATGGAAGGATCGTGGTGCAACCGATTCGGGAAAGCAGTATGATCGGGGAAGAGGTGGGGTGGGAGGGTTATGTTGGCAACGAGAATCGAGGAAGAAATGGTAACCAAGGTCAAGCTAAGCCAATCAAATGCTATAAGCTGTGGTGGTGAAGGACACATTGCAAGGCGCACATCTCAAAGCGTCCATAGAATCTTGATTACTTGAGAGATAAGATGTTCTTGGCACAAGCTCGGGACAATGGTCTGCGTTGGATGAAGAGAATTCTTGTTTCTTCTTGAGGGCAATGCCAAGACCTATGATGCGAGATGTGGATGAGCGACTATTCGGGAGATAGGTCACAATCATCGAGCGCCTTTCAAGTCGTGTTGTGATGCATACGACTACGATGTAGATGATGGACCTCTGCACACACAATCTTTATGGCTAGCATCTCTCAATGGTTTCTCCCAAGATCTCTTCTTCACACTGGTGGCCCATCAAGGACAAACTCATCTCGGAGGTATTAAAACTATCGATGATCTTGATGTGCAAGCGATGCATGACAAAGTACAATCAAATGAAACTATTGAATCAAATGTTGAAAATATGGGTAATAACAATATTGTCCCATACGATCAATCGTGAAACAAAGTGAAAGTGAAGTTGTACCAAGTGATGCATCTTCTGCGATCAACAATGACTATGTCTTTGATGAATACCTTTGCATGTGCTCTCGATGATTCCATAATTTACGAACTAAATGCCTATAAGGGCGTGTTGCTATTTATGAACAACGTGCAAAATTTGAGTTGACCACTCGTGAGCGGGAAATGGATGTCCAAGTGAGTGCGATAATTAGAAAAAGTAAGTTTAGAAGAAGTATTGAAACAAGAATTAAATTCCTTGCAAGAAAAACTTTCTAAAATAGCTAAACAAAAACAAGAACTTCAAGAAAATGTGAAAATGCTTAAGCAAGAATTTAATGCAAAGGAATCAAAACTCTTGAGAGATTTTCTAATCGAAAACTTTGAAAAACAAACTTGAAAACAAGTTGTACATACAAGGAAACACCATTCGATTGCTCATGGTCACCAAACATCGAGTCTTAGCGATAAGCATAGCATTCCCCTTGTTGAGGAACCGAATCGGAGGTAATTAAAAGGCTAGAAATGCTCATAAGGTGCTTTATGATGGTGATGAAATCCTTAAGCCTAGGCGAAACCTAGTTGCGTTGAGTGCTTGAGGAAGATAAGAAATCAAATGAAATCACTAGGAAAAGATTAATAAGAAACAAAATGATCCCAAATGCAAAGAAAAACATGAATATCACTCCTCATGATTATAAGAAGGAAAGCTGGATTTCCTTAAACAAGTTTAAGCCTCGGACTTTGTTGACTCCGAACAAGTCTTACGGAAAAAGATTTAGATAAGCGAAGCGGAAAATATTGTTGAAACTAACCCTCCCCATTGGAAAATGCCTAGAAGCATTGTGTATCCTCCTAATACACCAATGCATCTTGTACCTAGAAAAATTGCCACTAAAAGCAAGACATTAATTAGCCAATCGTGATATTTCAACTATTTGTTGATTTTGAGAAAACTTGCAAGAAAAGGATCACACCCATAGGTATAAGCGAAGGAGAAAGGGTTTTGAACAAATGAAAGAATGTTATTTGGCGAGGTCATGCCCTTCTTTAAACTTCTAAAGATCACTTTGAGAGTCTTAAAAGGGTATAAGCGATATTAAGGGAATGGAAAAGGAATTTGATGCAATGGTTGTTGAAGTTAGTGACTATGAGCGTGCCTTTGAAATATAATGAGATTGAGAGAAAGAACTTGCATACATTAAATGAGAATCTTATTCTTGAATGTGTTGCTCAAGATGTGTTTTCAACGCTTCAAATTGCTCTATTAATGCTTCAAATTTCATGAATTATCATGGCCACGAAAGTCTCCCATGATCGTGTCATTGAGCTTGAAAAACTAATTCTAAACTAAATGAGAAAATTGAGCTGGATGATCACGACAATTTCGTTAAACATTTTCTAAACTAGAAGTTGAGCTTTTAATTTACAACTAAAATATCAACATCTTAAAGAAAATGTCAAAACTTCAAATGTCAAGACATCTTGGATGCTCGAGTTTGATGCGGTTTTCAAATTAACAAGCGTGATGAGCAGATTCAAGCTCGGTGCAACACGATCGAGAAAGTTGAAAGCCCAAATCTCTCAATTAAAGGGTCAAACAAACAATATGGCGAGCTCCCAAATGCCTCCTTCTTTAGATTCTCGAATTCTCAAGCGTTTCATCTTCAAAACCTAGTAAATGCTTTACAAAGGAAAGCGAAAGTTTTCTAGAAGAAAATGAAAAGGTTAAGCGTCCTTCAATGAGTTGTTTGAATCAATTAAAGTCACTCGTAACAAAAACAACGAACAAATAACTTCATTGCAAAAGGAAATTGAGAATCGAAGAGTCGGTAAAAGGGAAAATGCCAATGATCAATGAGGAGAATGTTGTATCTAAGGTTCACTCTAGTAATAAATATGCTTTATCTGTGACAGATGTCCCCCCTCATCTAAGGAACAACAAACTTGCCATTCAAACATACTTCTCATCCCTTAAGGATTGCCTAGAATGTCTGCGTGAGATTGTTGAAGAGGATAAGCTAGAGAAACCTCATGATAATGCAATTGGACATGCATGCTTATATGCCAAACGATCTCAAGAAATCTTAGAATGTTTGATCACAATATGCCCAAAGACATTAGGTGAGAGAGTTAACCCTTTGATTCCATGCTCGATGCCTAAGGCCAAATATGATATGCACTCGATTCCCAATGTTTTGAATGTGAAGGCGTAGTGTACCATTGAGTAGTTGATTCTAGATCTGTCGATGCTAGGAAAGTGAACTCAAATGTGCCTTCTAGGAGTACTAATCTCGGTACCTCTAGTGTTAAGAAAGTGAACCTTAGTGCACTGCATGTAGTTGAGATCGACACATCTAAGCGGTGGTGCAAGAGTAGTAAAACAAACTAATGTTCCCATTCCCTCTACAAGAGTAATCGGTGACATTAAAGGGAGCGGTCAAAGTCTCAAGACAATACAAGGAATGATAGGACCTGCAAGCTAAGAATGTGCCTTTGGAAAAGAGTAGAAGAACAATCTAGGAACTTTAAGTTTGAATCGAATAAAGCGAATCGTGTTGATTCTAGTATTAGCCATAGGTGTCTTGTAATTAATTGAATTCGATACTATTTGCAAACCTTGTCTTGATATTTGCTTGAATTACATTTCTAATCATGAATGTGATGTTAATGTTACGCCTAATGATGCTAATTGTCCGATTAATATTGTTAATGCTAATATTCATGCTAAGAAGGCAAAAGGCAAAAGCGAATGAAAGTTAGAAAGCGGTGGAAACCGCGGGAAGAACATTGATAAAATAGGCTTCTATTGGATACATGTTGGTCATAAGACTAATCAATTAATGCCAACTAGAAAATGGATGCCTCTTGGTAGAACTATTCCTTAAGAAGTGATCACTTGTGAGCAGGGCTATCTGAGACACTAATCTTGCATCTATTCACAATGATTCCATTGCCTCACTTTACGATATGAATGCTTCTATTTACGATGTGGGTGGTCCAACCATTGTAACTAACCAAATGGTACCCATTCTTGCATGGGGATCCCAATTATCGATTATCCATTCTTGTTTGTGTTCAGCTGCGGATCGTTCAAATCGTTACGTGGTACACGGACTCAATTTGTTCAAGCATATATTGGAGATCGGTCGCGGCTCATGAACCGTGAGCAAATTCATCGGGGCTATTAGATTTGGTAATGATCATTTCGGTGCTATAATGGGTTATGGAGATTATGTTGTTGGTGATAGTGTCATCTCGAGAGTGTATTATGTGGAAGGTTTAGGTCATAATCATTCTTTGTTGGTCAATTACGTGATTACGATCTAGAAGTAGCCTTGAGAAAACATACACCTTTGTTAGAGATCTTAATGGTGAGAGCTGTTGAAAGGAACTCGTGGCTCAAACCTTTACACCATCTCTATCGATGACATGATGAGGGCATCTCAATCGCTTGTTATCTAAGGCTTCAAAAACAAAGTCATGGTTATGGCATCGTCGTCTCAATCACTTGAACTTGGCACCATCAACGATCTTTCGAGAAAGGACTTAGTTGTAGGTTTACCTAGACTAAAGTATGAAAAGGATCATCTTTGCTCGACATGTCAATTGGGAAAAAGCAAAAGTATGCCCATAAACCCAAACCTACTAACTCATCACGAAGTTCTTCATATGATTCATATGGATTTATGTGGACCAATGAGGGTGCGAGAATATCTTTGGGAAGAAATATGTGTTAGTTGTGGTTGATGATTACTCTAGATTCACAGGTCAAGTTCTTAAGGACAGCGGATGAAACTCACGATATCATCATCAAACTCATCAAGCATTGCGAGTTCGACTAAACAAAGCGTCGAGTGCTCGAGCAGACAATGGGCGGGTTTGTCAACAAACAACTTAGTGAATTCTATGAAAGCGTTGGAATCGACCATCAAAGAAGTGTTCCACGAACCCCGCAACAAAGCGGTGTAGTTGAAAAGCGAAATCGTACTCTTGTTGAAATTTGCTAGAACAATCTTGATCTACTCAAAGGTTCCAATGTTTCTACGGGTGAAGCAATTGCCCTTTGCATGCTACACAAAATCGTTCCACGATTCACACTATTCATGGAAAAACTCCATATGAACTTGTCCACAACATAAAACCTAATCTATCTTTCCTTCGTGTGTTTGGTGCCTTATGCTATCCAACTAATGAGGGTCAAGACTTGGGCAAACTTAGGGCTAAAGGCGACATTGGAGTATTTGTAGGATATGCACCAAACAAAAGGGATACGAATCTACAACAAAAGAACCGAAATATCATGGAAACAATTCACGTTACGTTTGATGAGCTAACCGGTCAAATGGCTCTGGACACTCCGGCTCGGGACCCGCACTTCAAAGCAGTCCCATTGGTTCATCCCTTGTTCCAAACTCCTCTCAAGAAACTCCATATGTACCTCCATCGAAGATGATGTAAAAAATTGTTTGATCCTATGTTTGATGAGCTGTATGAGTCAATTACTAATGAAGTCTTGACTCCTACAACAGAGGATGCTCATATTCCGATAAATGATGTCAATCCCTCGGTTTCAATATCTTTAAGTCAAGAAGCACCAGCTGTGATCCTTGATCTCATCAACAAATCATCATTCTTCAAATGTACATCATGGAAATGTTTACGCATCAATGATGAAGTTAATCCCTTTGCAACTCACGAAGATGCTCCATTTGAAAACATATTTGCTACTCACGAATCATCATCGAACCATCTTCTTGGAGACATCGACTCACTACCTCGGTTCCTCAACAAGCGCCACATGAACACCTCGGAAAATGGACTCACGATCACCCCTTAGACAACATCATTGGAAATCCTCTCGTCTGTATCAACCCGGAAGCAACTCGCAACCGATGCCTTATGGTGCTTCTTCAACTCCGTACTATCTAAGATCGAACCAAAAGATGTTAAAAATGCTATGAATGAAGATATTGGTTCAATGCCATGCAAGATGAAATTCATGAGTTTGATCGTCTTGATGTATGGGAGTTAGTACTGCTCGAGGCGGGCTATGATTATAGCTCTAAAATGGATCTTCAAAGTAAAACTTGATGAGCATGGTGATGTGTTGAAGAACAAGGCTCGATTAGTTGCTAAAGGATACCGTCAAGAGGAGGTATAGACTTTGAAGAATCTTTTGCTCGGTTGCTCGAATCGAGGCAATCGAGAATCTTTACGGCTAATCTTGCTAGTAAGAACATGGTGGTATATCGGATGGATGTAAAGCGGCTTTTACGAGCGGAGATCTTAAGGAAGTCGTCTCGTCGATAACTGAAGGATTTGTGAACCAAGAGCATCCTACTCACGTTTATCGTTTGAAGAAGGCTCTTTACGGTTTAAAGCAAGCTCAATGGCATGGTGCGATACCTTTGTCAAAGTTTCTTACATCAACGGATTCATCAAAGGGCGATTGATCCTACATTGTTCACCCGGAAGTCGAGCAAACATTTAATTCATGTTCAAATTTCGTTGATGATATTATTTTTGCCACGGCAGACCCAATGGAATGTGATCGTTTTCAAATGAAATGAGTTCAAAGTTTCAAATGTCAATGATGGGACAAATGTCATTTTCTTGGGATTACAAATTTCACAAAGTCCGGAGGCATTTTCATAAATCAATCTAAATATGCAATGAGAGATTTTAAAGAAATTTGGATTTGATTCATGTGACCTGTTGACACCCCATGATTGACGAACCAAACTAGATGAGGACCTCTCGGGGATCATGATTGACCAAGCGAAATATCGGAGTATGATTGGATCACGATGTATCTCACTTGCTAGTAGACCGGACATCTTGTTCATTTGTTTGCATGTGTGCTAGATACCGGCTAAGCCTACTAAAGGCACCTTGAAGCGATTAAGCGGGTCTTCGGTATCTCAAGGAACCATCAATATGGGTCTTTGGTACCCGAAGGACACGGTATGTCACTAACGGCCTATCAGATCTTGATCATGCGAGTTGTCAAGATACTGCGTCGAAGTACATCGGGAGGTGCTCGGTTTTGGGTGATAAGCTTGTGGTGGTCTTCAAAGAAGCAAATGAGTACTTCTATTTCCTCTCTGAGGTGAATACATAGCCATGTCATCTTGTTGTGCTCAAATCTTATGGATGAGATCTCGATTATCGACTATGGCTTTGAATTCAACAAAATCCCTTGTCTTGTGATAATAAAAGTGCTATTGCTCTCTCATGCAACAACGTTCAACACTCAAGAGCAAAGCATATCGACATTCGACATCATTTCATCGGGAACAAGTGGAAAAAGGTGTGGTGGAACTATATTTTGTGAGGTGCGAATATCGGTTAGTGAGACATCTTCACCAAAGCTCTTCCAAGAGAGCGTTTTGAGTTTATTCTTCCACGACTTGGTTTGAAAAGCCTTCAACGAAACTCTCAAGCGTCTTGAGGAGGAAGGCGAGGAGTAAAGGTCTATCTTCATCTATCTCTTGTAAATATTTATTTGAAAAACAAAATACAAAATTATAAAACCTTCAAAAATCAAATAGAAAAATATAAAACTTTCAAAATCCATAAAAATTTGAAAAATTGAAAACATCTTCAAAAATATTGTCATTTTGTCACGTTTTTTTCGGTTCGATAATATCTACGGTCTTTGTGTTTGTCATTCAAAGAATGACACGGGACTTTAGATGTTGTTCGAATTCTTAAAAAAAAAAAAAAAAAAAAAAAAAAAAAATTGGGAGAAAAGAAAAAAATGGTTTATTGTCATTTTGAGGCAATAACCGGTTTTTAAAAGAAAAACGAGCCATGTTTTATCATGTTTTCAAAATTCCATGCTACGATTCTATAAACATTTATCTCTTTGAAAACTAAATGCTTTGAAAAATAACTCAATCTCTATTTTTGATAATCATCGAGGACTTATTTGTCAAAATTTCTATCTCTCGATCAACAACCTATGTCATTGATTGAGGGAGAATGATTTCAATTAAATTAAAAAGTTATTTGGCATTAAATTGTTTTCAAAAGATGTACATGCATGGTTTATCAATGGGTTTAAAGTCTTAAAATCCAATCCTTATCGATTAAAACGCTTTCATAATCAAGTCACAATTCTCCTTAAAAGCTTTCAAAATCAATTTAAATCTATAAGAGATCACAAATCTCAAATGATATGATAATTGTGATCGGGAGAATGTGTGATTTAAATTGGATTTAAAGCGATAAGTCGGTAAATGGGTTTATAAGGATGTACATGTTTGTCCTCCGCATGTGACAAGCGATTTCAAATTTTCTATGCACATGTTGAGGGAGCATCTATCTTAAACCTATGATTTGAAGCGTGATCATTTATCTCAATGTGCGGGTTCCTCTAGTATGTGTAAAACTCCTTTCAAACCTAGAAGCACATATTGAGGGGGAACAAAATCATGAAAATCTCATCCTTCCCCAAATGCTTTATCTACTTGATTCGATTTGGGAAGTGATGTTGATATCTTTTAGAAAATGGTAATCAAAGAAGTTAACTCTTTCTCTTGCCTCCGTGTGCGAAACATTTTCAAATACTTGATGCACATGTTGAGGGAGTTCTCGTTCTAGAAATATCAAAAACAATTCGGTACAAAATGCTTTGATAATATATCACAAGTATACGAATTGATTTTCAAATAGTTTTCAATTGGTTCCATATGGCGGATGAACAATACCAAATTGACCGACCAACTTTACTTTATGTGCGGTGATATAAGGATGATAAGGTTAGGTATTGGTTCCCATGATCCACGAACCGGAGGGATCTACCGAGGACAATCCACTAGTTAGTGTAGAAGTCCTTAGGTATGATGATAAAAGGAGAAAAATGAGATATGGGAAGAGTGCGGACTAAGGCGAGCTAATCTTGGAATAAACCCAACAAGGTTCTAGTTATGAAGTCTCGGTAAGCTTGAAGGGTTGAAGAATTAAAAGAATTGAATGAGAATAGGGTGAAAACAAATAGCCTCCATTTATTCAACCTTAGAGGCGAAACGGGTTCAATTCATATACTCTTGATGGTAACATCGGTATTGAAGACAAGGCGTCATGGACCCGGTGGCCTTGCACTTCAACTTTCCAAACCACTCAAGTTCCTCTTAAAAGGACTTGTTTCATTCTCACGGGAACCGACATTATCTATCGACTTTCTCTTAGAGATTGTTGATATTGAAGAAGAGACCCTCTCCTAGTCTCCGCATAGGATCCAAATATGCACAAATTGAGTCTAGAGCCACGAGATCATCAATAAATCTCATTAGGACACTTTCAATGAAGACTCTCTTTCACACAATGTGGAAAGAGACATTATATCTTGAGTCCTCGCATTATCCTTGTGGTATTGCGGAACATCCGAGTGATGTGTTTACACATTCACAATGAAGATGGAAAGCCTTGGAGCCAACATCAAACAAGCTCTGGTAGGTGGCATGTGAGATTCATTATATGGATCAACCATGTGACAAGCTGAGCAGAAACAATGGGGCGATTCAATTTCTTGAATCAATCTGGTTCGAGTTAGGGATTTGCGGATACCTTTGAAAAACCGGTCTTTGTGCTTAACAACTCTTTTCTTTAGCACATCGACCGTGTGCGGTTATTTCAAATCAAAGGTGTTTTATGATTGATAATTGATTTTCATTAAAACCTTGTTGTATTGCAAAAACAACTTCTATTGAGTAATACTCGATTGTTTTTCAAATATCTTTTCATCAATCGATGGACTTAAATTATTGGTTCACTCCTCCGTGTTGTCTTCTTTGAGGCGTTCGGTTTGAGAACGGCTAGGCATTGCGAAACCCCATCAAGGAAGTTCTTGAATTATACGATCACAGCGGTACATGTCTTGATCAGCGGGAACAAGTGGGCGTGTACCTCAATTCAGCGAAAGTGATCAAAGACACTTCCGTGCGATTTATTGCTAGCTTGTTGTATGCAGTCGCTGGCGTTTCGGTGATCGAATGAAGCGGTCAATCCATAGCCACATGCTCACTTAATACATTCATCTCAAAAGAAATCATGATTAGTGCATCAATGACTCGATATTTTCACTCCATGCTTACGCTACTGCTGCGCCAATATCATGATTCAACAAATGCTTCCATTACTCGATGAGAAGATATCATGATCCGAATGTGAGCATGTCGGTCCCAAAGTCACAACACCACAATGGATGTCTCGAGATTTTGATTCTTGATGATCTCAAAGATGGCTCAAAATTATTATCACGTGGATCGATAAAGACCTCCACTTGCAATATCCAAACATGCAATGTGAAGAATCAAAGACTACGAGCTTAGGTGCAAAGGACTACATAAAAATGCAAGATCAATTGTTAATGTATTATCTAGTTGTATTCAATGTAATTTTGGTACATGATTGAGGTGACCTCCTTAGGGAGATTGTTAGGAATTAGAAATTCCGGTGATAAAAGTCGGTCACCTCAAGTATATGTAATCTTTAAGCTCGTAGTCGTAGTTCATTTAAGTTTAGTAGTATTTAGTTAAGTAACACCGTGGAGGACGGACGGGTCTTTACCCTTGTATGCACGATCCACGGCCCAAAGTGTGGCGATTTATGTAAGACTATAAATACTCTACCTCCCAAGGTAGAGAGTTGGAGCTCATAATAATATCTTTCACTTTCTCTCACTAAAGTTCCTAAACCTCTAACTTTCTCTCTAGAATTCCATCTATATGCTACTTTGTGTTATGGTTTGATGTGTATGTGAAAAGTTATATCTTACAATATTGAAGAAGGAGACCCTCTCCCTAGTCTCCGGCACAGGATCCAAATATGCACATATTGAGTCTAGAGCCACGAGATCATCAATAAATCTCATTAGGACACTTTCAATGAAGACTCTCTGTTTCATACAATGTGGAAAGAGAGATTATGCCTTGAGTCCTACGCATTATCCTTGTGGTATTGCGAACATCCGAGTGATGTGTATACATATTCACTATGAAGATGGAAAGCCTTACGGAGCCAACATCAAACAAGCTCCTAGTAGGTGGCATGTGAGATCTATTATATAGATCAACCATGTAACAAGCTGAGCGAGAAACAATGGGCGATTCAATCTCTTGAATCAATCACGGTTCGAGTTATGGATTGCGGATACCTTTGAAAACCGGTCTTTGTGCTTAACAACTCTTTTCTTTAGCACATCGACCGTGTGCGGATATTTCAAATCAAAGGTGTTTTATGATTGATAATTGATTTTCATTAAAACCTTGTTGTATTGCAAAAACAATTTCTATTGAGCAACACGATTGTTCTTCAAATATCTTTTCATCAATCGGTGGACTTAAAATTATTTGGTTCACTCACTCCGTGTTATCTTCTTTGAGATGTTCGGTTTGAGAACGACTAGAAGCATTCGCGAAACCACATCAATGAAATTCTTGAATTATACGATCTGAGGCGGTACTTGTCTTGATCAGCGAGGAACCGTGGGCGTGTACCTCGATTCAACGAAGTGATCAAAGACACTTTCGTGCGATTTATTGCTAAGCGTGTAGTATGCGGTCGCCCGGCGTTTGCGGTGATCGGAATGAAGCGGTCAATCCATGGCCGCATGTTCACTTAGCACATTCATCTCAAAAGAAATCATGATTAGTGCATCAATGACTCGATATTTTCACTCATGCTTACTTTCTGGCTGCTGCTAATATCATGATTCAACAAAGCTTCCGCTACTCGATGAGAAGATATCATGATCGAGAATGTGAGCATGTCGGTCCTAAAGTCACAACATCATAATACCAACACCACAAAGGATGTCTCGAGAGATTTTGATGGCGATGATATCAAAGATGGCTCAAATTTATCATCACGTGGATCGGTAAAAGACCTCCACTTGAAGTAACCAAACATGCTATGTGAAGAATCAATGACTACGAGCTTAGAAGCAAAGGACTACGTCAAGAATGCAAGAACAATTCTTAATGTAATATCTTTTTGTATTCAATGTAATTTTGGTACATGATTGAGGTGACCTCCATAGGGGAGATTGTTAGGAATTAGAAATTCCGGTGTTAAAGAGTCGGTCACCTCAAGTATATGTAATCGTTAGAAATCTCGTAGTCGTAGTTCTTTTAAGTTAAGTAGTATTTAGTTAAGTAACACCGTGGAGGACAGACGGGTCTTTACCCTGTATGCACGATCCACGCCCGATGTGTGGCGATTTATGTAAGACTATAAATACTCTACCTTCCAAGGTAGAGAGTTGGAACTCATAATAATATCTTTCACTTTCTCTCACTAAGTTTCCTAAACCTCTAACTTTCTCTCTCTAGAATTCCATCTATATGCTACTTTGTGTTATGGTTTGATGTGTATGTGAAAAGTTATATCTTACACAATAAGTTCAAATTATATGATCTCGGTATTATCACGTTGATCAGGCATCATAATACTTGCATCACATAACAAGCCCTTATTGTTACCATATTCTGTCCCGGGTCATGACAAACCACATAGCGATATCACACAAAACATATCACATCGGATATCAAGTAACATACCAAAGTAGACCGATTCATATACACAACATAAGCGCATCAAACAACTTACCATATCACAATGAAAGAATGCCACCAACTTGCACCAAGCGGTTCCTCATGACTCATTACCGATGGTTCAAAAGAATAGGCGAGATATACCGAGAATGCTAAGCGATAAAACTTCACGATTCAAAGCGAGTTACGAACAAATCAAGGAAGAGCAATGCCGATCAAAATCACATAGCAAAATATCAAACCGCCACAGCGCGCATGACAAACAAATCGGAGTAACACAAGTCGCACCAAATCATATGAAGTAGATGAACCTTCTCGGCCACGGTTGAATCTCGTCTCCGTCCTTTGCGTCTTTGGTTGATCCGTCGACTTCCTCAACGGCATCCTAATGTCTCCGGTGACACGGAGTCGGTTCGACTTACGCTTCCTGAACCTCTCATTTCGAGACTATTGCGACCGCGAGTTCGGCACCATCATCTTCGGCTCCACGGGTAGTCTCCATCTAACGATCGACAAGCGGATGTGCGAAGACAAAATAATAAAATCGAATGTGAAGAAGAAGACCAAAGCGGTGAAGACAAAAGATTATCGAAGTCAAATCTAAATGACAATCAAAAGGAATCGGAATATATCATATGATTTAAAGCCTAGTGTCTACCCAGTCCTCACGGAGTCAATCCTAAGGTCAACAAGGCGAAACCTTAACTCGATACCATAATTGTAACACCCCAACCCGACAAGGGTAGAAGTGTCATAGTGCGGTGTCATATCGGAACATACAAGTAAAATTTTCAAGCGGAGTCTTAAAGGATAAAGTACCAAGTCATAATAACAAAAGATTTATAAGGAAATTACAAAATCGGAAATATCTAAAATAAAATGAAATCTCCAACAATAGCCCAACAAAATAAATCCAAATAATAAGGTATCTAGGGTTGGTTCACTCAAATAATCCAACTCTCGACCCATCAAAGCCCATCTTGAACCTAAAACACCTGCATGAGGAAAAGAAATGCGGTGAGCTTAAAAAGCCAGGTGAGCGGATATAACAAAGCGAAAGCTAAATAAAATGCGAAATGCGAAATGAAACAAAGGAAGCGGATAACAAAGTCGCGTGAAATGAGAACAATGAGTCAATGAGGATCTGCAGAACACAATTATCTGAGATATCCAACACGAGCAGATAACAAGAAGAGCGAAGCAAAGCAAAGCATCAATGACATATAAACAAGCACGTACAAACCGGACATACAAGAAGCTGAAACATAAGCAAACATAGCGGGCGTAGCATCCACACAACATATATGTCATACAATCAATTCGAAATCGGGAGACATACAAGCCAAACAAATGTCTACAGGAGCGGAAGCAATTAATTAATAAGTGAGCATGGCAATTCACACGGTCAAAACCCATAGTTGAAGACATAATCGATTATCATAAAGGTAGTCAAAACATGGCGGTCATACGTAACAAGTAGGAATACAGTATGAACACTATAATTAAATGAATTAAATACATAGCAGGGCAATTAAACAAGTTAACAAGCTAGGCGTCATAAGTTGAACCATTTACCCAATCAAACCGTAGCATAAGCAAATGCGGACATGGCGGTCAACAACAAGTAAATAAGGATACCACGAATAGTCATAGTCCGAGATTAAATCGAATGAGGTACAAAAGATAAGCGGATCAACAATCGATTGCACACAAGCATGGTTGCGAGACAAATCAAAAGGTCACATACTTGATGAAGATAGCATATCATCGAGATGACCACGGTAAATCTTATAATCACATATTCATCATATCATAACGAGGTGTCGGTAGTCATATAAAACATGAATATCATAATCAACTCCAATAAACATATAATAACCCGATGCGTGAATGGAACCTTAGTCTAAAGTAGCGGAATTAAGGTCTGACAGATAAATGTAATGGAGTATCTATGTCTTGGTAACGATGAATCATATAAAGTCTTGAGTAATGAACACGTGTCTGATTATGGTGCGTTGGGAATCTGAAAGGTACAATATAGGTTTATCAAAAGTGTAAGGGTTATCAATCTACAGAGCCGAAACATATCATATCGTATCATATCATATCATAAGTAGCCATTGTATTCGGAGGGTGACCTCGGAATACCATACATAATAGGAGGAGACCTCGGTAACAAATGGAGTAGCTAGCTCCGGAATTGTGAAGGCGGATTGCACCGACATCATTCACGAGACAAAGCTCAATCGAGATCAAATCCCTCGAAACATATCATATCTAGGATGCATCCATACGCCCCCCGGAACATATCAAAATGGCCAAATCATATACATATAGTGAGCTCATAAACATATCATATCATAATGGGGACGGTGTGGAACATCACTCAACCACACTAAAGTCATGCCATTGGTGCCTCAATGACACGGTCAGGTTACCTTCCTGACTAGGAAACATATTTGGCTCGGGTATCAAACTGAAGGGTCAAAGCATATTCATATCATAAGGGTTCATATCAAAGTTCATATCAGAGTTCATATCAAAGTTCATATCAAAGTTTCATATCAAGGTTTCATATCGAAGTTTTCATATCAAAGGTTTCATATCGAAGTTTTCATATCAAAGGTTCAAATAGTTTCATATCCGGGAGCATAAGCGAGTCATAGGAAGCCCTAATAAAGAGCCTTAGAGTAGCATAACATATCAAACTAGAATCGAAGATGAATCTGAATCATGAGAAACCTTAAGAGGTAAGGTCGAATATCATACCTTATACATAAACGAAACACAATGAGAAATACCAAGGTCGGAAGCAAACTCCATCTCGGTGAATCTACACAATTCATGGTGGTTTTATTAAAACTTATTTAATTGATTACTTATTTTAGTCGGCTTTCGGTTTAGTAACTTTCCATATTTAGCGGGTTTCCAAAATAGAAGGTTCCATTTTTGAAAGTTTCCTTATTTAGCATATTTACACAACAAGCCCTTAAGTGTCCCATTTACATATTACACCTCATTATCCTTATTTACACGAAATACCCCAAGTTTCCGAATTTACAAACAAGCCCTCTATTTTACTAATTACATTTCGGTTTACAAATTTACCCGATTTACAAAATAAACCCTAAGTCACATATTTTACAAAAAGGTCCTCATATTACATTTTATACTAACACCCCTGGTCCAAAGTATATTACAAAATAGTCCCCAAGTTTTATAATTTCTGAAATAACCCCTTTTTATTTTGAAAGCTCGATCGGTAATACAATAAAATCTTCAAACCCTAACCCTAATTCCCCAAATCAAAACCAATCATTATTCCATCATTATTTCATCATTAAGGTCAGATCTAGACCATAACATAAACCATAGGTGATCCTTAGGGTTTCCTTATTTTATTTTCCTTTTCCATAGATAGCGATTAGGATAAATTCATATAACATGATCAAAGCTTCAAAATTCAAGCACCATTTTCAGAGTTAATACACATTATATAGAGTCCACAAAAATAGTCTTCATTCCCAGAAAATTCGTTTCTAATTATTTAGGGTTTTAACACGTTTTTAGGGTTTAATTCTCAAATAATTCGTATACCATGTATGGTTCGTTTTATTATTTTATTTGGAACATATAGGATGAATATAACATGAGAAAAATACCATATAAATTTTGGAGCGTTTAGAACACGCTGGATGAAATTATTCCTCTTGGTTAGGATAAAACGACTCCAAAATTCCAAAGAATAAAGCGCGACTCAAAAACCTTGTAATCAATTTTCACATATCACACATGATGTAAGGAACTCAGGAAAAATGGAAAATGAATTTATGGAGGTCGTATGAATTATTATGAATTTTACCTGCGTATGAACAAAATTCGACAACAAATAGATCGAGGCCTTCAAAATTGAATTGGAAATTTTCTTGGCTTCCTAGCGATGTAGAGATCACAGGAAAAATACTTTTAGAATTTATGGTGGCTTGTATGATTTTGGGTGAGCAAATGTGATATTAGGGTTTTTTGTGAGCCGTGTATATTGGGTGAATAAAACAGGATTTAACTTGGAAAAATCCCTTAAAAGTCGGTAATTAAATTAGGATAGAGATCAAATATATCTCAAAATTTTATAAATTTATTTTGTATTTATTTTGTATTTTATTCAAGTGTTAAAGCGAATTTTGAATAAAATACCTATTAAGCCAATCTTTGACTTTTAAATTTTTTTATAATTTATTAAGTCAAGACAAAGTTAAAAGTCAAAATAAAATATTACATCTCATATCGATTTATTTACGATATTTTGGGATTAATTTGGGACTTTAATTACTTAAAATTAAAAGTTTAAGATTATAGGGGCATTTTGGTCTTTTTACATGTTATCTGAATTTCAGGTATTACGGGAAAAGAGTTGGGAAATATAGTGAGAGAAAGAAAATATTATTATGAGCTCCAACTCTACCTTGGAAGGTAGAGTATTTATAATCTTCTGATAAACGCCCACTGGCAGGTGTGGATCGGACATCTGATGGGTAAAGACCCGTCCAGTCCTCCACGGTGTTACTTAACTAAATACTACTTTGCTTAAAATAACTACGACTACGAGCTTTCTAACGATTACATGTACTTGAGGTGACCGACTCTTTAATACACAGAAATTTCTAATTCTAACAATCTCCCCAAGGAGGTCACCTCAAACATATACCAAAATTACATTGAATACAAGCAGATATTACATTAACAAATGTTCTTGCATTCTTGATGTAGTACTTTGCTCCAAGCTCGTAGTCATTGAATCTTCTCATTGCATGTTTGGTTAATCCAGTGGAGGTCTTTCTTGATCCACGTGATGATACTTTTGAGCGACTTTTGAGATCATCGACTAATAAAATCTACGAGACATCCATTGTGGTGTTGGTATTATGTGATGTTGTATCATTCGAACGACATGCTCACATTCTAGATCATGATATCTTCTCATCAAAGTAGCAGGCTTTCGTTGATTCATGATATTGGCGACAACGTAAGCGAAGCATGGGTGAAAATATCGAGTCACCGATCCCTTAATCATGATTTCTTCGAGATGAATGCATTGAGTGAGCATGCGGCTATGGATTGGCGCTTCATTCGATCATTTGCAAAGCGTAGGGAGTACCGCATAAAACATTTAGCAATAAAGCGCGAAATTGTCTTTGAACACTTTCGTTGAATTGAGTACACGGCCCACGGTTCCCGTTGTTCGGTTGTCACATGGTTGATCTATTGAATCGATCTCACATGCCACCTACCGAGAGCTTGTTTGATGTTGGCTCGAAGGCTTTCCATCTTCATTGTGAATATTTTTACATATCACTCGGTTGTTACGGCAATACCACAAGGATAATCGTAGGACTCGAGATATAATCTCTCTTTCCACATTGTGTGAAGCAGAGAGTCTTCATTGAAAGTGTCCTAATGAGATTTATAGATGATCTCGTGGCTCTAGACTCGGTTTGTGCATATTTGGTTCACATGCGGAGACTAGGAGAGGTCTCCTTCTTCAATATCAACAATCTCTAAGAGAAAGTCGATAGGTTATGTAGGTTCCCGTGAGAATGAAACAAGCCCTTTTAAGAGGAACTTGAGTGGTTTGGGAAGTTGTAGTGCGAGGCGTCCACCGGGTCCATGACGTCTTGTCTTCAATACCGATGTTACCATCAATAGCATATGAATTGTACCGGTTTACGCCTATGGTTGAATAAATGGAGGCTATTTCTTTTCACCCTTTTCTCATTCAAGTCTTTTCATTCTTGACCCCTTGATTGCTTACCGAGACTTCATAGCAAGAACCTTGTTGGGTTTATTCCGATGCTTGCTCATCTCGATGCACTCTTCCCATATCTCATTTTCTCCTTTTATCATCATACCTAAGGACTTCTACACTAACTAGTGGATTGTCCACAGGTAGATCCCTCCGGTTACGGCGGATCATGGGAACAAATACCTAACCTTATCATCCTTATATCACCGTACATAAAGAAAATTTGGTCGGTCTATTTGGTATTGTTCATCGCCATTTGAACCAATTGAAAACCATTTGAAAATCAATCCAGATACTTGTGATATATTATCAAGATATTTTGTACTGAATTGTTTTGATATTTTTAGAACAAGTGCTCCCCTCAACATGTGCATCAAATGTTTGAAATCGTTTTGCACACGGAGGCAAGAGGAAGAATTAACTTCTTTGATTACTATTTTCTAAAGATATCAACCTCACTTCCCCTGATCAAATCAAGTAGATAAAGCATTTTGGGAAGGATGAGATTTTCATAGTTTGCTCCCCTCGATATGTGCCTCGAGATTTGAAAAGAGTTTTGCACATACTAGAGGAAACGCACATGAGATAAGTGATCACGTTTCAAATCATAGGTTTAAGATAGATGCTCCCCTCAACATGTGCATGGAAAATTTGAAATCGTTTGTCACATGTGGGAAGGAGAGCATGTACATCCTTATAAAACCATTTACCAAATTACAGTTTAAATCCAATTTAAATCACACATTCTCCCCCGATCACAATTATCAAATCATTTGAGATTTGTGATCTTCTTATAGATTTAAATTGATTTTGAAAGCTTTTAGGGAGAATTGTGACTTGATTATGAAAGCGTTTTAACTGATAAGGATCGGATTTTAAGATTTAAACTCCATTTATAAAACATGCATGAATATCTTTTGAAAACAATTGAATGCCAAATAACTTTTTAATTTAATTGAAATCATTCTCCCCCTCAATCAATGACATAGGTTGTTGATTGAGAGATGATATTTTGACAAATATGTCGGATGATTATCAAACATTGAGTCAAGTTATTTTTAAAGCGGTTAGTTTTCGTGAGGATGAATGTTATTAGAATCGAGCATGGAATTTTGAAAACATGATAAAGTATGGCTCTGTTCTTTCTTTGAAAAAGCAGTTCTTGCTGAAAAGACAATAAACCATTGTTTCTCTTTCTCCCAACGTTTTTGATTTTTTTTTTTTTTTTTAAGATTCGAGCAACATCTAAAGTACCGTGTCATTCTTTGAATGACAGACACAAAAAACCATAGATATTATCGAGGCAGAAAAACCTAACAAATTGACAATATTTTTAAGAATTAGAATTTTTGATTTTATGGATTTTGAAGGTTTTATATTTTTCTATTTGATTTTGAGGATTTTATAATTTTGTATTTTGTTTTCAAATAGATATATACAAGAGATAGATGAAGATAGACCTTTACTCCTCGTCTTCCTCACGAAGGCGTTTGAGTGTTTCGGTTGAAGACTTTTCAAGCCAAGGCGTGGAAGAATAAACTCAAAACGTTCTCTTGGAAGAGCTTTGGTGAAGATGTACGCTAGCGATATTCGGACCTCACAAAAAGAGTTCCACCACACCTTTTCCACTTGTTCCACGATGAAATGATGTCGAATGTCGATATGCTTTGCTCTTGAGTGTTGAGCGTTGTTGCATGAGAGAGCAATAGCACTTTATTGTCACGATCTGAGGAGGATTTTGTTGAATTCAAAGCCATAGTCGGATAATTGAGATCTCATCCATAAGATTTGAGCACAACAAGATGACATGGCTATGTATTCACCTCAGAGGAAATAGAAGTACTCATTTGCTTCTTTGAAGACCACTCACAAGCTTATCACCCAAAACCGAGCACCTCGGATGTACTTGACGAGTATCTTGACACCTGCATGATCGGCATCTGCATAGGTCGTTAGTAACATACCGGTGTCCTTGGTACCAAAGACCCATATTGATGGTTCCTTGGAGATACCGAAGACCCGTTTAACCGCTTCAAGGTGCCTTTTAGTAGGCTTAGCACGGTATCTCGCACACATGCAAGCGGCGAACAAGATATACGGTCTACTAGCGTTGAGGTACATCGGGATCCAATCATACTACGATATTTCGTTTGGTCAATCATGATCCACGGTGGTCCTCATCTAGTTTGGTTTGATCAATTAGGGAGTGTCAGCGAGGTCACTTGAATCAAATCCAAATTTCTTTAAGATCTCGATTGCATATTTAGATTGATTTATGAAAATGCCTCCGGACTTTGTGAAATTTTAATCCCAAGAAAATGACATTTGTCCATCATTGACATTTGAAATTTTGAACTCATTTCATTTGAAAACGGTCACACTCATTGGGGTCGATCGAGGCAAAGATGATATCATCAACATAAATTTGAACATGAATTAAATGTTTTCGACTTCGGTGAACAATGTTGGATCAATGCTCCTTTGCTAAATCCGGTAGATAGAAGAAACTTTGTGATGTATCATACCATGCCCTTGGAGCTTGCTTTAAACCAAAAGAGCCTTCTTGAGCGATAAGCGTGAGTAGGATGCTCTTGATTTACAAATCCTTGGGTTGGGCGGCGTGACGACTTCTTTAAGATCTCCGTTCGAAATGCCGTCTTCACATCCATCGATAGAATACCATGTTCTTACTAGCGACATTTGCCAAAAGATTCGATTGCCTCGATTCGAGCAAGCTGGAGCAAAAGATTCTTCAAAGTCAATACCCTCCTCTTGGCGATATCCTTTAGCAACTAATCGAGTCTTGTTCTTCAACACATCACCATGCTCATCAAGTTTCACTTTGAAGATCCATTTAAGGGCAATAATCATAGCACGATCTGGGCGGTACTAACTCACATACATCAAGTCGATCAAACTCATGAATTTCATCTTGCATGGCATTGAACGACTATCTTCATTCATGGCGGTTTAACATCTTTTGGTTCGATCTTAGATAGTACGGAGTTGAAGAAGCACCATAAGGCATCTGTTGCAAGTTGTTTCCGTGTTGATACGAGCGAGAGGGATTTCCAATGATGTTTTCTAGTGGATGATCGTGTGTCCATTTTCTAAGGTGTTCATGTGTTAGTTGTTGAGGGGTGAGGTAGCAGAGTTGATGTCTCCTAAAGAAGATGGTTCGATGATGATTCGAGGAGCAAATATGTTTTCAAATGGAGCACCTTCCGGGAGTAGCAAAGGGATTAACTTCATCATTGATGCGAAGCAGTTCCATGATGTACATTTGAAGAATGATAGTTTGTTGATGAGATTGAAGGATCGTGACGGTGCTTCTTGACTTAAAGATATTGAGACCGAGGGTTGACTTCATTCTCGGGAATATGAGCGACCTCTGTTGTAGAAATTGACACCTCATTAGTACTTGGCTCATAAAGTTCATCAAACATAGGATCAAACAATTTCTTTAAATCGTCTTGGATGGAGGTACATATGGAGTTTCTTGAGAAGAGTTTGGAACAAGGGATGAACCAATGGACTATTTTGAAGTGCGGGTCTGAATCGAATTGTCCAGGAGCCATAGGACCACTGCGATAGAAACTCTCTCGACTATCTTTATCAACCCATATGTAGACAATTTGAAGTGACCTTTGAAGAAAACCGATATACCAAACTTGAAATCGAAGAAGAATTCCTGCATTTGCATCTTAAGCTTGCACTAATGTTGGAAGAACGATTAATAGAATTTATGCTTCAAGCAAATCTCTAAGTACTCAATACTCAACCAAAGTATGAGACTTTAACACCTCTTGCGATTATCCAGCGTCATATTAGTGTGTCCTGAGTAAAACTACATAACTCCTTAAAGTGATAGTTAACGGATCTTCAACCATCCATCCCGATAATTTGGTAACTAGATAAACCAAGTTTTCAACTTAAAATTCTTAGACCGAGCAAGTTATCAAATAAGAACACGCCTTTGAAATTTAACTTCAATCTCAAATAAGTGAAAATTGATTAACTCCAAGTAATCACTTGTGTCAAATGCCCAACACGTGAATAAACATACAACTAGATGTACGTCGATCCACCGAATGAACCGAACAAATGATTTCTCAACATTAATTCATTCTTCCTAAAGGTATACATGTAGAGGCGATCGGAAGATTCACCACAAATGTCTTGACGAATGAGGTAGTCATTTTCCTTAATGTTCACGTGGTTGATTTATAAGCGTGCACAATGAGAGGAACAATAATCCGTAAAGATTTGGCAAAGAAATACCAAAGAGCGGATCATTATCCATGAACAACAATCCGTGAAGATTTGGCACGGGAATACCAAAGAGCGGATCATTATTCAATAGTGCAACTTACAATATCATGATAGTCATTATAAGCGCCTTGTGAAATAAGCGGAGATAAGGTTTCTTGAGAATTCCAAGGAGTACTTAGATGGTGAACCAGTTGAGTCAATAGAAACCGGAGCATGAGCTTGAGCTGGATGATCAACATTCGTCGGAGGTTGAAAGTACTCATCAAACATATCTTTGAAAACAATGAATCCCAAACATTGATTCCCATTTATCCTTAGTGAGTGAAGCATTAGGCGTTGGAGGAGAGTCATCAAAATCAAAACAAATCCCGCTTATCCTTAGTATATTCACTCTTCATCAAAAGAATATACACTCATCATCATCAAAAATTAAGTCGTATAACCATTATTCAAACATCCATCATCATGTAGTATATTCACTCTTCTCCCCTCAAAATTGCATCCGAAGTTGCCATTTTGATTTAACAAGTGAATAAGAGTATACACCAATGAGCGTAGATCCACTTGATGGTGAATGAGCGTGGAAAAACATGAAGCTTGTTGATGAAGAATGTAGATGAGTATGGCCATTTCTGAGAGAATTTCTTATTAGTCGAAGATAAAGCGCACGTAAGAGCGTACACTTTTCTTTTCTATAAGGAGCAGGGCACAAGTGTTATCTTCGACGCCATAATGATGAAGTACTAGGCTGAGGCGGTTTGAGCAGACGTCATCGTTAAGAGCCCGATCATATGTTTAGAGTGCCGAATCCAAATACCAAGGGGCGATTTATGCGACACGCTTTGGACAACAGACGAAGAGAATTGGAAACATTGGATCCCCACGTCTTTGATGGGTTCCTTTTGGTTAGCACAAACAATCTTTGAATCAACGAAACCCTAGATGCAATGGCATTATTCCTAGGAGTCGAACTAGTAGAAGCATCGGACTTAGTCAAATGACATTTTGTGCTTAATGGGATTATTCTACCGGTTGGCTTCCAAACCTTAACAGGCACTATTCTAGGCATAGTGGATCTAGGCGAGGTAAGGTTTTCCATTCGTAAATATTCGACACATGGGCTTCCACCGAAATCCTACATTTGTAAACACATTCCTGTAGGTTTCCAAGATTGCTTGTCTGTTTTGCTCTCCAAACTTTCTTAAGCGGGTTATGAATCTTAGACCTCGAAATAACACATCACATTTATCATGATTACGGAAGATAAACATTTTTACATGTTTTGCGACGACATGAGGCCTCGAATTAATTTGATAAGCTTAGAGCTAATACTAGAACTAACACGATTCTTTTGTTCAAATCAAACTTCTTGTCCCTATGGTGTTCTTTCACTTCCTTATCATTAACACTTTTAGTTTGCGTAATCCTATCCTTCTTTGCATTGCTTCTAGGTTTTGACCCGCTAACTTTAGTGTCAATCTTAACATCAGTAGAAATACGATGGGAACATTACATGGTTTCACTTGCTTTCTTCATTTACGGTCTAGAAGTGTTGGGATCTGAAATTCTAGGAGGCACATCAAAGGTTGCTTGCTTGAATTTTGACATGGAACAAGGCATATCAAGGGTCACATGCTTGGCTTTAGGCATAGAACAAGGCACAACTATTCTATCTAGCCTATTGCTAGATTTCGGACTTGTGACAATTACATACTCTAAGAGTTCACGAGATCGTTTGGCATCCATGCAGGCATAGGCTATAGTACTATCAAAGGTTTTCTAATCTTTCATCTTCAACAATCTCACGGAGACCCTTCAAATGTCCTTAAGGTGTGAGAGATATGCTTTATGTGCAAGTTCATTATTCTAATGGGCGGGGAATATATAACATATCGATAGCATATTTATCTAGCGAAACCTTAGGAGCAGTATTTGCAATTGGGATTGGCAACTTTCCTTTCACCTCACGCTTGATTCTCAATATCGTTAAGTAAAGAAGTTATATTTTCAATTTGTTTATCATGATTAACTTTAAATGAATCACATAACTCTTTGTTTTGATCATTAACCTTTGAAATTTCAACTTTAAAACAATCATTTTCCTTTGCAAGTTATCAATTATGTTTTGAAGTTGGAAATTCGAGAATCTAAAGGTGGAGGCATATGGGAACCAATACATCCTTCTTTTCACCTTTCGGTTGTGAAATTTGGGCTTTCAATTTTTGATCATGTTATAATGAGCTCGAATTTGTTCATCACGTTTGCTAATTTCAAAAGCGCATCAAACTCGGGAGCATCGAGAGGATGTCTTGATATTTGAGGTTTAACATTTTCTTTGAGATGTTGATGTTTTAATTGCAAAGCAAGATGTTCAACTTCTAATTTAGAATAATGTTTGACCAAGTTATCATGATCATCTGTTCTATTTTCTCATGCAATTTTGAATTTGTTGTTTCAAGCTCAATGACACGATCATGGGAGACTTTCGAGCAACAGATAATTCATGAAATTGAGAAGCATTAATGGAACAATTTGTAGCGATGAAAAACACATCACGAGCAACACATTCGATAATAAGAGTCTCATTTAATGTATGCAAGTTCTTCCTCTCAATCTCATTATATTTTAGTGCACACTCATAGTCACTAACATCAACTATCATTGCATCAAACTCCTTTTCCATTTCTTTAATGTCTAAATTCATTCCTTTTTAAGACTTTCAAAATGATCTTTTAATTTGTTTAAAGAAAGGCATGACTTGATTAAATAACATTCTTTCGTTTGCTCAAAACCCTTTCCCTTGATTATCCCGATGGGTGTGATCCTTTTCTTACAAGTTTTCTCAAAATCAACAAATAGTTGAAAAATAACATATTGATGATTAAGGTCTTGCTTTTAGTGGCAATAGTCATAGGAACTAAGTGCATTGGTCTATTAGGAGGATACACGTTGCTTTAGGCACTTTCCTACATGGGGATTCTTTTCAACAAGATTTTCGACTTTTGCATTTCCATATCCTTTTTCCGAACACTTGTTCGGGGTTAATAAGTCCGAGGCTTAAACTTGTTCAAGGAGATCCAATTTTCTTTAGTGTAATTATGGGGTTTGATCGTTATGTTATTCTTTTTATACTCGGGATCTTCTAACTTCTTATTCATTTTCTCCTAGTGACTTCATCATTTCTTATCTTCCTCGATTGCACTCAACGCAACTAGGTTTCGCCTAGGCTTAAGGATTTCATTACCATCATAAAGCACCTTATGAGCATTTCTAGCCTTTTTAATTACCTCTGGATTTGGTTCCTCAACAAGGGAATGCTATGCTTATCGCTAAGACTCGATGCTTAGTGATCATGTGAGCGGTTTGAATGGAATTCCTTATGCGTACAACTTATTTTCAAGTTTGTTTTTCAAAGTTTTATATTGGAAAAATCATTCAAAAGTTTTGATTCCTTAGCCTTGAATTCTTGCTTAAGCATTTTGACATTTTCTTGAAGTTCGTGTTTTTGCTTAGCGGTTTTGGAAAGCTTTTCTTGTAAGGAGTTTAACTCTTGTTTGAATACTTCTTCTAAAATTACTTTTCTAATAATTATACGCATTTGGATATCCATCTCCCGCTCACGAGTGGTAAGTTCAAACTTAGCATTGTTGATATATGGCAACTTGATCCTTATAGGTATTGATCTCGGTGGTCAAGGAGTCATCAGCACAAATGCGGTGTACTCATGCAATTCATAATCATCATTTTGAGTAGAAGATGCATACCTAGTGCAATGAAACTTCCATGTAACTTTCCTCTGCATTAACGTGCATGTGTTACGGCGGTGCATCTCTATCTTGGGTACATCCGAAGCTTCCATGGGCGTTTCTTTGCATTAGCTTGCGGGTTGTGGTGGTGCACCTCTCTATAGTGAACATGATCATGAAGATTCTATTTTAGCATTGTCCGACTCATCATTGTTTGTTTTCTCTAACATTACGCATTCAAGAACACCCGATTCTTCACGGATACATTACCCAACTTATCACAACAATCTCTCAACCGCACGACACTCATTCATTTTTTCATCCTTTTGTGTAGTTTCCTCAATGTACTTTTCACATTATCCATGAGTTGGATAAATGTCTCAATAATTCACAATTTCCATTCCAGTATGTTTTTGAAGGAAATTCGGTCAAGTGTTGATCTAATCTATGAATATTCCCCAGCGATGAATGGTGAAATTGTTTGTAGATTACTTGAAAGTCGTGCTTTGGAACCATCCTTTTGAACCTCATCATTGGTAAGTTGCGACTTTAAATGCTCTAAGTTCAATAGCAAGCTTCTTGTCAATGTAGGTAAGTCTGGCGGAAAAGAGCACTACATGTTCGATCCCGACTATGGATAACAATTGTATGAGGTGCATATGAAGTAGATGATAGGGCTCAATCTTTCGCTTTCCATTTGCATGGCATTCTGCAGCGGTGCAATTCATTCTCATTGTACTCGAACATGAAGATCTCACATCCTCATTGTTTAATTCAAACATCTTTAATCGTTCGGTGTAGCATTCATTAACATTATTGTCCACAACATCATACAATTTAAGCACCACGAAATCCTTTGGGTCGAGAGAGTAAGACATGATGTGGAAGAATGCACGGATTTTACAAGACTTATGATTGGTTGTAGGATTGGCGATATGTTGTTTAGTTGAGATTTGGATTGGTTGTTGCATGATTTTCCCGAGAAATTTTAGGTTTAAAACTTAAAAACCTCAATAACTTCTGTTCGGAGCGGATTTAGACCTTGAGGATTGACCTGAATGAACTCTAGTTAATTCAGTGTGCCATTCTCCTCGTTCTCATGGTCGTTTTGATGGGTAGAACGCTGAAAACGGAGTTACGGTTCAAAAGTTATGGTCGTCTGAAGTTTTGTCGGGAAAAGTCAACAAAACGCTCCCAAGACAACTCGCACCCAAGACAACTCGCTTTTGATCAACTCGCTTTGATGACAACTCGCTTAATAGACAAGTCGCATAAAGAGACAACTCGCTTAATAGCCAAGTCACATAAGCAAATCAACTCGCTTAATAGCCAAGTCGCATAAAAGTCAACTCGCTAAATAGCCAAGTCGCATATACCAACTCGCTTCAAATTTACAAGGCAACTCGCTTCCAAGAAATGTCTATCCGTGACTCAACTCGCATATAACAATTTTCAAAAACAACCACTTTAGCAATCCAAAACAACCCAACCACGATGATTCAAGCCTTCAATTCAAAACCTAAACACATATGATGATCCTAAACACAAAAGTACAATCAAAATTCAAACTTTAACACTAGAACTTGTCCAAATGAATCAAACTCTTTTAAACACTTAACACCCCAAAAACCTTATGAAATCCACCAAAACAAAGAGCATGAAAGATGAGTGATCAAACCATGGCTCTTGATACCAATTGTAGGATATTGGATTTCACAAACACTCTAAACCATGATCAAAGTAGGCGTATAAGAATGTTAGAGAGAGAAAGTTCTAGTGAGAGAAAGGAAGAGAGTTGGGAACTATAGTGAGAGAAAGAAAATATTATTATGAGCTCCAACTCTCTACCTTGGAAGGTAGAGAGTATTTATAGTCTTACAATAAAAGCCACACAACGGGTGTGGATCGGGCATACAGGTGGGTAAAGACCCGTCCGTCCTCCACGGTATTACTTAACTAAATACTACTTAGCTTAAAATAACTACGACTACGAGCTTTCTAACGATTACATGTACTTGAGGTGACCGACTCTTTAATACCTGGAATTTCTAATTCCTAACAAGAGTGCTTTATTCACTTAGTACCACTTATCTTACAGTGGTTTGTCAAACTTAATAAGTAGCAACAAATCACTAAAACCACAAGAACAATTAATCAACCAATAGGTTACCAGTTATCTTACAGAAACAATTAATCACCCAATACGTTAACCCTAAAATATCGAAACCCAAAATCAAACAAGAACAATTACGTAAAAGTTAACCCTAAATTAGCGAAACCATAAATTATCGAAACCCTAAACTAGCGAAAACATAAATTAACAAAACCATAAATCAATAGATGAAAATACGTAAAATTACTTACCCTAGCACAAAACGTTTTTCTGATAGACATTAGATCGGACAGTGTCGTGGCGATGTACCGCCGATGTGATCGGACAGTGTGTTAGCTCTTGCTGAGAAGTGTGTTGAGGAAGATTGTGTTGAGGAAGTGTGTCGTGGCGATGTGGTGGTTTCAAATAAGAAGTGTGTTGAGGAAGTTTATCTCTGTATAAATGTATAAATGTATAAAGGTATAAAGGTTAAACTACTTATACCTTTTTAAATTTTTTTATACATTCAATGCATTCTACACTTTATGCATCAAAAGTTGCCCAAAGTACAACCTTGTGAGACCCAGTTGCCCAATATTTATGTACTTTTTAATAATAAAAAAATACCTTACTTTTTGCTAAAAGACAAAATTGTCAGTTGCCTAACATTAAAAGTCAAAGTTGCCCAACTGAAACTTTAGTACACTTGTACTAGATAAGTACAAGGTTGCCCCACAAAATGGGACATATGTCATGTATTTAAGATAGTTGCCCAAATATTCAGTTGGGAGAGTTGCCCATGGGGCATTTTGAGAAGTGAAAAAAAAAATGAGGCATTTGAGGTAATAAAATTGGGCAACTGGGGCATTTTGAGAATTTTTCCTTAATTAAATTATCCAAATAAGTGATATAAGTTAAGTCTGAAATACACATGCAAGGCACGTGCTTGAAGTTCTACCCCCATTCAAAAGAGGCGAGAAAAGTTGTTAAGCTCTGACCAGCGTTGACCAAGTCAACAAAATTTAAATAGCATTTTTCATTTCATTTTCATTTTTGTTAGAAAGTGACTTAAACTTTAGGGGTTATTTGATAATTTGTGTGACTTGTTTTACAAGTTTGTTTGAAATTTGGTAAGTAATATATGACAGTTAATTTTGCCTATAAATAGAGATCATTGGCATTAGAATTATTTGTACTTTTGAATTGAGAAAATTTCTAAAAGAGACATATATGGAACAAGATACCAAAATAAACCTTTGAATCTTGTGTCACAAAAACTACTTTCTGCAAATTGCTTGCTCTCCCAACTTTTTGCGCTCCATGCTTTAGATCATTACGTGTACATTAAGATCAAATCAAGTCAATACGTGGCGAGAGCGCAATTTGTTTGCTCTCCCTATGTTTTCGCTCCCAATTTTGAAGCTTTACTTGGTTTAGTGGGACGGAGAGCAAAATTTTGCTCTCCCAACCTATTTTGCTCCAATTTGTTTGCTCTCCCTATGTTTTGCGCTCCCAATTTTGAAGCTTTACTTGGTTTAGTGGGGACGGAGAGCAAAATTTTGCTCTCTCGACCTATTTTGCTCTCCCAATTTTGAGTATTATGTGGGCGATATAGTGACACGTATCGGAGAGCAAATATTTTGCTCTCCTCAAGTTTTTGCACTCTACTATCTTTTATTACTTATTCATCCGCTTTTTTTAACTTCTAAAAAAATACGGCCTTTTCTTTTTTCTTCTTTTGGGGCGCAAATATAAGGGAGAGCAAAACAATTGCTCTCTATACTTTTAATTAATATTATTTTGGAAAAAATTGCGCTCAAGATAGTTTTTATAAACCGAATTTAAAAGGTAGTTTTTGTAAAACTCATATGCCAAATGACATTTTGGTAATAAGTTTTTTTGAATTTGTGTTTTACATTTTGAATTAGAATTTGATTTTGTATTTGGTTTTTAATTTTAATAAAGCTCCTGTTTCTTTTGTCGAATTTTGTTATTTGTTTCGTACTTTGAATTACCAACAAGTGGTATCAAGAGCTAAGTTTGTTTAGCCATGAAGAAAAAGAAAAAGAAAAAGAAAAAATCTGTTTTGGTTTCATTTGGATCGAAGTACATTTGTTTTGGAATTAAAGATTATTTATTTTTGGAATTTGGTTTTGTTTTGAAGAACATTCGAAAAACGTCGATCTGGTTTGATTAATATACGTTTTTCGTTATTGGGCTTTGTTATCTAATTTGTTTTGTGAAGACTTTGGGTTTTTGAATATAAAAAGAAATTGTGGCAGCTGCTCTTTTGTTCGTATTGATGCCAATAATATTGGTTTGAAGAACTTGTGTTCTTATCAAGAATCAATCATGTTGTTGGGGATTTGGCATATGAATTTGAATTTGTAATTAGGACCGTAATCCTTATTATATAAGTGGGTCATTAAATTATTATTTGGATAATATTTGGGGTGTTTGAATTATTAGAGCCGTTTGTCAAGTTATTTATTAACTTGAATTTATTTGATAGTCGGATCATGAGTTTGATGTTGGACCGTAATATTTATAAAATAAGTGGGTCATTAGACTTTGAATTTGATATTTGGAATTTGAAGATCGATTTCTTTGTTTGAAGACTTGATTATTATCATGTCGTTTGAATTTTATTCGATTGTTTAGAATTTGTTAGGTAGTTTGGAAAATTTGGGATCTTCGTTTGTCGGGCTTTTGAAGTTGGTTGCCCGAATTTGATTATCTTTTTGACGATCTTTTGAGTGATTTGTTTGTTTGGTTAACCGTTTGAATTTCTCGGTTAACATTTGATTGTTCGTTTGAAGTTATCGGCATTTGCTTTGGATCGACTTTGTTTTGGATTGCTTTTGGGAATCGATCGTTTGATTTGAATTTGGCTAGTATCACTAGCGTTTGGAACTTTAAATTTGATTTGAAGCAAGGGAGAAGTTTAAGTCACGGTAGAGATTGTTAGAAAAGTAACTTAAACTTTAAGATTTATTTGGTAATTTGTGTGACTATATATATATATATATATATATATATATATATATATATATATATATATATATATATATATATATATATACACTTTATTTTAGAACCTACTTTAAGTCGAGAAGCTGCGAGAACCATTTTTACAACTAATAATACACAATGTACATCATTTAAATGCTCCATAGCATTTTGTTACTTTTATTTAATTTAAAAAAGTGTATAATAGTAAAATACATTTTCTACTATTTTTGTTTTTTAAATAAATCCGTTTTGAATAAATCCTTTTGTTTTTTTTTTTTTTCCTGCATGCTTGTTTTGAATAAATTAATGCATATGTGTTTTTGGAATAAATTTTGTTACTTTAATTTTTGAAATTTTTTAACATGTATGTTTTTCAAATTGTACGGTGTATATGGTCTTTTTTATATAATGTAAATTTATAACAAACAAAAAACATAAGCGATATACACAAAATTCAATATTTATTGAAATACAATTAAAATACAAATTTCTAAAATACTAATAAAAACTAAGAACCTTTATAAAAAACAAGTGGCATATACTTAGATTTTACATTTAGTTAATTACAATACAAAAACACGTATGCAATAATCGCATCTTCAAAAATCATAAATTATCTTCATATGTGTTCATCATCTTCTAGGTCTTCTATGGTCATCATCTTCATCAATCGAAAAAGTATGCACAAAAATAATTAAACAACAAATAAATAGGAAACAAAAATTAATCACAATAAGTATGATAACACATATGCACAACATAAGATGCATAGGCACATTTTAAAATATATATGCATAATTTTTTCCTTAACTTTACATCAATCATAAAACACATATGCACTCTTTCAGAAATTTAATACCAACCATAAAAACAAATATGTACCATTTCATTCATTTTATATTAACCATAAAACATGTATGCATTTGAAGTTTCACACCAGATTCTTTCGAACATAGGTGCACCGTTCCTTAAAACACGTATGCACCATTCCATAAACATGTATGCACCATCCCCAAAAAAACCAATAACACATATGCACCATTCCTTAAAACACTTATGCACCATACCTTAAAACTATTTTTTCTCATTTAATAAACTCATATGCACCGTTCCTTAAAACACGTATGCATCGTTCCTAAAAACACGTATGCACCATTTCATAAACACTTATGCACCATTCCAAAAAAACCATTAACACGTATGTACCATTCCAGAAAAAAAACATTCAAAAAAAGAACAAATATGCACTAATATAAATCAGAAACTAATAATCAAACAAAAGATTATTAAATAAATAAATAAAGCGTGTCAGAGGGGCTTTTGTCATTACCTTTTGAGATTGGTCATAATGAGTAGATAATGTTTATACGTGTTCTTGTTATTTGAAGTTGCGAAGTTGCGAACATCAGTTGTTTGAATGTATAGAAAATTCCGAATTATCTAAAGATTAACATGTAAGATGACCCCTAAACTAGAAATTGGTTATATGCTACTTGAGAAGTTACAACAATGAGATAATCACTTTCACAAAGCAATGCCAAACAACCCCTAGGCATTAATAAATCTGAAATATAATACTAATTCCCAATGCTTATGCAACACACTTTTTAAAGTTTTTTTCCATCCAAAACCCTAATCAAGAAGTGCAAGATTACTCAAAAGATTTTATAAAAGAAAAAGTATTTATAAAAGGTATTTACAAAAGATTTTATGCTGTTTTGTGCCCTACTTTTTTTAGTTTACTGGAGCATGCTGAAAACGCAGAATCTAACCTAAAAATGACTAATCAGGATGGCAGGCCTTTGCAAAATTTCATTGAAAAAGTATTCACTTCCCAACACTATGTAAAGTATGATAAACAAACAAAAACATAATTTTAAACTCACCCCAAGATGCAGATCATATCCAATTGCATTTGTTCCAACTCCACTCAAAAGCAGTAGTGGATGATTCCTTAGAGGTGCCTAGAAGTGATTGACAAATATAATGAATCAGAAAACTCACTCCATCATTGATCTGCGCAAAACCGTCAAGATTTCTCACGTAAGCAAGAAACTTAAAACAGCTTAAGCACAGATGCAATGAAGATCTGAGGAGTATAGTGTTTCCCCGGGTCGTTATGTCCCAGCGAGTTGTGCAATGAATTATCAAACGTTTAGTGATCGAGGAATTTGAACGGGAAAAGGATTTGGATATGATTATAACTACGGAAAAAGGACATAAACTACAAGGGCTAAAATGAAAATTAAAGGAAATTAAAAAGATTAAAAATATTAAATAAACGCTATCACTATTTTTAAAGTGATGAGCGTTTAAAACCTAAAACGACGTTTAATTTAAAAACTACGTAGCGTCATAAAATAAAGCGTGAAAATTAAGAAATAAAAGTCCTAAAAATATGAAAAATACATTTTACAATCCTAATGATAAAAGAAAATTTTTAAGAAAAAGAAAATTATTTTTAAAACTATTTAATTAATTATTATTAATTAAAACTAGTTTAACTATTTAATAATTACCTAAAATACAAGAAAATATGAAATAAAGCTAGAAAAATAAAATTAAGACTTAGAAAAATCTAAAATAACAAAATAGAATTTTCAAAACTATTTTATATTTTTCCGATTATTTTCTAATTTTTATGAATTTTAAACTATTAAAAACTATTTAAATTATTTAAAATACAAATTTAACTAAGAAAATATGGAAAAATACTTTTTGGCTTTTATATTTATCTTAACTTAATAAAATGAAAATTAGTTTTTTGAACCTTTTCTTATTTTTTGTATTTTTAGCTAATTAAAAATGCTTAAAAACTAGATAAAATAAAGAAAAATAGCAAACCAACTTGGAAAAATCTGAAAATTTCAGGAAAATTCTAAAATAATATTATGAAGCTATGAAAAATGAAAAACTAGCAGGCTATGTGTAGAATATAAAAGCTATAGTGTAACTGCTACTCAAATAAGCTACTAGAATAAGCTAATGATCTATAATACCAACCAAACAGTGAGCACAGCTAACTTATACTAAAATGAACTAATATCAACTGTTTCTAACTACTCCTATCAATTCTAAAGCTCAGAAGCTTCAAATAAGCCTAACTTAAATAGACAAGCAGGTGGTTTAGGACCACTTTGTTTGAGCTTATGCTGCAACAACCAATAAGCAAATCCAAAGACCACTTATGCGGTCCTACTAAACACACGGCCAGCTATGATTGTGCCAAATACCAGATCTTAACTTCTAAAAATGAGACCGATTACATGATTCAAATTAGCACATTCACACTTAAGTGTGAGCAGGCGATAATGGTGATTGAAGAGCTTATTTGAAGCTTAAAATGACAAGCTCGATTTGACAAAAGTTGTTATCAAAACAAGACCAACTGAACTTTTAATATCCAAAGTTTCAAACACTGAATCTAAGAGATGAATAAGAAATTGATGCACAAAGTTTTGTTGCTTCTTTATTCGATGATTTGACTTTTGAAGAATGCTTAAGAACTTTGACCAAACTCGGTTTGATCCACACTATTGAACCGATTATGAAGATTTAACACTAATTATGACTACCAAAGGCTAGATCTACTAGATTCAAACCAATTTGCGATTATAACACCCACCGATTTTGTGATTGAAACTAGAGCGATTCTTGTGATGTTGACTATCGAGCTAAAATGCTATATCAAGGATGCAAATAACTATCAAATCACTACATAAACATGCAAACAACTACTCCTAACAACTTAACTACTCTCTAGCACAGATATTTAAGCTCTTCCAAACACAAGTTATCCTCTTGATTATAGAACTACAAACTGATCTAGACTAGATAAGACTTAACAAACATTAAACAAGCATCAAACAGTACTAATTAAGACTAATTGACAGATTCAATCACAGATAAGTGAGCAATAACAGATTATGAACTTACAAGGATCCTTAGCCACTGTGGCTTGCCAAAATGATGAAACAAGTAACCACTAGCCTAACAACCCCTAACCTATCAATTCCAGCTTAGATAACTGTAAATCACCCCATTTCCAAACCTGCATCAACCCAGTTCCAACTGCATTTCCAATTTTAGCCCTCCAGTTGACTTTGGTTGACCAAATTTCAAAAGTGGTTAAAACTTAAACTTGAGCTTATAGCAAGCTATAAGGAGCTTGTATAAGCTTATATAAACTTGAAAAGAAGCTTTATGAAGCTTGAATGTATGACATGGAAACTTCTACTTTCAACAGTGAGCATATAAAGATGAAATAACATGAAACTTGGAATTAATGTTTAAAACTTGATCAAACTGACAATATAACTTGAGTTTAATACTGAAGAACAAAAGATTACAGCTTTTGAAGTAAATTAAGACATTATTAAAAAAACGACATAAGAGTAAAATTAAAAACTAAAACATCTCCTCCTTGCTTCTTCTCTTTTCTTTCTTTTTATAACCCAAATGCATTTTCTCTCACTTACGATGAATTCCCACCAATCCATAGCCATTGGATGGCTCAAATTAATCACAACCGTTCAAACATGATTTTGGCGCCAAAATGGTTGTCTCGCAAATTGAGGTTGAGTGAGGGTTAGGAAGCTTTAAATGAAGTTTGGAGGTATGCTAAGGTGGAGGGGACATGGGAGAGTGGGATTGAGGAGGGGGGATGGGGTGTAGCTAAGTTTCAGGGAAGCAGTTGAGAGGAGACTTTTTTGGCGGGTGATGGTTTTTGACCAGAATTGACCAGGCAAGTGGTAATAATGGAAGGGGTTCATAATTCAAAATGACAGGGGGTCAAAGGTGAGCAAGGGTCCAAAAATGAGTTAAATGGTTTAAAACTTCAAGGACTAAAGGTGTAAATCCTGAAAATGTAGGGACCTAAGCTGCCAACATCTCAAAGTTGATCCAAGGGCTGAATTTGACAAGTATCAATAGTACAAGGACCAATGTTGCCATTTGCAATTTTCGGGGCCATTTCGCAATTTTGAAACTTGAAGGACCATTTTGTAATTTTCTCAAACTTTTGATATTTTCACCAAAGGACTAAATTTGATAACTTTTGATTTTAAAAGGACCTTTGGTGACTTTACTTTTGAAATTATGTGCTCGGAATTGTTTTGACAACTTTTGATACTTGGGGACTAAAGCGCAATTTTGCAAATTTGATATGTTTTCATCGATTTTGATATTTTGCATTTAAAACACATAAAACAACGATTTGTGATATTTTGATCATTTGATGTGTTTACGAGTGTTTTCGAGATGATTTTGCGGTTTATAATGTACAAAATGATGAGTATTTAGACACTCATCAATCATCTCCTTTTTGTTGCGTTATCTTGCAACATCAACATCAACAATACCATTACTCAAAACCGATGCGAAAACAATTATAAAAGTAAAATCACCAATCGAAAGCGAGACCATATATAAAAACTTACTTAATATCAATAACCATTTTTTCTTGTCCAAAAATAAAAACCGGTTATAAGAAATCCAATACCATTACTCAAACGAAAATGAAAGTCGACTAAAAGAGTTGATATCGAAATCACTTGAGCACTGCAAGTCACATGTATCAAAATATAAAATAGATTATGCCTTATTTTATATACCGATACATATAAACATTACGGTGAAGCACAAGAATAAATTGAATGTTTAGATGGGAGAAAAGTGGAGGCGATAGAGAAAAGATGGAGAGAAGTGGCTTAATACTTTGACCTAATAATTGGGGAGGTTACACAAAAAAAAAGTGGAACGGTTTTGAGAATTTATTAAATTTGTAATTCCCTTATTACCCTTGACCAATTTATTTATTTTTACCTAGCACTCCCTCTAATTACAATATTTACATCAATGGCACAAGTCATCTCATCCATTGATGAAATGATCTAATGGTTAAAAGTGGTTCTCATGGTTCTCACATTTAAAGTATGTTCCAAAATAAAGTTTCACTATATATATATATATATATATATATATATATATATATATATATATATATATATATATATATCTATACATTATATATAAAGAGGCATGCCACTTGGCATCCCATAATGCCATATCATATTTCCATGTCATCAATCATGCCACCTAAGCAATTTTTTCATTTATTAAAATTTTGGTGTTTTTTCAAAAACTCATGCAAGAAGCGGATTCGAACATGGGTTGTAAATATGCTTAGGCATACATCTTTACCACTAGACCAAGTCATTATTTGGTATATATTACGCAACTTATAATTCATAAGCGTATGTAATTAAATAAAGTATTTTTGGAGATTTTATTGGAAACTAAAGTGGATTTGATTATTTGAATACCTATTGCGGTATGATTATGATTATGATTATGATTACGTATTCAAATCATCTCATATTTATCTTCATATTTTAACACAAAATATTATCCCAAAACCATCCTAAAAAAACCTACCCCAATCCTAAATCGACAACTTTTGCTCAGGACAATCCACAAATCACACGGCACTGTTTTATAGGTATGTGCATAGCAGTTTGATTTATACATGTTGCTTTTACTTTCAATGATTTATAATGATCAGGGTAAACCCCGTGACCTTCAATTAGTATATGCAAACATCGTATCTTTATTTGTTATTAACAATATTTGTTCATCATAGTTTGTGATGAAACTTTAATGATTCTTGCTAGATTAATTTTAGTCTTATAATGAAAAGTTGATTTAATTTAGTTGTTATGAAACCAGGTACAAAGCTTTCTTTGTTTGATTTTTTTAAGATCCTTTATGGTTTGTTTGAGGTGGACCACAAGGACATATAGAGTCGAGGAACTTGCAACCATCAGTATATGGTGGAAGGTTTTTGCGGTGGTATTATTTATTTACAATTATGTCAAGGTTTGATGATAATGTTATTTATCGAGAACAAAACATAATATATGTCTTATGTTTTGGTGCATAGAATGTGGTAATTATAGCACTGTAGATTATAACAATTTTAGGTACAATCTTGCATGTGAGACCTAGTATGTAGATTTACAACAACACGATAGTCATTCGTCAAACAATCCAAGGTTATTCAATCACTTATTTTTAAAATACTTTTGCTATTGCACTAGCTATATGTTATTCTCATTTTAATGGCGTCAGCCTTTTAGGTTTTCTTAGGAAAACTTACTGATGGTTACAACTAATTTAGGTGTAACTTCACATGTTGGAAAAAGCTCTACCATTTTACAACAACATAGTACTCGCTCATGTCAAATAGCCCAAGGTTGTTCGGTCATTTATGTTTTATGTAGTTTCACTATTCTGTTGCGGTTATTATTTTTAATTTTCGATTACTATGAAGTTCTTTGCAATGATGATAGCCTTTTTTTGCTTTTCTATTTTACGTTAATATGGGCAGTGTCATTTCACTGATGTTCTTTTTGTGTTTTTTCTACAGAATTAGTAGAATGTACTCGAGTTTACCGAGCTCCCCGAAGACAAAGCCGTTTAAGAGGTGTAACAGTAGGTATATATTATGAGTCATGCTGCTGTGAAAGCATAACGTTAACTCTTTATGTAGTCTATATGTGCAAAAGTGGTCAGGAACTTTTAATTTTTGTGTGCATCGTATTTTAGATGGCGAGGCGTTAAGCGACAACTTTACAATGGGTGATTGATAGAGGCGAATATGGTCATGACTGACAACCTACTAATATCGTGCCTACTTACTGCCTTTAATATTAACCAATAGACCCTCCCACTTTGTATATCTCATGCCTACATATGTGGACTGATATACCACAATTTTTATTTACAGGTCTGGATGTTTATGTGAAATCTGCTTTTGCAAGACTCAGATGATAGAAATCAGTTAGACATCGATTTACTCAATCTTGTTGAGAAATTATCATATTGTTTCAAAAACACCATGGCTCGAAGGGAACCAACGGAAGAATGGGTTGGATGGGAGCACATCAAACCATAAAAAGGAGGTCTCAATCAGTGCGAAACACCAAACAAAAGGGAAAGGAAGTGTAGGCAACACCAAGGTTGTAAAGGAAGAACATCCAAGTGATACCCAACCAAGTATATCCGTGATGAGGTCCTTAAAAACATGATCATGTTAAAGATGAGGAGAAAAGAAAAATAAATGGAAAGCATAATAAAGTAGAGATTCAAGGTACATCATATTTCACAATTACATATTGTTTATAAAAACATGATCATGTTAGCTACTTTTATGCTACAAAACAATAAGCATAACAATGAGTCAATAAGGTTGGTTATTGAACATCAACAACTTTTCCTTTTAATAATGTAGTAGTTAGTAATGAAGGCGAAAAAAGAGGCAATACATGTCGATGTGTGTCCACAATTTCTGCTCATTCTTTATTACCTCACTATGTAGGTGAATAGACTTCCGCAAACTCGTCCAATGTTTTTTCCTCATGCTAATATTGTTCGAATATGTTGCTGTTATTACGGTATAGTTGAACCACCGGTCAGCCGAAGGGCTACTCATAAGCATGTGCAAGGACAACGCTTGGTTGGTTCTTTAGTGTCCCATGACGAGGTACGTGTTTGTTTTCGTTAACTCCAACTAGAATGACCTCGGGTGACTCAAAACCATTTAAACATTATAACGGAATGGTTTATAAATGTTTTAGGCTTATACCAATTAAATATTAGCTGTTGGATGTTTTGATTAATGTCAGTGTTGGTTTGCAGGGGATTGGTTTAGACATATTTTGAATCATGCCATTTTATATGCTTTTGACAGGTTACAAGTCGAACAAGAGGCTTGGGAAGCGTCACGGCAGTTCAAAGCAAAAAATAAGAAGCAACTATTCCAACAAGACTGGCAAGCCCAGGTTGTTGAAGCCATTATTAAAACACTTCAAACTGCTTATTAGGATTTTAAAAAAAGGATAAGCGAAATAAATTAGCAATTCGAACACACATTGTCTATGCATTTAAGGATACCGATGATGTGTGGCAATGGCGATGTCGATGGAGATAGTGATGCTTTTGGAGCCCCATTTTCCCATGAGAATGCCACACTTGAAGAAACTAGGTAAATCATCATGTGAATTTTTCTATCAACTTTGAGCGATTGTTTTATTCGAGTAGCTGTTTGACCTTCAAAGTAGTGATACTAATCAAAATAATGTAAACTATACGAAACTTTAGTACTTAAGGACTTCAAAAAGAGAATCGCTTTTAGATCATTAAAAATAGATGACATAATCATTAAGAGATAATCACTTCCACATTGCGATGCTAAACGACCCCTTTGATAGATTTTTTTCAGTGTCATCTTTTCGAGAATCTTTGCGTTGCGGAAGTGGATAAATTCAAGTAACTTTATGATTATATTTATGAACATTTTTATACTCCCATTTGGTTTTCGGTAGTTGACCGTTTTAGTTTCAAATTGCGGTGCCTATTCGGTTGGATCCGGTGCGGGCGGGAGGAAGAAGAAAGTGTTGAAAAGTTGGATTCTAGAAGTATAGGTTCCATATAACCATGTTGTCGATTGGAATTTCTTTGATAGACATGAGAAGCAAATTTGGTAGCAGTTTAAGGAGCTCGACGAGCCAAATCGATGGTATATTGACTTTATAAAGGTTAGTAGCTGGATTATTGTTAGTTATTTTGACTAACTTTTGTTGTTAACGTCGAGTTTGTTGAAATGGTAATAACGGTAGTTATTCATGGTTGGTTTTATCGCGAAATTTGGACTTTTTAACCATTGTGTCAATTAAATCCTATGATATTATGATTTTGCATAGTGTTGTGGAGAACATGACCGACACCATAGTCGATCACCTCGGCTTTTGAAATCATGCAGTTGCTATGATGTGCGTACATAAGGACTTGCTCCTCTAATATGTACAGATAACCATTAAATATTATATGTACTTTAGGTTAGCTTATGGTTTGACCATGTTGTAAAGCGAAATATGGCTTATTTGGTCTTCTGTACATACATATTTTGTTAAATATTTGTTTATATAGAGTTTAGTTATTTACAGTGTGTTTGCACTTAAGAGTTGATATCGAGAAAGCATCGTAGTTGGTAGATACTCGTATTACATAATGGACTGGCTCGGCAAAACATGCGGTTTTAGTATAGCTTGGAATGATACAGGTTGGGTTGAGCAATACAACGTTCTATGAATTATATCCGTGTGTAGATATTTAGTATCAAATAGCATTACAGAGAATTATATTCAGTGGCTTTGTAATTATTTGAACAAAATGATTCATTAGGTAGGTCTTATACCCAAAGCTATGCAATAACCAGACATTCGTTATCAAAAAAATTTCTAGACAACTATCGTTAATCAGTGTTAGGAGAGGTCGTAAAGAAGCACAGATGGGAAATGACGGTATGTGTTTTGGCTAGCATAGAATATGAACATTTGCAAGAAACTTTATTGCTTGGATACAACGTCAAAATACCTTTTATTGAACTTCACAGAAGTGTCGACAAATTTACTTATACCTTTAACTTTACTTGGCTTTTTTTTGGTAATATTGACGCCTCATTCTCCGAATTTTCAATAATTGATTCTAATTACTAAACAAATGTTATCTCTCTTTCTTTAGATTATTTGGATGAGGGCTGCAAAGAAAGTGGCATGTATTGGTTAAAGAGTGAGCGAGCTCGAAAGATGTAGAGAAAGATATGTAGCGTTTTTGTTGTTGTTTGCGGTGAATGTGGAGGATTTAGGTAAGCTTATTTAAGTAGCTTAACCTTTTATATTTTATAAGCAGTTTACTAGCTTATTCGATGCCGAAACACAATAAAGCGAACTGTCTACTTCGGTAACCTTTGTGCATGATTCATGGATTTATGTGTGTAACATGTTCCTGATTTCCCTTCCAAGATTTTTTCCTTTTGCGAGGCAACACCGGGCAGTGGTAGACAAACTTTAATAGTTTTGAATCACATTATATACAATACGATGACAGAACAGCACTCAACCTGTATTACTGGAACATTATTATTTGAATCACTTTCAGCCCATTTTTGACCCATTGACTTATCAATGGGTCAATTTGGTTATTTATTCTTGCTTAATGGGTTAAATGGGTAAACCAATCATGAAAATTGAAATGGTAAAAGTAGCGATCTTACGGGAACATTATTGTAATACATGTGTCAATAATCCGTGTTGACTGTTAGACAACCATTTGTTAACACAAATTTCATTCTATATTACTGCTTTTGTTGTATGGGAACTTGAGCGGTGGAAGCTACCAACTTAGACCATTGTTCAACTTGACTCCACCAATAGATAACACCCTCAAGCTTGAGTCTTTAGTCATGGTGGTTCAATTAGTTTTTTTTGGATCTTCTCCTGTAAGCTTAAGTTGTGGTGCCTTTTTAGGTAGTCATTCTTTATATGTTTATCTGATTTGTTGAGGTAGGCATGTTCTGTGTCTATTACGTATAATGTACTAACGACATGTCTTCAATTATAATATCTACAGTCTGCAATTGCATAACACATAGCATAACACATCTACATCCGCTTGGCTATTAAACGTTAGCTAATAACACATTTTAAACGTTTAATATTATGGTCTGTGATCCCCGTATATGCAAGTCTAAATTTCATGGGAATTTAAATGACGATTGACAAAAAAAGCCTATACATTTCGTATCCCATATTCACATTTTAATTTCTTTTCTAATGAAGAGAGCTTGTTAATTCTGTTTATATTGGAACTATATTAATGCCTTCTTTTTAGCGTATTGAATAATCAATAATGTTTCTTTCCATGTGGAAGAAATAACATCTGTAAATATCTTTCATTTTTCATCACGATCAAAGAAGGCTAACTTGAAACTCTATAAGAGCCATTTATCATTTGTTTTATTTCCTAGATTGCCACTACGAGCCCAGCACTCATGCTAAAAGATATTCATTATTGTGCAGAAAATAGCACTGCTGCTAATGTTTTGCATGAAAACTTCAATAAACTTGCTCAGGCGCACTATATTGAAAGATGCTCATGAACCATTTCTTGAACCACCAGAGCAAGATGCAAAGAAACGAACTTCTAGGTCCAAGGTAATAACTTTTTTGCCAACTATTACAAGCCAATTATTGCTTAATCTCTATTTTGCTTTTGCATCAATACAAAATTTAGTTGTTCCCTTGTAGTTTCAAAAGCCATAAATTAGTTAATTGGAACATTTTATCATAGAAATGAACTAATAGTCTTAAATATATTGCAAAGTATCTTCTATCGTAATGCTTCATGGTTTGGACAGTACACACGTTCTCGCTATCTTGTGTGATACCTGTTTATATATCGAGAACATGGTTGTATCCAATATTTGGTCAAGCGGATGTAGATGTGTTTTTGTTTTTGTTATAGCCAAGCGAAGATAGTCAAATAGACGGATTCTCAACCGCCATTTTACAAGAGGCCAATAAGTTAGCTTCTCGCTCGTATGAAGATAATACCAAATGGGGTAAAGAGATTGGTTATTCGTATGATTCATTGCTGGAAAGCAGTTTCACAGGTTATTTCTTGCACACGAAAGGATGGAAATCGGTGTATCTTTACCTGACATGCTATGTTTCTTTGGTTGCACCACCATCGACATGAAAACGCCATGGTTCAATTCATGAAATGGTCATCCGGATTACTTCAAGTTGGCCTATCAAGGTTTAACTCTCTCACATATGGGCGTCTAGAATGTCTATCCTTCAAGGTATGTGTTACGCCTATTTCATGTACTGACCCTTTTGTCAATTGCATTTACGCTACGGTACAATACCACAACTGTGCCTTCTCAATGGCATCCACTTGTATCCACGGTAAAATTAAGTACCACCAAAATTTATATTTCTTTGTTAAGCTCTTTTATGAATGGACTAATAACGTATTTGACAACTAAGTTGCATTTCAGGCTTCAGATCCATGGTTTAAAGTGTTTGCTGCGGTCTATGTGTCCTCATTGATGCAACATTTATCTGAGTAGTGTCATCGATGGATCGGTGGTGACATGGTGGAGCGAGCAAAGAATCTATATCATAAAATGCATCGGTAGCGTTCTTTGTTTGGTTGTCTTGATGTCATGATGAAGTCGGTTGGGGTCACAAAGGCTAATTTCAGACTGACATAGAAAGTGGTTGATCAAGAAAAACTTGCATAATACGAGAATGGTACGTTTGATTTTGAAGGTGCAAAAATGTTCATGATTTGAGGGCTTCAAAAAAAATTTAAAAAATGGAAACAGCTAATGATTGTTCTCATAATAATGTTATATTATCTCGACCCATAATAATGTTACATCATAAGTTCTTGAACATCCAATGATTGTTGACATCAATTGGATTACTCACAAAATACTTAAACTACTAAAGAAACACTAAAATGTTTGTATGATTGATATAGCTCATTAAGATGTGGTATATGAAAACAACTACTCAACTTATAGTGAACTATTAGCTCCAACTGAACTCGGCTCTTTCGTACCCTCAATTAGAGTCGATTGGCGGAAGTAAACTCTTGCAATAATATGAGTTAGGTGCATGATTATACAAGTCAAATCTGTATCATTTTAAGGGATGGTTAGGTGCACAATTATACCATCGGTTCATGGTTTTAAGTAACTATATTGACAGATAGCCATGACCTATTTCAAATTGAACACATTTTGACCGGTAACTCAACCGCGTGACATGTTTATTTTGCCTCTTGTATTCTTTGTGCCACATAACTAAAACTACTTTCTTGATATGATATTGGGGATTAAGCATAGTAACATACTAACATAACCCATTAGAAGAATCGCGGGCAACCATATTCCATGATCTTGAACAGGAAATATGTCGGTTACATGTGTGATTGTTGTATGTTGGGACTCAGAATGTATGCAAAGGGTTATTATTTAATTATAATTTATCTGTTTCATGTATATATTATTGTACAAAACAGCTAAGTAATCCCTAAATTCTAATTCTAACACCTAAATTGTTTACACCATCAATTTTCACTTTGGCGAGGCATATTAACAGGTACAAATGACAATGAGGCGATATCACATAATTATGTTTTGAGGACCAACTGTGACATATTTACAGGTACAATGACAATTATGGGGTGATATATAAGGTGAGACTTATTCTTGCAAGTCATGATTGTTGTTTAAGGTGAGCTTAAATGCAACATTGTTTAAAGCATCAATTGTTCACTAGAGGCATATTAACAGGTACAAATGACAATGAGGCGATATCACATAATTACGTTTTGAGGACCAACTGTGACATATTTAGAGTACAATGACAATGATGGGGGCTGATATATAAGGTGAGACTTATTGCTGCAAGTCATGATTATTGTTTAAGGTAAGCTTAAATGCAACATTGTTAGCTATTTAAGTTATTTAGTTACAACGATTTGAATATTTGACTATATATTGACCCGGGTCCATCTGGACCGTTACCCAACCCATCCATTTGCCACATTCACTTGTGTAGATTAAAGCGCTTTTGTTAACTTCTTCAACTATGTATTCGATTTCACTCTATAAGTGCTCATCTACTACGGTTATTACGTCTATAAGTTGCATTATGTCAAATTGACCCATTCATAAGTTGAGTCACATGGTAAGTGACTTCCATAATCTTTGGACATATAGATTTTAGTAGGTAGTATTTGACATGGGGTACCTTCCTTATAGATTTGACAAATAACATAATTGTGTGCCTTCTAATGATAAGCGGGAAAATTCGGACTTTGAAGTTTCATGCTTGACTAGAATCAACTACCACTTTGTGATCGAAGGAATGTTTTGATTTTCTTAATAGGAAAAAGCATGTCATTTACACATACAACATATACCCATAAACCTCCAGAACTTTATGTGAATAAACTTTATGCGGTACATGATATATTTTATGACTAACCTTTCACGGTTAACGTTGTCATAATAGTTTCAGTACAATTAAGTTATAGTGATTGGGTACATTATGTGTTTTGCTCTTATTTTTATTTTGAGGGTATTTGTTCCTCTTGTACTATTGGAAGAAGCGAGCAGAAAGCAAATAAATCAATCATCAAGATCACACTGAGTTTGTCTCGATTCAGGTTTGCCTTGCACCAACAGTTTTCAGATTACGTTTATAAATTACTTTTGACTACTGTTTAATCACTGGATCTTACTCTTTACTTCCGTTAGTGGCTAAAATGAGTTGAAAAAATGTTCCATGTAGAATTATGGGTCAGTATGTTGGTTCAAGTGAAGTCGTTCAGTGAGTCGGTTCAATGATAGAAGAAGGATTCAAGCCAAATCAATTTTGTGTTTCAAGGTTTGTGTTTCATCAAAATGGCTAAATCAATTTTGTAGCTTTGCCCAGATTTTAATAACTGAACTTGTCATCATTTCCTTGCAGCTAGACCACTACATGCTTCTGTTGATTCAAGGAGTATCCTTTTCCTTCCTCTTTTAACAAGGGCATGTGATGTGAGGAGTAACTGTCTCAACAGTCACATGAGTGATGAGTAGAGGTGGTAATTTTAACCTTTGATTTTGAGGATATGCAAACTCTTTTGGTCGATTATTTTGGTGGAATTTTTCACGGCTTATGATCTGGGAGCCACCACAAGGTATCGTATCTTTGTATATCAGCTAGTCTTTATTAACTTGTCTTAGATCTCATGATACGATAATACCCTTAATACTCGGGATATGTTACTAAACTATGGATTAAGTTGCAAAATTATGTCATCGGTTGTTATATTCATCATCTTTCAACAATTTCACATCATAAATGAATGCTTCTAATAACCACGTTCACAAACATAACTCATAAAGTGTTCTCTACCTAAACCTTCAATTTCAAATTTTTTATATGAACTCATTTAAGTAGTGAGCGACCCTAAAAGTATCCATATTCACGGTCTATTCAAGGGAAGAATATGGTTCGTCTAACAAAGATCTATATAAAAAAACTAATCGATATTTATACATATATTTTTACGTATAAACGTGTGTCACATACGGGTATTATAACTAAGATCCGTTGAACATAGTTTTACTCAAACATATAAAATTACGGAAAATAAAATTATAAATAAATGTGTTTACACTAAAACTTCATATTTAAAAATCAAAAGTTGAAAAACTTAAAAACATTTTATATTAGTGTCTTTTATTATCTAAAAAACATAAAATATGTTATAATAGCTGAACTTACAATAGTAAGATAGTAACCCAACCATCAATATTTCAACATTAAATTAAACTACGAGTTAAAAAAAAATATTAATGCTAAAAATAACATACAGAGACTAAACTTTGTTTATAAAGTTTTATGATTAAACTTTTTTGAAATATAAATATGAACATTTACTTTTTTTTTTCTAGAACGTCAATTTTTTCACACCTGAACCGCCTATCTCACATATGAACCCTTATTACGTCCGTCAAAACTAATTATAAACAAAAATTAACTATTTGTGGTTATTGTAGTGTACACTATTAAAATAGAAAACAATAGGCACACATATCAACCGTCGGATGTGTTGATGATGATATCACAAGATCATAATTGATGAAATGGCAATCTTGTAATACCCTTGAAAACTGAGGGTAGTTTAATGAAAACGGTTCAACCCCCGAAATTGTACACTATTGACTCGAACGCGGATTGAATTATCTCTGTTACTTCCTAAGAGTACCATGTAAATTGTTCCAAATGTTTTGACACTTTAATTTTTGGATACAAGATGGAGATCTGGGAACTATAACACTTGGGAATGTCATCCGTGTTTGTCAATTATAGATCTTAACCGTTTTATTTAACTTTTAGTTACTTTTTAGTATATTTTTGTTCTACTAAATCCTAAAAATAAAAACCACAAGTCATACCCGTCCATCGGACGAGTTTTACTAGTATATATATATATATATATATATATATATATATATATATATATATATATAGGAAGAGATCGGTGAAGAAAAACTAAAATAAGAAGAATAAGAAGAATTTCTACCACACATTTCAAATAAGGGAGAGATTTTTAGGGAGATGCATCTATTTTAATAGGTGCATCCGAAATGTGGTTGTGGTTTATTCTTATCATTCTCATTTAATTTTTCTTCTTATTTATCTTGACTCTATATATATATATATATATATATATATATATATATATATATATATATATATTGATTTTCAAGAAAATTGGCGTTTGTACAAATATCTAAGGCGGTTTTATACTAAAACAATCCAACCATTTAGAATCACAAATTTATTTTAAAACATTTTATAATGACTTCGACCATCAACGAAATTTTTGTTTTAAAGAAACATTATAAAACGGTCCGATTAATGAGGATTACCAGTTCATCATAATTTATAAATTTCACAAGAAAATCTTTCATTTGTACAAAAATTTTGACCAATCAGAATTCGAGTTATCTAAATCAGTACCATCTCTGGAACACGGACACTGGGCGAACATCGCTATCATGGTCAACACAAACAACTCAATTAACAAGCTGAAGGTCACTGGTTCTCATGATTCCTATTATTTCCCTTGTAGTCCCCAAGGTCCTAATCATACGACTAAACCATAAACATGTCCATTTTGATTGGTGGGTTGCTTTATAAGGCAACTATTGATGTCATATGACTCATCGGCTTATAGTGCGGTGTAGTCAGGCTTTCCCACAGTATGAGGGTAGGGGGAGAAAAGGCATGTGACATGATGGCATAGGGCAATACCAGAAAAATCATGTATCCAAATTAGTTTTCAAATAATACCAAATTATCAATCATCTATAGCGTTAAACCGAGTAACGACTTGAACCTAACTTAATTTCACAACTCATCAAATAAGAACTATCATGAAATTAAGTTAATTAAAAGGCTTAACGTCTTTGATGATAAAAAATTCTCAAAATAGTGTTTCCAAATTAATATGACCTAAAATAGTTCTCAAGATAGCATGTCAATATAATGCATTTTCAAAATGGCGAAACCAATGTTGACCTTCCAGAGTAACGTATCCGAAATAGTCTACCCGAAATAACGTTTTCAAAATAACGTATCAATATATATTTAGAAAAATATATAGTATGAGGTTTTTTTTGCGTATCGAGATAAATAATATCGACGCACAAGTATGAGGAAATGATACAGGAAATACTCTGACTCAATCAAATCAACCATATCATATCAACTTGAATCGAATCACATTATACCAAATCAATCAAGGTACTTAAGTACGCAATCGCAAGCTCAAATATTGTCCCAGAAGCTAATAGCTTCAGCACACAGAAGGCAAAGAAGCATAACCACAAATACACATAACACATAAGGCAGACCCACACACATAGACCCATGCATTTTCAGGTGATCTAGACCCTGACTCCAACCCAAACACGATATAAGATAACTGCCCCCATTATCCCATGATCGCTCCTGAATTAAGCTTAGTTGATCAGGCTATGCGTAATTTAGGAAAACGACGGAATGCTTAGGCTAATCGACTCGTACCATGTTTGGGGTTTTATAAAACTTTATTTTGGTTATAGTTGTAGTCTTTATTTTTGAAAAACCTGTATTCTCTATAACCTTAGGCTCTGATACCAATCTGTCACACTCCATCAATGGCGAAAACACGAGATGTAACTAGTAAAGGCACATTGTATAACATCATAGATTCATACCTTCACTTGTTACAACAATAGTTTATAAAACATTCCTCGACTAAAACTTGAAAGTGAAACATGTCTCGTTTGAAATCTTATCATCTTGAAAACTTTGTAGCAAAATATCAAATGGTCTGACTCCAATAAACGTGCCTTTAAATATCTTAATGATGATCACCTGAAAATGGTACTAGAAAACGTCAACATAATGTTGGTGAGCTCATAGGTTTGAAAGTTAAACCACGAAGCTGTGAATAATATAGTGTAGGACAATAGTGAAAATGAATGCCAATTAAAAGCACGTTATCCAATAGTGATAGTGTTACGCCAACTGAACCTGTAGTGTTCCTTATACGCATAACCAATATCACGTGGGGAGCTACCCTGATAGATCTATCAACATGTGGGCTCTCAACAAATAGTTAACAGTGGCGCAATTATGTACTCAAAAAACAAACATGTCACAGCATATAATCGCATCATCACACATATATGTCGAAAAATCATGTAAAACAGTAGATCACAGCATAAGACGTTTGAAAAGCATTGAGTACCATTTCCACCCCAAGTAAAACATATTAAAAAGTGGGGCTATGATAACTAACCTTAGCAGGATGCAACACAAAATACCACAACTGGCATCGAGTAATAAAACACCACGATAACACGGGTATAGGCACAGTAAAGGATCGGCACAACCTATTAATTATATTGTTTATCTTAGAATATGTCTCAAAAAGTAAATGAGTTTTTAAAAGGTAAAGTATCTTAGTCTTTGTGGAATACTCGTATCATAAATTGTAAAAAGTCTAGTATTATGTTTCGTGTGATGGTTAGAAAATATAGACTCAAAGTATAAATCACGCCAAAATGATAAGATTCAGAGAAGAAACGACAAGACAACAAGAAAGGAATAAAAGAATCAAATAAGAAAAGAAATGGTCAATGATGTGTTTTGGTATTTACCCAATAATCACCAATAGTTTAGAAAAGTTATTTTAATAGATATGGAAAAGTCACTTAAGTTTTTTAAGAAAACTTCAAATTAAATAATAAAGGTTTTAATATTTATTAAACCTATATGTTTCGTCTTTGTCGGGTTTTATAAAACAATTTTGAAATAAAGTATAAACTTAAAATGTTTTCATAAAACTTGGGCATGATGCGCCATTTTATACAATGCTACCAAATCATTTATTACTTTTGAATAAACCAAATTTTAATTACAATATTCTACAAGTTTTTATGTTTCGTTATCATTCGCGTAATTATTAGTTTTGGGTTTATTGAATATTTTGTATCCGTTCCATGTCTAATATATTAAATTTATTTCGAGTATAATATACTATACCGTTGGAAGTCCCAAAATGTCCAATATGTCCAATGTCTAATATCGTAAATCCAATAACGATCCAATTTTCTAAATAGTATCAAGTCACAATCCCACATTATAATCTGATATCCAAACCAAGTATCAAATCCCAAATCGTATCTGAAACGTACCAAAGATCGCCAATTCAAAACAATATAAACACGTTAGTAAAATGTTTCATACCAAATACAAGTTATTCATATTTTGACGAAATAACTAATATATGTTAATTAGACTTTTAATTTCTTGAGAAACAAAATCGTTACACCCTTTTGATGCAAATTTTACAATGACCACATTCAACACTCGATACCCTAGTGGTGTCGAGATCTGGACCGAACCAAACACGAAAACGGGGCACAAAATTAACATTGACCCTTCTTGTGGTTTACCTAGGTTCGCACACAAATTATCACAACCAATCCGACCCTTAGTCATTCGAACACCACACAAAACCAAACAAACCGAATCACTTTCTTAATTAACTCAAATCAAAATCAAACCACGACAAGCAAACCTCTTGTATAAACTGTGACCCTATACAGGTCATGACCCGAAGCAAAACCATCACACCCTCTTGGGTTGTAGTCGTGTCCCATGACCAAAACGACAATATCGACACACCCTTGTGGGTGGTTCTCGTGGACTGAGTCCATAACAAACGCACCTTGAGGGAGACTAACAGAACCGAGAATACAACAGACCAAGTAAGCTTATGTGTTAAAAGAAATTCCAGATACGTAGACCAAACCAACTGTGTCCAATTGGGTCTCACTCGACCCAAAACTAAACCACATCAAGCCAAACACTAAAGTACCACACGAGAACTATTTCAAAACGTTTATATAACTGGTTTTTTTCCACGAGACTCGTAACAACACCATTTTCATTCAAAACTTATCACTGTAATTATCACAATCCAAATCGAGACAAAACTAAACCATCTTACCAAACGGATATCGTTTTAAATTTTTAATCCAATTTTTATCCATGAAAATTGTATTTAAATGATTTGTACACGTTTTGAATATAAGAGCTATTAATATGGAGGGTGTTCGACATACTCACGGTAGAAAAAAAGATGAGACGAAGTAAAGGAGACGATGTAGCAAAGACACAATCACAAGCAAACTCTTGATATAAACCCTATCGTGACCTTCACACAAAACCCAAACCAAAACACGAACTCTTGTTGTTGTTGACGGCGTGGAGATGGTGGCACACTGGCGACAACTATGGAGGAGATGGCCAGATAAAGAAGCGGCAGTGGGTGGGTGACGACTGAGCTAGGGAGGAGAGAGCAAGGTGCTGCTAGGGTTGGATAAGATACAAATGAGCAAACCCTAGTTTATTTTATCTCATATATACAAAAGTTACAAATGCAAATGAAAACTTGATAAAAGATGAAGGGGGCTTTGGAAATATCACCACAGGGACCAATCTTGTAATTTTTATAATCTTTTGCAAAATTAAGTTTCGTGACTCGTTTAGTCTCGATAAAGATCTATTTTTGGACATGAAATTTATGGCATTGCGTTTAAAATAATTTTTCCATGAAAAATGAGTATTTACACGACTAGTAATTTATAAATGATATAGAAATCACATTAAAACGTTTAGTAGGTTACGGTTGTGCCTGTACGCGTTGTGTGTCATTCTTTTTACGAGATAACCTCTCGTTTTCAAATCAAATGAGGTCCAAAAAGCTCAAAAATGTATAATAGGTAATAATAAATGAAATTTATTATTAAAATAAGTTTAGAAAATCATCGTCTGTCACAAATATTTTCGTATTTTTAAAAACAAGTATTGCCTCTAAAATGTCGGTTGCTACAAGTGAGACGTTTTGGCTTTTCTTTTGCAGGTACATGAAAGCAACAATATGAAGATTAATCATTTAATATTATTTTTTTTTATTGTAGTACAACCTTTTTAGTTCTTGTAATCTTTTTGAATTTTTTTCGTATTCTTTTTTCATATGTTTTTCCTAATGTAATTTTTATTTTTATTTTAATGAATGAAAATTTAGTTGCATTGATAAATAGAATGGAAAACAAAATGGTGGGTTACAAAAGAATGTTTCAGCTTGAGTGAGGGAGGTTGTTTGTGGGTGTGTAAATGAAAATGAGTGTTTTGATGTTGTGACATAACATAACACCCAAAAGGGGTCATGGCTTGAGCCATGGCACCGTATGCGTTTGCAAAAACTTTACATAATTTCTTCAAAGAAAGTCTCACATTTTATATGTGCAATTACCTCCTAAATGGATGGTCTAAGATTATATATATATAATAGTTGCAATGATTTTCGCACTATTTATCTAGAATATTTTATCATATAGTGTTCCAAAAAAATGTTAGAAACTATGTAATCTTTTATGGTGTTAGTATGCATTTGAAGAGAAAACAAGGATTAAACTCGAAATGCTATGACTATTACATTGAGATTTCAACTCCACATGATCTAACTTATCAATCACAATATTTATTTTTCTTGATTAATTATAGCCTCGGACTCCTTGGCCGACCAAATCTACATGTTTTGAAACCATCGTCACGTGGATTAAAATCATTTAAAGCTCTCCTTTTTTTAGGAGATTAAGGTGATCACTTAAGGGTTGTTTGCATCTAGTAAGAATTGAACTTAAAACTCATAACACTTAATTGATAGTCACAAGCCTTCCACATTAAGCCTTCCACAAACGTTTTGGTATCGAAGAAGATCTTTCACAAGCAATCTTGAGAGTATCTCCTCACAACATCAAACATAACCATCTCTAACATGTAAATCCTAAGATAGTTTCAACCAAGGGTTACCAAAAGTATGTATACAAGCCTATGTTGATTGTTCAAGCCTAACCCATACACATTAGGCAGTGCGTTTAATAGGTATTGGCCCAACTCAACCCACCTGGCCCACTTTCTTACATCCAAAAGATAAGTGTCGTAGATTAATAAGAAACCTGTTTGACTCAAACCTGACGCCATGACGTATATTTTTGTTTGGTGAATGAAATTGCATTTAGGAAAAATGGAATAAACATGCCAACTATACATATGTTAGAATTCAAGCCCGCAACGCAGACTAAGCAGGGATGGAACCATCATGTCTCTTTCAGCGCGATGGTTTTATCTAAACAAGGAATTATTGAATATTATGATTGCATGAATATTATTGATGTCTATCAATACAATATATAGGATACATAGATGGTTCTAGATTGTGGGCTTAGGCCACATTACAAAAGACTATACATGGGCTATGCTAATATAACGACTAATACTCCCCCGCAGTTCAAGCGGGAGGCGGCCGAACGCTCAAACTGGATCTAAACTCTTCAAACAGTGCGGAAGGAAGTCCTTTGGTGAAGATATCGGCGTACTGAAATCGTGAGGGCACATGTAGAACACGAACCTGACCAGCTGTAACCATGTCACGAACAAAATGGATATCAATCTCTACGTGCTTGGTCTACTGATGTTGAACAGGGTTGGCAGACATGTAAATGGCACTGACGTTGTCACAATACACAAGAGTAGCAGAAGACAAAGGGGAGTGCAACTCACGAAGCAGATTACGTAGCCAAGAGGTCTCGGCTACAACATTGGCAATGCCCCGGTATTCGGCCTCGGCACTAGAGTGGGAGAGAGTATGATGACGCTTGGAGGACCAGGAAAGAAGGTTGTCTCCCAGAAAGACACAGTAACCTGATGTGGATCGTCGAGTAGAGGGGCACCCTGCCCAATCTGAATCTATATAACCAACTAGAGAGGTGGTAGAGGATGAGTATAAGTGAAGGCCAAAATCTAAAGTCCCTTGAACATAACGAAGAATACATTTTATAGCTGCTAAATGTGGCTCACGAGGATCATGCATGTATAGGCAAATCTGCTGAACTGCATAAGATAAATCCGGGTGTGTGAATGTGAGATACTGAAGACCACCTGCAAGGCTACGATACAAAGTGGGATCCTTCACTAGAACCCCTTCAGGACCCAGTTTGGAATCCGTGTCAACTGGAGTACGAGAGGGGTTGCAGTTGGACATATGAGCACGCTTTCGAGGAGGTGCAGTGTACTTCTTACGTGATAGAACGGGCTGTGGAGTGTCTGGTGGCTGATGTACCAAGAAAATAGTTAAGTGCACCAAGATCAGTCATGTCAAACTCACTGTGTAGAGATGTGATGATCTGCTGAAGTAATACTAAAGAAGATAATGTAAGAATAATATCATCCACATAAAGAAGTAAATAAGAAACCTCAGATCCCTGTCATAAAATGAAAAGTGAGGAGTCACAGCGACTATGATAGAAACCAACCCGTGTAGCATATCCTGTAAATCGCTGAAACCAAGCACGAGGTGCCTGTTTTAGACCATATAAAGATCTCTGCAAAAGTACATGGTTAGGGTACCGTGGATCCACAAAGCCAGGGGGCTGATACATATATACTGTCTCGGATAAGTCACCATTAAGAAATGCATTCTTAATGTCTAACTGATGAATAGGCCACTTGCGAGATACATAAGGCGAAAACAGATCACGAATGGTTGCCGGTTTGACAACCGGGCTAAATGTCTCATCACAATCAATGCCAAGTTGTTGGCTACTCCTATTGGCAACCAAGCGAGCCTTATATCTGCTCAAAGTCCCGTCAGCATGAAACTTGTGTTTAAATAACCACATAGATCGGACCAGATTAACACCATAGGGCCGTGGTACAAGAACCCAAGTAGCATTCTTAACTAACGCGTTATATTCATCATACATAGCATTACACCAGTGAGGGTCTTTGAGAGCAAGAATCGGAGATTTAGGAATAGGAGAGAGGAGAGAAGTATGAAGGGACAAACGATCAATAGGTTTGACAATGCCCGATTGAGAGCGTGTGACCATACGGTGAGAGCGGTGGGGTTCAACGTGAATTGGTTCAGTTATGGTGGAGGAATTTGGTATGGTGGTAGTGGTGTTGTGTTTGGAGGGTGGAGGGAGATGTATAGTTGTATCGGGAGAAGGCGATGTTGAGGAAGGTAGATTGGGTGGTGGCGTTTGGGGTTGTTGTTGGGGAGGGGAGGGTGGCGGTGTAGCGGGGGTGTGAGGGGTGGGGTGTGGGATTGGGAGGTTAAAGGTGTATCGGGGTTATGTAAGATATGGTGAAGGAGTGACGGGGGTACGGGATCCAAAAATGTGTATGAGGGTGGTGATGACGGTGTCATGGAGCGGTAGGGGAATTGTGTTTCGTCAAAGGTGACGTGTCTAGAGATGAGGATTTTATTTGTTTCAAGGTCTAGGCAGCGGAAACCTCGGTGATAGGCTGGGTAGCCGAGGAAAATGCACGGGGTTGCACGTGGGGCAAGTTTATGGGGTGAGTGAAGGTGGGGATAACACAGGCATCTGAAGATGCGTAGTCGGGAGTAGTCGGGTTCTTTTTGAAAGAGTCTAGTAAAGGGGATTTCGTTGTTTATGGCGGTGGAGGGTAAAAGGTTAAGGAGATAGGCAGCCATGTGAAGGGCCTCGACCCAAAAGGAGGGAGGTAGATGGGCTTGAAAGAGGAGAGTACGAATGACATTATTAATTGTTCGTATAATTCGTTCAGCTTTGCCATTTTGTTGAGAGGTTTTAGGGCAGGAGAATCTAAATTGTATACCGTGGTTGGCAAAAAGGGTGTGGAGGCGGTTGTTGTCGAACTCACCGCCATGGTCACATTGAAACTCTTGATTTCGTGATTAAGCGATTGTGAACATATTTGCGAAAGTGCAAGAATTTATCGAACATGTCGATTTAGAGCGCAAAGGATAAATCCATAAATAGTGAGAGAAATGATCAAGAAACAAGGCGTAATATTTAAAACCACTAGAGCTCTCAATAGGAGAAGTCCATAAATCGAGTGAATAATATCAAAACATTGTTTAACGATGGCGAACTATGGAAGGAAGCTTCACATGTTTGCCAAGTTGGCATGCATGACAAACATGTGGAGTCCGTTCCTTATTACATGAAATGAAATTACGAAACTAGAGATCGAAGCGCCGTCACGGGATGACCGAGACATTGATGCCACGTAGAGGGCTGGTAGATAAGAGAAGCGGTGGGAATGGTTGTGACTTGGTATTTGGATAGAGGTCACCGGTGTCACATCGAAAGAGGATATGGCGAGTCCAGAAATCCTTCACAGAAAAACCAAAAGCGTCAAATTCGATAGTACAATTATTATCTCTAGTAAACTGACAAACAAAAATTAAATTTTTTATGATGTTGGGTGTGACAAGAACATTATGAAGGTGAAAAGGACGATGAGGAGAAGATATAATGTTTTGTCCGGTGTTGATAACGGGAATGGAGTTACCGTCACCAACATGTACAGATGGATATAAACGTTTATTAAAAATGGTAGTTAAGTTACTTGTATTTGAATTTAAGTGAGATGAAGCACCTGTGTCCATGTTCCAGGTAGGGTCATGCAATGTCATAGTACTGAATGCGCTCGGGAGAGAAGTAGTTTGTGACGGATACACACCCGGGGCGGGTCCGAGAATGCCATTGGTTGGCGGTGCATGAGGAGCAGTGGAAATAGTATACGGTGGTGGTGCATACATGGGCTGTTGGTGGACATGAGGTGTGGCGTGAAATGGGTGGGTATGGCATCTTGGGCATTCTTTGGTGGACAGTTGTAGGGGATTGGGTGGGCCGGTGTTGATGATATAGTCTTTGTGGGGTCTTTGGGGCATAAGGGTGTGATAGGGGAATGGATTGAGGGGTTGGGCCTGTCGAGTGAAGTAGAGCCCAGGAGGGGCACGTGAGTGGTGCTGGGTAAAGTTTGGTATAGCAGGAGGTTTGTTATTATTCGTACTTGGTGTTATATTCAGTCCCGACCGGTTGCGATGATCGTGAATGAATTTGCACCGGTCTCCAAATTTACATATGCTTTTATTGAAGTGGTTACACATTTGAGGGATATTTTGTGATTTATTGGAATGGGATGGGGGTTACCTTTTGTGGCTACGAGAACAGTAGGTGATGAAGAGCTACTATCAAAGGATGAGTTAGTACCCGTGTGCTCCGTGAGTGTGGTCTCCTCGAGAAGCAGCATGTTACGCATCGTCTCAAAGTTTGGTAGCGGTTCTCGATGCCTAATGATTTTGACAATGGTACCAAAACGACTATCGAGTCCATTTACCACATAAATAACCAAATTAGTCTCACTTACCGGGAGCCAAGGTTTTGAGCCTATCGCCATGGATTTTATCTTTGTACAATACTCATTTATGGACATGTTACCAATCTTAATGGACCGTAGTTCATTATCAAGGTTGATTGCCCTCGCATCCTTGTTGTCATGAAACAAAGCTTGTAGATGATCCCAGGCTTTAGCATTACCGGTGTAGAGACCTTGCTCTTGTAAAGAATCCAGTATATACATCTTGATGAGATCATCAAGTTTACACCATTCCGGGTCGGGAGCACTAGATGAGTCTTCTTTTTCGATGTGAGGTTTTAGGCCAAGGCTTCCAAGGTGTATTTTGAAGAATGAACTCCATGAGGTGTAATTATGTTTCTCTAGGTCGAGTTTAACAGGGACTTTGTTAGTGATACTGAAGGGAATGAGTTTATCGGCGGTTGTGGTTATTGAAGGAGGTGGTGGAGGGGTGTTATCATTAGTCATGACTGCTGAAAGAATGAAGGTGGGGGATTAGGATGGGACGGCAGAACAGGGATAGGAGGGGAGGGAGGAGATCCGAAATTTTTGGAGAGAATTAGGGAGATGATCGGTTTATTTTTGGAGGCTGTGATACCATATTGAATATTATGATTGCATGAATATCTATACTATATAATAAACAGCTACATGTTACAACCCAATAAAGCATCATATGCAATTAATTCAATGACGTGTCTTCACTATGATTGGTCAATTCATTTGGAATGTACAACCACTTTGCACACATTTAATAAAACACATAACTAAAAGCTTCTTTCATAAGTCATTGTTCATCAGTTACATCTATAGAATACAATTAATTCAACATCCAAAAATAAAATACGGTGCAATGATTGTATACGCTCCCACTCTAAATCAATATTAAGTTTCATTTTTTTGGAACTGAATAGCTCCATTGTTCATCAGTTATTAATTTGACTATTTCAAAAAATAAATAAATAAATAAATAAAAATAAAAATAAAAAACGATAATAAAGAAATACGGCTATTGAGGTGAGTTAGGATAATTGATGAATGATCTTTGTTCTTAGGTTTGCGATGTCTATTACAAAAGAACAAAAAGGTATACGGATTGGGTTATATCAAGAAATCTCGAGTAAGACTAATTATAACTTGCTTTGTAATATATTCTTCATTTTCTCATGTTGTGTTTCGCAGTAATGATATTTTCTTTTATTTTGTCGTTACTATGAACAGATGTAATTAGTTTGGAGGATTACATGGCGCTCATAAGTTGCTCGATGAAATTACAAAGATAGATTTTGCTTATATTTATTGCTTATCCATTCCAATCAACCTGAGTTTTAAACTTTAATTCATAACTAACTTTTAGAGGACTGTATCACTGTTCAACTACTTATTTTAACTTATGTTTGAATATGTTATGATAAATTTATAATCAATTTTTAGATTTAGTTCATTAGAATTTGATATTTTTATCCGATAGAATTCTCGATTACACAATTGCAAACAATGTATAAGGTATCAAATGTTCGGATGGGCTAAAATTATAAATTTAACAATCTATTATTCAATGTTAATTTGGGTTTCACGTAATTATACTTATGGTTTACGAAAATGATAAGATATTGATATGATTTTGATAGACATGGGATTAGAAATGGAAATGTTGTTTAATCGGTGATGTACAGATTATGCATATTTGATATACATACTCTCAATGATATTACTAATTTATTCCTTTTTATATATCATTGGTATATGCGCTTTTTATGAAGAAAATTACTTTAAAAGCTTGAGATTTGAATTTGTATTGTATGATCGCTACTACAAAACAGGAAATAAAGACCCGTTTTATTGAAAAATGGGCTTCATGGCTTTCGCATCAGGTATAGGACGTTAAATCCCTAAACTAATTCACTCATATTTCTTTGGGTCATTTAATGTAATTGTGTCCTAATCTTAATACTTGTGGTGTTTATTGGATATTTGAGGTGACCGTGAGCCCCATGTGATACGAGTGATCGATCTCACTTTAGCCCCATCGTCTAATTCACTCTCAAGCTTTAAAAGTTATAAGATTTACCACAAGGTTCTGAAATGGTTTGGGGTAGCAAGGGTTCTATATCTTTAGTTCGTTCTTTTGGCGTTTGGATTTGTTCTCTTAATAACGGGTTTAATTAGAAGCTCTAGAAAGCATTTACAACAGGGTCACATAGTCCATTAAACTCAGGCATGCAATCAGAAAAGTCTCCCTTCTCAACCAGAACTTCATCCTCACAAGTACATATCACTGATTACTCTTTCTTATGATGTCCAACAACTATCTAAATCAACTTGAGATACTGGAACACTTTCTTTAGGATGTGGTATTGATACCTCATAGGTCCTTATTGTATGTAGATCATTCTCTAATATTTACTAGCAGGGTACCCGCGCGTTGCGGTGGCGGGTACCCTGAAATAAAATTTTACGGTGAATCATGTATTTTAGTTTATTATGTTCTTTTTGACAATAAATTTACAGGGATCAAAAATCTTGTTTAGCCCATGCCCGTTCGGGCTTGATCCTTTTTGGTCCGTTCCCGTTCGAGCTAGACCCCGTTTGGCCCGTGCCCGTTCGGGCTCGACCCCGTTTCGATTGTACCCGTTCGGGCTCGAGCCCATTTGGCCAATTGTCCATTCGGGCTTGAATATTTGTATAATATGCTTTATTATTTGTATTAGTGACATTTAATGCAGTAATTGTGTTTAAGTTGGTTATATAATATGCTTGATAATTTGTATTTCTTGTATAAGGGGTGTTTTAAAAACTACATTAATTATATTTATTGACCAGTTAATTAATTGACTATATTAAATATCTTGACAACATTAATAATGCTTTGTATTTTGTACATTAAGTTTTAAGACTTGTAAGTCTTAAAATTAAGATTGATGAGAAAGATCATTAATAGTGCATTGTGTATTGTACAATAGGCTTTGTATTTTGTAAGTCTTAATTTTAAGACCATATGAAGAGAGATTCATTCCTCCATTATAAGTAGTATAGATTATTTGATCATTTCCAGCTTAATCATAGAGAACACTTTATGATCTTTACTTATTATTCTAATGAAAAGCGTATTTTATACACACACGTAAACCCTTAATGATTCATTTTCCACGGGTCCATAAGCTAGTTATTGATATCTATCAATACAATATATAGGATACATAGATGGTTCTAGATTGTGGGCTTAGGCCACATTACAAAAGACTATACATGGGCTATGCTAATATAACGACTAATAGGAATCTCATAGCTCTCGTGATACCAGAGAACTAAATAAGCACCATTGAAATCTATAGCTTATATACTGAGCATATTATATACCATACAAGTATCTTAAATCAGTCAAATTTGGAACAACTAAAGAATATCGTGAGACGTACCCATAAAGCTACGACATTATATTGATACAGAAGTCGATTAGTGTTGCAACTAGCCACCTATGAGCATTTGTTAATCATAACTTCAGATTGCATGCATAAGGATAAATAAAAATAAGTATGTAAAGGAAGAAACTTACGTTCAATAAGTATGTAAAGGAAGAAACCTAGGTTATGTATAATTCGACACGAAATGGATTTTATGAACGAACTTTCTATGTTATAGAAAAGTGTTGCCACACGTATATAACATTGATGTTCAAAATACTCATTTGACTTCAAATAACTAGTTAATCAGTTTGAAATGATTCATATACACATAGTTTTTAAAACATCTATTCAAATCAATCCCGTAAAACAATCACAAATTGATTACAGTATCAAACATAAGACTATTATTTTCAAAAATTAACCTATGGTGAATTGCTTTTGTTCCTCGATCTCTTTTTTATGTGTCAAAATTCTCGAGTCATGACCTCTTCGTTTATAAGGATTACATCAATATCTCTGATTTTACATAGAAATTTACATAGACGGAGATAATAAATTCTAAAATGGCTTGGGTAAAACTTGTAGAGTAAAATAAGCTTTAAGTTGTACCTTTGAACCCTTTTTTTATGCTCTTGCCCATCATTCTCTTTCTCTTCTTCCTCTCAGTCTCAACATCTTCGTCCAAATGAAATGCTTTTTTCTCTCCACCTTTCAGAGTATAAACTTCCTCCATCTCACTCAATTCCTAGAATTGTGTTTGAAAATTATAAATGAAAATTCAACTTGTAGAAAAAGAAAGAATAAACAGACTTATTTGTAAGTGTTAGGAAAGTTCATTAGGCTCCCCTTCGTTGTCTCAAAAGCAGTCAGTGTTGGATTTTCGGTTAAGCAACTTCGGTAAGGCACCTATAATAATAAAAAAGGGAAAGAATTCGCTCAACTGAGATGAGATCAATGTTCAATTTACATAAGAATTGGCATATAAGGTGGGAAGAGTACGTGGTTAGTGCTTATGCCTTCATGTAGTATTTGGTTCAGTTTGTGGTCTGGTTTAATTTACAAAAAAGTTTCTCAATTCCAATAACTACAAACTAGTCAGTTCTTCAAATTACAAAATAGAGCAGTTTGTAGGAAATAATAGGACTCTTCTATAACACCTATTTAATGAGTAAAAAGTTAATAAGAGCGTTTGATAAGAAATACAGGTATGTGAGAACAACCTAAAGGTTGTGGGTTCAAGCCTCTCACTAGAATCACTTGTGAGATAGGTGGTAGAGGGTGTAAAAAAATTGCCACTAAAAAAAACTGGTAACTTTTAGGGATATGGGACAATTGTCATACATGTTGAGCCATTGATAAGAATGCATGTAATTTCAGGAATAGAGTAATTCTAAAGTAAGTACTATATTGTATTAAGAGGAGACTGTTAAATAACAACATAATACGCAGAACCGGTGCTAAACGCAACGGTTCTCAGTTTCTACATATAATACAGTTAACTTTAAGGAATACAGTAATTCAAATTTATTAAGAGAAGAGGCTGTGGAATACTGTAACAACATAATAAGCAGAACCTACCTTACCGCTGCCATCGTTAACAGTCCTCATGTTCTTCTTTGCGTCACTTTGTCTCCCATGATTATTAACATAAGGAGATACAATGGTTTGCACAAAGATAAGAGACCAAATATGTTTTCCACTCCTAGAAAAAAAAATTTCACAACAAAAGTAACTTGGCATCTTCCTTGATTGAAGACAATCCTTAATCATATAATGTACACTATCCTTCTACTCACATTCAGTTGGCAACAGTTCCCAACAGATTGAAGACTGTTTGACATTATAGTTTTTCATAACCTAAATGACATAGGGACAACCATCATTGCATTCGTCAAATATGCATAGGTGGTCTTTGAAAATTTCCAGTTTGTTACGCTAACTCACATCATATCTCGTGTCATCAAGTTGGGTAATTTCTCTAAATTCCTCTTTAGCTAAATCAAAAGACATTGAATACTTTGTCCCTGTTAATATCATTAGCATTATACATAAAGCAGTGAAAAGCCCCATTGAATAAGATACCAGGCTTTGTGTCATTGAACCTATAATTGACCTGTCCAAAAAGTTTCCAAACATTTGATTTCAAAGATAGGATTTGAACAAGTGTCCCATCACAACCTTGGTTGATAGCCATAACAAGTTTGTAATCATCTGTGGATAAATCATAACCAAAGCCATACCATCGTGCATACAATACATCTTTAGGAAGTATTGATGGCTGATGCAGTTTTAGAAACTCTCTAGTCGAAGGATTGGTTAAACAAAGTCGATTATCAAGTGAAGATATGCATACAAGGCCATTAGAAGAACCTTCAATAGTCAAGGTAGAGTAGTATCCCCACTCGTCAGGTATTGTGCACCCATGTGTTGGAATCTGTTAAGATCAAACTTAACCTTAGTCTGTTTTAGACCATTAACCACACTATTATGTACAATAATTAGTATTTGTAATAGGTTCAAGTCATGAAAAACATAAGCCATTAAGGCTGCAAAGCCTGGTCCGGGCCTTATGCCAAACAGACCTAAGGCAGTTAGTTAAAGTAGTTATTAGACGATTATTTACGGTTATATTGAAAGGGTATGTACATTTGGTTGGTATGAACCATCACATCCCTTAAATGATACCTCTTAGTATACTATATATAGTTTGTATGTATGATAGTTGAAACATCATCAATATAACGGTTTATACTTACTTATTTCCTCGAATATTATTTCTATCCTATGCATACTTTGCATACTAGTCTGCATACCCTCACAATCTCAAACAAACATTCAAGTGTCAATCACATAATGGTGAATACAAATACCTTTCTAGAAAATAGATGGTCAAATCTGCAATCAAGGAGAATTGGCCATCATAACATTTGGCATCAGAGTAAACCTGGGAGACCTTTGAGAAAGAGACTACAAAATGATTTCATGCAAAGACAACCGAGGAGAGAAAGAGAGACAAGGCTTGGAAATTGTATTAGGAAAATATTCAATGACTGCAAGGAGATGCTCAGGAAAAAGATAGAAGAAATTAAAGTGTACAACTCTACACTTTCTCAAACACTCCCACAAGGCCTTAAACAAACACAAGAGATATAAGGGCTATGGTTGCAGAATAAGAGGGCACATTATTAGTAACTGTCCAAACAAGGAAAGGATTATGAGACTACAAATACATCAGTCAAAGAAGAAAACTCAGTTCAAAATGTGCATACTCAGACCTTGCATCCTGAAAGTGTACATATGGAGGCTGATTTCATGATTGAAGGGACATATGAAGGAAACTGGGACAGAATATGGTACATCAACAAGAATATTGGAAGGCATATATGTTCAAATAAGAACCTGTTTGGAAAATTAAAGGAAAAATTCTTTGTAAAGAAATTACAAGGAAAGGGCAAGTTTCTATTCATACATGGAATAGGGGAGATCAACATTAGAATAGGGAAGGAGATCTTTTGCATACATGGTGTGCAATACACACTAGATGTAACCTTGAACTTGCTATCAACAAACCAATTGGAAGCCCAAGGATTGGATTTAGCCCTCAAGAACAACAAGTGTAAACTTGTGTATATGTTCAAGGACCCTGAAGACGGCAAGTATGATGAAAGAAAGATGAAGATGATACAGGAAAAATACTTGAGTGATTATTACAAATAACTTAGGGAAAACTCTGACTATGAGGAGGAAAAGTCATAAGAAGAAACTGTTTTAACACAAAAGTGTTATAGATGTGATGAACTTGGACATCATGCCTATGCATGTCCTACCAAAGCAACAACAGATGAATACTTACCAAAGGATGGAGGCTGTGTCTGCATAAAAGGAGTATTCTATCCAACAAAAGTAAGTTCATTCAAAGAGTATGCTTCTTTTCTTGACCTTTAAACCATGATGAGTTAATCAGTCAAGAATGGGACATATTTAGAGACAAGTTTAACATTGCTTTCAAATGGTTTTATGATGTACACTTGAAAAGGGAAATGTCTGGTCCTATAACCCTAAAAATAAATGGCATTGAGATACATTTAATGGATCTTTATAAATTAGTTGAAAGCTTAGGAGGATACCTAAGTGTATACTTTGCAAAAGAATTTTGGCCTATCACATGATTATGGTGAAGAAACTAGAAAGTGTTACAATAAATACCTAGATGTATTTAAGTGCTACTATAGCCTTTGCAAGGGTGCCATAAGTGGAAGACCACATTATCGTGGTTAAAGGAAAAGAGTTAACGTGCCTTCATAGTCACTATGGTGATCAAGAAGATCAAGTGACAACACCTATTGGACAAGACATATTCAGTCAAGAGGAGAACAAGATTGAACACTTTGGTATTGGAAGATTTAGAAGAAATAGAAAAGGGCAACACATATCAAACTAATTACCAAATGGAGACAAAAGACCATTTTGAAAAGGGAAGCACAAGATTGGAAGTGAAGAAAGAAGAAAGGGACACAAGCAGAAATTCTAGTGATTATTTTATCATCATTAGTTGATTACATCAAAAAGCAAGAAGAAAAGAAAAACAGTTTAGAGGTTATTTGATCTTAAGGGGAAGACTATTGGAATCTGTTAAGATCAAACTTAACCTTAATCTATTTTGGACCATTAGCCACACTATTATATACATTAGTTAGTATTTGTAATAGGTTCAAGTCATGATAAACATAAGCCATTAAGGCTGCAAAACGTATGGTCAGAGCCTTAAGCCAAACAGACCCTAAGACAATTAGTTAAAGTAGTTATTAGACAGTTATTTACAGTTATATTGAAAGGGTATGTTTGTTGGTTTGTATGAACCATCACATCCCTTCAATGATACCTCTTAGTATACTATATATAGTTTGTATGTATGACAGTTGAAACGTCATCAATATAACAGTTTATACTTACTTATTTCCCTCCAATATTTTTGTCCTCTGCGTACTTTGCATACTAGTCTGCATACTCTCACAATCTCAAACAAACATTCAAGTGTCAATCACAGAATGGTGAATACAAATACCTTTATAGAAAATAGATGGTCAAGTTCGCAATCAAGGAGAATTGGCGATCATACACCATGTGCGTTCTAATGACATATCTCGCTAGTCATGGCAATTCTTCTATTTCCAAGTTGTTTATTATTAATGTCCTCTTTGTTGCAAATAAATTTAACATGAAGTTTAACAAAAGAAGGACTTGAAATCAAAGAATACCATGACTTACAAATACTTTTGCATTGGAGAACATCTTTCAAAGTCAATCTTAAAAGCACGTCCTCTTCAACATCAAACAAAATCATCTCCATCATTCAAAATCTACGTAGGTTTGCCGAACTATATATGTAATACAAGCATATGCTCGTAGTCAAGCCCAACCAACACACCCAACTTAACCCATCTTCTAGCTTTTAACTAAAGCTCTCTTGTTTTAAAATTAAAACGACCTTTAAAATACGTGGTACCTAATACCTTCTTTTTTTGTTATTTAAAGATATTTATCTTTGATTGTCGTTACTTACGCAACGACATGGAATGTCTTTGTTTTGATAAAGTACACAAAGCTCCATCAGACAGAATATTTAATTGGAAATCTTTTTAATAGACCTTTATTATTGGGTATTGATTTCTCAAATTGATTTGCTTTTAAAAGAATAAATAATTTTAAAGAGTTAGAGCATCTACAATTGGTAAGCTCTTAAAAACTTTTCACTATTCCAAAAAGTCAATTTAAGAGGTTCTTTGCATTGCTTCAAAAGCTTTTTGAAAAACTTTTCTTCAAAGACTTTGTGAACCTCAAGTCTTTCCTCTAAACTTTAATCATTCAATGCATTATGCATTAAATGCATCAAGTATTAAAGACTTGATGCATTAGATGCTCTTAGTATTTTTGGTTTCGTCACTAGTTAGTGACTTCTGTACACTTTATCCCTATTTATGATTAGCGACGGACCTATAGTGACGAAAGTACCCAAAGTTACATCACTCATTAAACTCGTCTATGATATGCAGTGACGCATTTTTTGTTGTCACTACAAAAGATTTTTTTCTTGTAGTGCATGTCAAACACTTCCTTAAAGGGAACTTCATCCCGTATTCACAACTCACAAGGAACATTTAAAAAGAAGAATGGTGTAAAATGTTCTCCATGATGATTTATCTGCATGCATTGATCTTCTTTGTTATATTCTTTCACTATCTTCTTCCACTTTGTGTCTTCGATGCCATTAGCTTTGCCTACATTGTATTAATCTTTTTGGTACAAACTTGTTGGAATTATATACTATGACAATCATATATAAAACATAGAACATCAAAGCAAGTGCGAGCGTATAGGAAAGATTAACGAATAATTAATTAACATAAACAAGAATATGTACCTTTCTTGATTCTAGCGAACAAGAATCAAATCCACAAAACTAGCAATTGAGATGAACCCTAATAAGAGTTTGAGTGCTAGTCGACTTAATAAAGTCGAATAGTGTAAATCACCAAAATCCAAAATAGGATTTCTACGATCATGTACGCGTATTGTTAGCGATTTAATTAGAATGCTAGTTCAAGTCACGATTAAAGCATACAACAAACAAGGTTTAGCTTTAATATAATAAATATAAATAATCAAAAACTTTATCATATATCTGTCAAACATATATATGCAATAGGTATAGAAAACCTTAAAGTCATGCACATGCGCATGTCTGCATGCATGTATATCATATTTAGTAATATATCTCAATCATCATTCGATATTTAACATATCAAGAGAAAAGGTTTCTGTCGATCGTTTATTATATTTTTCTTTATCTGTACGAATGAAACCCAAAGACCAAAAGGGTGTGTATATATATATAGCATTAAACCTTGTCTAACAAGTCATTGCAAGCACCTCCTTAAGTTTCAAAACTCGACACATAACCCCTTCTTTTTTCTTAGTTCGACCATATAAATATTTTGTGACTTAATATAATTAAATCTCATACATAACGTGCAATCCCATAGGTCTCGAGTTCGATCCTAACACACATCTATTAATATTTTGTCCATTAAACCAACAGCTCCCACTTTGACATATCTTAATAGTGTGATCACATCGGTTAGCGTCTAGCAACACTGATGCCTCTAGTACAACTCGAGTAAGGTCTCTGGAAAACCTTTTAATGATTTCTCATTATTATTATCCTTTTGTTTCTAATACTATGTTAAATAAAGATATGGAATTAAGTCATTCTTTATTCAACCATTATGTTTCTCGTTATAAGTAATTCAGCAAGATTACCAAATCTTCTGAACATATTCAGGGGAGATCTTGGGCATGGCCATGCAAACATCTTGTCAACCCTACGAGGGGCCCAGCAGTATTAAACTCCAAAATAAATTTGAAGGAACAAATTATATCTTGACTACGAGAATAACCCACGAACTTTGCAACACTTCAGGAAACAACCCTTATGACTACCGATTCATGTATAGCGTTAAGTTGTTCCACATAAGTGCACTACATTCATGACACTTATCTAGTATCTCAAGTATGAGGATAACTATTCGATTTACTTAATAACAATATCCATAAAGTAAAATCATGTAGTTGGGATAAGTCCTATATTCAAATATCATCATCGAAATTGGTATGCATTCTCATCAATATACTTTCAAGTATATTCTACCATATCTCTCAGATTTGTCTTAGTTTAATGATACTCCCATATCATTAATTGACAATGGACGATTTAGAATAAATAAATTTATTCATGGATTAAACATGCAAATATAGGATACAATATATTATAAAATCAAACATACCAAGTACTTGATTTATTATAACAATTGTTTAACATCCCTTATCCAAATACCAAATAGATCAATGCATGAAAATTCCTGTTGATGAATTATGCCTCAAGTAATGACAATCATACTTGTTGACAAGGCATAAATCAACCAACTTGATCTATCATAATTTTGAGAATACTTATTTCAAGAATTCAATTAATGAAGTCCTTGTATGTGTGCATTCAACAATCCACATAATAATTCATAAAGTGTGTGACATCCTCTATCACCAATTTATGACAATTTAAACTTTCAAACATTTTAAAGTTTAAAGTATTCTTATTCTTTTAATGTATAATGCAACTGTGCTCTTAGTAGCACAACTAGTTCACATTTAACAAGGATGAAATCCTACCATGACTAGTATTGAGTGTCATCTCAATTAAACCAACATCATTGTATACAAACAACAATGTGCTCATTAAAACTCCGTAAACTTTAATATCTTATTGTGTAATGTTTGATGCTTTCCTAACTTTCAAGTTTAAAGCTGATGACAATTTGCACAACATTTGACATATTGTTCATCCATAGAATCTAGGAGCAATTCCAGTTGAGGATGTAATTCTTTAAGAATATTCATTACACAAGTTATCTAATAACTTTTAGTTAGATATCAATGTTGTCAAATCACTTCTTATTCAAGAACGATACAACAATTTTAATACACAACATGATGTACATGATGAATCTACATGTCAAACTTAGAATTCATTCATGTTCTATCTTGTCAAAAGATATTTATCCATATATCATGTTTTATTAGAATCATTTATTTTACTGCACATGTTTATTAATAATAAACATATATTCCAAGGTTGTATGTTTTAATTCTTAAATCTTACAAGTGAAGTTTTATTCCAAACTAAGACTTAACATTTAGCTTACAAGGAATGTTACTTCCTATATGTAATACAACATATAAGATTTAAAAGCCTTAACATAATACTCCCACTAGCTTTCAGGAATACTTAAAATTTATCTTATTTCAATTATAAATCAAAACTAAGATTTAATAATTAAATATAAGAATAATTTCATAGATGCATGCATTTATCCATTCATGAATTATTGCACTTCGTACACTTCCAAAGATTATATATATTCAAAAAACTTTCAATTACTTACCGTCCTCGCTCAAGTAATTTTTCAAGAAAGAGTTTTGATATTTCATTGTCATATTTCATATTAATGAAAAACAAGTATGACAATTATCATCTTTATATATTTAATGTGTCTTGAAAAGAATATTCAATCATAATTAATTGCTTAAGTATGATTAATAATCTTGTCATAAAATATGCATTAAATATTTGTACAATTTTGTCCATATGATTTCTACATAGAAATTCAAACCACTAGGGTTTTCATCTCTTTGAAGAAACTCATTTCCATTCTCTAGTCTAACTATTAAGATAAACTAAATTTCCAAAATTGATTATCTTTATGGACAACATCTTTAACATTCATAGTATGAGTAATTTACCCAATTCAATATTTGGTAATCCATCATAATGATTATCGGGTTTACTATAATCCTATAACTCATGTTCTTCTCGACATATAAATCAAATATCCGATATATCCTTCCAGATCTATGAATGAAAATTCCATCATCTTGAGGTCTATCATTTACATGTCTAACCTCATCATGATATTTACTAGTGTGTTTTAGAAGATTATGTATCTTGTTATTTTATCTTTCAAGATAGAAAAACTCCCACTTGCCTTTTGTAATATATAGTCTATCTATATATACTTAGCAATTAGAGCAAAACTACATTGTTCTCTTTTTGGGACATTACAAATACACATTGATAATTCCTGATTTTACTTTGTTAATAACCTATTCATAAGTAGTTTAACAAATTCAGAATCTTCAATTTTAAAACTTAATGTGATTCATCACATTCCATAATGAAATGGTGTTTTAACAATCTTCTAGATTGGAGTCATATTGAGTATATTCAATCCATACTCAATTTTCTAACCTTGTTACTTTTTAAGAAAGAAGTTATGATTATCTTGAATCAAACAAATCAAATAGAGTTTGATTCTCCTAACTGAATATACCATCAACTTGTGGTATTCATTAGAATTAATATTGTAAGACAATCTAACAATATATAAGATAAACATATTCCTTTTGGCTTACCTATTTACCAACTAAGTCAACTTAATGGTATAATAGAATTTTCAAGCCAATTGCATGCTTTATAACACAAGTACTTTTTGACCAAGTCACTGCATATCCATGTCTCATCAAAAAAACATAAATGTGTTATAATCCCATTTAACGTTATAAATCATTGATTAACTCAATGACTTCTTGTATATGTCTTAATTAAAAAAAACATAACAAGTTAACGTCTTACTTTATTATAAGTCTTAAAAGACTTTATGTTTATGTCTTTACAATGAATCATAAACATGTTAAACTAAAGTAATTATGAACACAACTTTTGGTTTCAATAGTAATTTCAAGTTAATTTGTTTACTTCACAATAATGTAGGACTACATTATCTTTCATTTATGTCATTCCAAAATACATAAATAAACAAATTGAAGTAGTATTAGATTACTTCATTTATGTCATTCTAATAATACATAAATATCTAATTTTAAGTAGTCTTATATATCATTTTGACACATGTTCTAAATACTTCTCTAATTTAGAAACTGCAAATATGTCCATGCAAGGTCTGACTTCACATAGAGATTTACTTTGTTGTTGCAATCTCGCCAAGTTCTCACATGACGTAAATTGCAACACCAAGTGTTTCTTAAATTAGATATGTACAAGTTATATTAGAATGTTAGTCTCTTACCTTGCAGTCAAGAGAATCCATTAAATCATATACCTATATGTTGTCCCTTGCACACAATATAGATTTCTTCCACTTGTGCATTGAACAACATCATGTAGCAGATAAACAACACGACATATGTTTGTTTATGTGACTAATATGATTGTGTCATTGATATTAACATAACTAGTAGATGTAGAACCACTTCATTGTCTAATAAGGAAACGTACATGACTATCCTTGAAAACATAAGTGTCTACAAGTGGAAAGTAATTATCTTAAGACATTCTAGAGATAATCGGGTTACTACCAAGATAACAAATCTTGTAACTCCCATCGAATTAGAGATCATAACATTAATTCCTTATTCGATAATAAGAACAAAATACTCCCATTGGATTTGACAACATTGTAAGTATTGCATTAAACAATGAAAGAAAATAGCGTTCTATTTACTTCCCTACACCTTTGAGAAAGTCCATACATAACAATTACTTATGTACTTTAAAAGAATGTATTCTACTATGTAGATGATGAATTTATCCATCAATGCTATTAACTTGAAAAATTGGGCATGCAATTTCTTTCTTAATAGTTCTACTATTCCAACAATTTGTAAGTAGTACTTTCAAATGGTCAAAGCACAACAACTAGATAAAATAAGCTAGTTTGTCTTTTACCAATTTTGCAGTAAATTAGTCTAGCTTCTAATTTAATAACTCAGAAATATATGCAATTTTCTTAACTATTAAAATTTGCTTACGAGTTATGTATTTAGAATTTAGACAATTCTAATTGTCCTATCATACCTTTCTTCATTCATGAAAAGGAATAGGATTGAACCTCACTCTTTATTATGAAAAGATGACTATGTTAATTCATTTAGCAAAGTTGACTCTACCAAAAAACCCTTACAAGTATAGATCAATTTGCAGGAATCACCTATGTTTACGATTTAATGTTGCATTAATACATTTAAAGAATTAGCAAAATTCAATTTTAGTATTTTCGATAATTAAACTTTTCAAGAAAATAAAATACCCAAGGTAATATTCATATAACCATATAATTTTCTCGAAAACTAGGATCCAATTATCGTAGTTCCATTACATCGCTTGATCCGCTAGTAACGAAAGCACATAATAGGGTAATCTGTCGAACAATAATTGGCAAACAATTTCCAATTCCTAGATCATTATGGGATTTATATTTTCCAATGCTATTGCAAATATAAACATGTTTCATCCCATCTTATGCCTTGAGTCCGTGTCTCACTTCCTACTCAACTTAAGTGTCTAACTTAAAGAACCGTAAATATGTCCATGTAAGGTCGACTTTACATAGAGATTTACCTCTCCATTACAATCTCGCCAAGTCTTGTCATGACGTAAATTGCAACTTCAAGTGTTCCTTTTAATTAGATGGCATATAACTTAATTTAAAAGGGTACTAGTTTTGATTTTATGTGGTCAAATCAAATATGTACAAAGATGTCATGCATTCATCTTGTAGCATAAATTTAATAAAAACTTTTTATTACCAATTCATAAAGATCAAATTATCAAAGTTTTGATTGAGGTATTGGGTTCACCAATCAAGGAATTTAGCGTTAATTATCGCCCATTATACCGTACTTTTGCATAAGTGTAAACACTTAGTGTTTCGGGTAATTACCACCGAAGTGGCGCATGGAATTAAAACTAATTCACCCTTAAGATGAGTTTGTACATTTATGGCTTACTTAGTAGCTCCATTCGAACTTACAAGGGGCACAAACCAGGTAAGCGCAAAGCATAACCTTAGACATCCTTTCAGTGTGGACTGTGCGCACTTCTTTATTAACCTCTTTATAGTTCATTCTAGTGGGTGAGCCGTTCAGACCATTTGTACCAAAGTCACCAATCAATTAAACTATTGAAAACTTAACTCTTCCAAAACAAATCAAATTTCGCCATTGTTTAGTCCGTATTATTTTTCTATTCAAAATTACCCTTTGCTTAAACTTGTCTAACATAATAAACAAACCGGTAATAAATAAAAATAAACAACTAAAAACAATGCGCACATAATAAACAATTTATACGTGTAAACAAGTAGCCACATGCAACTTATTCGATAAAACCCTATTAATAATCAATGTCTAGGTTAAGTTAATGTATATATTAATTAGGGCTTTCACTCTCTCAATTGAGAGTGAGCCACATACATCGACGAATCAATTGCGTAAACCCATAATTAATGATATACCAAATTGCACATAATTGATTCATTAATGTATATAATTGGAGTCTTCCCCAATTCAAGATTTATCGTAAATAAACATGTGATAAAAATATCTTAACAATTAAACAATATTCAAGCAACTATCCATAACAAACATGCATGTATCATCATGGATATAACATAACAATTATTCAATGAGTCACAAGATCGCATACAATTCCATGTCACATAACACTTTATTCATGAATTTATCACGTAACAAATATATTAAATCTAGGTTTCGATATAGATAACATAACAATTAATATAAACCCAAAAAAAAACATTTAAGGAAATCGACTAAAAATTTAAGGGTTCCCACCCATAATTTTTTTTTTTTTTTATCCATAACAGATTTTTAAAACCAAATTAGGGCAAAAGCCCTAACCCTAAAATTAGGGTTTATATAATCATAACCAAAAGCCTAGAATAAATCATATCAAACACAATACAATATCCGTTTTTTACGTGTTTAGTAATTAATTACTCATTAAAACCTGGCTCGTGATGCCACTATTAGAATTATATACTATGACAATCATATATAAAAACATAAAACATCAAAGCAAGTGCGGAAGCGTATAAGAAAGATTAACGAATAATTAATTAACATAAACAAGAATATGCGTACCTTTCTTGATTCTAGCCGAACAAAAATCAAATCCACAAAACTAGCAATTGAGATGAACCCTAATAAGAGTTTGAGTGCTAGTCGACTTAATAAAGTCGAATAGTGTAAATCACCAAAATCTAAAATAAGATTTCTACGATCGTATCTGGCGTATTGTTAGCGATTTAATTAGAATGTTAGTTCAAGTCACGATTAAAGCATACAACAAACAAGATTTAGCTTTAATATAATAAATATAAATAATCAAAACCTTTATCATATATCTGTCAAACATATATATGCAATAGGTAAAGAAAACCTTAAAGTCATGCACATGCGCATGTCTGCATGCATGTATATCATATTTAGTAAAATATCTCAATCATCATTCGATATTTAACATATCAAGAGAAAAGGTTTGTGTCAATCGTTTATTTTATTTTTCTTTATCTGTACGAATGAAAACAAAAGACCAAAAGGGTGTGTATTTATATATATAGCATTAAACCTTGTCTCAAATGTCATTCTGCAAAGACCTCCTTAAGTTTCAAAACTCGACACTCAACCCCTTCCTTTTCTTAGTTCGACCATATAAATATTTTGTGACTTAATATAATTAAATCTCATTCATGCAACGCGTGCAATCCCATAGGTCTCGAGTTCGATCCTAACACACATTTATTAATATTTTGTCCATTAAACCAACAAAACTTACAATTTTATTCTGTCTACTGAAGGTCAAAGTAATTGATAAGCTTGTGTCCGTTGGCAAAAGTGTAAAACTGGAATAACATTAGTTCATAGATATGTTGATGCCTCAATCTTCATTATATTTGTATTATTGTATATACGTCACAAGAAAAGAAACAAACATGAAGTTTTTTAAACTTTATGAGTACACAACATACAAATATTGACAGGCTAAATTATCATGAAATACACTATATCAAGGCATCAAGCATTCAGTTACCCTTTGATTCTAATCCATAGTCAATCATTCTTGATTCCGAGACTTGGCGCATTGTTGGCCTTTCCAATGGGTTGTAGTTCAAACATGCCTGTATGACATTCAAAATCGAATGAAGTAGTTTCTCAGTTGGGGGTGATGGGGGTGGTATCCGACTATCTCTTACATTAGCTAACAATAGATCATCAATAGACAATGTTGGTAGAGATGTAATAAGTTCTCCAGGATGCCTTCCCATGATCACTTCTAGTGCAACAACTCCAAAACTATACACATCACATTTCTCTGTTGCCACCATCGTAAAAGCAAGCTCTGCATTGAAAATAACAAGAGAATACAAAAACAGATATAGTTATATCAGTTCATGATAGAATCTAATTAATTTAGATAAATCACAAAATTGGGAAGAACTATAGTTAAAATATATAGTTACCGTGTAATAATATAGCCATAGGTGCCGACAATCGCATGATCAATTTGATGAATCCAACTTTAGAAGCTTCATTGTTCCAAAATCGAAATATGTGCCTCATAATCAAAATCGAGAAGGATGTTAGCTCGAAATGTCTCTATGAATTATAGGTGGTGAGCAATCATGGTGCATATAAGCCAAACCATTCGCTCAAATTACAACAATTTTTACCCTTTTCACCAATCTAATTCCTTTTTGTGATATCGCTACTTAAGAGCGATTTTAGACTTCCTTCTCAAGATATTCATAAATCAAAAATGAGTGACGAGCATGAACGCAATATCCATAGAGTTTAACTATGTGTCTATGCCTTATGTTTGTCAATGCTCGTACTTCATTAAGGAAGCCTCTATGATCGTCATTCTCAGACGATAAATGAAGTTTCTTGACAGCTACGGAATTGTTGGGTTGTAAGTCAGCTTTATACACAGTACCGTGTCCTCCTATCCTAATACAATATGAATCATCAAAATTATTTGTTACCTTGATGATTTCATCATACATCGCCTGTCCATCAAAAAATGTTGAGAAAAATGTCACAATTTCTTCCCCTGTTGGTTCTTGTGGAGAACTTCTACTTCTACGTCGATAAGCAAAGAGGCCACACATGAATAAACCGAATAAAAGTGCCGCAAGAATTAGGATCATAATTACAAGGATGAGCTTATGATGAAAAGAATTATTATGTTTCATTGTTAGACTTTCACAAACTTTCAAACCTGTAAAATTTCCACACAGACCACGATTTCCTTGTAATGCTTCTCCAGACACATTCAGAAAGACGACATAAGGGGAACCGGACACATGAGCTCATTGTAAGACAGTTGATATCGATCTTTTTTGGCAAGTTACTAAAAGCATTAGGAATAGAACCAGATAGCTTATTGAGAAAGATTCATCATTACGGACTTTCTAAACTTCCAATTTCGGATGGTATCTGTTTTGTGAATGAATTCCAAGATAAATCAAGAACGTTGAGTTGACGTAGTTTACCAATCTCCGATGGGATCTTTCCGCTGAGATGGTTATTACTAAGATCTATGTTAGTAATTTGTGCCCAATCACCAATATATCTTTGTAATGACCCGTTCAACCTATTTTTGGAGAGGTCAAGAGTAAGGAGACGATGCAGTGATCCAAGCTCTTGAGGTATAACACCTGAAAGGTTGTTATCATTCAAGGACAAACGTAGCATATTTTTCAACTCCCCAAACTCTTTTGGAATTTGACCAACCAAATGATTAAAAGAAAGATCAAGCTCTTGAATTGAATTTCCAAACTCTCGTGGTATTCTACCGATGTTATTATAGCTCATCGTTAAGGTAGTCAAATTTTGCATTTACCCAGCTCGAGATAGTTTCCCAAAAATTTATTATGGTGACATCAAAGAAATTTAAACTCGGATATACCCCAAAGCTATTCGATATATCTCCACTAAATTGATTAAATTGAAACCTTGCTCTTGATAAGTTGGGGCAATTCCTTAGGCTTCTTGGAATAGAACCGGTGAGTTGATTTTGACCTATGGAAAACGTTGAAGCTTGCCCCTTGGCACAAATCATCGTGCAATTGGCGGACAATTGATTTGTGTCTATTCTCGTATAAACAAATTATTTAGACTTCCGATTCCATGTGGTATAGGACCGGATAACTTGTTCACACGGAGGCGAATCAAGCTTTTCGTGTTTCTTAATGATGAAGGAATAGAACCATTGAGTTGATTTTCGCCCAAAGTTAATCTAGTGAGAGACTTCATATTACCTAATTCAAAAGGAAGAGGTCAGGAGAGTTGATTTTGTACAAATAAAGGAGATTCAAAGGCGTCAAATCACCAAACGATGAAGGAATTGAGCGAGAAAGATTGTTGGAATAGAGGCTTAGCCTCTCGAGAGACAATGCTCCCTATTTCTTGTGGGATTGAACCACTTAAAATGTTCCTAGAACCATGCAAGATGGTTAACTTGCTCAATTTACCAATGGTAGGTGGAATGGAACCTTCAAGCAAATTTTTGATAGACCCGGCCCACTAGAGTGACCAGTTGGCTAATTTCAGGAGGGATTACACCAGAAAACTGGTTATCTGAAAGATTAAGATAAACAAGTTTGGATAAGAATCCGATTTACGGTGGGATGCGACCAAAGAAGTTGTTTACACTTAGGTTAAAATCGGTAAGATCGTGTAGAATAGAGAACGGAGGCGGTGGAGTGTACCTTTTAGCTTAGACGATGTGAGGTTCAACTCAGAATGTTCCCATCGGTTGCAAGAAATTCCAAACCAAGAACATGGAACCATTGCACTAGAATTCATTGGACGGGGTGTCCAAGAAGATAAGAGTTGGGAGTTGTTTGGGATTTGAAGGCTTGCTTTCCATTTTAGAAGAGCAGTTTCTTCCTTCAGAGAAGTAGAAGCAAAGTTTGGTATGAATGAGACTGCAATGAGTAATAGAGCTAGAGATGCAATTAAAAGTTTGAAGAAGACATTATTTGCTTTTGCATGCTTTTTATTCATATATGTTAAGGTTCGTATGTCCCGGCTAATTTATACTTGAGCTACCCTTTTCTCTTGAACTATTTGCTTGCGATATTAGTTAACCTTGAAGGGGTTTATTGAAACATAGGAGTTAAATAGAAACAATGAAACAATTTGCTTGGCGTACAACCATGCTTAGGACGGTGGAAGACTTAGAAATGTTTTCGTCGACATTCTAACTCTATAATTGACGTGTGTAATCTTTTTTATAAAAGGTTTATTCGGTAAAATATATTACACCAAAAATATATTTAAGTACAATGAAATATGATTGAAATATCACATTAACCTCAAGCAAACATTTAAACAACCACTATGTTATACGTGTTAATCTTTGTATTAGAGATTTTTTTTTTGGTTAGTATATGTGTCGGTAACTTTGTGAATAAAAGGGAAACGTTTATAAGATATATTGTTTCGTGTGCTATCTTATTCTAATTGACTTTTGTGTATCTCAAATGTCTCTTGTACTCAAATAGAAATCTATCATCTAGCGTTTTGCATTCGAACTTCAAGTTTATTGTCGTAATTACAACAACTATTTTTCCACGAAGATTGTCTTACATGAGAAATACATGTCCCTTTTGAAGAATAATTTAACCCTGTAGCGCAACGTTAATTACTTTGTAAACAAGAATTCTATTTTTGTTTTCACACCAGTTCCCGTGAAACCTTTGATCAAAATGATCCGGAACGTGTGATCAATTCTGAAACTATGTACGAATAACATAACATATAAGAGGTTGGATAATGATCATAATATGGTAATTCGTTTAAAGAAAATTCAAGAGCCCGCCACAAAATAATAAAATTGAGGAAAAATAAACAAAATATGATAATCAAAAGTCCATAATAATCAAGTCTTTGTACAATTAATTATTGGGTGGAGGAGATAGGTAAATCAAAATATTTTACCAAATAAATTTTATAACCCGATATCAACTTTCATGTTAATAATATATTCTCGGCTATTTTGTTTTTTGTATTTTTTTGAAACTAAATAATAACGAATGAATTTCCGCAACAAAACGCAATAGTTATCACACTCGTTGTTAACATATACAAGATCATTTGAATGATTTGTCACAACACTGACCATAAATAAAGTCGTATATGGTTTGCCGCCTATATTCTTTCTGAGATTGACCAGCCAGTTAGGCTACTATAAAACTACTTTTAACACGGATGCAATTATTATAGGAATGATTGATTAATATATATGATTATAAATGCAATATACGTAAGAGAGGGAGGGAGAGGGTCTCCAAAATAGTACTTGTTTGGTTTAGTGAGCTGATTTGCATTACATATATACTTTGGATTGGCACACATTTACTTCAAATTTACACACCACAAAATACAAAGAGAATAAGAAGAATGTAACACATGTACAAAGCATAAAATGTCTGTGTACAAATTGAAACTAAGAAGGGTACTGTATTCGAATTCGTAAAAGGAAGGTTTGACATTAGCATCTATCAAAATTGATTTTATTAGTATGAAAACACAGGGTCAACGGTGTCTAACATCCATCGTTGTTATGCAAAGACTAAAGAGGTTGATCGACATATACAATGTGATCAACTCATAATAAACGAATCTTGCTCGTACGTAGATGACTCAGCGTGGATATGTAGGGTCATGTGTCTTAATAGCCACTCGAACGTATGAATGTGGGACAAGAGAGTCAAATTCGTTAAGAAACATATAATGCCTAGTATATCTAGAAAGAGACTTATGTCAAATATCTTTTTTGGCATTTACGATTTTATCTAGTTATCTGACCTTAATATCAATTATTAAAAATTTCACTATTCATTTCATATTTATAATCTAGCCCCTTTAAATATGTCCAATCCTTTATTGTGTAATTAAACCTATATAAGTTAAAATATCCATTTTATATTTACAATTTAACCCTTCAACTTATATCTATATCTATATCTACTTATATATAAATCATTTAAGCCATGGCCCACAAAAAATTAAGATAAAATCCAATCATCGAATGGCGTGTACTTCTCTAACTAAAAATTACAAAAAGTGATGAAATTTCTAACAAACTAAAATAAGGAACTACAATAATGGGTGATACACGTACTACTTAACTAATTAATCATATTTATTTTAAATTTAAATATCTTTTAATTCATTTAATTTTTTATGATCTAATTTCATCATATTTTTAAAATTTTGTCTTTCTTTAATTCAACATCCATTTTAATATATTTTATAAGTTTTTAATTTTACATTTTTTGGTTTATTTTATTTTGATTCAAATTTTATAACTTTAACCTTTATTTCAATCAATACAAACTTTATTTATCAAAATCATTTACTTTTGGGAAAGTGTTTGAAGGTCTTTTTATATGCGGAAATAATGATGATACGGGAAAGATACGGAAAACTCAAACAAACACATACAACTAACACATATACATTTGGAGTGTTGTGAAATGAATTCACTAAGCGGGTAAGGAATTGCGAGGAGAGTTGGGTTAGCAATTCATTTACTATATTTATTATATAACTATATTTATCACACACATGCAAGATCCAACTAATATATTATAACGCATGTAAAATTCAAACTCATTCCAAGTCTAACTCCTAACCAAAAATTAAGATAAGGAGCTCCAATCATGAGATTACATGTGTCACTTAACATAACAAACTCCAAGTCTAACTCCTAACCATTAAAAAGTAAGATAATGTCTTTCCAATTATAAAGTGATATGTACGACTCAACTAAAAATTCATCTTTATTTTCAAATTGAAATATCTTTTATCTATTTATTTTTTATAATATAATTTCACCATATTTTCTAAAATTTTATGCTCTTTAATTCAACATCCATTTTCATATATTTTATAAGTTTTAGTTTTTCTTATATTTTATTGGGATTATTTTATTTTAATTCAAAATTTTACAACTTTAACCTTTATTTAATCAATACAATCTTGATTCGTCAAAATCATTTACTTATGAGGGAGTGTTTGACGTGTAAGAGATTGCGTGAGTATTTCTATATGCGGGAATAATGATGTCACGGGAAAGCTACGGGTAACCAAACAAACACATACAACTAACACATATACATTCGAAGTGTTGTGAAACGAATTCACTAAACGGGTAAGCAAACACATATAACTATACTTTATCGTCATTGTGCTTGTGGTATCCGACTAGTAAGTTAAAATGTACGATAAATCAATTTGATTCCCTACCGCAACGTGAGGGCAATAAGACCTTGTTTTGATCAAAATTAGTATTATCTTCGTCTCAAAATATAAGTCCAGTTTGACTTTTTGAATTAAACTTTGACTTTAAATATTTTTGTTTGTATGATATAACACTTTATGAAAATTATACCAAATGAAAATATATTTAAAACACAATTTATTTATATATTTTGCATCAAATATTATATAATACAAAAAAAAAACATTTAAGATCAAAGTTCGATTCAAAAGTCAAATTAGACTTATAATTTGAGACGGAGGTGTATTTATTTAACTAACTTCGAGGGTGAATTTTTAAAAATACCAAGATAATGAAATCAAACATTTAATATATATATATATATATATATATATATATATATATATATATATATATATATATATATATATATATATATATATATATATATATATATATATATATATATATATATATATATATATATATATATATATATATATAGAGGAGATTTGGCATTAATGCCACCCTCAACGCCACTTCAACGCCACCTCAATGCCACATAATCATTTTTCATGCCACATAAGCATTATTGGTCCAACTAAGCAATTTATTAATCCACCTATAATTTTCGGTTTTAATGTATAATTTATATAAATTTTAATATTTTTTTGTAAAATTGCTTTTTATAAAAAAATGTGAATGGTGAGATTTGAACTTGGGTTGTTTCTAAGAGTAACAAACATGATTACCACTAGACCAACACATTAGTTTGAAAAGGAATGTATTTATCTACAAAATTATAATCTAAAACCATTATTAAAAAACATACGGTATATTTTTTTTTCACAAACAAAACCCTAATTATCAATTTCTCCAAGAAGAAAACTCCATCATTAGGGTTTTAACGATTTTTAATGTGTTTTTGTGCAGGTTTTACTGTTCTTGGAGCTTTGATGTATCTAAACCCTAATTTCATCTTTACCTCAATCATCTTCTCTAATGAACGTGACTTTTAATTCTGTAGTTGATTTGGAATTTTTTTTAAGCTATGGTTTGTGTTTTTCTTCATCACAGGTTTGTAACCATGAACACTTGACATGCCTGTTTTGATACAAGTATTCGCTAATTTCATCTTTACTTAAATTGATGAAACAATTGCATCTAATATGAAGAATATTTAGGTTTTGTTTTGTTTTTTTTTTTTTTTTTGTTTTTTTTTTGTCGCAAATGTTTTGATATTTTTTATTCATATTATGTTTGCATATGACTATTTTTCCTATTTTCTTTCAGTTAGGATATCAAAGGCAACAACTTATAACTCATGTACGATTTGGAATTTTTTTTAAGCTATGGTTTGTGTTAGGTTAGTTATTACTTTTATTTTTTTTTGGTCACCTGTTTTGATATTTGTTATTCATATTATGTTTGCATATGACTATATTTCCTATTTTCTTTCAGTTAGGATATCAAAGGCAACAACTTATAACTCATGTACGATTTGGAATTTTTTTTAAGCTATGGTTTGTGTGTCTCTTTTTCGGACTTCATATAAATAGTTATTTTTGTTTGAGCTTGGGATATCAAGTAGAGATGGTAATAATTGGTAGGCTAGGTTATGGTTAAACATGAGCACATTAGCACCGACAATTGTTTTGCCCTCTTTGCATCTTTTTTACGCTATCTAACCGATTTAGCGGGTTTTGCAATTTAGTGCGGACCAAGAGTGTCATATGGTGCTTTACGCGTAGATAGAAAGCGATAGTGAATCCCAAAAGGTCAAAAGTTTTGGGCTCGGAGAAGATGGAAGATGTTTTAACAACTCTATCACGAACATCGAAAGTTATCCTTCAACGCGCAAGGTATGACTTTTCACACTCAATCTTAGCATGTTACAAAGATGTTATTTGTAATGGATAATGAGCCAAGATCGGTGTATGGCTTTGTTTCTATATTTACCAACTTTGAACCTCATATATATTGATGAAATAATGCTAATGGATAACGTGTGAGCATCCATGATTTCGTAAATATTTGATTGTGTCGCTTGTATTGGGACTTTGTGAAGGATTGGGGTTTGCTACAAATTAACTCCAAGAACCCTTGGCTAAGAAACGAATTGGTTCTTCGTAACAAGTTCATTTACTTCTTATCCATGGTATATATGCTTACGCTTCTTTGTAAAGAAATGCTCCTCTAAAATCATCAACTTTAACTAAAGAAAAATGAATTACTCTATAATAATTTGAAATTTTCTTTGCACATACTAATTTGAAACAGCAAGGACAATTGCACATGCAAGAAGAGGGCCACAGTGGAGCCTCGACAAACAAGTTACCGCACGAAACACGAATGTGGTCCTCACGTGCTTTGTTGGGACGCAAAGGCATGTGATACATTTTATGTCATTAAAATTTTTGAACTTGTGCCCGACGTAAATGTCATTATTATGAATCGTAAAGTAGAGATGAGTAATAGTCGTTATATCCTCAACGTTTGAGGTTGTTGGGTTCTTGAACAAGATGTAATTACATGGAGGTAGCCGTTTGAGGATAAAGGCAAACTAATTCTTCGTGCATTTGAATTGATTAATGGTTTGGTTCATGTGTTAGAATACCATATTTTAAGCCATTTGCTCATAGAATTAGATGTTTTGTTAGGAGATCTGATTGTGACTTTTCTTTTGCGTGTCGCTAAGATTAACTTTTGATGAAGTAATGGCACATACAAAAGCGTGAGTAAGCTTCAAGTTCCAAATCCTAAATCTGGATAGGTTAGTAGTCTTTTTGTGTTGCAAGTATGGACCTCTCAAATCAACATCATAAGCTATGTTTCTAAATGATCGCAAAATAAGATAAATAGACTCATAACAACAAAGATACTTGGCGAGGGAAAGGAGAGTGGCATTGAAGCGAGTTCTTTGAGTACTAAAATGTTATTTTCGAATAATTTCTTTTGCAAGATATCTTGGAAGTGAAGCCTTTGATGGGTTATGTGGACAAGGAGATTCAAGATTACCTTTACAAGTTAGTTGCGTCATAGACCGAAGCCCAAGCCATGAAATGGTCTATAAGATTAAGACACGGACGATTCTTCTGATCCTATAAATATTCATTTTCACTGTTTCTAATCAAGCTAAGCTTACCATTTTACTCTTATCTAATAAACTATTTGTTTCGGGAAGAATTGAGAGCTCCACAAGAATCTCAACATGGTGATGCAATAATGGATTCGATAGTTAAAAATGTGACATAGGTAAACGCCACATGCACACACGACATCTTATATGTATTAGGACCGACCATTGATCAACTTGCATGGGAATTGAGTGATCCTGTCCGGAGATTTACTTGTGACCCGCGGGGATGTATGGTGAAGAAAATTTCTTTTAGCAGTGATGGTTCTCGGTACATCACAACATCTTCAAGTTGCCTTTTCCTCGACCTTCAATTTTCAATATTAATATATCTCTAATGATGTAGGATTTTTACGAGTGGGTATAACCAGTCCAAGAAGCCTTTGTATATGTGTATGTGACAAGCCTTTTTAATTAACTTTTTCTATGTTTGAAAGAGCAAGCTGGAGTCTCAAATAGTATGCCTTTGAAGGGATGGCCAATGTGTACGCTTGAAACTTAAGCTCAATCACATAGGCGTTTGGATGTGTATTTGAAAACCGAGTTTGTGATTATTTCAACTTGACGTTGCAATGTTATACTTGATGCCCTTTTGGTCAATACATATTTGAGGAAATTAAAGTTGGTTAACACTTTTATATGTATTAGCCAAAATAAAACAAAATAGACTTCACTTCACGAAAATGGACTAGAAATCGATCGTTACTTACAGAGATCGGCAGAGCAGAGACAAGGCAAATATTGGTGCACCAAAATTACATTTGCACGTTCCCTTGTCGAGTCATCAATCGAATACATCCACAAAGTTAAAATACTTTGTTAGTAGTCTTTGTTTAGCAACACTTTGGACCTTATCCGAAAAACCATTTAATGGGAATCCTTCCAAGAGCAATGATATATACATAGCGACGATAATGTGGATACATTATTGTTGGTGATGAAGTTAAAACTCCACCAGTCATTGAATGTGAACCATTCCTAACAATCATGGAGATCGATCTCGCGAGTTTACGAAGAACACTACCAGGATCCAGAACTGATTCCCAAGAAGCAGTGGTTTTCATTAGTGTGCACAGTTGATCAATGATAGCATTCCCCATGTCTGACTCAGCACGTCGAACCAAAAAGCACCAAAGTTCCATAACAATCTCCCAACAAAGATGATGTGGATGGAAGAAATTTTCAAGCAAAAACAACTCAACTTCTCCCCAAACTAAAGTTGAGGACGCCACAAGCATAAAGGTCTTCATTGCATGTATTACAGAAGCGAACATATTATGATGACCAGAACCGTGTAGCAGAGGTAATGGCAAAGCAATAATAGATGAATAAACTTCTTCATCGATCAGAATATTCAAAAGCCATTCTAGCATTTTGGAAATCTCAAGTTTCACATCATCTTCGAGATCAGGAGCACTTCGCAGAAGATTAACAAATAAGGCAACATGACCAAGTAGCAGTAACTTTGACTCATGCATTGAAGCACAAGTCAAAGAAAAGATTACATCCATTGATTTGTCATCTTTGGGGACACAAATTGACGTGGTAATATCATCGAACAACCAAATCAATAATTTGACATTTATGCTTGTGTCCCGATTGCTTGAATTTAACAAGGAATTGAGTAGATGAAGTGACGTTGGCTCGAAGTTACGCCAAAGTGTCACTTGCAGATTTAAGCTCATCTTTACCAAGGAAGATGCGAAAGGTTAAGACCGTAAGGATGCAAAGCTTAGCGCATATATGGTTTCTTAATTTTATCAGTTACTAATTTGGATGATTTGAAGAAATCCCATCATTAGAATAATTTTCTTGAGGTATATGATTTTTTTTCCACGAGCTCAACTTTGAGGCCTTTCAACACTTTATTCTATTTTGTTGGTAGCATAAATGGTTAGCACATTAAACATTTAAATACACGTTAGATTAATTTTGACTAATCTAACATATTATTTATTCGCATGATGTTACAAATCTTTCTCAACGATCATATCATCATGACTATCATGGTACATTAAAAGATCGGCAAAAATCTAATTTGAACATAGAGTTAAATACATTATCTATCCATTCTGAAAAACTATGAACTTACTTTTAATTGTGTCATGTCGAGCTATTACTACTATATTAATTTTAAAAGTAATCTATACGTAAACTTTGTGCAACATAACGACTCTACATATTTACTCAAGATATTTCAAATAGCATAACTTTAGCGAATAATCTTTGTGCGACTAATGTCGTAATTTATGAACCTATATTTATTAGATCTTGGTTTGAGAAAATTGTTATTAGGAGTAAAAGTTTCTCAAGTTAGGTTAAAGAAGGGTTAAAAGGTTAATTAAAAGCCGTGTTGCAAACGTTATGAATGTCACTACAAATAATGATTATTGACCCCCAACTAATTTGATGATCGATAATTAACCTAAACATTAAGAACAAATTATCACAAAAGCGGGTAAAACAAATGGTTTGAGCGAGTTTCGTGGAAGAGAGTGGTCTCTTAAGGATTCTTTATGGTCCCTTAACGTTAACTGTTATATCACTTAAATACATGTTGTTTACAAAGAAGCTTTGTTTAAAATTTAAGTTAACTGTTATATCACTTTAATACATTTTCATTATCTACAACTTTAAAAACATACATAAATTTCATAATGTTGTAAAAAATATATATGATGTGTTATTAACCATCCATGCAAACCATACAATTATTTATAATCTTAACAAAAAAAAACAAAAAAATCAACAACTAAAAACCAAAGAAACAATTGTTTTATACTATTGTTTGACAATTTTAAAAATATATTTCAGATTACCAAAAACAACAAACAAAAATTATAAGTCATGCCTACCATTGGTAAGCTTCACCACTAGTATATATATACTAGTTTTCAAAGCACCAATGGACGGGCATGACTTATAAATATCGTTGGCATATTTTTCTATAACAAAAGAAGGGTGGTAAAAAAAATGGTTGGAAAGTGTACATGTTGATAGAAAAGGATTTCATTGAAATACATGATGAGTATCCTTGTGTTAATGGGTTTAGCTATTTGTGGTCTTTATTGGTGGGTCAATATCTTCATTCTAACTGCTTGAATATTTGTTCCATTATCTTGTGAAAAATGTTATAGATGCTTTCAATGTCCTCCCCTCAATAAAATTTGTAGCATAAAAATTTAGTAAAAGACATCACATATAGTTCTAGATATATATAAGTGCTATTGACGAGTAGGATGTTTCGTCATTTAAAATAAATATATACAGGCACAATAGCTGAGAGATTACAACAATATAACATATATCATACCATAATGATTGCGCCAAGTTATAGAAATAATCAACCCGCCCATTGAATTTTCCAAGCTCATGTTTAAAGGGATTAACAACTACAGTTACATAACTATCTATTATACTTTTGTAAGTTGTAAGGGGTTCAGTGTACGATTAATTCCATACACATATCCTGTCACCCGTATGTTACCAGCAAATAATTATACATGCCCACAACAGATAATGCTTTTGCGAATCTCACTTGTGTTATATCATTGTTAAGTTAAGGTTGAATCGTCCTACGTCAAATGACACATATGCTCCAACATTAAGCATAGCCATCTAATTCGAGATCATTAAAAATATAAATATGAGTACTCTTTACATAGTTTATGTTCATATTTGACATACACAATCATAAGCAAAGACATATATGCACGGTACATTACTTAACTTAGGCCATATCCACAAGGCATTTTCATTTGTCAACATTCAAAAAGAAAACTAAATGTATATATCATAGCTAAGAAAGAAAGTAAAATCACACGTATATCGAAGTAACATATACCATTGGTAAACACCAAGCATCCCTTTATGGCGAGTATATATCATATGTTCTTGTTTTAAGTCGGTCAACTATCGTCATCTTTAGGGTAACCCTTGTTCGATGTCGTTTCAAATTGCTTTATTTCTTCTTGAATGCACTTCATGCGGTTTCAAAAGGCTTTGAGATTTCTTCTTGAAGACTCCATCTCTTACGTTCCTACATTACAAAACCAAGTACCATCATCTTCACTGTAAATTCATAAATATTAAAAAGGATAGTATATACGCTATTGATAGACTTACATCGAGCTGCCATAGTTGACGAGAATTTGGCCACTGAAGAATCTCCTCTTACATTCATGTATTACAAAACAAAGGCTGTCATCTTAAATGTGCAAATTTATATAGTTAAAGAAAACATGATAATTTGTACGTTAATTATAGACTTACATCACGGTGTCATTGTTCTGTAGAACATGGCCGCTTTAAAAGCTCCCACTTTCTGTATAACAAAACCGGTTCCATCATCTTAATCAGATAAATTTATATTAAATAGAAAACATAATAATGTGTATGTTTATAATAGACTTACTTGGGACCGAGGAACAACTGCGATTTCGCTTTAGAATATGCCAACTTTATCAATCTCAGACATTATGAATTTCTTATCGCCCAGTTCAACTCTTATAGAAACCATAAACGCAATCGTTCTTGCGCTAACTGGTTTCATCGCATGTAAAAGTATAAGAAAGTAGATAGGCTTCGTGAGTTGTTCAAGTAATCGCCAGAGTGGCTTTCGGATCCTAGAGACAGGTAGTATAGTTCCCCAATCAGTATGCAAACCACACTCTTCCAAAAGAAATAATTCCATCATGATGCCATGCATTATATATATGAACACCCAATACGTATGTCATTCTAAGGAGAGCAATATAAATTGATTATACAAACCCAAAAAAGAAAATACATCAAGTCATGACCATGACTACCTTGGTGAATGATTTTAAGTCAAACATAGATTGGTGTGTACATTGCATCCGACCTTCTTTCTAAGTGCAACGGCTAAAAATAAAAAGACAGTTTGGATTCAGTTTCAGAGTAATTAGCCGAATTGAATGAGGAAGAGAAATCATCATCTAATGTTCTAAAATTTGACGCAAATGAAGCTCTTTCAGACTTTGAAGCATGTTCTGGTATTGAATGTGGGGGCTTGGGGTTTATTTGAAAAGCTCATTAGCCCATTGTTTTTCCCAGATGTAGGATTGAGATTGTTTACGGTTGTAAGGGATTTTTTGGTTACATTGGAGAAAGTGGTTAAGGAGATTCAAGCTGCTCCTATAAAACCACCAAAAAGGAAAGATGACCTGTCACTTGATACACCAAAAATTAATAACCCGAATCACTGAAGATGCAACACTTGGCTCTATGCTCATGTTCTTGATTATGTTCGCTGGTTTATATTGCCATGATAAAGATGGAGACATAGTTGTAGTTCTACTGGAGATGAGGATAGATTGCAGATTTTTCTGTCACATACACCAATTAAGTATTCTCTTGACGCCTACGCTAGATGATGTAGACTTGCATCCTTTTAGAATAAATCTTGAAATGCAACATGCACCAGTCGAGTCGAACACTTGTTTCCAGATTTTTGCTTTAACAGGAGTAGAATAGTGATTGGTTCGAAGAAGAAGTTCTAGTGCTTTGTAACACAATGTCCCCACCTAGGAAACACCGATGATTAAGTAACATGAGTTAGGTTAGCCACCGACGCTCAAATATATATGAAAGTGCAGGCATTCTATGTGGTTGATATTTTAGGCCACTTAGTTACGTATATATCCCAAATCAATAAGAAGCTTTTGGTTTCCCTCAACAATCCATATTTTAAGCCCTGTGCTTAATGAAAACTATGAATTTAAAAGTCCTTGTGGAAAACTAGAAGGGGGGTTGAATAGTTTACCGATTAAAATTTTTATTTTGAAACTTATTGAAAGATCAATTGATATTGATCTTAGATATGTTAGTGAATGATAATCAATATGCAAACAATATATAAAGAGTAGATAAGGAAAGAAACAATCAAACCACGACAAGTTGTTTATAGTGGTTCGGTCTACAAGGACTCTTTTTCCTTGCCCTACTCCACTCCTCGAGTCTCACACTCGAGAGTTTAACTTCACTAGTCAACAAGCTCCTTTCACCGGCGGAGAAACCTTTACACTTCGCTTACATACTATTTCCAACACTAAGCTAAATGTCGAGTTCTTTTCAAGGGTACAACCACTCCCACACACAATGTATTTTAAGTACTAAAATACTAACCACTCACACTCACAAGATTATGATGGTTTGTTACAACAATGATGTATGAATCAACACAAGATCATACAACAACAAACAAACAAGACTTCCAACAACTTGTTCAAGCTTGAATATGCCTTGATCTTCTTTGCTACAAAAGAGATCACTAATATGATATGAAACTGAGTTAGAGATGTTAGAGAGAAGGAATGTATGTGAATATGATAGAAAGGGATGAAAATCAACTTGGTTTGGCTTTGCTATTTATAGCCAAAATACTCAGCAGGCACCACGGACCATGGATCCCTCCAAAGGGTTCCGTCCGTGTTAATTTTTGGTGCCGCCAGGGTCTGATAGCAAGATCACCAAAATCTTACCAAAGTCAACCATATCTATCCAAGATTGTGTAAGATATTTAGAGTCTAAATCTACACAAAGTATCTAGTGAAATCTTCTAAGGATTTCAATGATGCACTACATGATGTCATGTGTTTGTTTTTCTATTTTTAGAAATATGTTAAAATGTAAATACATATGTAATGTTTTGTTTTAAGAAACCAAAAAATTCTTGATCTAAAAATATTAACATACATTATGGTTCAGAGTCATATCAAAATATGATTAATCAAAATGTAAATGCTTGAGGGATGAAGATATTATTTGAAAAGCTTGTTTTAATATCTATTAAACTTGACAAGCTTTAAGCTTTATAAGAATTAATTTACTTTTGTCGTTAACAAAACTTAGGTAAAGATCATAAAATATAAATAACGTTTAATGATGATATTTGTATTAACAATCTTCCCCTTTTTTGTTGAGGACAAAATATAATTTTTTTTATAAAAGATGTAAAGATTGTACAAGTGTTATAAAAATATTAGTTTTAGAACTTGAAAGATAAAAATGATAATGCAAGTATGTCCAATTTAGACATGATGTTGACTTTTCAGAAAGTCAAAGTGTGCAGTTGACTTCTCATTAGAAAGTCAAAGTCTTCATTAGTTGAAGTATGATGTTGACTTTTCATAAAGTCAAAGTATGCGATTGACTTTTATAAAAGTCAAGTTTTAAGCAAGTTCTATAGATTTCTCTCCTTTTGTCTCAACAAAAGAAGATGCGGTGGAATATGTAATGAGCCGAGTCATTATCTCCCTCGACCAATGCTCCCCTAAATTGGGTGCCAAGAGAAAGATACATGGATTGTGAAAAAGCTACAAAAAAAATGTTAGTAATAAGTATCATCACAAGCATTTCTAAATACCATGTACCAATCAACAACAATATAAGAAACACCATTCATTTGTTAAAATTTTTCATGATATAAAATCATGAAAATTGAACACAATGAAGTGTTAGTACAAGAATAAAATCCTAAAAAAATATCATAGAAAATAATAAAAAAAATACAAAGAAAAACCTAGAGAAATAAAAATGCTTAAAGAGAATAAACTAGGACCCTCCTATTGAGGTGGTGGATGAGCAAGAGCATTAATGCGCTCTAGGATGTGATTAAGGATGAACCTCATTTCGTCTTGAAGCCCATGGACCATCACCCGGGTCCTTTCGGTGATTTGGGCGGTCCGCTCACAATTGGAGCAACCATGTCTAGGAGGGTAGTATGGTTCATGGTTTTGTGGTGGTGGAGTTGTTGGTGTTGTTTTTGAAGTGGTGAATATGGAGGCTAGCAAAGCACTTTGCATTTGCATGGCATCACTAAGATGCGAATCCACCATATTGGAAAATTGGTGGAGATGATTGAGCTCGGCTTTAATCTCTTCTTTGGTGGGGTGATCATCCACATGGATTCCTCAATGTCCTCTATATGATAGGGCATTGATGTTGTAGGTATTGGTTGATCTCCATACAAAGGACCATGGATTTCCTTGTGGATGGGATGGAAAGAAGAGGTCTTGGCCCTAACGGGGCGTTTGGGTCAAAAGATGGACGTGGAGACTCATGAGCTATTCGCTCAATAGTACCAAAAGATGGTAGTGGTGGTGGATGATTGGGCCTAGGAGGCAAGTCCTCCAAGTCTTCCAAAATGGATTTGGAGATGTAGGTGGTGTGAGAATAACTCTAATGGGATGAATGTTGTAGATTTTGGAGGTGATGGTGATTTTGATGTTTGGATAGGAGCCGGTGGTGGTGAGCTAGGAGTCTTTGTTGGTGGTGGAGTACTGATAATGATAGGTGATTGTGGAGGTGGTGTAGGAGTAGCCAAAGTGAGAGTTGTTTCATCTCTTATGGGAGATGAGATGGTTAATGGAGATGACTTGGAAGAGGAGCTTATGTTGACGAAACAACAAGGTCTTACGCTCATTCTAGCGGTTCTTTTGCAAGGCTTGGTTGATGGTGAAGACTTAGTCATTTTGGCTTAATTTTTTGCTAGTAGATGATAAGAGTTGAGAAGGTGTGAAGATGATCTTGGTAAAAGCTCTTAATTTATAGGATTTGAAAATTATGGAGAAATATGTTTTATTTGATGTAAAACAATAGAATAGATGAGGTTCCTAATGATTTTGAAGTGGGTTTAATGCTAGTCATATCACCCAAGTCAATCCATACAAGAAGGATGGAGTGAAGAGACAAAGATTTGCAATAAATGTGTTCTAATGATCATGGATCTTTAGAATCAGATCACCCACGGATTGCAAGGAACCAAATTTTTGGTTCCTTCCTTTATGAAAAAGGGCCCCTTGGGTGGATTTTTGAAATTTTTGAATTTTGGTGGGAAATGAATATCCTATATGCCTAAGTATGTTACACTAGTTCTAATATGGGTAAGAACTAGTTAAGATTAACCTAGAAGCAATGTATGGTAATTTGGAATGTTGAAATAAGCGAAATTTAGAAAAATACCTATAGGATCCACGGCACCAAAAGTTTACACAGGCGGAACCCTTAAAATGGCGCACTGTCATGTGTACGGCATGGTACCAAAATGCATAATGAAGGTACCAAATATATGGTGTCGTCGATCCGTGGACAAGAAAAGTTCATGCACCCATTTTTAGGTGTTGGGACTTTTCAAACCCGAAATTTTGCTTAAAACATGTGACATTAATCATTTCTAGTTAGGAAAACTCAATAACACATATACAAACATAGTGGAGCATAGACTTTGACCAGGCTAATGATTTTCACATAAAAGTGAAAATGGGTAAAATTTGATAACACACTTGTGCTATCCCCCTGCATGAACCGGTTAGCATACAACATTGTTTTAAGTCATATTATCATCCTACAAATTAAAAACAACCAAATTGTATCGTACACCATAGTTATTGTCTTGTTCCAAACCAAGGTTGCAAAAATCGTGAATCGGTAGTGAGGCGGTCGACCCCCTGTAGCTTGTAATCGGTCTAGGCGGGATTAACCGATGATTAATCGGATTGGCATATTTGGCAAGTTTTGGGTATTTCTTGGTAGTTTTGGGTATTCCTGAAAAGATTTTCCTTAAAAAATCTTGTAATAGATATAAACAGCGACTATAAGTGATTACATTTATTCTGGGTTGCAAAAATAGCGAATCAGTGATTAATTGTATTGGCATTTTTGGCAAGTTTTAGGTATTTATGGCAAGTGTTGGTATTTTCGACAAGATTTTCCTTGAAAAACATCTTGTAATAGATATAAACAGCGATTATAATTGATTATAACTAATTTACGGCGAGTTTAGGGTATTTCTGGTAAGATTTCCATGTTTTCGGCAAGTTTGACCATTGTTAACCGCCGCTGACCATGATTGACCGATTTGTTTGAACGATTTACACAAATCAAAAAGGTCGGTGGCCCAGTAGCACCTAATCGGTGATTAATCGGCCTTGTAGACCTATTTTGCAACACTGTTCCAAACACTCCTTCAAATGAACCTCACCTATCCAACTTCTTGTAGATCTTAGTCATCATCCTACCAAGGCACTTGAACATCCCCTTGGTTTGCTTGAACTCCGCCGATTCATTCACAATCTCAGGGAGAGATGCATAGTACTCTTGAGGTGGAAGGAGAGAATTTGGGAGACCGTCCTCGGAGCTATTTGATGATGATGATGAAGGAGTTGGAGGTTTTGCTCTTTTGCCTTTAGTCTTAGCCACTCGCTCGTCACTCAAGGGCACAATATGTGAGGGATGAGAGCACAGTCAAGCTTCAACCCTTTTGGGCTTGGTGGAATGGGTGCAAATACTCTATAGAGACAGGTAAGGAACATCCCGTAAGGAAGAGTGACCGATCCTTGAGTTGGAATGTCTATCATTCTCCTAGCAATGTAGTAGGCTAGATTGAATGCTTGACGGGTGTGTTAATACAAATAAGCCGTAAAAACGTTTATTTATATTTTATGATCTTCTAATGTTTTGTCGATAACAAACGTAAAATCATTTTAACGAAATAAATAAAATACGTAAATGGTTTGAGCCAATAGTTTTCTAACACACTTACGTTTTCACATAAAACACTAAAACAAGTATAAGTGATTTTATGATTTAGTAATACATATGTACAACAACTAGTGTTTACATATTGGGCAAATATATACATAACTAGTATGTATTATAAATGGGTAAAAACTACAACCCATGGTATTGACCCATACCCATTTGACTAGATTCATTGCATCTATTAGATACATTGTATCTAATGAAATACCCATGGATCAACCCATAACCCATGACCCATAACCAAAATACCCATGGGCAAAGAGGAGCGTCCCACGGATCCCTAACATTACACTAGACAGATCCCTTAAGGGTGGGATCTGTGGGATCCATGGAACAGTAGGTGTTTCTCCTCTATAAATAGTGAGCCATTTCTTCCTTTTGGGTTGCCACTCTTACACATACTTTCCCCAAGTATTGTAACTCTCTAACCACTGATCCTAAGGGATCTTTCTATGTAGTTTGTCTTTTGTTTTTATGTGATTCTCTAGGTTCCTCTTAAAGGCGAGATCACCACTTCTTGAAGTCGAGCAAGCTCAAGTCCATGAGTTGCCATGCTTCGTCATCATCAAGACTACTGAGGTTCTCTTGTTGATAGTTCTTTCTTCCTCCATAGAAGTATTGTGTCAAAGGAATTAGTGAAGGATGCCGAAAGAGTCAAGACGAAAGCATTAGTGAAAGGTGCTTAACGTCCGTGTCAAAAGTATTAGTGAAGAATGCTAAAGGTGTCAAGACAAAGGAATTAGTGAAAGGTGCCAAGCGTTTGTGTTAAGGGCATTGGTGAAAGATGCCTAGGAATTAAATCAAGTGGCATTAGTAAAGAATGCCAAGGTCGTATAATCGATGAGGTGCATCGTTATACAAATAGTGATAGTTTGTTTCCAAGGATGTTGATATCCTTGATGGTGTTGTAATAAGGAGTGGGTCTCCTTTGGGATTAGGTATTGTGTAGTGTTGGGTACTAGTTCCTCCATTGTAATGGAACTCGGTACTTAGCCGAGTACCGGATAAAGGGTAGGCGACGTTGTGGTAGGTGTGGTTCACCTTGGTGAAAGAACCCGGTGGTTAGCCTAGTACCGGAAAAAGAGTAGGCGACGTTGTGAAGGCTTCTCCGCCATAAGGAGTTGGTGTCGTGTAGAGATTACGAACTCTCGAGTAGGTGACTCGGGGAGCGGAGTAGGGCAAGGAAGGTGTCCTTGTAGCCTAACCACTATAAATACTTGTTTCGTGGTTATGTGCCTCTTATTCTTTATCTTTCATTACACTTTTATATATCTATCTATCAACGTCCAACATACACATCTAAATAGATTGACATAAGTTAATCTAAATGTTTTAAAACGAAGTTTTAATTGGTAAAACTATTCAACCCCCACCCCCTTCTAGTTTTCCACAATTGGCATCAGAGCTTCGTTACCAAGTTTCTTAGAGTATGTTGTACTTTAAAAACTTGATACGATCCGTGTATGTTTGAAAACTACAAAGAAGAAAATATTTTAAAACATTTTTTTTCTCTTTCATGTTGGATATTGATAGATTATTCTAACATATTCGTTTCAAGAAATCTTCATGCTAGGATCTCTCCAAAACCTTCATTTCTATTCAAATATTAATGAAGTCAACTTTCAAGAAAGAGTCTAAAAGTAATCGCAACCTACTTACTCTAAGTACAAAGGATTACTTTAAGAGCTCATGAAGTATTTTTGGTCTCATGTCTTCACAAACCAAAATCAAGAGCATAGAGTTATGTTTACTCTTCATTAGCTAGCTTATATCTAAATGAATATGTTAATACCATTCTTCTTATAAATACTAGTCTTTCAAAAAGTCTCCTTTCGCCACTTTCCCGACTCACTCATCATCGGGAATAGTATTCCTTTTGATCTCGTCAAACTAACGCCGTCGTCACAAATGGATTCTCGATAATTAAACTCGCTGACCAAACATTATTTTTTTTTTTTTAAAACTAATTTTGTTCCATAAGCTATTCCATAACTTATAACAAAAATATTGCCAAACACCCTTTTTCGCCTACAAGAGCGGATCCTCTAGTTGTACTAGCCTGATCCATTATACAAGGGATCCGGGGGAACCGTGGGACAGAAAAGAGCTATACGCTTTTGAAAACCATTACTGATCATTTTCCCTCTCCCTACAAAACACAAAAACGAATCAAGAACTAATTTCATCCTCATAGGACTCCATATCCTCAAGTACTCTTCTCTAGAACACCAGTGTAAGTAATTACACTAACATGTTCTAATTTTCATCATCCTCATCCTAGGGTTTATGGTTTCTCAATCTCTAATCAATTAATTTAATTAGGGATTTTAAAATTGATCATTAAAAAGGGCTTTCACTCAACTAAGATTACATTGTGTTCACAACATTGTTAATACAAATCAAAACCATAAACCCATCTCAACAAATTTTTCCTAATTGGAATATTTGTGTTTCTAGGACCAACCATGCCTAAAGCCACTCAACAAGACCATCATGATACAGTCCATTACCTCACCCATTACTATCGGAAAGAAGGATTGTCAAAAACCGACCGCAAAGTCTTTAAAAGACTTGAAAAACGACTTATCCACGAAGGTCGTGTAGTCAAGGAATGTTTCCTTGAAGATACCGACATTCGTCAAGTCTTCTCGGCAATCAACTTTGATTGTCTTCTTGACATTGATGAACAAATTTGTCCGTTTTCATCTTTAAATTCTACAAAAGCATTAGAATCATTCAAACACGTGATGATAGCATTTCAATCGCTTTCATCATCAATAAACGAAGCTTCACTCTACCCCTTAACACATTCGCTCAAATCCTTCGCATTCCTTGTGAAGGAATTTGTATGTACTCTCAAGATTGGGCAATTTCCTCTCAATCCTTTGCTCTTGATCCCAAACCAATATACCATACTCCTCTTGATGAACCTAAAACCGTACGAGACATCATTTTCAAAATTAGAGACGACCAATCCCGTCTAAACTGAAACAAAAAGCTCATTCACCGTGATCCCTTTTCAATGGAACTCTTCGAAATGCACCCTGTTAATACAAATAAGCCGTAAAACGTTTATTTTATTTTACGATCTTCTAATGTTTTGTCGATAACAAACGAAAATCATTTTAACGAAACAAATAAAATACGTAAAACTGCTTGAGCCAATAGTTTTCCAACACACTTACGTTTTCACATAAAACACTAAAACAAGTATAAGTGATTTTATGATTTAGATATACATATGTACAACAACTAGTGTTTACATACTTAACTAAGTATATACTAAAATGGGTAAAACAAGTATATACTAAAATAGGTAAAACAAGTATATAACTAAAATGGGTAAAACTAACAAATGGTATTGACCCATAACCCATGGTTTTGTCCAAACCACTTAACTAGGTTCATTGTATTCTAGAGATACATTGAATCTAGAAACAAACCCATGGATCAACCCACAACCCATGACCCATGACACATAACCAAAATACCCATGGGCAAAGAGGGCGTCCCACGGATCCCTAGCTTTCGTTAGCGGATCCCTTGTGGAGGATCCGGGGAACGATGAACTCTTTCCTCTATAAATAGTGAGCCATTTCTTCTTTTGGCTCACCACTTTTTCACACATACTTTTCCAAGCATCTGCACCTCTCAACCACCGATCCTAAGGATCTTTCTATGTAGTTTGTCTTTGTTTTTGTGCGATTCTCTAGGTTCTTCTTAAAGGCGAGATCACCACTTCTTGAAGTCGAGCAAGCTCAAGTCCATGAGTTGCCATGCTTCGTCATCATCAAGACAACTAAAGTTCTCTTGTTGATAGTTCTTTCTTCCTCCGTAGATGTTGTGTTAAAGGCATTAGTGAAGGATAGATATATAAACTTGATATCTATTTATCAAGACAACATAAGTCGATCTAAATATTTAAAAGGAAGTTTTAAATTGGTAAAACTAATCAACCCCCCCTTCTAGTTTTCTACAATTGGCATCCGAGCTTCGTTACCAAGTTTCTTAAAGTATGTTGTACTTTAAAAACTTGATACGATCTGTGTATGTTTGAAAACTACGAAGAAGTATTTTTCAAGTCATGCTTTCTTTTAAATCATTCTGTTGGACATTGATAGATCATCCTAACATACTTTGTTTCAAGAAATCTTCATGCTAGGATCTCTCCAAAACCTTCATTTCTATTCAAAGAATAATAGAGTCAACCTTCAAGAAAGGATCTAAAAGTAATCACAACTTACTTACACCAAGTACAAAGGATTACTTTAAGAGCTCATGAAGTATTTCTGGTATTATGCCAAACCAAGAAGCATAGAGGTATGTTTTACTTTTCATTTGATAGCTTACGTGAGTTTATTGTTATCATAGTTCTCTTTGTTTAATAATTGCTAGTTTCTTTAAAAGTCTCTTTCGTCACCTTTCCGTCTTATTCGTCATCGGGAATAGTATTCCTTTTGATTCGTTGATATGTGCTAAAACACATACCTTTTCATTAGTAAACCGACCCAAAACAACCAAGGAAAAGCCGTTTATTGCTAATATTTGTGGTTTTCGAGTTTGTGTCATGCAGTACGGATATGCAAAACACATAAAAAGGAACCAAATCGGATGTAAACCGAGCACGAGAGATCAAGAGAGTTTTAGCTGAATGGAAGGTCAAGATTGTGTATTTTGGAAGATTTTATTCTCTAAGATGATTTTTGAAGTTTCAGTAAAGTTTGAAGAAAAGTCATGATTAGTCCCTGCACTTTGAGCTCTTGACAGAATTGATCCCTCAAATTTTAGATTTTACAAAAGTCACCCTTGGATTATTTGAGATTGACAAGTTTGATCCTTGAAAGACATTGTCAGAAAGTACAATTTTGGTCCCTGAAGTTTCAGCCTTTACAAGTTTAGTCCTTAAAGATATATTATGGTTATATTTCAAGTCCAAATCCATTAATAAACCTTGGCCCAACAATGTATTACCGGTTCAAGCCCAAATACAAAACGAACCAACACCCGTATCCAATATAACCAAGACCCGATTCCACTTTTTACCCGAGTCAAAGTCTACCCAAACCCGGTCAACATAGGTTTGAAATATATTAAAAAACCCGTAATACCCACCCGCGCTTCTTTTACCCCCAAAGCTGGAAATTGTATAAACCCTAATTACCCTTCAGTTAAATTAAGCAATTTCACAGCAATTAAGGGCAAGATAGTACTTTACCTGACACACCTCTGACACATGGGTAGCCAAGTCAGCAATCCGTGTGCCTATTGCCACTCCTTGCTCTGTGATTGGTGGATGAAACGTGGCTATTCTGATCCAATGATTGAGATTGATTGAACACATGTGGGATTTGATCCAAGGGATGTAAACGTCTCTGAAGAAGCACAAATGTGGCATCTAGATCCTTCCAAAGGCCTTGAGCTCTCCTATATAAAGACCCTAATTCGTTCATTGTTGGATATCTCTTTTTCTTTCATTTTAGCAGTAGCTTAGTATAGTTTTTAAGTGTTTTAAATAGTTTCTTTGTATCTCTCTTTTAATTCCAGTATTTGTATTAATTTTGATATTAATGAAATTTCCATTTTAATCTTAAAAATTATGTTATGTTCTTAAACTGCTTTTAAGTGCTTATTAGTATCATTTGGTTTATAGTAGCTTAATCTCCATTCAAAATAGTTTGTTTTTTTATCTTTACTCAAAAATACAAAAAAATCAGAAAAATTAATGAAAAATAAAAAATCATGTCAAATCTAATCTAAGGATTGAATTACACTTAGCTACTGCTTCACTAAGGTTCATTTAAGCTTATAATAGCTTAATGTGAGCTTATTTCAGTTTCAAACATCATTTACTCAAATTCTATAAGCTGGTCAACAAAAGTCAAAGTTGCAGGATCTGGTTTGGATTGCTGATCTTGTAATGGATCTGGGTGAAATGAGTTGAGATTTGGTTTAGGTTACTGTTCTAATGGTCTGAGATAATTTGCAAATGGCTGGACTTCTGTAAGTGTAATCTTGGCTCAACTGCTTCCTACTGTTGAATCTGCATAAGTAGGTTTACATATGTTTGATAGTTATAGTATTAGATCTTGCTTCATTTAGGAGTAATTGTGTTATCTAGATCTGATTTGAAAGTTAGATTGGTTCAGATTTGAGGTTTGTAGGTAGAAGATTGCTTAACTTTCCTTAAAATAGTGTTTGGATTAGATTAGTTTACTGTGCTTAAGGTTGTTCCAATGGTTTAGTTTTATTGCTATATTCTTATTAGAGTCTAATGCACTAATATCTGTCTTTGAATTGCACCTTAACACTCAAAAAGTCAAATTCACAAGTTAAGCTGTTTTTGATTTCATTACTGTTAAATCAGTTAGTATACAACTTGCATATAGGCTCAAATCAAGTAGATCTAGCTTTCCTTAATCATCTTTAGTCTCTAAACATCAAAATCAGTTCATAACATTAGATTAAAACTCAACAAAGTCAAACATATAAACTGATTTTAAAAGTAAAAAAATCATGTCTGCACCATTTTTCTCAGAACTTGCAGCTGTAGCATTGAGCTCATTTCAGTGATTAAGAGCTTGAAACTTGGCACATTTGTAGCTTACCAGGTGGTGTATAAGACTGCATAATTAGTTTTTGGTTTAGCTTATTGGATAAGCCTGTGTACAAGCTCAAACCAAAGGGGTGTTTCACTGTTTTGCTTAGAATAATCAGTTAGCTTAAATCAAGGTTCTGAGTTTGTATCTTGTTAGGATTAGGTTTATTTAGTTTCTTGTAGCTTATTTTAGTATACATTAGCTTCTGTCTCTGTTTGGTAGCTTAAATAGCTTGTTTGCTTATTTTCCTAGCTTATTTGATAATCAGTTGCACTATAGCCTTCTATTTTCACACATAACCTGTTGATTTCTCATTTTTCATTGATTCATAATATCATTTTAGAATTTTCCTGAGATTTTCACAATTTTTGGTCATTATTTACTATTTTCTTAATTAAAAGTAGTTTTAATCAATTTTAATAGCTTTAATTACAAATAATTGAGAAAAGTTCCAAAAATAATTTTTCAATTTTCTGTTTTAGAAAAATATAAAAGCATAAAAAGATTTTCCATATTTCTCTCCTTTTATTTGGTATTTTCATAATTAAATTAGATTAAAATAGATTTAAATTTGTAAAAAAATAGAAAATTAATCTGAAAAATACAAAAATAGTTTTAAAAAGTCTTTTGAGTTATTTGTGATTTTTAGAAAATAGTTTCATATTTTTCTCTTTGATTTTATAATTTTTAGCATTTTAAATTAGTTTTAATAGTTAAAATTAGTTTTTAATTTTTATAAAATCAAGAAAAATCCAAAAAAAATAGTTTTAATTCTAAAATAGTTTTCTATTTACATTTTTAGAGTAAAAGTAATTTTTGGCATTTTTAGGGAATAATTTAGACGTACTTGCATTTTTATTACGTTTTGTTAATTACGTTTTAGTATTTCGCGTTTAGGATTTCCCGTAGAATAGATTCCCTTTATTACTTTCCCCATTCCCGTAGTTTAATAATCAAAATCATTAATCCAACATCGAGCATTAAATTCCAAACCAAGAACGACGTTGGCAATTCACGCCTCGTTGGGAAACGATTCGGGTTGACTAATCCGTACACACGATCACACACGGGATTTGATTTATTATTCTTTTTCCTAAGAGAATTTGAATCTATCTTCGTGATTATTTTTGATATTGATATTGAGGATTTATCCACACACATAACCCTTAAGCCTTCATTATCATAGACTCAGTGTCCGAGCCGTTTTAAGCTTCTTACGGCTAGTCATTCACAAGTGGCTAGTTTGTGTGAGTTAAGCTTGACGTTGCTTTGGCATTGTAATCATTCGTCAAACTAACGCCGCCGTCACACATGAACCCTCGATAAGTAACTTATCAAAACCCGTCGACCAAAAACAATCTTTCATTTTGATACCTCTAAACTATTTTTTTAGTAAGCTAGCTTATAGGCCTACTACAAAATAATGCCAAATAACACTTTTACGTCTACGTGGCGGATCCCCTAGTTGTACTAGCCGGATCCCAAATACAAGGGATCCGGGGAACCGTGGAATGAACTCGCTATACGCTTTCAAAAACGCCACCGATCTTTTTCCCCACTCACATAACACAAAACGACTAAACCATCGATTTCATCCTCATTGGATTCCATACTCTCAAGTATTCCTCTCTAGAACATCATTGTAAGTAATTACACTAACTTGATCTAATTTTCATCATCCTCATCCTAGGGTTTATGGTTTCACAAATCTCTAATCAATTACTTTAATTAGGGTTTTAAAAATTAATCATGAAAAGGGGCTTTTAACATAATTAAGATCACATCCTGTTCACAACATTGTTAATACAAATCAAAACCATAAACCCATCTCAACTAATTTTACCTAATTGGAAATTTTTTGTTTCTAGGACCAAAAATGCCTAAAGCCACTCAACAAGATCATCATGATACCGTCCATTACCTTACTCATTACTATCGAAATGAGGAACTCTCAAAAACCGACCGCAAGGTCTTCAAAAATCTCGAAAAACGACTTATCCACGAAGGTCGTGTAATCAAGGAATGTTTCCTTGAGGATACCGACATTCATCAAGTCTTCTCGGCAATCAATTTTGATTGTCTTCTTGACATTGATGAACAAATTTGTCCGGTCTTCATCTTTGAGTTTTATAAAAGCTTTAGGATCATTCGAAACGCCGATGATAGCATTTCAATCGCCTTCATCATCAATAAACGAAACTTCATCCTCCCTCTCAACACCTTTGCTAAAATTCTTCACATTCCTTGTGAAGGAATTTGTATGTACTCTCAAGATTGGGCAATTAACGCTCAAAACCTTGCACTTGATTCTAAACCAATGTACCATACTCCTCTTGATGAACCCGAAACCATCCGAGACACCATTTTCAAAATAAGAGCCGACCAATCCCGTCTCAACCGAAACAAGAAGCTCATTCACCGTGACCCTTTTCAAACTTTTTGAAATGCATCCCATATTTAAAAGATGGGAAGAAATCCTTAGGGAAAACGTCATTAGCCTAGTTGGTAACAAGGATCATCCAAATGCATGTCTTGTGCAAATGATCTATTGTCTTATCCACCAAAAGCCATTTAACCTCGCCTATTACATAGTAAGGAGAATGGCCGGGGTATTCAAAGCTTCCAACATGGTACTTCCATATGGTATGCTCCTAACACGACTTTGTAAGTATGTTAGTGCATTGCAACCATCTCCTATCAACATTGATCATTTCTTTGCCGATCATGTAATGGTACCTCTTACCAAAATACCCTCTAAACGTTCATGGTCAATGGAAAGAAACCTAAAGCTCTCTCGGACTCCTCGGAAGGAGAAGAAGAATAAAATGAAGAAGATGTCGACCCCATAGCCAACATTGAATCGAACCCTTTGATTACTACGAACAACTTCCAACCATTCCAAACGAGACCGCGGAATTCAAACAATTGAGGGCATGATTCAAAACCTTGCTTACAACCTCACAAAGCCGTCAAAAGGAAAAGAAAGGATTGTGAAAGAGACAATAGGAATATGCTTATTTTTAACTTAACTTATGTGTGGATGATTATGTTTTAGCACTTTTGTTTGTGGTAATTTGGATATTGTTACTTCTACCATTATCAATGAGTGTTATTATGTGATGACATGCTTGAACTTATTGTTTAGTTTAATGGTTAAGTAGTGTGCAAAATCTGCACATTATTCTGTGGGGGGCTCTGATCTGCAGATGCCGGATCCCTAGGATTAGCCTAGACGGATCCCTCTCTTGAGGGAACCGTTGGATCCGTGACATCATATCAGCAATACATCATCCCTTACATTAAGATAGCTTACTAGATAACATCACAGTAGCTAAACATAAGATATTAAAACCCAAATAAGTCCACTTCAAGGATGAGAAAGGCTTAGACTCAATTATAGCCTACACAAGATCTTAGTCAAAATGTCTCTTGACTTATCAACACATCAAAACTCACCATATTTCGCTTCAATACTCACAAATTGTTTTCATCTCTCAAAACACTTAGGTAGACATATTGAACAATTTTAGGAAATTGTTTCTAGTCATCTTTATCTCAAAGTGGGTCAAAATTAGTTTTCAATTCATGTGATTTTTAAGGATTTTTAAATTTCACCTCAAGCTAAAATCGATCTCTAAGATCATTTATTATGACTTGACACTACCAAAATTCTTAGTGTTATCCTTGAACAACCATTGGTAGTCATCTAGTCCCACTTTCCTTCCATAAAAGCAATCATTTGCTATGTCATTCATTACTCTTGTTCATTCAAGTACACCTCATCTTAGATGCTCGGAGAACTGAAACACTCAAGATGATATAGGCTTTAGCTCTTAGAAACTTCATTTCTAAAACTTTCATAATCACGAGAGCCGGATCCCTAGGATTAGCCTATGGGATCCCTCAAGGGAGGAACCGCTGGGATCCGGGTGATGATTATGTCAAATCTAGCCAAAACAATCATTTCAAGCTCATCTTGCTTACCTAAACACTTCACCCCATCTTTATTAAGTTCCTAGATCAGTGAAACTCTGAACTTCAACCTTGTGCATGTTAATCATCACATTTCTAAAAATCTCAATGGCTTAAGTCTTAAATGCATTTGCCAAACTCTTCCCTTTATAAGTCATAATGCTAGAACAGCTTAGTCATCAAACTTAAACACAATTCTCATAAATTACAAACATTTTCCTAAGTCATTTCATCATCAGAAAAGCTCCTAGTGCTAACTCATCCACCCAAGAACCACCCAAGAAACTTGCTAGGGTCATACACGAAGTTTACTCAACCGAATCATCACCGGTTAAGTCCACAAATGCTAGGATTTCCCCTACACCAAAGAAACCAATCAAACTAATCCCCAAGAGGATTGTTCCCACTAGGATTTCATCACCAAACTCTACTAAACCAAACATATCCTCTTCAACTCAACCAACATCATTGGTGCCTAGAAACATCTCACAATCTTCTCCACATTCTCACAAATTAGAGGACTTACCTCCTTGGCCATCTCATCTTCCACCACTACCTACAAACTCAATTGAAAAGGTTGTGCAACAAAACCAAAGTGTTGAGTTAACACTTGCACCAATATCAAATTCTCTAATTCCCCCAATAGCCCATTTTTGATTATGAGGAGACATCAAAGTCAACCACCCGACCACATGGAAGTTGAAGCTTCTTTACCCCCACCCTCAAACATTGTTTAGCCACCACTTAATGAGCTTCAACCAATTCTTCCCTTATTTGAGGATCCTCAACCCACTTCACTTGAACCTCCGCTTCAAGAAGCTCAAAACCATGACAAGGATTGTTATCATTGTAAACATGTTGAAAGGTTGATACATGAACTACGTGAAGAGCAACGTTTCATGTTTTATCACCTCCTCGAACGTTTCGAAGAGGTCAACAAGCCTAAACTACAATGATCATCCTAGTCACAAGCTCAAACTTAGAACGTTTAGGAAATTTATCTCATTCTTGATCATCATTAAGCTTTTAGTTGAATCTTGAATTTGGGTAACTCATTAGCATTAGTAGTACTTGTATGGCTAGATCGTTCTCTTAGTTTTAGAGATTTGTTTGATTATCTCTTGTTTTTATTGAATGAATATCTATATGCCATAATTGTTTTGTGTTTTGTGCTTGCTATATCATATACATATTTCACCTCTTCATTAACATTGTTTGGCATATCTTCATTGTTGAAGAAACTATCACCAGACAACCGGATCCCTGGAAATGGCCTAGACGGATCCCTCCATAAAAGGAACCTTGGGATCCGTGGTCCAGAAGCACAAATTACTACAAACTTGAGCCTTATTTGCAGGAATTTATGCACTATATTCTTGTTTTCTAACATTTATTTTGTAGATTTTCAAAATACACATGAAGATTTTGACACCATAAAGCTAGGGGCAGCTTTGTGTCAAACAATACATTGCAAATCCATTTGCAACTTGATCCTTATTTGGATTACTCTTCATGACACCCCATTCCAAAATTGCAATCTTCAAGGGGGAGAATTTTAATGTACTTGACGCCCTCACAAAGGGATGGACTCGTCAAGGGGGAGTTAAGACGAGAACCTTTCCCGTCACTTACTCACTTTACATCTTTTCTTTTTACATATTTTTTTCTAAAACTTTGTGTTAGTTTCTTTTCGACGCTCTTTTTGTTTCGACAAAAAGGGGGAGAATAGAGTAAAAACTCCAATTCGAACTTTTACGAATTTTTAGTTTTTCCTTAAAATAATTTTATGTTTTGTCATCAAACAAAAGGGGAAGATTGTTAATACAAATAAGCCGTAAAAACGTTTATTTATATTTTACGATCTTCTAATGTTTTGTCGATAACAAACGTAAAATCATTTTAACGAAACAAATAAAATACATAAACTGTTTGAGCCAATAGTTTTCTAACACACTTACGTTTTCACATAAAACACTAAAACAAGTATAAGTGATTTTATGATTTAGATATACATATGTACAACAACTAGTGTTTACATACTTAACTAAGTATATACTAAAATGGGTAAAAACAAGTATATGCTAAAATGGGTAAAAACAAGTATATAACTAAAATGGGTAAAAACTAACAAATAGTATTGACCCATAACCCATGCTTTTGTCCAAACCACTTAACTAGGTTCATTGTATTCGAGAGATACATTGAAACTAGAAAAAGCCCATGGATCAACCCATAACCCATGACCCATGACCCATAACCAAAAATACCCATGGGCAAGAGGAGCGTCCACGGATCCCTAGCTTTATGCTAGCGGATCCTTGTGGGAGGATCCGTGGGATCCGGAACAAATGAACTTTCTCCTCATAAATAGTGAGCCATTTCTTCCTTTGGCTCACCACTTTTCGCACATACTTTCTCCAAGTACTGTACCTCTCTAACCACTGATCCTAAGGGATCTTTCTATGTAGTTTGTCTTTTGTTTTTTGTGTGATTCTCTAGGTTCCTCTTAAAGGCGAGTGATATGTGTCTAAATACACATATATTTTATATTATTTAAACCCACAAAAATGTCCAAAAACACACAAATGACCATATAAATGTTACAAATATCATGAAAATGTGTTTTATGTGATTCGGTACAAAAGATTGAAAACAAGTGAAAACATGCAAAGTTCACAAATTGTCATTTTCGTCCTCGAGTTTCACAAATTGGCAAAACTAGTCCCTGAAGGTTTAAAATGAAAGAAAAGTCAACTTTAGTCCTTGGGATATCAAACATGTTCACAAATAATCCTCGGATAAAAGTTTTCACAAAATGGCAACTTTACCCTCAAGTTTCAAAATTGGCAAAAATAGTCCTTGGGTATTTAAAATGGAAACTTATCAAATTATACCCTTGTAATATTCACATGTTACAATTTAAACCTTTTGATAACTTTTGGGAAATTACAGGTTTAACCCTTCATCTTTCATGAAATTACAAAAATGGTCCTTGTGCAATACTAACCAAACCATACCCTTTTATTACATAAACCCAACAAACCCAATCCCCAACCCATTTCCTTTTTAAATAAACCCAGACCCAATACCGGTTTGACTTGGTCAAACCCACCCTTATACTCCATCTTCCCTCTCCCATCAAAACCAAAACCAGATACTGCCCTCCACCTCCATGGTTTCACCACCCACAGTTTCACTACCACCTTATCCCCCCAGCTGTCTACCCACTCTCCTACACCTCACCCTAAAGCAATAAATGCTTCTCCCCAAAAACACGCTACCATCCCCTGTTACTTCCAACTTGGCGCCAAAAGTGAAAATCAAAGGTTGGGATCGTTTTGACTAAATCAAGGGCCAAGAATGATGAGAGAAGACTTTGTGAGAGCTATAAAAGAGAAAGAAGACAGAAGAAATAAAGTGTCACATATTTTAGACCATTTTCGTAGTGTAAATTTAAATTCTGTTTTAAGTTTCATGTAAAAGACTTCTGGGTATTATAATCTCTGTATTGTGTGAATCAAACTAGTGATAATTCAAGTGTTTTCATTAAGCAATTTCATGTTTTCAGTCCTAATTCGATTTCCCGCCAAAACTGTTCTTGATCCTTTTTCATGTTATAAGCTATTTTAATCGTTCTAATAAGCTCCTTTTTACTCATTAAAGCTATTGCAAGTGTTTTAGGAGAGTTTTCTGTCCTTAATGCAAAAATTTTCCTTGGTCAACAAAAGTCAACCTGCAAAGCTCATTAGAATCTGGTTAATGAAATAGTAGATTTGGGTTGATTCTGAGTTGGATATGGGTTGATATCAGTTAGGATAGTGGTTACTTGATTATCTTGCAAGCCATAGTGGCTGGTCCCATTGTGAGTTTACTGTTTCATCTATTTTGCATCATTTGATCTTATTTGGTTATTAGTAGATTGGTATTGTTGATATTATTGCGTCATTTAATTTTTAGAATCTTATTTGACATGATTAGGATTTAGATAGTGATTAGATTAGTATCTAGTAATATCTATTTTGCATATCGACTTTGTAATTAGTGTTTGGATCAAGGGTGTTAAGCGATTTCAAGGTTAGTTTACCATTAAGTCCGTTCTTTGTAGCTTCATATAGGTCACTTATAGTTATTTTAGTTATAATTCTGCATTTATACTCACTTATAGTCAAAATCAAACTTAAGCTTCTCTACAGTTCATATCTGTTTGAATTGGTATATCAGATTGTGCATTTAGGTTTTGAGTTCATAAGATAAAGCTTGCAGTGGGTCTAAATTATCATCATATATCATTTTCAGTTCATCAATTCAAATCATAAGTTCACAATAGTCAAACTTCCAATTCTGTCAAATAGTCAAAATTAGAAAAAGCTAGTTTTCACAAAACTTTCATTTGCTTCTCATTACCCAAATAAGTCCATCAATAAGGGGTGTTTGGATTAGTTTGATTTCCTGTGTTTAAGATTGATTCACGAAGTAACAAGAGTTCATTTAGTCCATATTTAGTCCTATTAGGTTAGTTATAGCATAAATTTCTTAGTTCATTCACATAAAGTCAAAATTCCCATTTGAGCTCCAAAACTGCATACACAATGCAGTGTATGAGCTCAAATTGTGCAAATAGGTAGATTTTTAGCTAAAGTAGCTTAGATTAGTTGCATTGTAGCTTATTATTCCATTTTCAGTCAATTTAGATCAATCAAAGTTCACATAAGTCAAATTTTCAAAAAACTTCAAAAAGTCAAATTTTATAGAAACCCATTTTTGAATAAACTTGCGAATTTCATGTAGGACTTAATATTAGGAGTGAAGACTTGTGCTTTTGGATATTTGTCATTCTGTTGCTTGTCTTCATCATAGTATTTTTTATAATTTTTAGTTAGTGTTGTAAACTGCTTATTTGCTAACTTCTTTTAAGCTCTTTTTCACAAACCTCCCTTTTTGCTTATTCCTTATTTCTGCTTATTCAATGTGTTTTTCTTGTTGTTGTTGCTTATTCTAAGATCCCATAACTTGTTTATAGCTTATTCAAACTTTGGTTCAGTAGTGGTAGCTTATTGAGGCTTTTAGCTTAATTTCAAGTGCTTATTCATATTAGTTGTGTGCCCAAATCATAGTTCCTGCATTCCATAGTTGTTTCTGTTAATTTTCCCTTGTTCTCAGTTTTATTTTATAATATTCTGGAACTTTTCATATTTTTCTCTGCTCATTTGCTATTTTTCTGCATTTAATTTCAGTTTTTAGCATTTTTAATTAGCTTTTTATTCAAATAATTCAGAAAATGTTCAGAAAAATACAATTTCAATTTTCCTAGTTTTATAAAAATCAAAAAGTGATAAAAGTATTTTCCAGATTTTTCTCACTTAATTAGTATTTTCTAGTATTTTTATTAGTTTTCAATAGTATTAAATTCATAATAAATTCATAAAAATTCAAAAAATGTGATTCCAGTTTCTAAAATTCTTTTAGTCATTTAAGATTTTGAAAATATTTTGTAATTTTCTAGCTTATTTTCCTGATTTTTAGTATTTTAAGTCTATTTTAAATATTTAAAATTAGTTTTAATTCAAATTAAATCAAGAAAAATAAAAAAATTAGTTTTAAATTTCCAATAATTTTCTTGCATCATTAGGATTGTAAAATGTATTTTCCATATCCGTAGGTATTTTACTTCTTTATTTTCACGTTTTATTTCGTGACGTTCACGTAATTTTATTTAAACGACGCTTTAGGTTTTAAACGTTAATCGATTTTAAATATAGAATTAAAATGAATTCAAAGACTTTATTAGATTTAATTTCCTTAGTGTAATCAATCATAACCTTTTCATGTTCAATATTCACCCGATCACAGATTCGTTGTATTACAGCTTTACACACCTCGTTGGGACTTAACGACCGGGGATACACTAAACTCCTCTGGACTTAATTGCATTTTGTTCGAAATGTTTGACTTTATGGTTGACCATTCACAAGTGGTTGACTAATAAAAGATAGACCGTTCGGCCGAATCAAAATTTGGCGCCATTCTTGGAGTGTGTCTTGCGTCTACAATTTGAAGCATCAAGTGTTGTTGAATATACATCCATTGTATATTTACCATCCTTGTTCATATTTTCTTATTATTATCATATAAAAACAAACGGTTCCGAAAACATTTTAAAATCGGCCAAATGAACACAAAAACCCAAAAGATTTTCTTTCTTATATTTACAAAATGTTTATCCAAAAGTCCAAAATATCCATCTTTACCTCTCACATCTTTGATTCTTCATCCCAACCCCTCTGTAAACCTTTGATTCTTTCCTATCGTATCCACACCATTTAGGTTGCCAATGGTGTGGTGGTCCTCATAATGGTGGGAATTGTCCCTACTGTAGCATGGTAGAATCGGGAGACGGGTCTGCCTATAACCAAGCTCCCTATCCTTACCATGGCACATCGATTCATTCTACCACCACCACATCATGAGATATTGACATATTCATGTGAATTTTGTGGAGGTCCTCATCAAGAACTTGAGTGTCAAACCCAAGAAGCGTTTGTCTATGAAGTTTCGGTAACACTCATGACTTTGGAAATGACCAAATTCCATATTATTCACATGACCACCACAACAATCATTTTGTTGTAAGTCTTGTGGAGGTCCACACTTTAGCTCGATTGTCAAACAAGGAATCCATTTCCTTGTAACAATTCGACTCTTCAGATCATGACCAACCTCAAGATGCCAAATGAATCAGCACCACCTCGGCCTAAGCCACTTCCTCAAAATCTTCTCCTTGATCTTTTGGATTTAGTGAAGATTGAAGGAATGTAAACATTCCCAAGATAATCCAAATCAAAATCCATGGAAAAATTGTTAGTGAAGAGCGGTCGCTAAATTAGATTCCCAGATTGCCGGTGAAAACTCTATTAGGGAATTAATTAAAATACAAAAGCGCCCAAATCTAGCTCTCGATTCCGCTTCATTCCGATGACGATGATGATGAAGTTACCTTGATATTCGTCAATTTTATGCATGTGTTCATCAAGTTCATCGCTTGAAATTCCTTCCCCGAAAAATCGTGGAGAAAAGACTATGATGGAATTACTAGCGTAAGAACAAATGGAAATTGTAAAACATATGTATGCTAGTCCTTCTCAACTCCTCATCTGTTGTTATCACACCCGATATTCCCACTCACCTCTCGAGCATGGGGGACGAGCATCTTGACCTTTGTTCTCGAAAAGGAATCGGACTTAATTCATAAAGTCTAGTGTTGAGAACCTTGTCCCAATCCCGAGAGAGTCATAGGGAACTCTCGATCATATGTGATTCTCTTTCTCCTCTCGAGTGTTCAAAAGATCATTTTGAAACTTTCTACGATCTTAGCGACGATTGTGCTTCCTATGGAAACATCGAGTATGTTGAGGCATCACTCCCACAATCGATCCTCTTCTTGAGGAGTTCACCGATGAACTCGCTCACATCAATCCACTTTCATCGGAAAGTGATGATGATCTCTTTGATTTCGAAGCCGACCTAGGAGAACTTGAAAGTCTCCTTTATAATGATCGTTCACTCACTTCTCACCCTAACAGTCCAATAGAGAATGTTGATCATTTTGTTCCCGAAACATTCAAAGCTATTTTCACCAATCCTCTATTTGAATTCGAATCTGAATTCACTTTAATTTCTGATAATTCACTCTTTGATATTCAGGGCGAGGTAGGTGATGATTCCATAATAGAACAAGGGTTCACAGACTTACATCACGTGAATGATTCTCTTTACGAGGAGTTCTACTTTGAACTCACTCATATCATATCTCCACCAGAGTATGATAACTTCCACTTTGATCTAGACAAAATGATTTTGTGTTCCGGAGGAAATGTTCTCAACCATGAGAACTTGCTTGATATCAAAATACCATCCTCCCACCCGAATATGTCTTGATCAAATAAGCTTAAATGATGAGATTCATGAACCATAAATCATGAATTCTCCTTCTAATGATGATGAGTTAGTCATGATGTTTATCATGATTTTCTTCTCTCTTCACCTATCCCGTGGTTTCTCCTGTTCTTCACTCCTTTGGGAATGAAGACATTATTTTGACCGCATTTTCATTTATCATCTGACCCGGTCTCTCAATATCTCATCGGTGTGGAACTTTCACGCACTTCAAATGTTTGTCCAAACATCTTGAATGAAAGTCCGATGGAGATTGTCTCTTCCACTTACTTCCCCATGAACAAATTAATTCGGGTCGAGTCAAGCTAGCGACTTCTTAATCAAAACAAGTAGTGCAACATGGGTTTTCACCCTGTTTCGCCTTCTTACCCTTTCTACCACCTTAGTGTGGGGAGATGCCCCATGTTGTATATAGATCTAAAAATGAATGAAAATTGTAAATACTAAAAAGAGAATAATTTTTGTGTTACCACACTTGGCTAGTAATGTTATCTTTTACGCTCAAGGATTCGCATAATAGCGGGACTTTGAATATCGAGGACAATATTCATTTCTAAGTGTGGGGGGAATTCGCTAATTTGATCATAAATGTACCCTTTTAGTCCCTTTTTCCTCCAAAATGGCCAAATTAAAAAAAAATTAGTGGAAGTACTATGTACTAAACACAACAAATGGTAATCAGTCCACCATGTCTAACCCACAAAAGGATTGGCTAATCCAGGAGCAAACGGCTCTTGGTAAAGATATCTCAAATCCGTTGACGGCTTGCAATTTGCCCAAAATTGTATGGTGTTCAGCTCACCATATCTTTAATTAGTGAAGAGTTGGCTAGCCCATGCAAGTTTATGGCTTGTGGTAAAGGCGATTGAAAACCATAATTGGTAATCGACTCACCAAAGATATTTTATCTAAAGTTGGCTAGTCCGAGAATAAACGGCTTCGGTAAAGACAAATCAAAACCGTTCTAATTTGGTGATTTGCTTAAAATCATTTGGTTATCATTGTACCAAGGTTCTTACTGAATCAAACAATTGGCTACTCCGTAAGTAATGGCTTTTGGTAAAGAGATAAAATCCATTAAATTTTCATAAAAGATTGCTAGGGACTAGCAATAGTTTAGTGTGGGGATTTGATATGTGTCTAAATACACATATATTTTATATTATTTAAACCACAAAATGTCCAAAACACACAAATGACCATATAAATGTTACAAATATCATGAAAATGTGTTTTATGTGATTCGTGTACAAAAAGATTGAAAACAAGTGAAAAACATGCAAAGTTCACAAAATTGTCATTTTCAGTCCCTGGAGTTTCACAAATTGGCAAAACTAGTCCCTGAAGGTTTAAAATGAAAGAAAAGTCAACTTTAGTCCTTGGGATATCAAACATGTTCACAAATAATCCTTGGATAAAAGTTTTCACAAAATGGCAACTTTTACCCCTCAAGTTTCAAAATTGGCAAAAATAGTCCTTGGGTATTTAAAAATGGAAACTTATCAAATTATACCCTTGTAATATTCACATGTTACAATTTAAACCTTTTTGATAACTTTTGGGAAATTACAGGTTTAACCCTTCATCTTTCATGAAATTACAAAAATGGTCCTTGTGCTATACTAACCAAACCATACCCTTTTTATTACATAAAACCCAACAAACCCAATCCCCAACCCATTTCCTTTTTAAATAAACCCAGACCCAATACCGGTTTGACTTGGTCAAACCCACCCTTATACTCCATCTTCCCTCTCCCATCAAAACCAAAACCAGATACTGCCCTCCACCTCCATGGTTTCACCACCCACAGTTTCACTACCACCTTATCCCCCCAGCTGTCTACCCACTCTCCTACACCTCACCCTAAAGCAATAAATGCTTCTCCCTAAAACACGCTACCATCCTCGTTACTTCCAACTTGGCACCAAAAGTGAAAATCAAAGGTTGGGATCTTTTGACTAAATCAAGGGCCAAGAATGATGAGAAGACTTTGTGAGAGCTATAAAAGAGAAAGAAGAGAAGAAATAAAGTGTCACATATTTTAGACCATTTTCGTAGTGTAAATTTAAATTACGCTTTAAGTTTCATGTAAAGTTTGCCTTCAAGCTCGTAGTGTAAATTTACATTGAATACAAATAGATATTACATTAACAATTGATCTTGCATTCTTGATGTAGTAGTTTGCATCAAGCTCGTAGTCATTGATTCTTCTCATTGCATGTTTGGTTAATCCAAGTGGAGGTCTTTACCTTGATCCACGTGATAATAATATTGAGCGACTTTTGAGATCATCGCTATCAAAAATCTCGAGACATCCATTGTGGTGTTGGTATTATGTGATGTTGTGACTTTAGGACCGACATGCTCACATTCGGATCATGAAATCTTCTCATCGTAGTAGCGGAAGCTTTAGTTGATTCATGATATTGGCGGCGTAAGCGAAGCATGGAGTGAAAATATCGAGTCATTGATGCACTAATCATGATTTCTTTTGAGATGAATGTGTAAAGTGAGCATGCGGCTATGGATTGACCGCTTCATTCGATCACCGCAAACGTTGGGTGTACCCGCATACAACACTTAGTAATAAATCGCAAAAGTGTCTTTGATCACTTCGTTGAATTGAGGTACACGCCCGGTTCCCAGTTGATCAAGTACATGTACCGCCTGTGATCGTATAATTCGAAGAATTTCCTTGACAGTGGTTTCGCAATGCTCTAGCTGTTCTCAAACCGAACATCTCAAAGAAGACAACACGAGTGAGTGAACCAATAATTTAAGTCCATCGATTGATGAAAGAGATTTGAAAAACAATCGTGTATTGCTCAATAGAAATTGTTTTTGCAATACAACGAAGGTTTTATTGAAAATCAATTATCAATCATAAAACACCTTTTGGTTTGAAAATGAATACACGGTTGATGTGCTAAAGAAAAGAGTTATTAAGCACAAAGACCGTTTTTCAAAGGTATCCGTCAATCCATAACTCGAACAGGATTGATTCAAAAGATTGAATCGCCCCATTGTTTCTCATTCGGTTGTCACATGGTTGATCTACATAATAGATCTCACATGCCACCTACCAGAGCTTGTTTGATGATGGCTCGGAAGGTTTCCATCTTCATTGTGAATATGTTTACACATCACTCGGATGTTACGCAATACCACAAGGATAATGCGTAGGACTCAAGATATAATCTCACTTTTCACATTGTGTGAAAGCAGAGTCTTCATTGAAAGTGTCCTAGTGAGATTTATCGATGATCTCGTGGCTCTAGACTCAATTTGTGCATATTTGGATCCTGTCTTGGGAGACTAAGGAGAGGTCTCCTTCAATATTAACAATCTCTAAGAAAGTCAATAGATAATGTTGGTTCCGGTGAGAATGAAACAAGTCATTTTAAGAGGAACTTGAGTGGTTTGGAAAGTTGAAGTGGAGTGCGCCACCGGGTCCATGACGTCTTGTCTTCAATACGATGTTACCATCGTAGCATATGAATTGAACCCGGTTTACGCCTAAGGTTGAATAAATGGAGGTTATTTGTTTTCACCTTTTCTCATTCAATTCTTTTAATTCTTCAACCCTTGATGCTTAATGAGACTTCATAGCAAGAACCTTGTTAGGTTTGTTCCATGCTTGCTCTATCTCGGTCCGCACTCTTCCCATATCTCACTTTTCTCCTTTTATCATCATACCTAAGGACTTCTACACTAACTAGTGGATTCTCCTCGGAAGATCCCTCAGGTTACGGCGGATCATGGGAACCAATACCTAACCTTATCATCCTTATATCACCGTACATAAAGTAAAGTTGGTCGGTATGTTTGGTATTGTTCATCCGCCATTGGAATCAATTGAAAACCATTTGAAAATCAATCGGATACTTGTGATATATTATCAAAACATTTTGTACCGAATTGTTTTGATATTTTAGAATAAGTGCTCCCCCTCAACATGTGCATCAAATGTTTGAAATCGTTTTGCACACTGGGAGGCAAGAGGAAGAAATTACTTCTTTGATTACCATTTTCTAAAAGATATCACCATCACTTCCTTGATCAAATCAAGTAGATATAGCATTTCGGAAGGATGAGGTTTCCATAAATTTGCTCCCCTCAATATGTGCCTCGAGATTTGAAAAGAGTTTTGCACATACTAGAGGAACCCACATGCTGATGAGATAAGTTGATCACGTTTCAAATCATAGGTTTAAGATAGATGCTCCCCTTAACATGTGCATGGAAAAATTTGAAATCGTTTGTCACACGTGGGAAGGATAGCATGTACATCCTTATAAAACCATTTACCAAATTATCGTTTAAATCCAATTTAAATCACATTCTCCCGATCACAATTATCAAATCATTTGAGATTTGTGATCTCTTATTGATTTAAATTGATTTTGAAAGCTTTAAGGAATTGTGACTTGATTACGAAAGATTTTAAGCGATAAGGATGGATTTTAAGACTTTAAACTCCATTGATAAACATGCATGTACATCTTTTGAAAACAATTTAATGCCAAATAACTTTTTAATTTAATTGAAATCATTCTCCCTCAATCAATGACATGGGTTGTTGATTGAGAGATAGATTTGACAAATAAGTCACGATGATTATCAAAATAGTGGACCGAGTTATTTTTCAAGTGATTAGTTTCACAGATAAATGTTTATAGAATCAGTATTGAATTTATGGAAAACATGATAAGGTATGGCTCAGTTCTTTCTTTGAAAGCGGGTTACTTCTGAAATGTGATAGCCATTTTTTCCCAAAAATATTTTTTGATTTTTTTTTTTTTTTTAAATTGAACAACATCTAAAAGTCTGGTGTCATTCTTCGAATGACAACATCAAGACCGTAGATATTATCGAATCGGTGAAACAAGACAAATGACAATATATATATATATATATATATATATATATATATATATATATATATATATATATATATATATATATATATATATATATATATATATATATATATATATATATATATATATATATATATATAGATTTTGCTCATGGTACCATCCTTAAAATAAAAAGCAATAGAACCAATAATAATAAAGTCATGTGTCATTAATTATAAAAGAAACAAAAATTAAAATTTAAATGTTTAACTAAATAAAAAGGGTATTTATGTAATTTGTTACTTATTCATATCTGCCCATTTTTATTTCTCACACCATGTGATGTACGTCACTACAATCACTCCAACCAAAACTTTAATCCTCTCTCATCAACAAAACCATTTTCATTTGCAAGATCTCAAATTTCAAGATGTGTCTCATTTTTTCATTTTTTATATCTGATCAATCTCCAAAATAAAATAACCGTTGACGATGTCGTCGTGTTTTCTCCATTAGTGTTATCAATTGGTTCCTCTCCGGCACTAACAGTTGGCCACCGCTACCAGATTTGGATCTAGACACCGACGATTCTTGTTATTTCCGCCTTTGATTTTGTTATTCCTAGCGATTCATATTCTTTCCAGCGCATCGGTTACGCCAGATTCATGTTTCGAGACAATTTTCTAGTCTCCGTCAAGTTTCTAGACGGACCCCACCCAACCGGTGTTAGATCTAGTCTTCGCCGCCTCGTGTCTGATGTGTATCACCGGTTCTTCTTTTATCAGTTTGTCCATCTAACATAATTTTTGGTTATGTATCATTGTTGTTTTCTTTTTTTCTTCTTATAAATGCACATCAAAACATGTTTGTACTTTGTAGATAAGAAGTGATGTATCATTGGTGTCATTGGTGTAAGATATATTCGCCGTTGTCACCATAATTTTTCCGTTTGCCGTTAGTGTAAATAATTAGATGGGGTGACATTTTATTAACATGTGTATTTGTTTCTAGATCCGGTTTCTTTGAGATATTCTGCGACCGGATGAAGGAGCAGTTATGGTTTTAAACAATCATAAGTCTTATAGGTAATAAATTGGTGGCGTTGATGAAGGAGCAGTTATTGCAAAAAAATGAAGATGTATTAGTAGTTTATTAACATGTGTATTACTCGTAGTTTTTATATGATTCAATCATTAGCATGTGTATTAGCATTAGTTTATTAATGTATCACTACAAAATATATGAGATAATGTATAATTTTGGTTTACACAAAAGAGTTTGGAACCCAAAATATATGGGCTAATGTATCAGTTTAGTTTACATAAAAAAGTTTGGAACTCAAAATATATGGACTAATGTATCATTTTGGTTTACACAAAAAAGCTTGGAACCCAAAATATATGTCCTAACATATCAGTTTGGTTTGAAAAAAAAGGTTTGGAACCCAAACATATATGTCCTAATGTATCAATTTGGTTTTTTTAAAAAAAGTTGGAACCCAAAATATATGGACTAATGTATCATTTGGTTTACACAAATTAAATAACAAAGTCAATATCATTTGAGAATTGACGAAAAAAAAAACAATATTAAATTATTTATAAAAATCTATCCATTAATAAAAAAAAATGTTATTAATTTTTGTGCATCACGTAAAAAATGAATAAAGAAAAGTCAAAGAGTTATGTTAAATATTGTTTTACCAAAACGCCCTTGTGATCTCAATTATTCACTAAAATGCTACTCATTTAATTAGATTTAATTCTCATCTATAATAATTGATCTAATGGTCCACAATGGTTCTTATTGTTTTTATTTTAAGGGTGGTCACCACAAGAACGCCTATATATATATATATATATATATATATATATATATATATATATATATATATATATATATATATATATATATATATATATATATATATATATATATATATATATATATATATATTTTAAGATTTTCTAATTTTTCAAATTTTATGGTTTTAAAGTTTTATATTTTGTATTTTGATTTTCGAATAGATATATCTGAGATAGATGAAGATGACCTTTACTCCTCTTCTTCCTCCGAAGACGTTTGAGTGTTTCGGTTGAAGGCTTTTCAAGCCAAGCGTGGAAGAATAAACTCAAAACATTCTCTGGAAGAGCTTTGGTGAACATGTATGCTAACCGATATTCGGACCTCACAAAATAGAGTTCCACCATACCTTTTCCACTTGTTCCTTGATGAAATGATGTCGAATGTCGATATGCTTTACTCGAGTGTTGAACATTGTTGCATGAGAGCAATAGACTTTTATTATCACGAAGACAGAGGATTTTGTTGAATTCAAAGCCATAGTCGATAATTGAGATCTCATCCATAAGATTTGAGCACAACAGGATGACATGGCTATGTATTCGACCTCTGTAGAGAAATAGAAGTAGTCATTTGCTTCTTTGAAGACCACTCACAAGCTTATCACCCATAAACCGAGCACCTCTAGATGTACTTGACGAGTATCTTGACACACCGCATGATCAACATCTGCATAGGTCATTAGTGACATAAGGTGTCCTTCGGCACCAAAGACCCATATTGATGGTTCCTTGAGATACCGAAGACCCTTTTAACCGCTTCAAGGTGCTTTTTAGTAGGCTTAGCACGGTATCTAGCACACATGCAAACAATGAACAAGATGTCACGGTCTACTAGCGGTGAGGTACATCGGGATCCAATCATACTACGATATTTCGCTTGGTCAATCATGATCCACAGGTGGTCCTCATCTAGTTTGGTTCGATCAATCATGGGGTGTCAGCAGGGTCACTTGAATCAAATCCAAATTTCTTTAAGATCTCATTGCATATTTAGATTGATTTATGAAAATGCCTCCAGGACTTTGTGAAATTTGTAATCCTAAGAAAATGACATTTGTCCCATCATTGACATTTGAAATTTTGAACTCATTTCATTAGAAAACGATCACATTCCATTGGGTGCGTCGAGGCAAAATAATATCATCAACATAAATTTGAACATGAATTAAATGTTTGCGACTTCACGGTGAACAATGTAGGATCAACTGCTCCTTTGCTAAATCCGGTAGATAGAAGAAACTTTGATGTTGTATCATACCATGCCCTGGAGCTTGCTTTAAACCGTAAAGGGCCTTCTTCAAACGATAAGCGTGAGTAGGATGCTCTTGATTTACAAATCCTTCAGGTTGGTCGACGTGAGCGACTTCTTTAAGGTCTCTATTCGTAAATTCCGTCTTCACATCCATCGATAGACTATCATGTTCTTACTAGCAAGATTAGCCAAAAGATTACGATTGCCTCGATTCGAGCAAGCTCGAGCAAAAGAATCTTCAAAGTCAATACCCTCCTCTTGACGGTATCCTTTAGCAACTAATCGAGCCTTGTTCTTCAACACATCACCATGCTCATCTAGTTTCACTTTGAAGATCCATTTAAGAGCTATAATCATAGTACGATCGAGCGGTACTAACTCCCATACATCAAGTCGATCAAACTCATGAATTTCATCTTGCATGGCATTGAACCGCCTATCTTCATTCATGGCGGTTTTAACATCTTTTGGTTCGATCTTAGATAGTACGGAGTTGAAGAAGCACCATAAGGCATCGGTTGCAAGTTGTTTCCGTGTTGATACAGGGACGAGAGGATTTCCAATGATGTTGTCTAATGGATGATCGTGAGTCCATTTTTTGAGGTGTTCATGTGGTAGTTGTTGAGGGACCAAGTAGCAGAGTCGATGTCTCCTGAAGAAGATGGTTCGAAGAAGATTCAGAGCAAATATGTTTTCGAATGGAGCATCTTCGTGATTAGCAAAGGCTTAACTTCATCATTGATGCCGAAACAGTTCCATGATGTACATTTGAAGAATGATGATTTGTTGATGAGACGGAAGGATCGAAGGCGCTTCTTGACTTAAAGATATTGAGACCGAGGATTGACTTCATTCACGTGAATATGAGCACCTCATTGTAGGGATCAACACCTCATTAGTACTTGGATCATAAAGTTCATCAAACATAGGATCAAACAATTTCTTTAAATCATCTTCGATGGAGGTACATATGGAGTTTCTTGAGAAGAGTTTGGAACAAGGGATGAACCAATTGACTGTTTTGAAGTGCGGGTCCGAGCGAATTGTTCAGAGCCGTTTGACCGGTCACTCATCAAACGTAACGTGAATTGTTTCCATGATATTTGGGTTCTTTTGTTGTAGATACTGGTGCCCTTTTTGTTTGGTGCATACCCTACAAATACTCCAATGTCTGCTTTAGCTCTAAGTTTGCCTAAGTCTTGTCCTTCATTAGTTGGATAACACAATGCTCCAAACACACGAAGGAAAGAGAGATTTGGTTTTGTTGTGGACAAGTTCATATGGTGGCTTTCCATGAACAGTGTGAATCGAACGATTTTGTGTGTAGCATGCAAGAGAAATAGCTTCCCGGAGAAACATTGGAACCTTTGAGTAAATCGGCATTGTTCTAGCGGCTTCCACAAGGGTTCGATTTCGTCTTTCAACTACACCGTTCGTTGAGGAGTTCGTGGAACACTTCTTTGATGGTGATTCCAATGCTTTCATAAAGTCACTAAGTTGTTTGTTAACAAACTCGGCCCATTGTCTGCTCGGATAATTACATTTGCTTTGTTAAGTCGAACATGCAACGTTGTTTGATGAGTTTGATGATGATATCGAGTTTCATCCTTTGTCCTAAGAACTTGACCTGTGTGAATCTAGAGTAATCATCAACCAAAACCAACACATATTTCTTACCAAAGATGTTCTGCGCTCTCATTGGTCACACAATCCATATGAAGGGTATGAAGAACACGTAATCGAGTTTGTAGGTTTGGGTTTGTGGGCATACTTTTGCTTTTACCCAATTGGCATGTTGAACAAAGATGATCCTTTTCATACTTTAGTCTAGGTAAACCTACAACTAAGTCCTTTCCGGAAGATCGTTGATGGTGCCGAAGTTCAAGTGATTGAGGACTACGATGCCATAACCATGACTTTGTTTTTGAAGCCTTTGATAACAAGCGATTGGAAGACCTCATCATGTCATCGATAGAGATGGTGTAAAGATTTGAGCCACGAGTTCCTTTTACAGTTCCTTACCATTAAGATCTCTAACAAAGCGGTATGTTTTTCGAAGGCTACTTCTAGATCGAGAATCACGAATTGACCAACAGAGAACAGTTATGACCCAGACCTTCCACATAGTATACTCTGAGATGACACTATCACCAACAACGTAATCTCCATAACCCATGATTGCACCGAGATGATCATTACCGAATCTAATGATCCCGATGAATTTGCTCACGAGTTCATGAGCCGCGACCGTCTCCGGTCATATGCTTGGAACAACTGAGTCCGTGTACCACGTAGCGATTTGAACGATCTGCAGTTGAACACGAACAAGAATGGATAATCGGATAATTGGGATCCCCATGCAAGAATGGGTTCCATTTGGTTAGTAACAATGGTTGGAACACCCACATCGTAAAAAGGAGCATTCATATCATAAATTAAGGCACTGGAATCATTGTGAATAGATGCGATACTAGTGTCAGATTAGCCTGTTTTACGATGTGCTCACTTCTTAAGTGGAATAGTTCTACCAAGAGGCATCCATTTTCTAGTGGGCATTGTCTCGATTATTCTTATGACCAACGGTATCCAATAATAGCCTATCTTACTAAATGTTCTTCCCTGGGTTTCCACTGTTTTCTAACTTTCTTTCGCTTTTGCCTTTTGCCTTTTAGCATGAATATTAGCAACATTAATCGGATAATTATCATCATTAGGCAAAACATTAACACCACATTCATGATTAGAAATGAATTCAAGCAGACATCAAGACAAGATTTGCAAATAGTATCGAATTCGAATTAATTACAAGACGCCTATGGCTAATACTAGAATCAACACGATTCGCTTTATTGATTCAAGCTTAAAGTTCCTAGATTGTTCTTCTACTCTTTTCAAAGGCACATTCTTAGCTCATGAGGTCCTATCATTCCTTGTATTGTCTTGAGACTTTGACCGCTCCCTTTAATGTCACCGATTACTCCTGTAGGGAATGGGAACATTAGTGGGTTTTACAACTCTTTGCATCACCGCTTAGATGTGTCGATCTCGAACTACATGCAGCACACTAAGGTTCACTTTCTTAAAACTAGAAGTTGGGATTTGTACTCTTAGAAGGCACATTGAGTTCTCTTTCATAGCATTGACGGATCCAAATCTGAACTACTTAAAGGCACACTAAGGTTCACATTCAAGACATTGGGCATCGAATGAATATCATACTTGGCAATAGGCATCGAACATGGAATCAAAGGATTAACTCTCACCTAAGGACTTTGGGCATATTGTGATCAAGCATTCTAGGATTTCTTGAGATCGTTTGGCATATAGGCATGCATGTCCAATTGCATTATCATGAGGTTTCTAACTTATCCTCTTCAACAATCTCACGCAGAGACATTCTAGGCAATCCTTAAGGGATGAGAAGTATGTTTGAACAGCAAGTTTGTTGTTCTGAGATGAAGAGGACATATTTCACAGATAAAGCATATTTATCACAAGAGTGAAAATTTGATACACCATTCTCCCCATTGGTCATTGGCATTTTCCCTTTTACGACTCTTGATTCTCAATTTCCTTTGCAATGAAGCTATTTGTTCGTTATTTTTGTTACGAGTGATCTTTATTGATTCAAATAACTCATTGAAATGACGTTTAACCTTTTCATTTTCTTCTAGAAAACTTCGCTTTCCTTTTGTAATGCATTTACTAGGTTTTGAAGATGAAACGTTTGAAAATTTCGAGAATCTAAAGGAGGAGGCATTTGGGAGCTCATCATATTGTTTGTTTGACCCTTTAATTGAGAGATTTGGGCTTTCAACTTTCGATCGTGTTGCATCGAGCTTGAATCTGCTCATCACGTTTGTTAATTTGAAAACGCATCAAACTCGGAGCATCCGAGGATGTTTTGATATTTGAAGTTTTGACATTTTCTTTAAGATGTTGATATTTTAGTTGTAAATTAAAATGCTCAACTTCTAGTTTAGAAAAATGTTTAACCAAATTGTCGTGATCATCCAGTTCAATTTTCTCGCTTAGTTCGAATTAGTTTTTTCAAGCTCAATGACACGATCATGGGAGACTTTCGAGGCAACCGATAATTCATGAAATTTGGAAGCATTAATGGAACAGTTTGTAGCAATGAAAACACATCTTGAGCAATACATTCGTAAATCGTGTTCTCATTTAGTGTATGCAAGTTCTTCCTCTCAATCTCATTATATTTTAGTGCTCGCTCATAGTCACTAACTTCAACTATCATTGCATCAAATTCCTTTTCCATTCCTTTAATATCGCTCTATCCCTTTTAAGACTTTCAAAGTGATCTTTTAGAAGTTTAAAGAAAGGCATGACCTCATTTAAATAATATTCTTTCATTTGCTCAAAACCCTTTCTCCTTCCGTTATACCAAATGGGTGTGATCCTTTTCTTGCAAGTTTTCTCAAAATCAACAAATAGTTGAAATATAACATATTGGCTAATTAAGGTCTTGCTTTTAGTGGCAATTGTTCTAGGAACAAGATGCATTGGTGTATTAGGAGGATACACAATCGCTCTAGGCATTTTCCAAAGGGGGTTTGTTTCAACAATACTTTCGACTTTTACGCTTATCTAAATCCATTTTCCGTAAAACTTGTTCGGAGTCAACAATGTCTCGAGGCTTAAACATGTTCAAGAAATCGGTTTTCTTCTTGTAATCATGGGGTGTGATCTTTATTTTTTCTCTCTACATTTAGGATCATCTAATTTCTTGTTCATCTTTTCCCTAGTGACTTCATCTCGATTTCTTATCTTCCTCGATGCACTCAACGCAACTAGGTTTCGCCTAGGTTTAAGGATTTCATTGCCATCATAAAGAACCTTATGAACATTTCTAGCCCTTTTAATGACCTCTGGATTTGGTTCTTTAACAAGGGAATGATATGCTTATCGCTTAAGACCCTATGCTTAGTGATCATGTGAGCAATCAATGGTGTTCCTTGTATGTACAACTTGTTTTCAAGTTTGTTTTCAAAGTTTTGATTAGAAAAATCTTTCAAGAGTTTTGATTCCTTTGCATTAAATTCTTGCTTAAGCATTTCACATTTTCTTGAAGTTCTTGTTTTTGCTTAGCAGTTTAGAAAGCTTTTCTTGCAAGGAATTTAACTCTTGTTTTAATACTTCTTCGAAAATTACTTTTTAATGATTGTACGCACTTGGTCATCCATTTCCTCGCTCACATAGTGGTCAACTCAAATTTTGCACGTTGTTCATAAATAGCAACACGTTCTTTATAGGCATTTAGTTCGAAATTACAGACTCATCGGGGCGCAAAAGATGTATTCATTAAAATATAGTCATTGTTGATGCAGGAGATGCATCACTTGGTACAACTTCACTTTCACTTTGTTTCACATATTGATCGTATGGGACAACATTGATATTACCCATATTTTCAATATTTGATTCAATAGTTTCATTGATAGTACTTTGTCATGCATCTTTTGCACATCAAGATCATCGATAGTTTTAGTACCTCGAGATGAGTTTGTCTTTGGATGGGCCAGCTTGTGGTGAAAAGGAGAACTTGGGAGAAACCATTGAGAAATGCTAGCCATAAAGATGTGTGTGCGGTGGGTCCATCATCCGCATCGTAGTCGTATGCATCACAATCACGACTTGAAAGGCATTCGATGATTGTGACCTATCTCACGAATAAGTCGCTCATCCACATCTGCATCATAGGTCTTGGCATTGCCTCTCAAGAAACAACAATTCCTCTTCATCCAAAGCAAACACCATTATCCCGAGCTTGTACAAGCGACATCTTGTCTCTGAAGTAATCGACGTTCGTGGACGCTTTGGAGAAGTGCGTTCCTTGCAATGTGTCCCTCACCACCACAGTTATAACATTTGATCGGGCTTAGCTTGACCTTGATTACCATTCCTTCCTCGATTCGATTACACAAGATAACCTCTACCACTCCACCTCTTCCCCGATCATCTGTCTTTCCTGAGCTGGTTGCACCACGATCCTCCCATCTTTAACAAAGAGCTCGATTGTGTGGGTTAGATCTTTGTTATGAGGTTGTTATTGGTTTGTGGAGAGAATTCATGTTTTGACTAATCGAAGAGCTAGTTGATTAATGAAGTTACCAGCGTGTGCATCAAAGACGCCTTGTTTGAACATAGGATCAGGAATTAGTTTGTGATTACCATTTCCATGGGTATGACTTGTGAGGCTTTGGTTGTGATTCCGATGTTTGAGTAGAAGGCGTTGAGTCATTAGACGAGCTTGTCTCTCCCGGTTGGTTTTGGCGATTAAGAACTAATTTTCAAACATAGCATGTCTCTCATTCGAAGGAGGAAGGCATAGAGTTGCTCATAGTTTGTATTCTTCAATCCTTTAGTGAGCTTCACAGAGGTGACAAACTTGTGCCATTCGGGATTCATGTTGTTCACAAATTTTGAGTTCATTTGAATGTTAGGCATAGTCATTCGATGTTCCTCATGTCGTTCACCAACTTATGAAATCTCACATAGTACTCATAGACACTCTCATCCGGTTTCATCTTGAAGTGTTCAAATTCGTCATAGAGTTGTGATTCTCTGCCTTCCATAGTTAATTTCAACCCGAGAGAAGCATCTTGACATTATCCCATAACGCTTTGCTTCGTGTTGTGATTGATCGACTTGTAGATGTCTTTAGAAGACCTTGAAGAACAATGTTAGAAGCCCCGATATCGACATCGAATCTCTTTTTCTCCTTATCATCAAGCTCATCATACATCTTTGGTGCATCCATTCCGTAAATCGTAGTTCCATTTTCAGCAGTATCAAGTACATCTCTAGTCGTCTCAACTCGACACGGTCCTTCATCAATGGATTTGAGAATGTTGACACCATTTTCCTTTCAAAGCAAAGCAATCGATTCGTTGATCCCAAGAATCGTAGTCGATTACTGTCAAGCATGGGTGGGCAGTATCGACCACCGCTTGAACATCCTCGAATGCAGTGGATATGATAGTAGGAACGTTGGTAGACATGTTAACGAGATAATACGGGATTTTATAACTCTATGATTAAACCAAGAAATAGATTCTTTCACGGATTTTACTAAATCAAGAAAACCGTAAACAATCACCCAAGTCGCTGAAGATAATGCACCAAGTCGCTAACACCGATTCGCTACACCCCAAGTCGCTAAAGTCCCAAGTCGCTAGACAAATGCAAGTCGCTAAGTAGTAACTCGCTAAGCCTCAAATCGCTAGCAAAATTTTGGCGACAATTAAGCTACTCAAGTCGCTAAAGATTCAAGTCGCTAAAGACCAAGTCGCTACCACTGTCGCTACCCGTAGTGGAGAGTCCACTACTTGTATCGTTAATCGCTAGATCTAAGTCGCTAGCTCCAAAACTGTAACTCGCTACAAAATTGTGAAGCAAGTCGCTACGAAGAAAAAAGTCCGTATGTCAAGTCGCTAGCAAGAAAAAACTACATAAACATCACTTTTCAATCCAAAAACAACCCTACCAAGATGATTCAAGCTTACCAAATGAAAACCTAAACACTTGTGATGATTCTAAACATAAAAGTACTAACAAAATCCAAACTTTAACACAAGAAATCAACCAAATGATGCACAAACCACTAAACTTTTCAAACTCAAAACCACCTAAAACCACTAGAAATCCAAAGATGTACACGATATGATCTAGCCATGGCTCTTGATACCAATTGTAAGATATTAGTTTTCACATACACATCAAACCATAACAACAAGGTGGCGAATAAGTGGAATTCTAGAGAGAAAGTTAGAGGTTTAGGGAACTTTAGTGAGAAAGAAAATTCTTATTATGAGCTCCAACTCTCTACCTTGGAAGGTAGAGAGTATTTATAGTCTTACAATAAAACGCCACACACGGGTGTGGATCGGGCATACAGGTGGGTAAAGACCGTCCAGTCCTCCACGGTGTTACTTAACTAAATACTACTTAACTTAAAATAACTATGACTACGAGCTTTCTAACGATTACATATACTTGAGGTGACCGACTCTTTAATACATGGAATTTCTAATTCCTAACAACTTCTGGGTTTTATAATCTCTGTATTGTGTGAATCAAACTAGTGATAATTCAAGTGTTTTCATTAAGCAATTTCATGTTTTCAGTCCTAATTTGATTTCCCGCCAAAACTGTTCTTGATCCTTTTTCATGTTATAAGCTATTTTAATCGTTCTAATAAGCTCCTTTTTACTCATTAAAGCTATTGCAAGTGTTTTAGAAGAGTTTTCATCTAATGCAAAATTTTCCTTGGTCAACAAAAGTCAACCCGCAAAGCTCATTAGAATCTGGTTAATGAAATAGTAGATTTGGGTTGATTCTGAGTTGGATATGGGTTGATATCAGTTAGGATAGTGGTTACTTGATTATCTTGCAAGCCATAGTGGCTGGTCCCATTGTGAGTTTACTGTTTCATCTATTTTGCATCATTTGATCTTATTTGGTTATTAGTAGATTGGTATTGTTGATATTATTGCATCATTTAATTTTTAGAATCTTATTTCAGCATGATTAGGATTTAGATAGTGATTAGATTAGTATCTAGTAATAGCTATTTTGCATATCAGCTTTGTAATTAGTGTTTGGATCAAGGGTGTTAACTGATTTGAAGGTTAGTTTACCTGTTAAGTCTGGTTGCTGTAGCTTCATATAGGTCACTTATAGTTATTTTAGTTATAATTCTGCATTTATACTCACTTATAGTCAAAATCAAACTTAAGCTTCTCTACAGTTCATATCTGTTTGAATTGGTATATCAGATTGTGCATTTAGGTTTTGAGTTCATAAGATAAAGCTTGCAGTAGGTCTAAATTATCATCATATATCATTTTCAGCTCATCAATTCAAATCAAAAGTTCACAATAGTCAAACTTCCAATTCTGTCAAATAGTCAAAATTAGAAAAAGCTAGTTTTCACAAAACTTTCATTTGCTTCTCATTACTCAAATAAGTCCATGATAAGGGTGTTTGGATTAGTTTGATTTCCTGTGTTTAAGATTGATTCACGAAGTAACAAGAGTTCATTCAGTCCATATTTAGTCCTATTAGGTTAGTTATAGCATAAATTTCTTAGTTCATTCACATAAAGTCAAAATTCCCATTTGAGCTCCAAAACTGCATACACAGTGCAGTGCATGAGCTCAAATTGTGCAAATAGGTAGATTTTTAGCTAAAGTAGCTTAGATTAGTTGCATTGTAGCTTATTATTCCATTTTCAGTCAATTTAGATCAATCAAAGTTCACATAAGTCAAATTTTCAAAAAACTTCAAAAAGTCAAAATTTCATAGAAACCCATTTTTGAATAAACTTGCGAATTTCATGTAGGACTTAATATTAGGAGTGAAGACTTGTGCTTTTGGATATTTGTCATTCGTTGCTTGTCTTCATCATAGTATTTTTATAATTTTTAGTTAGTGTGTAAATCGCTTATTTGCTAGCTTCTTTTAAGCTCTTTTCACAAACCTCACTTTTGCTTATTCCTTATTTCGCTTATTCAGGTGTTTTTCTTGTTGTTGTTGCTTATTATAAGTTCCCATAACTTGTTTATAGCTTATTCAACCTTTGGTTCGATAGTGGTAGCTTATTGAGGCTTTTAGCTTAATTTCAGTCTTATTCATATTAGTTGTGTGCCCAAATCATAGTTCCCGCATTCCATAGCTTTTACATTAATTTTCCCTTGTTCTCGTTTTATTTTATAATATTCGGAACTTTTCATATTTTCTCTGCTCATTTGCTATTTTTACGCATTTAATTTGCTTTTTAGCATTTTTAATTAGCTTTTATTCAAATAATTGAGGAAAATGTTGAGAAAAACAAAATTTCAATTTTCCTAGTTTTAGAAAAATCAAAAGTGATAAAAAGTATTTTTCCGATTTTCTCGACTAATTAGTATTTTCTAGTATTTTTATTAGTTTTCAATAGTATTAAATTCATAATAAATTCATAAAAATTCAAAAATGTTATTCAGTTTCTAAAATTCTTTTTAGTCATTTAAGATTTTTGAAAAATAGTTTTGTAATTTTCTAGCTTATTTTCACGATTTTTAGTATTTTAAGTCTATTTTAAATATTTAAAATTAGTTTTAATTCAAATTAAATCAAGAAAATCAAAAAAAAAATTAGTTTTAAATTTCCAATAATTTTCTTGCATCATTAGGATTGTAAAATGTATTTTCCATATCCGTAGGTATTTTACTTCTTTATTTTCACGTTTTATTTAAATGCGTTCGTAATTTTATTTAAACGCACGTTTTAGGTTTTAAACGTTAATCGATTTTAAATATAGAATTAAAATGACTTCAAAGTCTTTATTAGATTTAATTTCCTTAGTGTAATCAATCATAACTCGTTAGGAATTAGAAATTCCGGTATTAAAGAGTCGGTCACCTCAGTATATGTAATCGTTAAGCTCGTAGTCGTAGTTATTTTAAGTTAAGTAGTATTTAGTTAAGTAACACCGTGGAGGACGGACGGTCTTTACCCACTGTATGCCCGATCCATGACCCGTTGTGTGGCGTTTATGTAAGACTATAAATACTCTCCTCCCAAGGTAGAGTTGGAGCTCATAATAAAATTTTCTTTCTCTCACTAAAGTTCCCTAAACCTCTAACTTTCTCTCTAGAATTCCATCTATATGCTACTTTGTGTTATGGTTTGATGTGTATGTGAAAAGGTATATCTTACAATTGGTATCAAGAGCCATGGTTAGATCACATCTTGCACATCTTTGGATTTATAGTGATTTTAGGTGGTTTTGAGTTTGAAAAGTTTAGTGGTTTTTGCATCATTTGGTTGATTTCTTGTGTTAAAGTTTGAATTTTGTTGGTACTTTTATGTTTAGAATCATCAAAAGTGTTTAGGTTTTCATTTGGTAGCTTGAATCATCTTGGTTGGGTTGTTTTGGATTGAAAAGTGATGTTTATATGGTTTTCAAGCTAGCGACTTAGCTCACGGAATATTTTCTTGGTAGCGACTTGCTTCACATTTTGTAGCGACTTACGGTGTTGGAACTAGCGAGTTAGATCTAGCGAGTTAAAGTACAAGTAGTGGACTCTCCACTACGGGTAGCGACTTGGTCTCAGAGCGAGTTGCTCTTTAGCGACTGTGTCTCTAGCGACTTGGTAGCCAATGCTGCCAAAATTTGGCTAGCGACTTGGTGCAGAGCGAGTTACTACTTAGCGACTTGCTTTTGCGTCTAGCGACTTGGGACTCTAGCGACTTAGGGTGTAGCGAATTAAGGTTAGCGACTTAGTGCATTAACTTCTAGCGACTTAGTGCATTATCTTCTAGCGATTTAGTGCTTTATCTTCTAGCGACTTGAGTGAGTGTTTACGGTTTCTCTTGATTTAGTAAAATCCGTGAAAGAATCTATTTCCGGTTTAATCATAGAGTTATAAAATCCCGTATAATCTGTTAACATGTCTACCAACGTCCCACCGTCATCTCCACTGCTGCCGAGGATGTTCAGCGGTGGCTCGGATACTCGCCCACCCATGCTTGATAGAATCGACTACGATTCTTGGGCTCAACGAATCGATCGTATTGCCTTGGAAAGGAAAATGGTGTCAACATTCTTAAATCCATTGATGAAGGACCATATCGAGTTGAGACGACTAGAGACATACTTGATACTAATGCAGATGGTACTCATTTACGGAATGGACAGACCTAAGATGTATGATGAGCTTGATGATAAGGATAAAAGAGATTTGATGCGAGATATCGGGGCTTCAAACATTGTTCTTCAAGGTCTTCCTAAAGACATCTACTGGCGATCAATCATAACACGGATGCTAAGGCGTTTGGGACAATGTTAAGATGCTTCTCTCGGGTTCAATTAACGATGGAAGATGGAGAATCCCAACTCTATGATTTAATTTGAGCATTTCAAGATGAAACCGGATGAGAATGTCTATGAGTACTATGTGAGATTTCATAAGTTAGTTAATGACATGAGGAACATCGAATGACTATGCCTAACATTGAGTTGAACTCAAAATTTGTGAACAACATGAATCCCGAATGGCACAAGTTTGTTACCATTGTGAAGCTCACTAAAGGATTGAAGAATACAAACTATGAGCAACTCTATGCCTTCCTCCTTCGAATGAGAGACATGCTATGTTTGAAAAATTAATTCTCAATCGGTTCAAAACCAACGAGGGAGAGACTAGCTCGCCTAATGACTCTGACTTTCTACTCAAACATCGGAATCACAACCAAAGCATCACAAGTCATACCACTTGGGTAATGGTAATCACAAACTCATTCCACGATCCTACGTACAAACAAGGCGATGCGATGCTCACGTGGGTAGCTTCATTAATCAACTAGCTCTACTCATTAGTCAAAACATGAATACTCTCCCACAAACCAACAACAACCTCGAGGCGCATCTAACCCACACAATCAAGCCACCGTTAAAGATGGAAGGATCGTGGTACAACCCGATTCAGAAAGACAATATGATCGGGGACGAGGTGAGCTGGGAGAGGTTATGTTGGCAACCGTAATCGAGGAAGGAATGGTTACCAAGGTCAAGCTAAGCCAATCAAATGCTATAACTGTGGTGGTGAGGACACATTGCAAGGCGCACATCCAAAGCGTCCACGAATCGTGAATACTTGAGAGATAAGATGTCACTGGCACAAGCTCGGGATAATGGTCTTTGCTTTGAATGAAGAGGAATTGTTGTTTCTTCTTGAGGCAATGCCAAGACCTATGATGCGATGTAGATGAGCAAACTTATTCAGGAGATAGGTCACAATCATCAAAATGCCTTTCAAGTTGGTGGTGTGATGCATACGACTCGATGTGGATGATGGACCTACGGCACACACAATCTTTATGGCTAGTATTTCTCCAATGGTTTCTCCCAAGGTCTCTTCTTCACCACCGGGCCGGCCCATCCCATGACAAGCTTATCTCGGAGGTACTAAAACTATACGATGATGTCGATGTGCAATGATGCATGACAAAGTACAATCAATCGAAGTTATTGAATCAAATATTGAAAATATGGGTAATATCGATATTGTCCCATATGATCAATATGTGAAACAAAGTGAAAGTGAAGTTGTACCAAGTGATGCATCTTGCGATCAACAATGACTATGTTTTAGATGAATACACCGCATATGCCCCGATGAGTCTGTAATTTACGAACTAAATGCCTATAAGGAACGTGTTGCTATCTATGAACAACGTGCTAAGTTTGAGTTGACCACTCGTGAAGCGGGAAATGGATGACCAAGTAAGTACAAGAATTAGAAAAGTAAGTTTAGAAGAAGTATTGAAACAAGAATTAAATTCCTTGCAAGAAAAACTTTCTAAAACAAATTAAACAAAAACAAGAACTTCAAGAAAATGTGAAAATGCTTAAGCAAGAATTTAATGCAAAGGAATCAAAACTCTTGAGAGATTTTTCTAATCGAAAACTTTAAAAACAAACTTGAGAACAAGTTGTACATACAAGGAAACACCATTCGATTGCTCACATGGTCACTAAACATCGAGTCTTAAGCGATAAGCATAGCATTCCCTTGTTGAGGAACCAAATTCAGAGGTAGTTAAAAGGCTAGAAATGCTCATAAGGTGCTTTATGATGGTAATGAAATTCTTAAGCCTAGGCGGAAACCTAGTTGCGTTGAGTGCATCGAGGAAGATAAAAATCTGATGAAGTCACTAGGAAAGGATGAACAAAAACTAGATGACCCGAAATGCAAAGAGAAAAAATAGTCATCACTCCCCATGACTACAAGAAGGAAAACTGATTTCCTTGAACATGTTCAAGCCTCAAACATTCTTGACTCCCGAACAAATTTTCGGAAAAAGGATTTAGAAAAGTGAAAGTGAAAATATTATTGAAACAAACCCCCTTTATGGAAAATGCCTAGAAGCATTGAGTATCCTCCTAATACACCAATGCATCTAGTTCCTAGAAAATTGCCACTAAAAGCAAGACCTTAATTAGTCAATATGTCATATTTCAACTGTTTGTTGATTTTGAGAAAACTTGCAAGAAAAGGATCACACCCATTGGTATAAATCAAGGAGAAAGGGTTTTGAACAAATGAAAGAATGTTATTTGGTGAGGTCATGCCCTTCTTTAAACTTCTAAAAGATCACTTTGAGAGTCTTAAAAGGGAATAGAAACCGATATTAAGGAATGGAAAGGAATTTGATGCAATGGTTGTTGAAGTTAGTGACTATGAGCGTGCACTTTGAAATATAATGAGATTGAGAGAAAGAACTTGCATACATTAAATGAGAATCTTATTCTTGAATGTGTTGCTCAAGATGTGTTTTCAACGCTTCAAATTGCTCTATTAATGCTTCCAAATTTCATGAATTATCTGTGGCCTCGAAAGTCTCCCATGATCGTGTCATTGAGCTTGAAAAACTAATTCTAAACTAAATGAGAAAATTGAACTGGATGATCACGACAATTTCATTAAACATTTTTCTAAACTAGAAGTTGAGCTTTTAATTTACAACTAAAATATCAACATCTTAAAGAAAATGTCAAAACTTCAAATGTCAAGACATCTTCAGATGCTCTAGAGTTTGATGCGTTTTCAAATTAACAAACGTGATGAAATGATTCAAGCTCGGTGCAACACGATCAGAAAGTTGAAAGCCCAAATCTCTCAATTAAAGGGTCAAACAAACAATATGACAGCTCCCAAATGCCTCCTTCTTTAGATTCTCGGAATTCTCAAACGTTTCATCTTCAAAACCTAGTAAATGCTTTACAAAAGGAAAGCGAAAGTTTTCTAGAAGAAAATGAAAAGGTTAAACGTCACTTCAATGAGTTGTTTGAATCAATTAAAGTCACTCGTAACAAAAACAACGAACAAATAACTTCATTGCAAAAGAAAATTGAGAATCAAGAGTCGGGTAAAAGGAAAATGCCAATGATCAATGAGGAGAATGTTGTATCTAAGGTTCACTCTAGTAATAAATATGCTTTATCTCGTGACATATGTCCCCTCATCTAAGGAACAACAAACTTGCCATTCAAACATATTTCTCATCCCTTAAGGATTGCTTAGAATGCTGCGTGAGATTGTTGAAGAGGATAAGCTAGAGAAACCTCATGATAATGCAATTGGACATGCATGCTTATATGCCAAACGATCTCAAGAAATCTTAGAATGTTTGATCACAATATGCCCAAAGACATTAGGTGAGAGAGTTAACCCTTTGATTCCATGCTCAATGCCTAAGGCCAAATATGATATGCACTCGATTCCCAATGTTTTGAATGTGAGGCGTAGTGTACCATTGAGTAGTTCAGATTCTAGATCTGTCAATGCTAGGAAAGTGAACTCAAATGTGCCTTCTAGGAGTACTAATCTCAGTACCTCTAGTGTTAAGAAAGTGAACCTTAGTGCACCTGCATGTAGTTCAGATCCCAAAGACATCTAAGCAGGAGGTGCAAAGAGTAGTAAAACAAACTAATGTTCCCATTCCTCTACAGAGTAATCGGTGACATTAAAGGGAGCGGTCAAAGTCTCAAGACAATACAAGGAATGATAGGACCTCGCAAGCTAAGAATGTGCTTTGGAAAAGTAGAAGAACAATCTAGGAACTTTAAGTTTGAATCGAATAAAACGAATCGTGTTGATTCTAGTATTAGCCATAGGCGCATCGTAATTAATTCAATTCGATACTATTTGCAAACCTTGTACCGATGATCGCTTGAATTGCATTTCTAATCATGAATGTGATGTTAATGTTTCGCCTAATGATGCTAATTGTCCGATTAATATTGTTAATGCTAATATTCATGCTAAGAAGGCTAAAAGGCAAAACGAATGAAAGTTAGAAAACAGTGGAAACCACGGGAAGAACATTCGAAGAAAATAGGCTTCTATTGGATACCGTTGGTCATAAGACTAATCAATTAATGCCAACTAGAAAATGGATGCCTCTTGGTAGAACTATTCCTAAGAAGTGATCACTGCTGTGAGCAGGGCTATCTGAGACTACTAATCGCATCTATTCACAATGATTCCATTGCCTCACTTTACGATATGAATGCTTCTATTTCGATGTGGGTGGTCCAACCATTGTAACTAACCAAATGGAACCCATTCTTGCATGGGATCCCAATTATCCGATTATCCATTCTTGTCGTGTTCAACCGCAGATCGTTCAAATCGTTCGGTACACGGACTCAGCCGTTCCAAGCATATGATTTGGAGATCGGTCGCGGCTCATGAACCGTGAGCAAATTCATCGGGACTGTTAGATTTGGTAATGATCATTTCGGTGCTATAATGGGTTATGGAGATTATGTTGTTGGTGATAGTGTCATCTCGAGAGTGTATTATGTGGAAGGTTTAGGTCATAATCATTCTCTGTTGGTCAATTCGTGATTTCGATCTAGAAGTAGCCTTCGAAAACATACACCTTTGTTAGAGATCTTAACGGTAAGGAGGCTGTTGAAAGGAACTCGTGGCTCAAACCTTTACACCATCTCTATCGATGACATGATGAGGGCATCTCCAATCTGCTTGTTATCTAAGGCTTCAAAAACAAAGTCATGGTTATGGCATCGTCGTCTTAATCACTTGAACTTGGCACCATCAACGATCTTTCCGAAAGGACTTAGTTGTAGGTTTACCTAGACTAAAGTATGAAAAGGATCATCTTTGCTCGGCATGCCAATTGGGAAAAAGCAAGAAGTATGCCCATAAACCCAAACCTACTAACTCGTCACGAAGTTCTTCATATGATTCATATGGATTTATGGACCAATGAGGTGCAGAATATCTTTGGGAAGAAATATGTTAGTTGTGGTTGATGATTACTCTAGATTCACAGGTCAAGTTCTTAAGGACAAAGGATGAAACTCGATATCATCATCAAACTCATCAAACATTGCGCAGTTCGACTAAACAAAACTGTCGTAATTATCGAATGGACAATGGAACCGAGTTTGTCAACAAACAACTTAGTGAATTCTATGAAAGCGTTGGAATCGACCATCAAAGAAGTGTTCCACGAACCCCGCAAGTAAGCGGTGTAGTTGAAAGACGAAATCGTACTCTTGTTGAAGCTGCTAGAACAATGCCGATCTACTCAAAGGTTCCAATGTTTCTCGGGGTCAAGCAATTGCCATCGCATGCTACACACAAAATCGCTCCACGATTCACACTATTCATGGAAAAACTCCATATGAACTTGTCCACAAATGAAAACCTAATCTATCTTTCCTTCGTGTGTTTGGTGCCTTGTGCTATCCAACTAATGAGGTCAAGACTTGGGCAAACTTAGGGCTAAAGTCGACATTGGAGTATTTGTAGGATATGCACCAAACAAAAGGGATACCGAATCTACAACAAAAGAACCCGAAATATCATGGAAACAATTCACGTTACGTTTGATGAGTCGATCGGTCAAATGGCTCTCGGACACCCAACTCGGGACCAGACTTCAAAACAGTCCCATTGGTTCATCCCTTGTTCCAAACTCCTCTCAAGAAACTCCATATGTACCTCCATCCGAAGATGATGTAAAGAAATTGTTTGATCCTATGTTTGATGAATTGTATGAGTAAATTACTAATGAGGTATCGACTCTACCATGAGGATGCTCATATTCCAAAGAATGATGTCAATCCTCGATTTCAATATCTTTAAGTCAAGAAGCACCACGATGCGATCCTTGTCTCATCAACAAATCATCATTCTTCAAATGTACATCATGGAAATGTTTCGGCATCAATGATGAAGTTAATCCCTTTGCAACCTGAAGATGCTCCATTTGAAAACATATTTGCTACTCCCGAATCATCATCGAACCATCTTCTTCAGAGATATCGACTCGACTACCTCGGTTCCTCAACAACCGCCACATGAACACCTCGAAAATGGACTCACGATCACCCCTTAGACAACATCATTGAAATCCTCTCGTCTGTATCAACCGGAAGCAACTCGCAACCGATGCCTTATGGTGCTTCTTCAACTCCGTACTATCTAAGATCGAACCAAAAGATGTTAAAACCGCTATGAATGAAGATAGTGGTTCAATGCCATGCAAGATGAAATTCATGAGTTTGATCGTCTTGATGTATGGGAGTTAGTACCGCTCCAGATCGTGCTATGATTATAGCTCTAAAATGGATCTTCAAAGTAAAACTTGATGAGCATGGTGATGTGTTGAAGAACAAGGCTCGATTAGTTGCTAAAGGATACCGTCAAGAGGAGGGTATAGACTTTGAAGAATATTTTGCTCCGGTTGCTCGAATCGAAGCAATCAAAATCTTTCTCGCTAATCTTCGCCAAAGAAGAACATGGTGGTATATCGGATGGATGTAAAGACGGCTTTTACGAGCGGAGATCTTAAGGAAGTCGTCACGTCCACCAACTCGAAGGATTTGTGAACCAAGAGCATCCTACTCACGTTTATCGTTTGAAGAAGGCTCTTTACGGTTTAAAGCAAGCTCCAAGGGCATGGTACGATACATCGTCAAAGTTTCTTCATCAACCGGATTCATCAAAGGAGCGGTTGATCCTACATTGTTCACCGAGAAGTCGTGCAAACATTTAATTCATGTTCAAATTTATGTTGATGATATTATTTTGCCTTGATGCACCCAATGGAATGTGATCGTTTTTCAAATGAAATGAGTTCAAAGTTTCAAATGTCAATGATGGGACAAATGTCATTTTCTTGGGATTACAAATTTCACAAAGTCCCGAGGCATTTTCATAAATCAATCTAAATATGCAACGAGATTTTAAAGAAATTTGGATTTGATTCATGTGACCTGTTGACACCCCCATGATTGACCGAACCAAACTAGATGAGGACCTCTCGTGGATCATGATTGACCAAACGAAATATCGAGTCTGATTGGATCACGATGTATCTCAACGCTAGTAGACCGACATCTTGTTCATTTGTTTGCATGTGCTAGATACCGTGCTAAGCCTACTAAAAGCACCTTGAAGCGATTAAACGGTCTTCGGTATCTCAAGGAACCATCAATATGGGTCTTTGCACCAAGGACACCGGTATGTCACTAACGGCCTATGCGAATGCCGATCATGCGAGTTGTCAAGATACACGTCAAGTACATCGGAGGTGCTCGGTTTTGGGTGATAAGCTTGTGAGTGGTCTTCAAAGAAGCAAATGAGTACTTCTATTTCCTCTACAGAGGTGAATACATAGCCATGTCATCTTGTTGTGCTCAAATCTTATGGATGAGATCTCAATTATCGACTATGGCTTTGAATTCAACAAAATCCCTCGCATCTTGTGATAATAAAAGTGCTATTGCTCTCTCATGCAACAACGTTCAACACTCAAGAGCAAAGCATATCGACATTCGACATCATTTCATCTGGGAACAAGTGGAAAAGGTGTGGTGGAACTATATTTTGTGAGGTCTCGAATATCGGTTAGCGACATCTTCACCAAAGCTCTTCCAAGAGAACGTTTTGAGTTTATTCTTCCACGACTTGGTTTGAAAAGCCTTCAACCGAAACTCTCAAACGTCTTCGTGGAGGAAGACGAGGAGTAAAGGTCTATCTTCATCTATCTCTTGTAAATATTTATTTGAAAAACAAAATACAAAATTATAAAACCTTCAAAATCAAATAGAAAAATATAAAACTTTCAAAATCCATAAAATTTGAAAAATTGAAAAATCTTCTAAAAAAAAATATTGTCATTTTGTCACGTTTTTTTTCGGTTCGATAATATCTACGGTCTTTGTGTTTGTCATTCAAAGAATGACACGGACTTTAGATGTTGTTCAATTCTTAAAAAAAAAAAAAAAAAAAAAAAATTTGGGAGAAAGAGAAAAAAATGGTTTATTGTCATCTTCAAGAGAGCCATGTTTTATCATGTTGTCAAAATTCCATGCTCGATTCTATAAACATTTATCTCGAAAACTAAATGCTTTGAAAAATAACTCAATCTCTATTTTGATAATCATCGGGACTTATTTGTCAAAATTTCTATCTCTCAATCAACAACCTATGTCATTGATTGAGGGGAGAATGATTTCAATTAAATTAAAAAGTTATTTGGCATTAATTTGTTTTCAAAAGATGTACATGCATGTTTTATCAATGGAGTTTAAAATCTTAAATCCGATCCTTATCAAGAAAAAGCTTTCATAATCAAGTCACATTTCTCCTTAAAGCTTTCAAAATCAATTTAAATCTATAAGAGATCACAAATCTCAAATGATTTGATAATTGTGATCGGGGAGAATGTTGGATTTAAACCGATAATTCGGTAAATGGTTTTATAAGGATGTACATGTCGTCCTTCCCACATGTGACAAACGATTTCAATTTTTCAATGCACATGTTGAGGGGAGCATCAATCTTAAACCTATGATTTGAAACGTGATTTTTATCCCATGTGTGTTCCTCTAGTATGTGCAAAACTCTTTTCTAATCTCGAGGCACATATTGAGGGGAGCAAATTTATGGAAACCTCATCCTTCCCGAAAATGCTTTATCTACTTGATTTGATCAAGGAAGTGATGGTGATATTTTTAGAAAATGGTAATCAAAGTAATTTCTTCCTCTTGCCTCCGTGTGCAAAACAATTTCAAACATGTGATGCACATGTTGAGGGGAGCACTTATTCTAAAATATCAAAACAATTCGTGTACAAAATGCTTTGATAATATATCACAAGTATCCGAATTGATTTTCAAATGGTTTTCAATTGGATCCAATGGCGGATGAACAATACCAAATAGACCGACCAACTTTACTTTATGTACGGTGATATAAGGATGATAAGGCTAGGTATTTGGTTCCCATGATCCGCCGTAACCGGAGGGATCTACCCAGGACAATCCACTAGTTAGTGTAGAAGTCCTTAGGAATGATGATAAAAGGAGAAAATGAGATAAGGGAAGAGTGCGGACTAAGACCGAACTAGTAATCGAAAAACCCAACAAGGTTCTAGTTATGAAGTCTCGGTAAGCAATCAAGTGGTTGAAGAATTAAAAGAATTGAATGAGAAAAGGGTGAAAACAAATAGCCCTCCATTTATTCAACCTTAGGCGTAAACCGGGTTCACTTCATATGCTACCGATGGTAACATCGGTATTGAAGACAAGACGTCATGGACCCAAAGGACGCACTGCACTTCAACTTTCCAAACCACTCAAGTTCCTCTTAAAAGGACTTGTTTCATTCTCACGGGGAACCGACATTATCTATCGACTTTCTCTTAGAGATTGTTGATATTGAAGAAGGAGACCCTCTCCTAGTCTCCGGCATAGGATCCAAATATGCACAAATTGAGTCTAGAGCCACTAGATCATCAATAAATCTCATTAGGACACTTTCAATGAAGACTCTCTGTTTCACACAATGTGGAAAGAGAGATTATATCTTGAGTCCCACGATTATCCTTGTGGTATTGCCGAACATCTCGAGTGATGTGTTTACACACTCACAATGAAGATGGAAAGCCTTCCGAGCCAACATCAAACAAGCTCTGGTAGGTGGCATGTGAGATCTATTATATGGATCAACCATGTGACAACCGAACAGAAACAATGGGCGATTCAATTTCTTGAATCAATCCCGGTTCGAGTTAAGGATTGACGGATACCTTTGAAAAACCGTCTTTGTGCTTAACAACTCTTTTCTTTAGCACATCGACCGCGGTACGGATATTTCAAATCAAAAGGTGTTTTATGATTGATAATTGATTTTCATTAAAACCTTCGTATTGCAAAAACAATTTCTATTGAGCAATACACGATTGTTTTTCAAATATCTTTCATCAAATCGGTGGACTTAAAATTATTTGGTTCACTCACTCCGTGTTGTCTTCTTTGAGACGTTCGGTTTGAGAACAACTAGACCATTGCGAAACCCTATCAAGGAAGTTCTTGAATTATACCGATCACAGCAAGTACATGTATCGATCAATCTGGGAACCGTGGGCCGTGTACCTCAATTCAACGAAAGTGATCAAAGACACTTTCGTGAGATTTATTGCTAAGCTGTTGTATGCGGTACACCCGACGCTTGTACCGATCGAATGAAGCGATCAATCCATAGCCGCATGCTCACTAAACACATTCAACTCAAAAGAAATCATGATTAGTGCATCAATGACTCGATATTTTACTCCATGCTTCGCTTTCTGCTCACGCCAATATCATGAATCAACTAAAGCTTCGCAACTCGATGAGAAGATATCATGATCCGTAATGAGCATGTCGGTCCTAAAGTCACAACATCACATAATACCCACACCACAAAGGATGTCACCGAGATTTTTGATAGCGGATGATCTCAAATGATGGCTCAAAATTATTATCACGTGGATCAATAAAGACCTCCACCAAGTAAACAAACATGTATTGTGAAGAATCAATGACTACGAGCTTAGGAACAAAGGACTACATCAAGAATGCAAGAACAATTTTTATGTAATATCTATTTGTATTCAATGTAATTTTGGTACATGATTGAGGTGACCTCCTTGGGGAGATTGTTAGAATTAGAAATTCCGGTACTAAAGAGTCGGTCACCTCAAGTATATGTAATCGTTAGAAAGCTCGTAGTCGTAGTTATTTTAAGTTAAGTAGTATTTAGTTAAGTAACACCGTGGAGGACGGACGGGTCTTTACCCATCGTATGCCCGATCCACAACCCGTTGTGTGGCGTTTATGTAAGACTATAAATACTCTACCTCCCAAGGTAGAGTTGGAGCTCATAATAAGAATTTTCTTTCTCTCACCAAAGTTCCCTAAACCTCTAACTTTCTCTCTAAAGAATTCCATCTATATGCTACTTTGTGTTATGGTTTGATGTGTATGTGAAAAGGTATATCTTACATAACCTTTTCCTGTTCAATATTCACCCGATCACAGATTCGTTGTATTACAGTTTACACGCCTCGTTGGGACTTAACGACCCGGGATACACTAAACTCCTCTGGACTTAATTGCATTTTGTTCGAGTGTTTGACTTTTATGGTTGACCATTCACAAGTGGTTGACTAATAAAAGATAGACCGTTCGGTGAATCAAAATTTAGGCGCATTGCTTGGGAGGTGTGTCAAGGTTACTAATTTGAAGCATCGATGTTGTTGAATATACATCCATTGTATATTTACCATCCTTGTTCATATTTTCTTATTATTATCATATAAAACAAAACGGTTCCCGAAAACATTTTAAAATCGGCCAAATAACACAAAACCCAAAAGATTTTCTTTCTTATATTTACAAAATCTTTATCCAAAAATCCAAAAATATCCATCTTTACCCTCTCACATCTTTGATTCTTCATCCCAACCCCTCTGTAAACCTTTGATTCTTTCCTATGTCGTATCCACACCATTTAGGTTGCCAATGGTGTGGTGGTCCTCATAATGGTGGAATTGTCTCTACTGTAGTATGGTAGAATCGGGAGATGGGTTTGTCTATAACCAAGCTCCCTATCCTTACCATGACACATCCGATTCATTCTACCACCACCACATCATGAGATATTGACATATTCATGTGAATTTTGTGGAGGTCCTCATCAAGAACTTGAGTGTCAAACCGAAACGCGTTTGTCTATGAACAGTCGGTAACACTCAGACTTTGAAATGACCAAATTCCATATTATTCACACGAGCACCACAACAATCATTTTGTTGTAAGTAATGTGGAGGTCCACACTTTAGCTCGATTGTCAAACAAGGAATCCATTTCCTTGTAACAACCACGACTCTTCGTATCATGACCAACCTCTACGGTACCAAATGAATCAGCACCACCTCGGCCTAAGCCACTTCTCAAAATCTTCTCCTTGATCTTTTGGATTTAGTGAAGATTTGAAGGAATGTAAACATTCCCGATAATCCAAATAAAAATCCATGGAAAAATTGTTAGTCAAGAGCGGTGCTAAATTAGATTCCTAGATTGCCAGTGAAAACTCTATTAGGGAATTAATTAAAATACAAAAGCGGCCAAATCTAGCTCTCGATTCCGTTTCATTTCGATGGCGATGATGATGAAGTTACCCTTGATATTCGTCAATTTTGTACAAGTTCATCAAGTTCATCGCTTGAAATTCCTTCCATGAAAAATCGGGAGAAAAGACTATGATGGAATTACTAGCGAAGAACAAATGAAAATTGTAAAACATATGTATGCTAGTCCTTCTCAACTCCCTCGATCTGTTGTTATCACACCCGATATTCCCACTCACTCTCTAAGCATGGGGACGAGCATCTTGACTGCTCCGAAAAGGAATCGGACGAATTCATAAAGTCTAGTGTTGAGAACCTTGTCCCAATCCCGAGAGAGTCACAGGAACTTCGATCGTATGTGTGATTCTCTTTCTCCTCTTGAGTGTTCAAAAGATCATTTTGAAACTTTCTCTCGATCTTAGCGACGATTGTGCTTCCTATGGAAACATCGAGTATGTTGAGGCATCACTCCCACAATCGATCCTCTTCGAGGAGTTCACCGATGAACTCGCCACATCAATCCACTTTCATCGGAAAGTGATGATGATCTCTTTGATTTCGAAGCCGACCTAGGAGAACTTGAAAGTCTCCTTTATAATGATCGCTCACTCACTTCTCACCCTAACAAATTCAATAGAGAATGTTGATCATTTTGTTCCCAAACATTCAAAGCTATTTTCACTAATCCTCTATTTGAATTCAATCAATTCACTTTAATTTCGATAATTCACTCTTTGATATTCGTATGCAGGTAGGTGATGATTCCATAATAGAACAAGGGTTCACTGGACTTACATCACGTGAATGATTCTCTTTACGAGGAGTTCTACTTTGAACTCACTCATATCATATCTCCACCAGAGTATGATAACTTCCACTTTGATCTAGACAAAAATGATCTTTGTGTTCCGGAGGGAAATGTTCTCAACCATGAGAACTTGCTTGATATCAAAATACCATCCCTCCCACGCAGAATATGTCTTGATCAAATAAGCTTAAATGATGAGATTCATGAACCAAAAATCATGAATTCTCCTTCTAATGATGATGAGTTAGTCATGATGTTTATCATGATTTTGTTTCTCTTCTTCACCTATCCCGTGGCTTCTCCTGTTCTTCACTCCTTTGGGAATGAAGACATTATTTTTTACCCCGGCATTTTCATTTATCATCTGTGAGCCGGGTCTCTCAATATCTCATCGGTGTGGAACTTTCACGTACTTCAAATGTTTGTCCAAACATCTTGAATGAAAGTCCGATGGAGATTGTCTCTTGCACTTACTTCCCATGAACAAATTAATTCGGTCGAGTCAAGCTAGCGACTTGGTAATCAAAAACAAGTAGTGGAACATGGGTTTTCACCCCATTTTCTGCCTTCTTACCCCTTCTACCACCTAAGTGTGGGGAGATGCCCCACATGTTGTATATAGATCTAAAAATGAATGAAAATTGTAAATACTAAAAAGAGAATAATTTTGTGTTACCACACTTGGCTAGTAATGTTATCTTTTTACGTTCAAGGATTCGCATAATAGTCGGACTTTGAATATTGAGGACAATATTCATTTCTAAGTGGGGAAATTTCGCTAATTTGATCATAAATGTACCCTTTTAGTCCCTTTTTCCTTCAAAATGGCCAAATTAAAAAATTAGTGGAAGTACTATGTACTAAACACAACAAATGGTAATCATCCACCATGTCTAACCCACAAAAGGATTGGCTAATCCAGAGCAAACGGCTCTTGGTAAAGATATCTCAAATCCGTTGACGACTTGCAATTTGCCTAAAATTGTATGGTGTTCATTTCACCATATCTTTAATTAGTGAAGAGTTGGCTAGCCCTGCAAGTTTATGGCTTGTGGTAAAGGCGGTTGGAAAACCATAATTGGTAATCGACTCACCAAAGATATTTTATCTAAAAGTTGGCTAGTCCGTATAAACGGCTCGGTAAAGACAAATCAAAACCACATACCGGTGATTTGCTCAAAATCATTTGGTTATCATTGTACCAAGGTTCTTACTTGAATCAAACAATTGGCTACCCAAGTAATGGCTTTTGTAAAAGATAAAATCCATTAAATTTTCATAAAAGATTGCTAGGACTAGTAATAGTTTAGTGTGGGGATTTGATATGTGTCTAAATACACATATATTTTATATTATTTAAACCCACAAAATGTCCAAAACACACAAATGACCATATAAATGTTACAAATATCATGAAAATATGTTTTATGTGATTCGTACAAAAGATTGAAAACAAGTGAAAAACATGCAAAGTTCACAAAATTGTCATTTTCGGTCCACAGAGTTTCACAAATTGGCAAAACTAGTCCCTCAAGGTTTAAAATGAAAGAAAAGTCAACTTTAGTCCTTGGGATATCAAACATGTTCACAATAATCCTGGATAAAAGTTTTCACAAATGGCAACTTTTACCCTCAAGTTTCAAAATTGGCAAAATAGTCCTTGGGTATTTAAAAATGGAAACTTATCAAATTATACCCTTGTAATATTCACATGTTACAATTTAAACCTTTTGATAACTTTTGGGAAATTATGTGTTTAACCCTTCATCTTTCATGAAATTACAAAATGGTCCTTGTGCAATACTAACCAAACCATACCCTTTTATTACATAAAACCCAACAAACCCAATCTCAACCCATTTCCTTTTAAATAAACCTGGACTAATACCGGTTTGACTTGGTCAAACCCACCCTTATACTCCATCTTCCTCTCCCATCAAAACCAAAACCAGATACTGCCCTCCACCTCCATGGTTTCACCACCCATAGTTTCACTACCACCTTATCCCCCCAGCTGTCTACCCACTCTCCTACACCTCACCCTAAAGCAATAAATGCTTCTCCCCTAAAACACGCTACCATCCCCTGTTACTTCCAACTTGGCGCCAAAAGTGAAAATCAAAGGTTGGGATCGTTTTGACTAAATCAAGGGCCAAGAATGATGAGAGAAGACTTTGTGAGAGCTATAAAAGAGAAAGAAGACAGAAGAAATAAAGTGTCACATATTTTAGACCATTTTCGTAGTGTAAATTTAAATTCGCTTTAAGTTTCATGTAAAGACTGGTTTTATAATCTCTCAGACATGTGAATCAAACTAGTGATAATTCAAGTGTTTTCATTAAGCAATTTCATGTTTTCATCCTAATTCGATTTCCGCCAAACTGTTCTTGATCCTTTTCATGTTATAAGCTATTTTAATCGCTCTAATAAGCTCCTTTTACTCATTAAAGCTATTGCAAGTGTTTTAGAAGAGTTTTTCATCCTTAATGCAAAATTTTCCTTGGTCAACAAAAGTCAACCTGCAAAGCTCATTAGAATCTGGTTAATGAAATAGTAGATTTGGGTTGATTCTGAGTTGGATATGGGTTGATATCAGTTAGGATAGTGGTTACTTGATTATCTTGCAAGCCATAGTGGCTGGTCCCATTGTGAGTTTACTGTTTCATCTATTTTGCATCATTTGATCTTATTTGGTTATTAGTAGATTGGTATTGTTGATATTATTGCATCATTTAATTTTAGAATCTTATTTCAAAGATGATTAGGATTTAGATAGTGATTAGATTAGTATCTAGTAATAGCTATTTTGCATATCAGCTTTGTAATTAGTGTTTGGATCAAGGGTGTTAACTGATTTGAAGGTTAGTTTACCTGTTAAGTCTGGTTGTTGTAGCTTCATATAGGTCCTTTATAGTTATTTTAGTTATAATTCTGCATTTATACTCACTTATAGTCAAAATCAAACTTAAGCTTCTCTACAGTTCATATCTGTTTGAATTGGTATATCAGATTGTGCATTTAGGTTTTGAGTTCATAAGATAAAGCTTGCAGTAGGTCTAAATTATCATCATATATCATTTTCAGTTCATCAATTCAAATCAAAAGTTCACAATAGTCAAACTTCCAATTCTGTCAAATAGTCAAAATTAGAAAAAGCTAGTTTTCACAAAACTTTCATTTGCTTCTCATTACTCAAATAAGTCCATCAATAAGGGGTGTTTGGATTAGTTTGATTTCCTGTGTTTAAGATTGATTCACGAAGTAACAAGAGTTCATTCGGTCCATATTTAGTCCTATTAGGTTAGTTATAGCATAAATTTCTTAGTTCATTAACATAAAGTCAAAATTCCCATTTGAGCTCCAAAACTGCATACACAATGCAGTGTATGAGCTCAAATTATGCAAATAGGTAGATTTTTAGCTAAAGTAGCTTAGATTAGTTGCATTGTAGATTATTATTCCATTTTCAGTCAATTTAGATCAATCAAAGTTCACATAAGTCAAATTTTCAAAAAACTTCAAAAAGTCAAAATTTCATAGAAACCCATTTTGAATAAACTTGCTAATTTCATGTAGGACTTAATATTAGAGTGAAGACTTGTGCTTTTGGATATTTGTCATTCTGTTGCTTGTCTTCATCATAGTAATTTTTATAATTTTAGTTAGTGTTGTAAACTCGCTTATTTGCTAGCTTCTTTTAAGCTCTTTTCACAAACCTCCTTTTTGCTTATTCCTTATTTCGCTTATTCAGTGTGTTTTTCTTGTTGTTGTTGCTTATTCTAAGTTCCCATAACTTGTTTATAGCTTATTCAACCTTTGGTTCAATAGTGGTAGCTTATTGAGGCTTTTAGCTTAATTTCAGTCTTATTCATATTAGTTGTGTGCCCAAATCATAGTTCCCGCATTCCATAGTTGTTTCTTTAATTTTCCTTGTTCTCGGTTTTATTTTATAATATTCGGAACTTTTCATATTTTCTCTCGCTCATTTGCTATTTTTCCGCATTTAATTTCGCTTTTAGCATTTTTAATTAGCTTTTATTCAAATAATTGAGGAAAATGTTCGGAAAAACACAATTTCAATTTTCCTAGTTTTAGAAAATCAAAAGTTATAAAAATATTTTTCCAGATTTTTCTCAACTTAATTAGTATTTTCTAGTATTTTTATTAGTTTTCAATAGTATTAAATTCATAATAAATTCATAAAAATTCAAAAAATGTGATTCCAGTTTATAAAATTCTTTTAGTCATTTAATATTTTGAAAAATAGTTTTGTAATTTTCTAGCTTATTTTCCTGATTTTTAGTATTTTAAGTCTATTTTAAATATTTAAAATTAGTTTTAATTCAAAGTAAATCAAGAAAAATAAAAATAAATAGTTTTAAATCTCCAATAATTTTCTTGCATCATTAGGATTGTAAAATGTATTTTCCATATCCGTAGGTATTTTACTTCTTTATTTTCACGCTTTATTTCGACGCTCACGTAATTTTATTTAAACGATCGTTTTAGGTTTTAAACGTTAATCGATTTTAAATATAGAATTAAAATGACTTCAAAGTCTTTATTAGATTTAATTTCCTTAGTGTAATCAATCATAACCTTTTCTGCTCAATATTCACCCGATCACGATTCGTTGTATTACAGTTTACACCTCGTTGGGACTTAACGACCGTGGATACACTAAACTCCTCCGGACTTAATTGCATTTTGTTCGAAATGTTTGACTTTATGGTTGACCATTCACAAGTGGTTGACTAATAAAAGATAGACCGCTCAAATTTGAATCACGAGATCACCACTTCTTGAAGTCGAGAAAGCTCAAGTCCATGAGTTTCCATGCTTCGTCATCATCAAGACAACTAAAGTTCTCTTTTTGATAATTCTTTCTTCCTCCATAGATGTTGTGTTAAAGGCATTAGTGAAGGATGCCGAAAGAGTCAAGACGAAAGCATTAGTGAAAGGTGCTTAACGTCCGTGTCAAAATCATTAGTGAAGAATGCTAAAGGTGTCTAGACGAAGGCATTAGTGAAAGGTGCCAAGCATTATGTCAAAGGCATTAGTGAAGGATGCCTAGGAATCAAATCAAGTTGCATTAGGGAAGAATGCCTAGGTCGTATAATCGATGAGGTGCATCGTTATACATATAAGTATTTGTTTATTTCAAGGATGGTGATATCCTTGATGGTGTTGTAACAAGGAGTGGATCTCCTCGAGATTAGGTGTGTGTTGTGATGGGTAGTAGTTCCTCGATAGTAATGGAATTAGGTGCTTAGCCTAGTACCTAATAAAGGGTAGGCGACGTTGTGATAGGATTAGTTCTCCTTGGTGTGAAAGAACTCGGTGGTTAGCCTAGCACCGTATAAAGGGTAGGCGACATTGTGTTAGGTGTGGTTCGCCTTGGTGTGAAAGAACTCCGTATTTAGCTTTGTACCGGAAAAAGGTGTAAGTGACGTTGTGAAGGCTTCTCCGCCATAAGGAGATTGGTGTAGTGTTTACGAACTCTCGAGTAGGTGACTCGGGGAGTGGAGTAGGGCAAGGAAGGTGTCCTTGTAGCTGAACCACTATAAATACTTGTGTCGTGGTGATATGCTTCTTACTCTTTATCTTTCATTACACGTTTATATATCTATCTATCAACGTCCAACATAAACAACCAAATAGATTGACATAAGTCGATCTAAATATTTAAAAGTAAGTTTTAAATTGGTAAAACTATTCAACCCCCCCTTCTAGTTTTCTACACACCCCATATTTAGAAAATGGGAAGAAATTCTTAGGGAAAACGTCATTAGCCTAGTTGGTAACAAGGATCATCCGAATGCATGTCTCGTGCAAATGATTTATTACCTCATTCACCAAAAGCCATTTAATCTCGCCTATTACATGGTGAAGAGAATGGTTGGGGTATTCAAAGTTGCCAACATGGTACTTCCATATGGTATGCTCCTAACACGACTTTGTAAGTATGTTAGTGCATTGCAACCATCTCCTATCAACGATGATCATTTCCTTTCCGATCACGCCATGGTACCTCTTACCAAAAACCCCTAAACGGTTCATGGTCAATGGAAGAAAACCTAAGGTCTCTCGGACTCCTCGGACGGAGAAGAAGAAGAGAGAAGAAGAAGAAGAAGATGTCGACCCTGTAGCTAACATCGAATTGGAACCCTTTGATTACTATCAACAACTTCCAACTATTCCAAACGAGACGGCGAAATTCAAACAATTAAGGGGTATGATTCAAAACCTAGCTCGCTACGTCACGAAGTCGGGAAAGAGGAAAAGAAAGGATTGACGAAAGAGACTATAGGATTATGCTTATTTTGAGACATTTGATCCATGTGTGAATGACTATGTTTTAGCACGGTTGTTTGTGTTTTCTTGGATATTATTGTTACTACCATTATCTATGATATGCCGTATGTGATAACATGTTTACTTTGTCGATTAGTTTAATGATTATTATCAGATATTGCTTGGTGCAAAATCGCATTTGTCACTGTAAGTGGTTCCGATCTGCAGATGCCGGATCCCTTGTTTTAGCCTAGACGGATCCCTCTCTAAGGGAACCGTGGGATCCGTGACTCTGGATGAGCTATACATATTTCCTTACATCAAAAAACTCACTAGTTCACTTCACACTAGCCAAACATAAGACCTTAGAACCAACTAAGTCTTCTTCAAAGATATGATAGCTTTACACTCACCCATAGCTTACCTAGATCTAGTTCAAAGTACTTTTGATTTATCAACTCATCAAAACTCACCATATTTCCACTTCAATACTCACACATTTCTTTTCACATCTCAAAAACACTTAGGTGGATATATTGATCACTTTAGGAAATTGCTTCTAGCCATCCTTATCTCAAAATGGGTCAAAAACTAGTTTCTCAATTCTTATAATTTTTTGAGGATTTTTCAAACTCCATCTCAAGCTTACATTTGATCTCTAGGATCATTTATTGTAACTTGACATCATCAAAATTCTTAGTGCCATCCTTGAACACCCATTGGTGGTCATAAAGTCTCATTTTCCTTCCATAAAAGGCAATTATTAGCTATATCACTCATTGCCATTAATCATTCAAGTACACTTCCATTTAAGATACTTAGAAGGACTCAAACACTCAAAATTTTATAGGATTAAGATCTTAGAAACATCATTTTTATCCATTCTAGCTGCTGAGAGTCGGATCCCTAGGATTAGCCTAGACGGATCCCTCAAAAGAGGGAATTGTGGGATCCGGGTGACAGATTATGTCAACTCTAGCTAAAACAATCATTTCAAGCCCATCTTGCTAACTTGAACACTCCATCTCATCTTAATTAAGTCCCTAGATCAGTAAAATTCTGAAGTTGACTCTTGTGCATGCTAATCATCACATTCCTAAGAATCTTAGTGGCTTAAGTCTTAAATGCACTTGTCAAATTCTTCCCTTTATAAGTCATCTTGCTAGAATCCCTTAGTCATCAAACAAAACATAATTCTCATCAATTAGAAACATCTTCTTTAGTCATTTCATCATGAGGAAATCTCCTAGTGCTAACTCATCCACCCAAGAAACTTGCTCAGGTTATACACGAAGTTTCCTCAACCGAATCATCTCCGGTTAAGTCCACAAATGCTAGGATTTCCCATACACCAACACAACAAATCAAAACAATCCCCAAGAGAAATGTTCCCACAAAAATATCATCACCAAACTCTACAATTCCTACTAAACCAAACACACCCTTTTCAACCCAATCAACATCATTGGTGCCTAGAGCAATATCACTTACCACCTCACAATCATCTCCACATTCTTACAACTTAGAAGACTTACCCCCTAGGCCATCTCATCCTCCACCATTACCGACACACTCTTCACTAGAGAAGATTGTCCAACAAAACCAAAGTGTTGAATCAACACTTGCACCAATGTCAATCTCTCCATTTCTCTCTAATGGTCCATTTTGGATTATGAGGAGACATCAAAGTCAACTACCCGACCACATGGAAGTTGACACTTCCCTACCTCCACCATCAACCCTTGTTGAGCCACCACTTAATGTGCCTCCACAAATTCTCGCTTCATTTGAGGATCTTCACCACTTCACTTGAACCTCCGCTCAAGACACTCAACCTTTACCACCATCCTTTCAAAACCATGACAAGGATTGCTATCATTGTCAACATGTTGAAAAGTTTATACATGAACTACGTGAAGAGCAACGTTTCATGTTTTATCACCTCTCGAACGCTTCGATGAGGTCAACAAACCTAAACAACCATGAGCCTAAAGTCTCAAGCTCAACTTAGAACGCTTAGGAATCCCATTTCATGTTTGATCATCCTAAGCACATGGTTGCTTCTTAAGTTTAGGTCACCCATTAGTATTAAGTGGAATACGTGTTACATGGCTAAATCATTCTCTTAGTTTTAAAGATTTGTTGATTATCTCTTTGTTTTATTGAATGATAACTTATTTGCCATATTGCTTTGAGTATATGTTTGTTGTTTGTATACATATCTCACTCTCATATTAGCATTGTTTGGTATATCACCATTGTCGAAATCATCACCGCATGCACGGATCCTCGAAATTGCCTAGACGGATCCCACAAAGGAGGGAACCGTGGTGATCCGTGCAATGTAAGACAAATTTTCTACTAACTCGAGTCTTATTTGCAGAAATTATGCACTATATACTTGTTTTCTAACGTTTATTTTGTAGATTTTCAAATTACACATGAAGACCTTGACACCCTAAGCTAGGGGGAGCTTTGTGTCAAACCATACATTGCAAAATAATTTGCAACATAATCCGTATTTTGATTACACTTCATGGCATCCCATTGCAAAGGTGCAATCTTCAAGGGGGAGCATTTTCGTCACAAGGACGAAACCATTTGCAAACAAAGTTGCAATTCATTAGCTTATTAGTTTTTATTTACTTGACGCTCTCACAAAGGGATGGACTCGTCAAGGGGGAGTTAAGACGAGAACTATTCTGCCACTTGTTCTCTTTACATTTTTTCTCTTTACATGTTTTTCTTAAAACAATGTGTTAGTTTTTTTCGACGCTCTTTTTGTTTCGACAAAAGGGAGAAGAGAGTAAAACTCCAATTCGAATGTTATTTAATTTTAATTTTACTTAAAATAATTTTATGTTTTGTCATCTACAAAAAGGGGGTGATTGTTAATACAAATAAGCCGTAAAAACGTTTATTTATATTTTAAGATCTTCTAATGTTTTGTCGATAACAAACGTAAAATCATTTTAACGAAACAAATAAATTCTATATTGATTTAGATTACTTGTATGAGTGCATAACAATCTACAACATAATTCAGACGAGAAAAGAAAAACATTAATGGTTTCTTAAACATTAAGTACACGTACGCATCGTGCAAAAAAAGTAGCTAGATAAACTAAATTATCATGAAATACACTATACCAAGCATTAAGTTACCCATAGATTCTAATCCATAGTCGATCATTCATTGAGTGTGAGACTTGGCGCATTGTTGGCCTTTCTAGTGGGTTGTAGTTCAAACATGCTTGTAAGACATTCAAAATTGAATGAAGTAGTTTATCAATTGGGGATGATGGTGGCGGTATCCGACTGTCTCCTACATTGGCTAACAATAGATCATCAATAGACATTGTTGGTAAAGATGTAATAAGTTCTCCAGGATGCTTTCCCATGATCACTTCTAGTGCAACAACCCCAAAACTATACACATCGCATTTTTCTGTTACCACCATCGTATAAGCAAGCTCTAGATTTTATTTAAAAAAAAGAAGAAAAAGAAATGTCATATGATCAGTTCATGATAAAATCTTACTTAGGTAAATCAGAACATTTGGAAGAAGTTTAGCTAACTTATAATGTAAACTCAATCGAATGGCAACTTTTACTGTAAACTAAATCAGAACATTTGGAAGAAGTTTAGCTAACTTATAATGTAAACTCAATATATAATGGCAACTTTTTTTTAAGACTAAAATACACCGTTGGTCTCTAAACTTGTCACTACGCATCGTAATGGGACAAACCTTGCCTTTATCATCGTGGAGAGTCCAAAACTTGGGTTTTTAATGCCAAACTAGTCCCTTGACCACTAATGCCAAAGTTAATGTCTGATTTTTGTCATGTAGTCAAGGGTATTTTAGTCCATACACATTACTTTGTCTTCAACAAATATTTTTTTAATCACATCTACTATTGATTGAGCAACCATATGGAGATCTTCTTTGGGTGTTGATGGAAAAACGAAAACTCAATGCTTAATAATTAGGAATGCCGATTTATTACAATGTCTTCAATACTGGGATTGCAAACCAAAAAAATTGAATCAAAGAAATGTGAGTACCCCCACAAGTCTTCACCACCTCGACTTATGTTAAACCATAGTTCTTCTTTGGGTGTTGATGGAAAAACGAAAACATAAAAAATGGGTGATTAGATTTTGTATCACATCATCGTTGATCGAGCAACCACATGGAGATCTTCTTTGTTTCTCGTATTGCTTTTGGGCGTTTGGCATTGCATTTTGGGAGTGATTAGATTCTCAGATTTTCGAGCAAGAGATTACAAAGTCTAGTTTTTAGTTATAGCGAATTAGTTTTGATTATTTATTGTTCAAATAAACGGTTTTGGATAGTGTTTGGGAGTAGTTGCAATATTTTACATGTAATGCTTAGATAATCGAGTTTGCCGATGTGATTTGAAAGTGATTATTTGATTATTGCATTTTTCAAGTTGTAGATAATACTAGTTTTTAGCGTTTTGGTAAGTAAAACTAATTCGATATATTTATTGATCATATAATCGGTTTACAAATAGTTGCAACGAAAGCGTGATGGTTTAAGGCTCATTTTAGATGTAAGTTTTATGTTAGTAGATTATACCAAACACCAATGGCTACTTTAAAACCACTATCTAGTGCAAATTGCAAACCCATTGTGTTACATCCACGATCATCTTATTTTAAATATTCCATATCAAGACATCGATACTTTTCAATATTATTAGATTCCACACACCCATAATTGTATTGGAATTAGTGAATTGTTATATGACATTCGATTTTCGTTATGGATTAGTGATTTTAGTATATCACCTCAAAAGCACTAGAATTTATCAAGTGCCAATATGTTTCGAGTTTAATAAAGGAAATTGCTTCAGTCCCGTTATATGTAGCAACTAAAATGGCATCAATCAAGAGATCATCTTTCTTTGTACCATCACCAACCGATACGCAAAGGCGGTGGCTAAGGTGGTTGGGTCATGAACCCCGATGCACACCCACCGGCCTCACTCATTCATTTGGGCTCTGTTGTACTCGCTGCTCGAGTCTCTTTGTCGACACTTGGCGCCTCGGCCGGCCTCAAAATCGAAAAGAGAACAACTCAAGGATTCAAGGAAAAAGAGTGATCAGTGGATTCTACATAATGTTTATTTCAAGCATTACAATGAGTGCATTTGAAGTTCGAATGTTGTACTTTAACGCAGTAACTTGTAACGCTTGTTTATTTGATTGTTCTAATCTTATTTTCAATAATTTTATCGCATTTCAAGTGCCTTGCATATACTTTTACATCAATCCAGTTGTTGTCATTGTGCTTTCAGAGTGATCCTATTGCATTTACCATTCGCAAATTGGTTCTAATGTTCGAGTATATTAAAAGCGATTTTAATTAGAATCAATTCGTGATAGTTGCAACCAAATTGATTTTGATTATCCGATTATGGTGCCAAGATGCTTATTTAAAGTACAAATAAGATGTTTTGAATTAACTGTTTGGGATTGCTTGTGTGCTCTAACACAATGCAATAAGCATGTAAGCGCAAACGCCTCCACATGTAAATCTGCAAGTAATCTTAATATGTTAAACACTAGATCATCACAACTTCTAACAACCAAAGTACACTACATACAAGTACTATCTCTTCATCCCATTTTGTTATAGCTAATTAGACTAATACTCGATCCTCAACAAATAATAATATGCGAATATAAGAACGGCAAAAGAAGATATATATATTTGCAAGAGCAGTTCATTAACAAGAAATGGATTACAACATTACTAGTTCAATGTACCCCATTTTATATATATAACAACAACTAATCAATTTCTCATTTTATTTATCCGGTTAAGTGCAGTCGCAAGATATTGTAAAGCACCCAAACAATAGCGGTGCAATAACAATCAACAAAAGTGTGCCTCTGTTATCATTAGCAGCAATTCAAGCTTCGTGAGTAACAACAAAGCCGAAGTTGCAGCTAGACCACCACCAACACCAAGCCCAACAATCACTCCCTTAGTCCTCATTCGTTAATCGGTTAATCGCAGTTGAAAATATTGTAAAGCACCCATGCAATGGTCGAACCAAAGGCAACAAAAGTGCGATACCACGGTTATCTCCTTCGCAATATCACTATTTGTTGCTCAATCAACAATGAGATGTGATACGAAAAATATTTGTTGAAGATAAAGATAAACGCCAGATGACTAAAATACCCTCGACTATACGACAAAAATCGACATCGACTTTAGATTAGAGTCAAAGGACTAGTTTAAGATTAAAACTCAAGTTTTGACCCCACGATGATAAATGCAATGTCATTCCATTACGACGCCAAGATGTGAGAGCTTTAGACTAACCACAGTCTTTAATCTTTTTTAATGTAAACTCAATCGAATGGAGTAAGAAAGTTATTTAAAATTCAATAAACTACTTAATCATTACAATTATCAAATATAAATAAACAAAATTGTAAACATATATCTAAATAAATAAGAAAGTTATATTATGTTATGAACATACAATTCTTCATTTATCTCCTACAACAATTAGAAAAAATAAATAAAAAATACAAAGACACAAGTTGTCACGAAGAATTAGTCCAACACATTTAACATTAATTGTCAACGACCATGACAACGACATAGATTCAAACAACTCCAACGACCAAGCATCCTAAGCCGCCGTGACCCTCAAAAACTCCGAAGCCGATTTACCCAATATCGCGGTAAATTCAATAAAACTAATAACACCATCACCATTAGCATCAGCTTCACGCATCATTTCAGTTAGTTCTTTATAACTTAAAGGCTGTCCCATTTTAGCCATTTGTCCAGCTAGCTCAGCTGCAGTTATATAACCATTTCCATCTTTATCAAAAGATCGAAAAACTTCCATAAGTTGATCATGGTTTATGAGAACTTCTTCGTTTAAGTCGGGTAATATGGCATTTAGTAACTCTTCAAACTCTATTGATCCATTGGCGTTTTTGTCCATATTTGATAGCAGTGCATGGATTTGATCACCTTGTGGTTTTAACCCTATGGATCGGAGTAAAGCGGCTAGCTCGAGATGGGTTAAGCTGCCATCTGAGTTCATGTCGAAACGTGTGAAAATGGCTTTTAGTTGCTTGACTTGATCGGTTTGGAGTTGAGCCATAACCATGGAGTATGGTGTGTCAATGAGTTTGACAATGAGTACGAGAAATTTGTATGATTTTATTGGTGTTTTAGTGTTTGTGAATTTGAAAGTATATTTGGGAAAATGGGATTTCGAAGAAGGTTGAAAGATTCTTTGAATGAAGAGAACATTGATTGGGTCGGTGGTTTATTAATGGGTCTACTATTGCTACGGGTTCTACCCGTAGCCGCCCACTTGTCCCCATTTCGTCCCCCGCTTTTCCAAAGATAACAGTTTTTGTCGCTTTACGTTCGTATTTACGCAGTTTTAAGCGTTTGTCATTATTAAACTTTATATTTATTCGCCCGCATTTTCGCGCTTATAGCGTTTTGATATAAACAAAATTATAAAAATAAAAAAAATAAAAAAAATAAAAAAGGGGGGTATCAATAACCAAAAGTGTAGATAATAACTCAACCCTTATTAATTCTTGTAGGGTTTGTATTATTTAGAAGAATATCAAAAAGATCTATACTTGCACCTATTCTCTTCGGGTAGTAACAAAATTTTTGTTTGCGGGTAATATACTTTCAAATTCATCCTCTTTAGGGTATTTTCATGAGCAGTTGGACAATTTTGCCCTATTACCGTAAGAGAAATGGAAAGTATAATTTTTTTTTAAATAATAAATAATGTCTTACCAATACGGAAACGTGTTTTACCAAGAAAACGAATAAGAATTAACAAGGTAACGATTTGTGATAGGAAGAACGAATGTATTTTGGCAGAATTTGATCGCGACGATCAAACTCAATAGGTTTATGGGTTAAGATGCTTGGAATCGACCGCTTGATCTGGGTTGATACACTCTTACGTGAATCAACGAGATTCAAATAAGAATTGAGCTCAAGAATTAGTTAATAGGATTTGTTATGAACATCGACTTGTAGAAGTTTATTAAGAGAGAATTACAAAATCAAAACCGCTTACAAATGTGAAATGAATTGTGTTATATACAAATGAAATGATGAAATGGTCATAATTGCTTTTCCCACTAAATGGTAAGGGTTAAAGCTTATTTGAACCCCACACGTGCATGCACGCGATACTTATTTAAACTCAGTGTCCTTTGCAAATGGAAGTGGTTGGTGGAACTAAATTATCTTAATAAGTAAATAGTGTAAACTTAAAACAAAACATTTTTATCATAGATTTAACACAATTATAAATCATTAAATAATTTATCTTAATACATATCCAAAATTTAACATAATAAAAAACTAGGGCAAATGATAAAATTTCGCCCATAAACCTATTGAGTTTGATCGTCACGATCAAATTCGCCAAAATACATTCGCTTCCTATCACAAATACGTTACCCTTGTTAATTTATTCCGCTTTCTTACCAAAACACGTTTCCGCATTTGGCCAAGACATTATTTATTATTTAAAAGATCATATCTTTCCATTTCTCTTCCGGGTAATAGGCAAATTGTCCATTGTCACGAAAATACCCTAAAGAGGATTAATTGAAAGTATATTACCCATAAACAAAAAATTTTGTTCACACCAAGAGGAATAGGTGGCAAGATAAGTCTTTTTTAGATATTTGCCCTATTATTTATGACGCTTTCATGGAAGGAGACTTGAGATAAAATTATTACAAGTTGGTGGGAGTGAGTGTAGAAAATACCAATATTAATAGTCTTGGAAATATTGTTGGGTTAACATGTTATGAATTAGTAATATTGGTGATGACAGATGCAACTCATGATGCATTGTTACCAAGTTTATAGTAGTAACTCCTTGTTGATAAATTGAGTTATTAGTAAAGATTTTAAATTGTGTTTATCTAAAAGGTGCTAATTTTGCTGTAAAAAGCTTTCATCTTATGTTAAAAAGTGATTTGAAGATACTCATTAAGTATTACTAGCAGTAAGCCAGTAACTATTTCATATACTTTAATGGAACCAAAAGGGTGAATGATATCATGATATAAACTACAATAATGCTGTATGTGCATGCATTAAACCAACTGTAATTGTTGGTTCAAAATATTTGGGTAATACATGAATATGTTAAAGAAGTTAAAACAAGTTTTACCCAATAATCATTTGACAACTAAGAACATCATTCGTACTTTTCGATATTTATAATTCTTATTAGAAATGGTTTAAAGAATTACAAGGGATAGTTACGAAACACTATCCGATTGAATGACAAATGAAACTCTCCTAATATAAACAACACAAGCGTGCTAGCTTAACTTAGTATGTTTTTAGGAGATGAGGACTTTGTCAACTATAATACATTTGTATTACTGCGTGTTTGTTTAAAATCTCTAACAATCTCTATACAGACGTTGTGTTTATATAGGTGGGTAAAATTAAAGTCACATGTGTGCACTATGTTATGTGTCAAGCATCTAGTGGAAGAGTACATCTTTTCACATAGTGCATCTATATGTAGCTTCATTTTCAATGTAGTTTAGTGAATAGTTAATTCAACTATACATTTTTTTATCAACCACTCTTGTACTTGTTTGACTTCCTTTTTTATCTTTGCTTTTAGTAAGTTCTCGCCCATATTTCAAGTCTGTCTTCAGAGATAGTGTTCAGAGTCAGGGAGACATTTGTCAGATCTCAGCGAGTTTGATGTTGTTTGTAGCTCAGACACTTTACTCACTGATACCGCATCAGTGAGGTAAAATGTTTCTTTAGTTGTTCTTCGACGTTTTTAAAGCTAGTTATTGAGTGAGTTGTATACAACACTCATTGATTCTTATAATTGAGTAAATTTAACTTAGTCTATTTTATGTTTAAATACTGTCGGAGACAATTAAGCAAACTTTTTTCCCAACAATCTTCCCTATCTGAATATACAAATAGCATAAGTTAATCGTAGTGAACATAATGGCTTCTTCTTACATGCTGAATTACAACATAGAATAAATAAAAAATAGTAAGGTTTGATCCTTTGTTGTTGAGGTTGCTGACTTCTTGGGATTTCAAGGACCCTTGGGGTTTCAGGGACCGTTATGGTTTTCAGTTTTAGGAACCTTGTGGTTATCAGGTTTAGGGAACCATGTGGTTATCACATTCATGGAATCATGTGGTTATCACATTCATGGAATCATGTGGTTTTCAGGTTCTAGGAACCATGTGGTTTTCAGGTTCAGGAAACCTGGTGGTAATCAGGTAACCTTGTAGTTATCAAGTTCATGTAACCTTGTGGTTTTAGGGACCCTCGGGCCCAGAGTCAGTCTTGGTTTTAGGACCCTCGAGTTCAGGGTCACGTTTGGTTCAAGGACCCTCGGGTTCAGGGTTACAATTGGTTTCGTGGACCTTGGGTTCGTGGTCATACTTGTTTCGAGACCACGGGTTGTGGTCACACTGGTTTTAGAAGCCACCCGGCTTGTGGTCACAACCGGTTTTGTGGACCCTCGAGTTCAAGGTCACCTTAGGTTCATAGATCCCTCAATTTAAGGGATTCCACGAGTTCAAAGACATGTTACGTTAACATGATTTTCATACCTCAATTCAGAAACAAGTTCAGGTTCAATCTGAAAGGCCCCATCGTGATCCTCATCACTCCCTAAGTTACAATCATCAGTTTCAACACTCTCTTTCTTAGACACAAAAACTGAAACTAACATGTCAGACTCTTCCTAAGCCTTGTACAGAAGTGCACATCCATATTTATAATGTGGTCTCACACATTCAGGTGCAAGCTCGCTGTAATGTGCAACCCTGATTTCTAGGGCATGGTTGTAACAATCTGTAGCTTTAGCGTAATCATATTTCTTACTAGCTTTATAACCTTTCTCTTTAAGCTCATCACCGTATTCAAGTGACTTCACCATATCGTCATCTGACGTCATGCCAGATGTTTTGATTACGACGATATTGTTGGTGTTGCAGGTTGACATGGTGTTGCATGTTGAGTCAATTGTGGCGCCGATCGAGGTTTGGGGTTGTGGTGACGGATCGATGGTTTGGTGTTCGCCATTGGTGATGAAATGAAAAAGGGTTTCAATTGGGAGTTTGATTTTGGTGATTGATTTCTTGAATGCCGATGATAGTAGGCTTTTGGTGATTTGATTTGGGGACGAAAATTAACTAAAGCTCGTTTTTTTTTTTTTTTTTTTTTTTTTTTTTTTGTGGGAAAGAGTTTATTTTTGTTTTGTGTTATAGTTAAAATAAGTGTGTCTCCCTTCAAAAGTTGCAACAACAATAGCAACTTGTGAAGTTCTTACACTTTGAATTTTGACCTTCCTCAAATGTTTGAATTGATTTTCTTCATCAATTCTTGAATGATATTAGTCATTCAAAACGGATATAGACTATTATTATTAATCCACCGCCTAATACCACTTTTTGGTCCAAATTTTGGGTAATACATGAATATATTAAGAAAGCTAAAACAAGTTTTACCCATTTGACAACTAATAACATCATTCGTATTTTTCAATGGTTATAATTCTTATTAGAAATGAATCAAAGACTTACAAGGGATAGTTACGAAACACTATCCCGATTGAATGACTAATGAAACTCTCCTAATATGCACAACACCAGCGTGCTAGCTTAGCTTAGTGTGTTCTTAGGAGAGGAGGACTCTATCAACTATAATACATTTGTATTACTATGTGTTTGTTTAGAATCTCTAACTATCTATAAACAAACTTTGTGTTTATATATATGGGCAAAAGTGAAATCACATGTGTGCACTAGGTTATGTACGTGTCAAGCATGTAGTGGAAGAGTGCATCTTTCCACATAGTGCTTTTATATGTAGCTTCATTTGCAATGTACTTTAGTAAATAGTTAATTCAACTATGAATAGTTCATAGCTAGAGATGTTATCGTTTTGTGGCATGTCACAAACGATTTAGTGGTCATTCAAGCGTTTGCTTGAGGTTAATATTTTATTTTAGCCACGTTCCATTGTACTTAAATTTTCTTTGGTTAATATATTTTACCGGGGTAACCCGCCACCAAAAAAATATATAATCACCTTTTTTGCAATCACTCTTGTACTTGTTTGACTTTCTTTTTGCTCATTGCTTTTAGTAAGTTTCCGTCTGTATTTCAAATCTGTATTTAGAGATAGTGTTCAGAGTCAGGACGACATTACCCCCGAATAATGAATAAAAAACGAAAATATATATTCAACTCATGACATTTCCTTCCTAGAATTTGTCAGATTTCGACGACTCTGATGTTGTTTGTAGCTCAGACATTTTACTCATTGACATCGCATCGGTGAGGTATTTCCTTAGTTGGTTTTCGACGTCCTTAAAGTTAGTTGTTGAGTGAGCTTTATACAACACTCACTGATTCTTATTAGTGAGTACATTTAACTTAATCTGTTTTATGTCAAATACTATCGAAGACAATTGGGCAAACTTTTGATTCAACTGAAATACATTCCAAAAACTTATTCCAAAAAGTTTAAGATGATGCACCCTATCCGTATGCCTACAAATTTAATACAAGAACTTTTTAGTAAACTCTGAAACAGGATTAATATACATGGAGAATAACTTTTCATTTTTGTTCAATAAGCTACTAAAGTACACTTTGGTTATTTAGTTAGGTCACTAAACTTATAAAAAATTACATTTAGATTACTATTTAATAATTTCAGTGTTACTATAAGTAAGTTAAACGAATATTTTTGTATAAATTAAATAAGTTTAATGTCGTGTTACATATGTTCAACATGATATATATGTATCATTCTATCTTTTATAACTAATAAGCTCGGTGACCTAAATGTCATGTTTTTATAAGTTTAGCAACTTACCACTACTACACAAACAGGTTTTTCACGGCAAAATCAGTGGAAAATCCCGTGAGAAAAGGCCTTTTTCCACGGATTTCACACGGAATTGTTCCGTGTGTAAAAACCCCGTGGGTAAATATTTTCCCACAGATTTTCCCACGGGACGTTGACTATTTCCCACGAATATCATTGTGGATAATACGTGGGTTTAATTTCTCACAGATTTCTTACAAAATTTCCCACAGTTTTTAGTAGCCATTTTTCACACATATCCGTGTTTTTTTGCCACAGATTTCCAACGATTTTCACACTACAATTTCTCCCACAGATTTCTCACGAAATTTCCCATTGTTTCTAGTAGCCATTTTCCACACAAATCCGTGGTTTTTTTGCCACAGATTTCCAATGATTTTCACACTATAATTTCCCACTGATTTTTAACAGAAAAAGTCGTGTGAAAATCATACCAAATTTAGGAAATTTTTTTATATAATTCCAGCACCTATTAATATTTCATATGAATATAAAATTAGAATCATAAGACTAAAATGCAACTAATAAAACCCTCTAAAATACATTTTTTGATCGAATATCCAAAATGTTTATACAAAACACATAAAGGCAGTAATCTAAAAACCATTCTCATTTCATTAAAACACATTCAATTTACAAATACAATCAACCCATTAGTTTTAGGTGTAAACCCTGTCTATTTCATATTTTTGGCACAACAAGTGTCCACTATTTGTGTCCTAACAATACATAGGTCCATAATCTCTTCTCGTAATCCTTATAATCCATCCAACTTGGCCACGCTAGTTTTCCAACTGTGCACGCTCAACAAAATAAAAAACCATATCAGTGCATACAACCAATATCAAAATCCATTGAGCAAAAACTTTAAAACTTCTTAGATTTAACAATAATACTTTTAGATATAACAAAAACAAAACATACATTATTAGCTCCTACAAAAACCCAAAAGATCCACAGATCTGCTTATACGACTTCCAAGATCGAACAAAAGTAGACCACAGATGGATCGAGTGTGTGTGGTACAGGCTTTCGTCACACAAGTTGCGTGTATCTCGGTCACTTGTAGTGATCGTATGAGTATGTGTTTGTGAATGGGGCGACGATCCGATGGCCGTGGTTGTTGGTGGCCGAATGAACCAAATAGATGGAGAAAGAGGGGATGATGGTTGAGTTTTTTCTTTTGGTCAATATGTGTGTGGTAATCTGATACAAAGAGAAAGAGAAAAGGATGTTTGTTTTTTTGTTGTGATATATTTCTTTGCATCCTACCCGTTGATATTGACATGTTGGCAATCCATATTAAATGTAAAATGATCTAATGGTCAAAATTTTTCCTTTACAAACACATTCTTACAAATTTATAAGTTAGTAAGTGAATTGGAATATTCTTTCTTAAATAAAAAGCTATACATTCTTCAAAAAAAAAAAAAAAAAAATACTCATTTTGCAACCAAAATGTATTCCGTAATTTTTGGTAAACCTTATGATCATTTATTTTTTATTTTACTTTTTTTTTCTTATCTTATAACATATGGGCGTCAATTTTTTTTTGTAACATAAGATGTACATTCTATCACTATTCTTACTACCTAATTAACATATACTTTTAAAAATACGATTAAATATCAAAGAAAATTTGAACAATACTATCTATACATTTATATACAACCTAATGGCCTAGTAGTATCTCTTTTTATTGTTGCTAGACAAAATAATAATGTAGCTAGCTAGAAGCTAGAGATTTTAATTGTACCAAATGACCATCTCAACTAAACTAGGGGTGAGCATAGTGCGGGTCGGTGAGATTTTAACGGTACCAAAATACGTTTTTTCTATTTTTAAGAACCGCACCGTCAGTTTTTGATATACAATCTCGACCAAAACGACACAAACTAGAATACCATCCCGACGTAAACGATCCAATCTATAAATTACAATCGTGATAACTCAAAAAATCCAAAAAAAAACAACGCAATCCAAAACCAGAGAAAAGCATGACCACATAAGGGCAATCACCCGATAGAAAATACGGAGACGTGTGAAATACCAGCCATGACCCTGACATACTCTTACAACCAAACATATTCGTGTAGATACTCATCCATACCTAAATCTGCACATACACTTATGATACTCACATAAATAGTTACATTAATAAACGAAATCATATAATATGAAACTAAAAGCACATATAAAGACATAATAAGTAATGTGAGAATGTGTAAGTATGCATAAACATAAAGAGGCGGTATTTTGTGGGAAACCATGAGTATTTACACACGTGTTTCCCACGGATTTATCAAATTGGTAAGTAATTTATGGGAAAGTATCCACATATTTCCCACGGATATAATCGTTTTCTTTTACTTTTTTGATATAGTTGCACGTTCACTCATATACACGTCCATATACCTAAATAGAAAACATCTATAAATATAATGAAGGCAATAAATAGAGATACGTAATATATACGTGTGATATCCACACATATACAACGGTTTGTTACAGAAAAAAGGGTTATACTTGAACCTACACATACACTTGTGATATTGACATAAATAGTTCCATTAATAGACAAATACATATGAAGACATACTAAGTAATGTGGGAATGTGTACGTAAACAAAACACAAAAACGATATTTTCTGTGGGAAATCAGTGGGTATTTACACACGTATTTCCACGATTTACTAAATTGGTAGGTAATTTGTGGAAAGTACATACATATGTTCCACGGACATGATCGCTTTCTTTTACTTTTTGATATAGTTACATGTTCACGATATACACGTTAGTATACCTAGATACTGAAACATCTATAGATACAATGAAGGTCATAAACAAACATGATGGAATATATGTGTATGTATCCGCACACATACAATGGTTTGTTACACAAAATGTTATATCTAAACTTACACATACATGAAGACGATATAAATATTTAAATTATTGACAAACAAATATAATATGAAAATACAAACACATATGAAGACATATTTAGTAATGTGGGAATGTGTAAGTAGGCAAAACACAAAAACGATATTTTATGTGGGAAATCCGTGGGTATTTACACACGTATTTTCCACGGATTTATTAAATTGTTAGGTAATCTGTGAGAAAGTACCCACATATTTCTCACGAATATAATCGTTTTCTTTTACTTTTTTGATGTAGTTACACATTCACGCATATACACATCAATATACCTAGATACAAAACATTTATAGTACAATGAAGGTCATAGACAAACATACGAAACATATACGTGTAGATGTCCACACATATACAATGTTTTGTCTTGTATATATTTCCCACAACAAACACAAAAATAATATTTTATGGAAAATACGTGGCTAGTGACCCACGGATTTCCACATCTGGTGAAATAGTTAATATATAAAAAAAGAGCATGTGAAATCCGTGAGTAATTGAGCTAAAATTTGCCACACACTTTTGGCCGTGGCTAATATGCGTGAAATGTGCCACAAGTTTCCCACAAACGTTTAATTAATACAAATAGTCTGAATATAGTCGCAAATCTGTGGGAAATTTGTGACGTATTTCACACTAAAACTTGGTCAACACTTTAGTGTGTAAAGAGTGGGAAATCCGTGGGAAAATTACGACATATTTCCCACTGAAATTTTGTCAACAATTTGGTATGTAATGTGTGGGTATCCCGTGTGAAATTTCACACAGTTTCGTTTTCGTGAGAAAATTTTTGTGAGAAAAACCAGTTTGTGTAGTAGTGTACGTGACAAAATATTTCCGTAATTCAGGTGAACAATAACGAAAAGTTCATTAACTTTATTGTATATTAACCATCTTTAAATATCCTTTAACCGGTGTGTATGTGTATGGCTTTACATACGAATGCGGTGAAAGTACTGTTTTCCTTTATAAGCGTATTTTTTTTTTAATTTTGTTTGCAGACGAGAAGAGAAAATGAATAAAAAAAATGTATTTGTTTTTTTTTTCTTTTACGTCTGCAGGGAAGAGAAATAATATCGTGTGTTTTTTTTTTTTTTTTTTTATGTTTTTCATTTCTTCTTCCCGTGTGTTTACAAGCGGAAAGAATAAATAAAAGAAACACATTTATTTTTTCCTCTTATGTCTATAAGTTTGAAGATGAAATAAAAGAAGCGTGTTTGTTTCTTTTAAGACATAAGAGGCACAAAAAAAAAAAAAAAAATCAGTTTTAATTTTTAATATTTTTATTAAGTCTAATTATCACTCTTGTAATTTAAAGACTTCAAATCCACATATTCTCATGCAGACACGATTTTGCATATCAACATCTGAAAAAACAAACACGATCTTAAATTTAAATGGTGTATTTGATACAGCTCGTTTTATTCAACAACTTATTTTCAGTACTAATGAGTAGAGGGATATTAACATTTATATTTATCACTTCTTACTATACTGGATTATCATGAAAGTTGTCTTTCCTTTTTGTCTTTCGGTGAATATATAGCTTGTAGATTGAGATAGAGTGTTAATGAAAGTTGAACACTGCAATATAATAACCAAAAGCGTCTTTTTAGAGATTTGAAACTACTAGGACATTGACAGGGTTGTATTTAGATGACAATTTGACCGAACTGATTGTCAAAATTTGCCATTGAATACACGGTTGGCTACCACGCGAACTTGGGTTTGATCTAATTTAATACAACAAGCTGCATGACAATGACAAGTATAAAGTAATTAGCCAATAAGACAATAACTGCATATTGTTTTTTATATAACTAAACATATTTATAAATTATTACGCAAATTGCAAGCAGGTGTCACATCATGCGTGTAACCAAGGCATAACAATCAAAGCGTATTGTAATTGGTCACTTCAGACAAACTTTACTTCAGCCTCGCATTTTACACATCATTTAACCCATCACCTAACCTATCACTTAACAACTTTATTGTTGACCGCCTAATCAAACATATAAAAATACCTCACTTAATATAAATATAACCTACACTATACCTCAAACACACTCAAAAAAAACAAGATGTTATTTTGTTAGGTGGTCTGCACTACCGAACCAACTAAAAAAGACGTTGGTGTCACCACCGTTATGTGGACCACGCACGATTAGTGGCCCACACAGGTGCTGAATTGCTCCCGTAAGGGCATTAACGCATGGTCTTAGGTCTCTATAACCTTTATTGCTGAATTATCGATAATTCATGTCAATCTAGTATCAGTTCATCACTAAATTTATATAAACTATATAGAGGTGTGAGATATAGTAAAGAAGTGGTCATGACAATATGTACACATGACCTAAAATCGACACGTTAGCATTGTTTGTTAATTAACGAGAGAGTGGCCCCAAGTGTACAAAATACATAATAACAAAGGTGAGAGGTAACAGGTATGAGTCTGACCCCGATCCTCTCCTTTTATTACTCTCGAGACATGAAATCTCATTCGCTATGTTGTTGACCGTAAGATTGGTTGCTGGTTGGCATGCTAGGATTGCTAGGAGCTAATCTTTCATGGATTTACCATACCATCGTTTCTTTATCCTAGACTCTACAGAAAAATCTTCCACTCTTAGTTAAAACATCTTTTTTACGACATCATAATTTTACGACGATCACAAAAATGTGATATAAGATCACCCCTTAGTTAAGAGATTAAACTAGACATGTTTCAAATCACCTCTGAAATTTTTTTTTTGGAAAAGTTGGAAAACATATGGCCAATGGCACAATGCCACGCTTTGTTCCTTCCCACATTACATGTCGTCTAGAAATGTAAATTATGAAACAACAAGGTCTTATTAATCACATATAAGAAACTCACCCTGTCTGATCTCTAATTATATATATATACTAATTAGCCATGGCAGAAACAAAGTCCTCAATAAGATCATTAATTACTAACTCACCCTAAGTCCTATAGAATTAATTGCTAACTCTAATGTCGCTACAAAATAATTCATAAAACACTTGCAAATAATTATAAGATAATCTAGAAAACTGGATATTATGGCTTCTTTGAAAATATCATTATCATATTCTCACGGCTTCTCAACAGTGACGGAACTGGGGTGTCCCTGTGTTAAAGGACACCCATGGGTTTTATTACAGAATACATTTTGTTAAAAACCTCGATTTTTTTAAACGCACCCATCCCTAAAACTCAGATTTGTAGTATTATTTAATTTATTTTAAGTCAAGACCGATCGTTTTGGTCCTTGCCCGCACCGCTTCTCAATATATTGGTGCTACAATCACGTTTTGCTTGATAATGAAAAAAGTTAATATGAGCCCCGTTTTCTAAAACTGAGTAGACAATTCGACAAAAAACATAGAGTAGAAATTAGATTGTGAATGATGGTTTAACATTCATTTGATTTAATGATTTGAATTATTGAGTTTAGTTGTCTTGTTAATAGTCACATTGGAGCTTATGAATACCATCACTGCTATACTCAAATTTTTCATATCTTTACTATAAATTACTGGTAGTAATTTTCTTAACTTTTTTCTCTTTAGGTGTTAGCATTTGATACGTATTCTTAAAATTTAAACCATCCAACATATTTTAATCATTCATCATGTGAACGGAATATGTGTTACTTGTTTGAGTTAAGAAACACACTTGGCATATCTTTCACTCCTAATACGGAGTCGTATCTAATACATTTATGTTTGGCATTGCCACACTCATTCTAAGGCCATATCAAAGGCGTAGAATAATGATACCGTTAACCTGAATCATATCATAGGAACCAGCTAAAACTACAAATACGACTTACTGTACAACCTATAATACTACTTTGACACTTAATTGCAGTCTAACATGAAACATATGGATAGGTTCAGCTCGAATTGAAGTTAGTGTAACCAAATGTAAAGTGCGAAAAGATTAAGACACCGAAATGATAATCACCATCACAAAAAACATAGTATATATTTATTTTTAACAAAGGGCCTAATGTAATTACTGGATTAAATATAAAAAACTTCCCTAAGCTAGCATAACATTAATGCACCTTAAAATGGTCAATTACATGATCATGACAATCAAGTTCTTGACTTACAAGACAAATTGGAAAATGAATTTCAACACCATCATCTCCTCTCCAAAAACTCCCAAATCCAAACTCGCCCTTCGTAGACAACTCCTCCAACACCTCTTCAACCTCTTCCATACACCCACCGAACCCATCTAGGCGAAAACTCTCAGCTCGGGCTCGTGCTCGAACCTTCATCGAGTCTCTTGGTTTTTGATACCCGACAACTTCCTCAGCACAACGAGCCACTTTCATTCTCACCATTTTCCTACCATCACGCATTCTATTCCCAAATTTCCTTTTCATGTATTGCTTTAACTTCTTGACCAATTTGCAAGGAAGCTTAAGCAGCACGAACACAAGGAGTTGTAGCATTAAGCATTGGCAACAACAAGATATAACGACACAATCCGCACCGATCATGCTCCAATCTTGTTGTTCCATAGGTCAAATTTGCAGAAAGAAAAAAGTGGAGGAAGAGGAAAAAAGAAAAGAAGAGAAGTCATTTTCTTGTGATGAAAATAGGTTCCTTCTTTTCTTGGAAGATGGTGTTAAAAATGGTGGAAACAAAGAGTAGAGTGTAAGCAAACATGTGGTGTTGTCAATAGAATAGTATGAATGCTTTTGCTTCAATGCTTCCATTATTGGGTTACCTTCAATCCATATATTGGTTAACTCTAGGACGGATCTTGTCTCCTTTTTATCAATTAAATAATTGTTCATATGTCCTTTGTTTAACTTGATACAACACAATCCATTTAATATTTTTTGTCGCACTAGGTACAACTACAAAAAAAATGTGACCCGTTTAGTTATAAAATATCAGTAACATAAAATGATACAAAACTTTATTTACTATATTATTATACCTGCCTAGTATAATAAGGAAATGTGTATAGATTATGATTGAGAATAAGATCTGCCTTTATAGTAAGTAAACCAAAAGAATGTATTACTTACAGAAACAAAAAACTGTGCAGCCAAGAAAAATATGCAAAATATATACTATTTGGCTATGGAAACTAATTACAGGGACTGATTAAAACTCATAATCTTTTCCCTAAAAACCAGCCAAAATCTGAGTTCCGGGATTCAGACGATGGACTGCCAGAAACTCGGCCCATGGGCGGTGAAAAGAATACAAATCTCAGTATTTACCTTTCGTTACTATAAGGGGTAGCGCTACCTTGAGTAAAAAAATCTGTGCTGTAATTTTGACTTCCAAACGCCATTCTCCTAAACAGCCTAATCTCTGCGGATTGTTGTGCAGAGTTATATATTTCACTTTGTCCAACTTTCATCCCATTGCTTAGATCTTCGGACTCTAGACTCTCAAAAGCTCGCACAACCTGAGAATGTTAAAGTTCAAATTATTTAATGGTCTAATTTTGACTTTGAAGTCAAATGGTCTACTTTTCAACTTCAATATGCTGTGATCCTTTATCTTTTTAGGAAAAGATTACTATAATTGAACTTTTTAATGGAAATACCTGTCCCATTCGTGGTCTTTTTGTAGCTGAGTGTCGTACACATGCAGCTGCAGCTTCAATCATGCGAAACATCTCACTTGCAACAAAATTTGTACCGAGTCTCGGATCCACCAACACTTTAAAGTCCTCTGTTTCAAGTGCATGACTAAGCAGTGGCCGTGCCTGAAAATTTGGTAATACATAATCATATTTGTCAAAATGCTGTAAGTTGAAGTACCTAACATTGGCAGGCATTCAATATCTTATGCTAGGCCATAACTCAATAAAGAAATTGAACCCTGTTTAACACTAAAAGGATGTAATCCAGTGTGACTTCAACTTACCCACTCAACAAGACTCTCTTCCCCCAGCGGTTGAGATGCATCCACAGATTTACGTCCAGTTATTAGTTCCAAGAGAACCACCCCATACGAAAAGACGTCTGATTTCTCAGTCAACTTGCCACTTGAAGCATATTCAGGTGCCATGTACCTAAAATGGAACCAATCATAAGTTGAATAAATAACAGGGAGAGTTTCTAATTAGAAAACCGTTAGGCCAACCTGAACAAGGAAAACCCCATCCGTTTTTTTTTTTAGTTTGTAATTAGAAGAATATTAACATTTCTCGATTTGACAAGCTTGAAATCCAAATCTACCAATTCACCCGACCATTATTAACCATTACAAAGTATAGATAGACTAATGCCTAATAGCATTGATGTTGGTATTTGGATATTTAAAATACAGTTTTTAAAGCTATGTGCATGGTCAAATGATGAATTGAGTATGGCATACCCAAAAGTCCCCATTACGCGTGTTGTTACATGAGTGTACATATCAGCAGCTAATTTGGCAAGCCCAAAATCAGAAACCTGTTAAGGAAGAATTCACATATTTAAGCTCAAAAACCAGCACTACACAAGAGTACCCAAAAAAAATATATATTGATAGAAAAGACCTACCCGAGCTTCAAAGTTTTTATCTAAAAGAATATTCGATGATTTGATATCTCGATGAATAATTGTGGATGACCTGTATAACAATATAAGTGAACAGAGCGGTGATTATGCATACTTGCATACCATATAAATCAATGTAGACTCAGCAATTATTTTCATATTTTCCAAAATATTCTAGAACTTACAGTCTTCATGGAGATAAGCAATACCCCTTGCCGCACCAGAAGCAACCTTTACCCGTGTTGGCCAATCTAAAACCAGCTCCGACACTACAAAAGGTAATCAAGACATAATTAAACAATAACGAAGACATTTTCAGAAACATTATGTGGTTAACCAGAAGAAAGATAGTAAAAATTAGTTACCATGAAGGTGAAAGTAAAGTGTGTTGTTAGGGACATATTCATAGACAAGCAACCTCTTATTCTCCGAGATGCAATATCCCACAAGCGAAACCAAATGACGATGGTGTATCCGACTAATAATTTCTACCTCCGCACTGAACTCACGTTCCCCTTGTCCACCACCAATCTTTAGCTCCTTAACGGCTACTTCCGTCCCATCAGCTAAACACCCCTTGTAAACAAAACCAAATCCACCCGAACCTAACAAATTAAGTGGCGAGAATCCATTTGTAGCCTCCACAAGATCTTCATAAGTAAACTTCGACCTCGAATTCCCTAATCCACCACCATCATGAGGAGAATACATGTACTCATTCGCAGAAACGTTTCCAGTCCCAACTGCAATGGGTTGTATCTTTACTAAACCCGAATCTGTCACAAATCACAACCATTAGTAAAACTGTAAATTTTCATACGCATGAATTCTCCGTAAGCAATATAATTTACCTGACTGGGGTGAGTTGCTCATTGAAGTCGGCATATCATATAGTCCATTATGTTCTGCAACTTTTTTCTTCCGTTTGATCAAACAACACGAAACTAATACAATAACCGTAAGCAGTACAACGCCTATTACCGCGCCGATTCCAACTATAGCACCAATACCAAGACCTCCTCCATTCCCCCCATTCCCAGACGGCACATTAGGACTCGAATCGGTGTTGTTTGAATTGGTTGGAGGTGGTATTGATCCGTCTGAAGGCGGTGGAGGTGATAGTCTTGTAGGAGGTGGTGGAGAGCGTACTCCTACTGGCGGAGACGATGAATTCGTAGATGGAGGGGGAGGGGCTCTTGATACTGGTGGTGTACGTGATCGCGGTGGAGGTGGAGGTGGGTTTCTTGGTGGTGGTGAGTTTATTATTGGTGGACTTAAAGATGGCAATGGAGGCGAACTAGTAGGCGGGTTCGATGGCGGTGGGGCCACGGGTGGAGTTAAAGATGGTAAAGGAGGCGAACTAGTTGGCGGTGGGGGCGCGGGTCTAGGGGGAGGTGTAGGTGGTGGTACAGAACTAGGTGGGATTGGTGGTGGGCTAGATGGAATAGGTGGTGGTGCAGATGGTGGTGGTGGTGGAGGTGATGACGGTGGTGGTGATGATGGTGGTGGTGTAAGTGGTGGTCTTGATGGTGGTGTGACAGTGGCAGGTGGTGGTGCAGTGACTGGTGGAGGTGCAGATGGTGGTGGTGATAGTGGTGGTGTTGACGGTGGTGGGACAGTGGCTGGTGGTGGTGATGTTGGTGGTGGGGCGGTGTTTGAAGACGGTGGCGGTGATGACGGTACTAACGGTGGTACACTAACCGCCGGTGGAGAATTGGGTGATGGTGATAAACTTGCCATTCATAATACAAAATCTTTTTTATAACTTTTTATCATATACTAATTCTCTCATACACATTTAATCAACCAATATCAATAATACCTTTCAATTCGTAATTGACAACTTCAATACCAAGTAAACGCGGTTTAGACAAAATAATAAAAATGACCCGGATCAAAAAGTACAAAATCACTGCGTTACAAGTGTTAATAAATATATACTACTGTTACGTAAACGGTACAAAATAAAAGGGTATAAATTTGTTTTGGTGGGTGGTAATAATAATGACATACGAAAATGGAAATCAACGTGTTTAGTATTGGAAGGAAGTTGGGATATCAGTAGCCGAGTAGATGGTGGGGACAAAAATACCCAAATTGTCAGCGATGAATAATAATCAAAACCGTTTTTTGAATCATTCTTTCCTGTTAACACCGTCTTTATTATTTTAGGGCAAGACGTTTTCTTTTTGGCTATTAATTAGTCATTAGTAATAAATAAGCTCGGCTTTTGACTTTTAATGATACTTAAATTTTAGGGACTAAAGATTCTTATAGTTAGCAATTAATTCACAGACTTACCTCAGAATGCCTTAAATTTAGGACTATTTTGCAGATCTTATAGTTAGCAATTAATGACGCAGACTTATTTTCAGTCACCACTGAACCCTCGCGACTATTTTCGCCAAGTTGGGAAAGTTTGCGTTTAATCGCTTATTACATCGTTTTCTTCCCGATGTTTAGTATATACGACGGGTGATCCTTGCATGATGCTGAAGTGTTGTGAAACTTACAAAGGACTTGGCTTGCGACGACACTTAAACCTCGGGACTATTTTTGCCATTTTGCCAAACTTACAAAGGACTTAGCTTGCAACGACATGTAAACCTCGGGGACTATTTTGCCATTTTGCCAAACTTAAAAGGACTTAACAGAACGACACTTAAACGCGCTATTTTCGCCATTTCATAAACATCGCAATTAACGACCTACTTTGGTGAATTGATGACGCCTTTTAGTATATTATACAAATATATAATAAGCTCTTTTGTTTAATGAAATTAACTAGCGTAGATCTTGCGTGACGGCGAATTATCCCGCGACTAAATTTTCTACGAACAAATGTTACTTTGTTTTGGACCGTTGGATTTCAGATTTATGTTTTGGAAGCTTAATTAGATCAGATTTGTGGTTAAATAGTTGATATTTTGGCGAATGTGTGTTTTAATAGTGTATTAATTGTGTGTGTTAAATAGTGTTTTTTAGTTTTATTTGTGCTTTAAATACTTGTAAATTATGTTTATTTACTTGTATTTGCCCAAAATCTACTTTTAGTTTATTCATGTGTGTAAGCTTAATTATATTGTACTTTGTGGTTAATAAGTTGTAATTTTAGATGAAGGGGTGTTTTTAATAGTGTATTAATTGTATTATATGAGTAGTGTGTTTTTAGTTTTATGTGTGCTTTAGATACTTGTAAATAATGCTTATAAGGTAGTATTTGCTTAAAATTGTATTTATGATTGTCTTAAAATAATAAATAGGAGGGAAGCGTCTTCCTCCATTATAAGTAATATAGATATTAATCTCTAATTTAGCTTAATTTCACAAAGTGACATGTCGCGATCCCGCGAGGTGAGCTAACTCTAAAAACCCATCCTCAGTTCGGAGCATGCAGGAAGGCGGAATCGCTAGTAATTGTCGATCAGCCATACACTCTATCCAAGAATTATCAGTATTTATCAAATCTATTCTTATCATACGGAACACTATTAGATCAAATGACAAAGGGGTTGCAATTGGCAAATGTTTTTGGAGTATTTTAGAGCATTCGGCATTGAGCATTTACCATTTAATGTTTAAAGCTTGTTTGGCAACAAGCGTTTAGCGTTTTGTTTTGATCAAAATGCTCCTTTTTGAAATGCTCATTTAAAAAGCATTGAACATATGAACTAGCATTTGTACATTTAAATTACAATACTACCCACTTTTTAATTAGTGTGTGATGACGGATGCTTTTGTGAATGAAAGAAACCACACAAGAACAAAGAATAAAGGAGTTTCGATAAACCCTCAAAGGGCGCCCAAACGGGACTTTGAGAGAAACACTCTTTTCTTATTCAATAATCAATAACTGTCCTCAAACATAAACATATTGCAATTACTTATACTCTAATACTAATAATAAGGAAACAAATCATAACTTATAACCCTTAATAACCTAAACAAATCTTTATATAAAATAACATAATGCCTAATATTAAAAAAATAGATGATGACATTTATAAATTATCATCTTTACCCTTCCATCTTCTCAAACCAATTAACTTGACTTCCATGTTCACCGAAGAACCTGCGGCTAAGCCAGAGGAGCTGGAGCTCGAACATGCCCTGCATCATTCTCCTCCTCTTGGAAAAAGACTCGTCCTCGATTCTTGTCTTTCTAAGTCTCAAACTCTTAAACTTTTTAACCCTCCTCGGTTTCCTTACCACAGCCTATCATTGGAGAACCATGTTCATTCGTGCCAACCCATTCGATAAGATCATCCAGGCGAAGTGACATCATTCTCACTCACGTGATCGTTGCCTCATTCGGCGACTCTACGGTTGGCTTATTTTTGGAATCCGTTTGAACTTCCTTCACTTGTTTAATGAGGTCTTCATTTTTTACAACACGTAGTGTTGGTTTTATGTATCGTTGCCTCGACCAACAAATCTTCAAATTACATAACCATTAAGTCGCCCATGTCCACAAATTTGTGGGATAAGCATAGTCATATGTATCAAATTTTAGGCAGAAAAATCTGCAACTTCAGACTAATGTATCGTCTTGTAGAAACCTCAAATGGTAGATCCGAACGGTGAGATTTTAGATTTTTGACTTTTGTACCCCGTGCCCCAAAATCAAAACAATCTAACGGTTCACTTAATTTGTGACGTCAATTCACCCGCAATGCAGCGGGATGTGATGAACTGAAACGAATATCTCGTTTCTCTCTATTTGGCTTCTCAAAGTTGTGTGATTTCTTCTTCCCCGAACCTAGGCTCTGATACCAAATGATGGCGGATGCTTTTGTGAATGAAAGAAACCACACAATAACAAAGAACAAAGGAGTTTCGCTAAACCCTCAAAGAGTGCCCAAACGAGACTTTGAGAGAAACACTAGCTATTTTCTTATTCAATAATCAATAATTGTCCTCAAACATAAACATATTACAATTACTTATACCTTAATAAAGTCATGGAAAGAAAGCCAAAATATCTTCTAAAACTAATAATAAGGAAACAAATCATAACTTATAACCCTTAATAATAAAAACAAAACTTTATATAAAAATGATATAATACCTAATATTAAAAGATAGATTATGACAATTATAAATTGTCATCTTTACCCTTCCATCTTCTCGAACCAATTGACTTGACTTCCGTGTTCCGAAGAATCGACAGCTAAGCCAGAGGAGCTAGAGCTCTAACATCAGTGTGTATTTTATTATATGTCTTTTTATTCTGTATGCTGTACTTTATGTGTAATTCTCACTCAAAATGAGTGTTTAGTGTTCGGTTTGTAATTTCCGAAAACACAAATGGTTGATAATTTATTATTGTCGATAATTTATTTTGTGTAAGGTATTTATATAGTGTTTAAGAATATAAAATAACGACTTTCTTAAAACATTAACTTTATTATAAACATTGTGATTTTTATATATCTTAACGTGTATATACTCTTTTATGTTATTTTACATGAGTTACAACTACATTATCAAACATTTTTATGAGAAAAACAACAACTGCTTACTAATAATGTTAAATAGTACTGCTAACTACTATTGGTTATTGCTAATGCTTGTTTCGCCAAACATAGCCTATATGCAGTGGTTACCAACAACATTACCGTCAATTAAGCATCACGTCAGCTTCTCTCTCCACCACAAACTTGGTTTAATAAGACAACCAAATTCACTACCCAAATATACTACACTTAAATGAAAATATACCTTACATTACACTCACACACACCCACAACCTTATCCATAACTCTGCATGTGACATGAGCCAACGTCAAATGCTAACAACGGTTAAAAGAACGGATCGTCGGGGTTAATAAACGGTGGTTTTGAGGAGGGTTGGTGTATTTAGTTTGAAAAAGAATGACTAAACGTGTTGTTTTGGTACAACCTTATTGACAAACGGTGTATTTTGCTCTTGAAAATAATCAGATGTGTTACTCGCAAGAACATAAATACCCTGCAAACTTGGGCATCAACTAACCTTTACTCTTGCATTTTAGGATTTTAAATAGGATATCTGTTGTTCCCTATTCACTATCGTATAAAACAGTTTAAGTAAATAAAACAAACTAATAGTGAATAATGACTGATATTAACATAAGTAAAACACACTTATAAATTTTCAACGTTTATATTCTTATTAGAAATGAATCAAAGAATACATTACCCAAGTACTTATGAATAGTTTTGGGATTGAAATGACAAAGTTTGGTGACTCTCTAAGCTCAGGCTAAGTCTGAGCACAACTCTTAGAACCCACTGAGCTATCTCAAGGATAAAGTTGTATTTGGAGGAGTGAAAAGATGGCTTGTGTGTGTGTGTGTTTTTACAATTCACAAGCTTAATCTTTTCACTCATCTCTTATGCTATTTATACAAGTATGATTTTAACTTTATCCTAAAGGACAAAACTAAGATTACAGTAAACACGATTATTGATATATTCGATTCTTGCTTACTTTGCTATTTGTAGTAGGCGGCGAGGTTGCTTTCATATGAGATACTTTAGCTCACCGCTTGCTATTTTGGAAATGTTTGACTTTAGTAGATAGGGACTTAGTTTTAACGGGTAAACATTTCCGCCTTGTCCCGCTCATTCTTCGCCTTCATAGCCTTTAGTCTTTATCTTCGGTTTGTCTTGATGTAAATAGTTGGAGAGAGTCTTAGGATTCAGTGAGTTATTGTCATCACCGAATCCACCATCTTCTTCTTGACTTAGTCTTCACCCTTTAAGTTCCGCCATCGAAAGGGAGAGGCTTCTTCTTCGCTCATCACCGAGTATCTCGAATATGGCTCATCGAGACTATGCACTCGGTGACTGTTAGTGTTTAGCGGACAAAACACTTGGGCTATTTTCTATTCAAACCTAGATTGGGGTTTGGGTATTTATCGAACCAGCGGTCTCCCCTATTTGGATATACAATAGCCTAAGTGTTTGATCGATGTAAGTGAGCAAATGGCTTCTTCTTACATCGAATGTACTAATGAATACATTAAGGAACACCGAGTAATTTAACAAAACACACATCTTTAATTGATCACATTACATGGTTCCTATCACTAGTACAAAAGATAAATCAAAATGATGTTAGTTGAGATGGATCCCAGTGCTTCAAGCTTAGGCTTCTTTTTAGGAGTGTTTCTTTGTCGTGGTGCTCTCTTTATCTTGGCATTCGTGTCTTGCGTAACCTTATGTTTCTTTGGGGTTTGGATCGAGAGGCCATCGGTATGTAGCTCAAAGATTGCGGCCCACACCAACCGATCAATGTCACTCCATCTTTGAAATCTTGGGTTTCCATAGACATCAATGTGGAATAGCCCTCTTCGTGCTTCTCAATCATTAGACAGTTCACGAACTTAACACCTTCAGTGACTCTATGTTGCATTCGAGTCCGAGCACTTTTATCTCAGTGGAACTCAACCCTATTTCTTTTGCCTTTGGATGATTGAGGTTGAGATCCTTGTGGTGCAGTTAAGGCAGGCTGAATCCCCAGTTGTGCTGGTGCATCCTTTAGTCTTTCATATCTCTTACTGAGCATCTTCATCAGATCCTTAACCACCACATTCCTTTTTGTCTCAATGATTGGACCAAGCTCATAGAGTTCAGTGATCCCAAAGTCAACAAAGGTAAAGGGATCATGAATCTCGAAATGTCTCTTATCATCCCCTCGTATACATTCATTGCCAGTGGTTTGGAGTTGGGGATGATTTTGACATCAGTGATATTTTCAAGTTGCCTTCGGCTTGTCATAGTCCAGTTGTAATGCTCAATACTGCTTTGCCTGAGGGCTTCAGCTTTCTTGTTCTTTTGTTCCAACTGTTTTCTTATTTCAGCCATCTTAGCAGCATGAGCCTCCTTAAACTTTTGACCTGCCTGACCCTTCTGAAGCTTCATTGAATCAATTCCTAAGTTTTCAGCTTCTTCAGCGATAACTTTTATCAGTGCTGCTTTGCTCTTCCTTTCCTCCTCAGCTAGTTTATGTTTCCTTTCTTCTTTTGCAAGATAGGCACTTAGCTGTTGTGGTGAGAGCAGGTATTCAGTGTCGCCGATTTTGTAGGGAATCTTCTCAGGCTCAAGAGTTTGCATTGTGCCTTTTCCTTTGTCCTGGCCTGAGGAAGATGATGCAACAAAGGGTGGTGGTGTTGTCATGATAGGTGTTGTGACTGTCAGTGTTGTTGTTGTTGTTGTTGTTGTTGATGTTTGTGGTGGAAGTGATGAGATGGGTATTGCTGAGACTGGTTGTGATGATGATAATAGAGCTGCAGATACTGGTGGTGTTGGCTCCCCCTCAGTGTGAAGAGGATTTTCTTCAAGAAGATTCTCCCTCAACTGCTGCCGGAGCGTCAACGAGGCAAGAGTTGGTGTTGGTCTTGAAGGGACCGAGCCGCTTGACCTTGAAGGCTCGATAAATTTCGGTAATCATTGCCTTGATGTCCAAGTATCGCTCGAATACCGATGACTTTTTGTTGTTCCCGCTCACTATCGCTTAAAACAGCTTAAGTTTATAAAACAAGTTAAAAGTGAACTATGACCTAAATTAACATAAAGAAAACACACTAAGTAATTTTCAACATCATATTCTTATTAGAAATAAATCAACAAAGAATACGCTACCCAAGTACTCATGGAATAGTACTGGGATTGAAATAACAAAGTTGGGTGATTCTCTCAAGCTCAAAGCTAAGTCCGAGCACAACTCTAGAGATCACCGAGCTATCTCAGAACTAAGTTAGATTTGGAGGAGTGAAAGATGGCTCATGCGTGTGTATGTGTTTTTACAATTCACAAGCTTAACCTTTTCACTCCATCTCTATGCTATTTATACATGTATGATATTTGACTCTTTCCTAAGTGACAACCGACATCATACGTAAGACAAAATATCGATGTATTTTGTCTCGCTAAAGACTATTCTAGGTAAGAGACAAGACTATTTTCCCAAGTTCGGTGATGACACCGAGCCCGATCTTTGCTATTCGTGTGAAAGTTGACTTTGGTTGATAAGGACTTCGCCTTATCTCGATTCAACCATTCCCGCCTTTGTCCCGCCTTTTCTTCGCCTTACATCCTTCGCCTCTACTTCAGTTTGTCTTCGTAAGAAGTTGGAGAGGATCTTAGGATTGGTGAGTTATTGTCATCACCACTAAATCCATCATCTTCTTCTCGACTCGCCTTCACCCTTTAAGTTCCGCCTTCATCGAGTGGAGAGACTTCTCTTTGCCTCTTCATCGAGTATCACGAAGACGACTCACGAGAGACTATGCACTCAAAGGACTGCTTGTGTTAGCGGATTAAATATTGGGCTATTGTAACACCCCAACCCGCAAGGGTAGTAGTGTCACATTCGTGTCATATCGTAACATACAAATAAGATTTACAAGTTTAAAGCCTTAAAGAATAAAATACCAAGTCACATAGACGAATGACTTACAAGGAAAAAAAACAAAATACAAAATCCCATATGTCTAAAATAAAATGAAATCTCCAAACAATAGCCCGGCCAAAATAAGTCCAAATAACAAGGTAACTAGGGTTAGTCCACCGGATAATCCAACCTCACCCAATCAAAGCCCATCTTCAAACCTAAAACCCGCCAGTAGAAAGAAATGCTACCGAGCTTAAAAAGCCCAAGTGAATGATATAACAAAGCGAAAGCTAAATAAAATCAAATGCGAAAAGAAACAAAGGAAACGGATAACAAAGTCAGCGGTGAAATGAGAACAATGAGTCAATGAGGATCCTGCAGAACACAATAATACGTATATCCAAATGAGCAGATAACAAGGAGAACTAAGCAAAGCAAAGCATCGATGACATATAGACAAGCACCTACAAACCGACATACAAGAATCAAACATAAGCAACATAGCAGTAGTATCCACACAATATATATGTCATACAATCAATTCAGAAAACAGAGACATACAAGCCAAACAAATGTCTACAGTGAAAGCGGAAGCAATTAATAATAAGTGAGTATGGCAACCACATGTGTCAAAACCCTTAGTTGAAGGCATAATCAGATCATAACGGTAGTCAAAACATGGCAATACACGTGACAAGTAGGAATAAGATGAACACTATAATAAAATGAATTAAATACATAGCAGGGGCAATTAAACAAGTTAACAAGCAAGACCTCATAAGTTGAATCATTTACCCAAATCAAATCGTAACATAAACAGAATGCAAACATGGCAGCCAACAAAAGCGTATAAGGATACCACTTAATAGTCATAGTCCACAGATTAAATCGAATCTAAGTACAAAAGGTAAACAGATCAACAATCGATCGCACACAAGCATGGTTGCTGACAAATCAAAGGATCACATAATAGTAAGATAGCATATCATCGATGACAACAGTAATCTTATATCGCATACATACATATCATACGAGTAATCACTAGTCATATAAACATGAATATCATAATCAAATCCAATAACATATAATAACCCTAAGACGTGAATGGAACCATAGTCGAATTAACGAAATGAGAGTGTGATGATCAAAGCAATGGAATATATATATCTTGGTAGAGAGGAGTCATATATGGTACATGTAATATGGTACGTTGGGAAATGTAGAAGGTACAATATAGGTATATCAAAAGTGTAAGGTTATTTAAATCTACCCGAGCCCGTAAACATATCATATCATATCATATCATAAATAGCCATTGTATTCTGAGGGTGACCTAGGAATACCATACATACAAGAGGAGACCTCAAGAATAAAATGGAGTAGTTAGCTCCTGAATCAGGAAGACGCGGATTGCACCCGACATCATTCACCATATAAAACCCAATCGATCAAATCCATCAAAACATATCATATCTAGGATGCATCCATACGCCTAAACATAGTGGCCAAATCATATATATATAGTGAGCCCATAATCATATCGAATGGGGACGGTGTGGAACATCACCAACCACACTAAAGTCAAGCCATTGGTGCATCAATGACACGGTCAGTTACCTTCGACTAGGAAACATATTTGGCCCTGTATCGATCAAGGGTCAAAGCATATTCATATCATAAGGGTTCATATCAAAGTCATATCGAGTTCATATCAAAGTTTTCATATCAGATGGTTCATAATCAGAGGTTCATAATCAGAAGTTCATAATCAGAAGTTCATAATCATAACAATTAATATCATAGCTAATAGAATCATATCAAAAGATTAAGTCAGAATCATATCAAATGGATCATAGTATAAGGAAATCATAGCAAAGGGATATCATAAGTGAAGTAAAGTCAATGATCGAAAGTTATGAGAAATCCCACCGAAAAGGATAGAATATCCGTACTTTATTATTGAGCAAATCACAATGAAAGTAAAATCAAGAAAGAGATCAATCCCACGCCCGAACCTATATGAATTAAATAACGCTCTATAAGAATCGATCACCTGCTTAAGACTCGCTTTCCATTTTAGTGTGTTTCCACTTTTAGAAATCTTTCTATTTTAGGTAACTTTCTATTTTAGTGTGTTTCATATTTAGTAACTTTCCATAATTAGTGTGTTTCATATTTAGTAACTTTAGTTACTTATCTATAGTTAAATAATGAAATGAGTGTTATTATGATTTAAGGATCATTTATGACAAGTTTTACTAGTTTAGGGTTTAAAGCGTAATAATTACCAAGTATAGGGTCAAAAGTGTAAATATATCAAGTTACTCATTTTACTTATTTAGCCCTTTTTTTAATCATCATATTAACATAGCAAACCTTCAAGTTTCATAATTTACAAGACAACCCATTTACTTTATTAAACCGTATATATACATTTATGAATGATCCTAGTTTAATTTAAGGTTGCTTTACGCTTTAACCCATAAGAATACGATTTGTACAAGATTATACAACTCCTTTGTGATCCCCATTTATGTCGAGCCAAACCTCCCCAAAACAATCTTTATACCCAATTTAAACCAAACAATACCCCTAATCATTCGTTAACGATTCAACTTGACACACGTATACGATAGTTTTCAAGGTCTTCTAACCCATTATTAATATTACACAAGGGTTGTATATATATAGAAGTCCAAAAATCGATTCGTAAGGTTTACATGGTTATGTTATTCGACATACATAAGGTTCAAACTCATGATTTTATGTACCTTTAAGATTATCATTTTATGCACTGCTTTACCATTTATGCGAGGATATAATGCGGTATAAACATGCAAGAGGAACAAATCCCACGCCCAAAACAGAAGACAAGGAGGAAAAACGAGACAATGATGTTATACCTTGTAGCGTTTAATGAGGAAGGAAAAAATCAAGGGTTGAATCAAACAAGTAACTCATTTTGTGCCCTAACATGCAATGACCAGGTGGTCCAAGCCCCACGACCAGGATCACACTCACACCCACTCCTTTCTGGTTTGGGAAACCCACGACATAGCAGCCCTGAAAACATCACCTCGACCTCCTTTCTGGCTTGGGAAACCCACGACATAGCAGCCCTACCACATCACCGAGACCTTGATAAACACCACGCCTACAACAAATCTTTTAACACCTTGCGAATTCTTCTTCTTTGTCACCGAAAATCGAATTGAATGGGAAGAAAACTCTCTTGTCATTACATTGGTGTAGGGAAGCTAGGGTTTATTTTGTGTGTTTATTTTAAATGGTAAATGTAAGTTACAATATGAGGTGATAAATGGATTTAATTGAGAAAATTATGGGAAGTTATTTGGAGTAAATAGGCGGAATCATGGGTGGCCAAAAGGAAAATATAAGACCACATCAACTTTATTTATTTACCATATATACTTAAGTTACATTTAGTTTAATTGTGTTGGTTATTATTTAGTATATTGCAAACCTTGTACATTATTAGGTCCAAATAATTTATGTAATATGTGATATTCACATGGTAGACATAAGTGAAAGTCATTTTTATTATCTTTTACCATTTGGTAAATTATGAGTTACGTGTTAAATGAATTTAACGAGCTTGACATATGTTACGAATTCACAAATATTAACTTGAGGGCAAAAAGGTCTTTTACACGTTTTAGATTTTTAGGGTTTTACACTATTTTCTATTCAAATCCTAGATTAAGGGGTTCGTATTTATCAACCCAATAGCCTCCCCATTTGATATACAATAGCCTTAGTGGTTGATCGCTGTAAGTGAGCAAGAGGCTTCTTCTACACATCGAATGTACTAATGAATACAATATGAACACCGAGTAAATGAATAAAACATACATCGCTTATTCATCGATTACATAGTTCCTATCACTAGTACAAAAGATAAAACAAAATGATGTCAATCCGTATGGATTCCCGATGATTCAAGCTTCACTTTCTTGGTGATGAGTGTTTTCCGCCGATGGTCTCGATCTTAGCATTCGTGTCTTGACAACTCCGACGCTTTGTGGGATTGATCCGAGAGGCCACAGAATATAGTCGATCATTGCGGCCACTCCACCGATCAATGTCACTCCATCTTTGAAATGTGGTTCTATAGACATCAATGTGGAATAGCCCTTTCGTGCTCTTCAATCACTAGATGCTCACAAAATTTACACCCTCAGCAGTTCTTCGTTGTATCTAAGGCCGTGCACTTTGATCTCGTGTGGAAATCAACTCTTTCCTTTTGCCTGGAAGCTTGTGGTTGAGATCCTCGAGGTGCGGTCAAGGCAGTCAATTCTCATTGGGCTTGCTTCCTCCCTTTCATATCTTTTGCTCAAGATCTTCATCGCCTCCTTGACCACCTTATTTTGCTTCTTTCCAATGATCGGACCAAGTTCATCAAGTTCTGATCCCAAAGTCACCGAATTTAAGGGATCATGAACCTCAAAGTGTCTTTTGTCATCCTCCAGAAACATTCATAGCCAATGGTTCGTGTTGGGAATGATTTTGACTTTGATTTTTTCGTGAGTTTCTACCGGTCATTGTCAGCTTATATTCTTTAATTCTCACACGAGAGCTTCAGCTTTCTTTCTTTTCTTCACATCGAGCTCTCATCGTACCATTTGAGCGACTCGAGCTCCATGAACTTGTCTCGCTCGACCTTTTGAGCTTGTTGCATCTATTCCCACATTTTCACCTTCTTCAATCACTTTGGTCAATGCCTCCTTAGTCTTCTTTCATCCTCGGCTTGTTTCAATTTCCTTCTTCTTTAGCAAGGTGTTTGGTTAGCTGCCGAGGAGGAAGAGTATTCAGTCACCGATTTTAGGAATCCTCTGTGCCCGTGAGTTGTCGAGATGCCTTTGCCCTTGTTCCGTCTCGAGGAAGATGATGCAACAATGGGAGGTGGTGTTGTCATGATTGGTGTTAAGACCCAAGTTGTTGTTGTTGCTTGAGGTGGAAGTGATGAGATTGGTACCGCAGACTCGGTGCCGATGATGATGATGTTTGAGTCACGAGATCGGTGGTGTTTGCTCCCTCAGGTGAAGAGGAGTTTTTCAAGAAGATTCTCCCCTCAACCTGCCAGAAGGCCGTCGAGGGCAAGAGTTGGAGCAGGCCGAGGGGACCCACCACTTGACCTTTGAAGGCCCGATAGATTTCACCATCATGGCCTTTATTTCAAGTATCTACTTGAAGACCAAAGACCTTTTCATCCAAGTTCGCATGAGATAACCCAAGGCGCCATTCGTGGACCAAGATTCCAAGCCATAGAAGACGAGGCCTCGAGTCAGGTAGCTACCGAGTGTTCAGTGAGTCCATGGTGATTCAAGAGTCTCGAATCAAGTTTGAAGACCCCGAACATTTGCGTACTTGAGCATCTCTATAAGGTCATGAGCTCGATGAATTTTTTGATATGCCTCAGTGGCCTCCAAAGACTTTGGCATTGAGCACTGGGTCTTCTTTGACAGCGTCCCCGATTTCATCAATCGAACCCCAACCGTCAAGATGCTTGAGGAACTTAAACCATGTGTTCATCCAGTTGACAAGATGGTGGTACATAAGATCTCGTGCTCGTGAACATTTTCGTTGAAGGTGAGCACATCGGATCTAAGGTCGCAGAATCGCAGCAGCCTTTCAGCAGGTGTTGATCCCAAAACTGCTCAAGAACCGAGAAACAGCCCTCCTGTAGCCCTACCGATCCACATAACCAGCTTGTCTTTCAAAGGAGGAAGAACATTGTCAAACCTTTTGAATTGGCTGAGCTGGAGGATGAGGCCGAGTCATTGTCTTCGCTTGAAAAGGTGACTGTCTCATGCTCGTGGATCAGCCGAGGCTCTTGTTCGCTTTAAACCTCATTCACTTTTCTCCCGCCGATAAGATTTCTTCATCACTTCAAAGAAGGTCATCATCGATTTTAGCAACTCAAGAACCTCAAAGAATAGCTAACAATGGAGTTGGAATGGGTTCCATATCGCGGTGGTATTGATCCTCCGAGTCTTTGTCCTCAGACCCCTCGAACACTGTGGAGTTTCCAGCGTCTTCTGGAGTCGATTGGTTTTGGTTCCGATCGCGGGTTGTTCCTTTCCTCCGAGTCTTTGTCCCCTGAAGACCCCCGAGACACCTGGTGGTATTTCCTGCCTTTAGCAGAGTCGCTGAATGTTGTATCCCTATCGGGTTGTTTGTTTCCCGAGTCTTTGGGATCGATCACAGCCCTCGCACAAAGGCTTTGATTTGCTAATGTCATCACCGGGCGAGGAAGGCGCCCCTACCACCGGTTGTTTGTTTCCTACCGATCTGGGAGTAGTAGGTGTGACCTGGGGGCACTAACTCGTGATGTATCGTGTCCTTCTGTCACGGGGTGGATGTTGCCTCGGGTCAAGGTGTCTTTTGTCTCAGCTTTTTGTGCCTCTTAGGCGGTGCTCTCAAGCCTCGTGGCCCCGAGACTTTGGTTTAGTCTTAGTCCCACCGAGACTTCCCTTTCTTTCGAGAGTGGTTTGAGACATCGATCCCTCCCGGTTGTTTACAAAGAACCATATGGGCCCAATTCAATAGGTGTGACAAGGATGGGTCCTTTGAAAGTTTGAAGGACTCGTGATGCCGTAAATTTCCAAATTTTCATCCCGAATATAATTGGCACCAATAACGATTAGAAGCACAAGAGACAAACCTAGGATACTAAATATACTTCATCCTAGTTTTCTCTCGTAGCTTCATTACAAGATCATCAGAATGATCTCCTTATGTCGACAGTGACCCCATTCATCGTAGTATGCCATCATCAACCGAATAGAGTTAACCTGCTCAGTGGATGAGTGGTCTCACGAGGACCCGAATCACAAAAGTGAAAAGGATCTCCAAGCCACGGGAATGAACTTTTAGTGACCGGGGTCTTGTCCAAAATGGGATCCAAAACGATTTGTTTTAACCCATCCTTCACTGTAGAAGGTTCAGATGGGCGACATAAACACCTTTGTTGTAATTCCAACCTCGCTGAAGTGCAAAAGTTTTGTAATCCAGGTGTATTGTTGCCCTCATTAAGATCGAACTCGATGAGATACTCCCCGAGTGGTCTAAGGTTATTCTCATCGAGCTGAAGGTGTCGGGTCAAAGGCTTTAGCAGCTGCCCAAACTCCCCGAGGTAGTTTGGGTACACCATCGAGGACATTTTACAAAGGCCGCTTGAGTGGGCATTGAATAAAAATTTTACAATGTCTTTATAGGTTGGGACATTTTCGTGGTATTCAAAATTACCTATGACATTGTTTGTTTTGAATTCAACGTTAGTGAGATCCCCACCACCGAGAAGCAAACCGAGAGATTGTGTTCTAGCCATACCTATTAAAGAAGTTTTAGGTTTTAAAACAAACGCTTGGCAAGAACAATCAAAATGTTTAGATCTCTAGTTTGTGATGAAAACTTTTGTAAATGTTTACAAGGAAGGTCTTCCAAAAGAGGTTTTGAAGGTTTGAGAACACACAAATATTTTGGATTTGAGAAAAGATTTTGACGTAGTTTAATTGCAGTAAATTGATTTGTGTGTTGTTTGTGTCAAGAAGAGGTATTTATAGAGTGATAAGAGGGGTGTTTTAGCACAAATGGAAATATTAAGAGTCGGTTTTGAAAGACTCTTGAATTTCCACATTTAATGCTACCACCCATTACCCGCAAAGAAAATCCTGCTTTTCAGGGAATGCTTGCAACATGTAAAAGTGCACTTTTGCGTAGATAAAATATCAATTTGATATTTTTGTGAGAGGCATTAAATGCCAAGTGGGATGACAAGAAGACAAAGAGACATATATTCCTTTATTAAATTGGCATAGTTACCAACCTAGGACATTAAAATAACTCGATACTTGGACTATTTAGTTACTCATTCAATGCTCTTTTGTCAGTGTCGTGACCCCGAATGAGTCTTACTTATTCAAAGGAGAGGTTTATTAAGGGTTTTCAGGAGGATGAACCATTTCGAGAACTTCATCGAGATTGGTTTTAAGATACTTGACTTTCAATGTCAAGCATTCCCAATTCAAATTTTCGCCTCCTAAAGGTAGGTTCATCCAAGGGTTTGGTGAAGATATCACCATTGATATTCGAAGGATGAAATGAAGTTCTATGTCTCCTTTCATTATGTGATCCCGATGAAGTGATATCTCGATATCAATGTGTTTGGTTCTTTGGTGGAGGATGTGGTTGTTGGAGATTGCAATTGCAATCGATGTTATCACGTAAGATGGGCACTATTTTGTAATGGATGTCATAGTCACCGAGTTGACTTTTCATCCATAATACATTGGCACAAAGATCTCGTCAGCCTACATATTCGCCTTCACCGAGGACATAGCCACCGATTGCTTCTTTGCACTCCAACACACCCGCTTTTCCTCCAAGAAATTGACAGACCCCGAGGTACTTTTTCTGTTCATGTTGCACCAAAGATAATCGTAATCGAGTAACCTCGAGATCAAACCCCGAGCATATTGGATAATATAGTCCAAGGTTTGGTGTTCCTTTCGTGCACCGAGTATTCTTTTGGGCTGCAAGTGAGGGGATTCTTTGGGATTGACCGATATCTTGCTATTAGATGATCGAAAATTGTATGTCCGTCTAGTAGCTGTTAGATACATCGCTGAGCCAACAATCCTCCGAAATGAGTTTGATTGACCGATTTGCTAGTGAGATCAGTCCAAGGTTGTTAGGTGGGACCATTGGTGTCTTCACCGAGGCATAGTCAAATATCTCATATTTCTTCAAGAGATTTTGTGTATTTTCTTGACCGATGGATATACCTTATCAGTTTGTTCGATTTGTAGTCCAAGAAAGTAAGTAAGTTCCCCATCATGCTCATTTCAAACTTCTTTGTCATTAGTTTTTCAAACTGCTTGCAAAGTTTGTAGTTTGTCGAGCCAAAGATGATATCATCAACATACACTGGACTAGTATCACATCCTCGTTGGTTCTATAGACAAACAATGTGTTGTCTATCTTCCTCCGACAAACTTGTTTTGTATTAGGAAGGTCGAGAGAGTTTCATACCATGCCCCGGAGCTTGTTTAGTAAATAAAGGGCTTTGTCAAGCTTGCGCATATAGTCGGGAATTCACTACTCAAAGCCCTGAGGTTGCCGAACATACATCTTCCTTTGAGATCGCCATTTAAGAATGCACTTTTAACATCCATTTGGTAGACCTCGAACTTCATGTATGTTGCATATGCAAGGAAGATCCCGATGGCTTCCATTCTTGCAACAGAGCAAATTCTCATCATAGTCAATGCCTTCTTGTTGACCGTATCCTTGGCTACAAGTCCGCTTTGTTTTTAATGATGCGCTGCTTTCCGCTTTTGTTTCGAAACCCACTTCATTCCTATGACTACTACATCCTCGAGGACATTTGATCAAGGTCATGACCTTGTTTTTATCAAACTGCTGCAATTCTTCTTGCATAGCCCGAACTCACTTGGGTGTTTTGAGCTTCAAGTGACACTTTTGGGTTCAATGTCCGATAGGTAATCAAGATATAGACATTCATTGGTCAAGCGCAGCTAGACTAGCGCCATGCTTCTAGTGAGCATGCCCTAAGTGGGTTCACCAATGATGTTTACAAGCTCAATGTCCCGAGATCTTGTCCACTTACTTTGTGGTCCGGGATCCGAGCTTGAAGATGTCACCGGAGTTGGATGTGAGTTCGTGCAAGAGCCACATAATCATTTAGAACATCTATAGAGATGTCTTGATCGAGTTGAGGATCATGAGTCATGTGTTCCCGATCATTTGGATCATTGTTACTTATCCCAAAGCAGGATGATCGATTTTCAATGAACTCATTGATGGTTGGTTGGGGTAGGTTGTGGGGTAAGACATAATATGAGATGTCAAGATCGACTGATATGAGGAATCGAGTTGATGTTGTACTCATCAGAGGATATCTTGATGAGTTATCAATTCCTATTTCTCCACCGAGGTGTTGGTGAACTTGATGCTTTCGCTTTCATCAAAGGTGACATGAAAGGTTTCCTCAACTTGTTGTCTCCTTGTGTTAAAAACCACGAAGGCTTTGGAGATCGCTGAGTAGCCTAAAAGTATCCATCATCGCCTTTTGCATCAAACTTGCCTAGATGATCCTTGTGGTTGTGAATGAACACAGTGACATCCAAACACATGAAAATAGCCGATGTCGGAAGTCTACCTGAAGAGCTCATATGGGGTTTTATTATGTCTTTTGACAATGATTGACCTGTTTTGAGTGTAACAGCGCTTTGACCGCTTTCATCGTAAATGTTTTGAGAGGGTGAGCCATTTAACATAGTTCTAGCAAATTTCAATGAGAGTTCTGCTTTTCCTTTCAAGAACCCCATTTTGTTCGTGGGTATAAGGAGATGAGAAATTTTGAGAAATTCTTTTCATCACGTAAACTCTCGAGTTCTTGATTTCAACTTCAGTGCCATTGTCGACCTCGATTTGTTTAACTCGTAATATCATTTCGGTTTTCAATCTTCCCGATGAATGACATTATTGTATCACCGACTCTTTTTGGAAAGAAAGTATACCCAAGTGTATCTTGAGAATTCATCAACAATGACAAGTGTATACTTCTCATGCCGGATTGATGCGGGACCGATGTGTCCAAAGAGATCCATGTGCAGGAGGTGAAGGCGCTTTTGATGAAGAAATTTTGTTTGGTTTTGAATGATGCTCGTGGTGTTTACCCTTTTCACCGTGCGTAGTATGGTTTGTCTTTTGCAAAGACCGGTGATGGTAAGCCAAGGACCTTGTTTTGTTTTGCCAAGTTGTTGAGGTTTTTGAAGTTTAGTGTGAAAGTCTCTTATGCCACAACCAATTGATAGTTTCAAGTGGCTTTAGCAAAGAGACACGCTCCATCTTGGAGAGAGTTGACATGTCAAGCACATAAACATCATCTCTCCTAGAGCTATCAACACAACTTCCTTGTTGGCATTAAAATGGTACCTTGTTTATCATTGAATTGTACAATGAATTTTGCATCACATAGTTGATCGATAATCGATGAGATTGTATTTGAGACCGTTGACATAGGCTATTCTAGAGAAAACTATTCCATTGCAGCCATCGAACCATAACCTTCATCGACATGATGAGTTATCGCTAAATACTACCTTGGGCCTCGGTTCCTTTACATACTTGTGCAGATATTCCTTTACACTGTCACTATGCTTCGAGCATCCACCGCCTAGATGCCAAATAGGTTCCCGGCATGTCTCTCGCACAAGTAGTAAACCGAATTAGTTTTTCTTCGTGACCCACTTACTAGTGGGCTTGGATCTCAAGGTCTCTTTGAAATTTGCAATCGACTCATGGTGGAGAGTTGTGTGCATGGTGCTACCATGTGTTTTGCATTTAGGGGCGAGGATGACTCGGTGACTACGGGTTGTTTGGAATTTCTCCTTGCATGAATGATACCGCCATGTTGGGATGTCTCATGAGTCGGATTACCGATATATCACAAAGATGTATTCATGAGACAATCATCCCGATGATGATCATTAAACCCACATGAGGCACAGAGGAAAAGGTTTTGCTCTATTCTTTGGAGCAGGTTTGGAGGATGAAGCATCTTGATGACCAACTTTGGTATAGTTTGCTTGATCGACATCTTGTAGATGATCTCATAGCCTCTGTGATCATCCTTTTGCGGATCATGCAAAAAGGATTCTATAGCGATTGTCGATGGTATGGTGGTGTAATGACACAACTCACACTTTTGTTTGTTTTTGAGGTAGACTTAGACTTTGAGGAACGGAGGAAGCCGACTTTGTCTCCTTGATTGGTTCAGGACCTTTCAATGGATTCCATTTTTCAAGAAGCTTCCTCACAAGTTCACCGATTCTCGGATTTGGCCGACGGTGGGAGCAGAGGATGATGAAGTCTCAAAGCAGGAGTAGACTCTTGTTGGATTAGTTTTGCTTGTCTTTGTAGGATGGTTCTACCACGCCCGCACCTTTCTTTTGGTGAATGAGGATTGAATTGTAGTGGAGTAAGCTCTGAGCTTGAGCAAGACCCAAGAGGTTTCAGGTGGAAGCGGTGTTGAGATTCTCGCTTGCACTCGAGAGATGTGTTCAGATAACCGGGCACATCGTGGAGTCCAAGCATGCTCTTTAGAGCTTGACTTTCGTGCTCTAGAATCCTTCCGTAATCGGGTTAGGAAGCTTACTCGTGATTAACTCGCTCAATCCATTCACCGAATTGAATTAGCCAACATACTTGTAATCATGCCACCGCACACAAATGGCTTAGAGACGGTCTTTGTTGAGAGAGTCGAGGAGATGATCTTCACCTATGACTCTATTCTTGCATGGGGCTCCCACAAGGTCAAAGACCCCGGATTCTTAGCATTCAACTATTAAGAATATCATTTGCCTTTTTTAAGTTCATCTTGAAGATTCTCGATTTCTTTTAACTAGTTCGGTGTTTTGAATTTGCAAAGTGATGACCTCAAGCTTAGCTTGTTTTAAAATAAGCAATTCATCCCTACACTTATTCAATTCAAAACTTAACTTGTTGTACTTAGAAAAAGATTAGGTCTTTGCTCTTCTACAAACTTAAGGTCAACATTTAGATAATTCATATAAGATCGCCAATCGTAATCATCATCCATAGAAAGTAAAGTGTTTACCTTCTTCATTGTGATGTTGACCCATTCCCTGCTCCTAGCATGATTCTTCCCAATGCCTAGCTTGTCTTCTTCGATAGAGCCATTAGAGCATCGACATGTACCATTTCATCATCCGATGAGATTGGCTCTTCATCCTACCAAAGATTTCAAGAACAAGGCCTTTGTTCTTACCCCGCATGCATTGAACATTTTTGTTGTTTCGAGGACCGCCTCAAGCAATGCAAGCTTAGCTTTTGCTTTCTTATACTTAGCTTCATAATCAATAGTTTTGTTAAGATCGATTTGTTTTGAACATTTTGATGAGACCGATAGATTTTTGGTTGAAATTTGCTAAAGCCTCAAGACCGATTAGATCCCGATGATTTGTAAGAGGGTTCGTAACTTGTTTTTGAAAACAATCTTTGCAAATGGCCTCTTTTATGACACTTATAGCATTCGGTGTCTTGATTTGTTTTAGCAGCTGAAAAACCTTTGTTTCTTTTTATAAACCTTCGAGAGTTAGCGAGTGCCTTTCTGAAATTCAAAGATTCGTGTCATTTAGGTACTCCTCACTTGATCTCTCATCGTGCTCATCATCCGAGTTTTCTTGGAAATCTTGAACTACATTGTTAGAAAAGAAAGGCTTGATATTGGTGATGAGGTAGTGGTCGGGACTTCTTGACTTCCGAGACTTCTTTAAGTCGTGGTATCGTCTGCTGATGAGGTTTTCCTCATAGACAAATTTCCCATAAATTTCGTGAAGCTCAAGATTTTGGATATGATTAGCATTCCCGAGTCCCCGAGAGAAATTCAACCACTTCTCGTGGAGACTGCTTACAAAACCAACATTGATTTCATGCTTAGACAACTTAACACCATCATTTGAAAGTTCATTTAGAAGAGTTTTGTATCTGGTGTAAGTTTGAGAGAGAGTTTCAGTCCTTAGCCCTCAAGGTGTTATACTCAAGTTTCAGTCCATTATCCGGTTTTCCTTGGTATCGATGGTCCTTCATGACTATGAACTAGGTCATCCTGTGTTTGCTTAGCAAGATTACAAATTATAATGCACTCCATAATATCGCTGTGAAGACAAGATATTATGATACTTTTGAGTCTTTGGTCCCGTTGACCACTCTCCTTTCATCCTGGTCCATCGAGCTTGTGTTTGGGCAACCCTTCGCCATCTTTGGGACAAATGGACCTTCATTTATACACTTGATATAATAAGGTTCCATCCTAATCAAATAGCAAAGCATACGCTTTTTCCATTTGTTGAATTTGCCAACTTCAAGTTTAGGGGCAACAAATTGAATAAGCTCCACCCTTTTATCGACTAGTTGGGGTACATCAATTTGACCATTTAGGATCCTAATTTAAAACTTTTAGAGCGCCTAAAACGAGTTTTATAATTAGCCTTGCTCGATACCACTTGTTGTTTCCGCTCACTATCGCTTAAAACAGTTTAAGTTTATAAAACAAGTTAAAAGTGAACTATGACCCAAATTAACATAAAGAAAACACACTAAGTAATTTTCAACATCATATTCTTATTAGAAATAAATCAACAAAGAATACGCTACCCAAGTACTTCATGAATAGTACTTGGGATTGAAATAACAAAGTTGGGTGATTCTCTCTAAGCTCAGGCTAAGTCCGAGCACAACTCTTAGAGATCACCGAGCTATCTCAGAACTAAGTTAGATTGGAGGAGGAAAAGATGGCTTCATGTGTGTATGTGTTTTACAATTAACAAGCTTAACCTTTTCACTCCATCTCTTATGCTATTTATACATGTATGATATTTGACTCTTTCCTAAGTGACAATCGACATCATACGTAAGACAAAAATCGATGTATTTTGTCTCACACAAAGACTATTCTAGGTAAGAGACAAGACTACTTTCCCAAGTTCGGTGATGACACCGAGCCCGATCTTTGCTATTCAGTGAAAGTTGACTTTGGTTGATAAGGACTTCGCCTTATCCGATTCAACCTTTCCCGCCTTGTCCCGCTCTTTTCTTGATCTTTACATCCTTCGCCTTCTACTCAGATTTGTCTTCATGTAAGAAGTTGGAGAGGATCTTAGGGATTCAGTGAGTTATTGTCATCACCACCGAATCCATCATCTTCTTCTTGACCGCCTTCACCCTTAAGTTCCGCCTCACCGAGTGGAGAGACTCTTCTTTGCCTCTTCCGAGTATCCTCGAAGACGACTCACCGATGGTGATTCAAACCCTAAAATCTCAAATCTTGCGTGAAATGATGATAAAATTTTGCTCTCCAACTTAAAATTTTACCAACTCGTGAAATGACGAAACACCAACTCAACATCATTTAACAAGTTATATCATTAATAATATTCCCACATTATGAAATAATTAACTTATGATATACATTGAAAGAACATGAATAATTAAAGTCTAAGTAACATTATAAACATTACAATGTGTACATAATTAATCTAGACTTGAAAGAGGACTACATACATTGTAAAATGATAAGATGGGAAGTCTTTGATTTGGTCTTGAAATCCCTTAATGGCCGGCCCCCCTAATCCCTCCCCATAATTATCTAAATCAATTTCATTAACCACATTTACACCTTACCATTTCATTTTAAAAACACCAAGAAAACCCTAGTTCTCTCTTTTCATCATAAGTGGCGGCAACCTTGATTTTATCCCATTCCATCCGAAAATCATACAAGCAAAAGTGTTCCTAGGAGGCTCGTGATCGTGGGTAATCGATTGGTGGACGTGGTGATTTTGTTTGGGTCGAATTGAGGCTTGGACGTGGGTATATACATTGTGGCCGTGGGGTTGGTATAACCAAGAGGAGGCTTGGTTTGATTTTGGTGGTTTGATTCTTGCTTTCTTGTCTCGTACACGCTACTAGGGTAACGTATCATCATCTTAAATCATTTCCTCTTCGTTTTCCTTGATCAATTCGTGGCTTATATGTTTTCTAGGGCTTGTAATATGTAAAAGATATCACATAAAATCATAAGTATATTTGTCACATGAAATGATAAAACAAGTATACATAAAACCTTGATTCTAATTTTATGTAATTCGAATAACATGTGATATGAATATGAATATGAATCTGAAATTGATTTTGAATCTTTCTTTGGTCGACATATATGTATTGAAATAAAGGATTAAATGAGCTTATGAATTAAGTGATTTCATATGTAATAACGAATTGATAACAAATGATTTAGGAGTGTGTTTTGATTTACACATGGGCGTACAAATGGTTTGTGATGAGGATGGTTCGAATTAAATGGTATCACCTAAGGAGTCTTGTAATCTTGTATTAATCGAGCTAAAATGGTTTAGAACGGATATGTTAATTATTAACCTAAAACTAGGGTTTGTAATTACATGATTTAATAAAGTTAAGGGTTGTTTTGTAAATTATGAAACTTGATGGATTAACTTGTTAATATACTAACTAAATGGATTAAATGAGTAAAATGAGTAAACTTACTATATTTACACTTTTAACCCTATACTTTGCAATATTGACATTTTAAACCCTAAACTTTTGTAACTTGTCATAAATGATCCTTAAATCATAATAACACTCATTTTCATTAATTAACTTGAGATAAGTAACTAAACATGCTAATTATGGAAACCTGCTAATTATGGAAACCTGCTATTTTTAGAAAGTTACTAATTATGGAAACCTGCTATTTCTGGAAAGTTACTAAAAATAAAAACCTGCCTAAAATAGAAAGTTTCCTAAAATAGAAAGTACTTAAAATGGAAAGATTACTAAACGGAAACTTGCTAAAATGGAAAGCCGTCTTAAACAAGTGTTTCGGATTCTTATAGAACGTTATCTAATTCATATAGGTTCAAGGACGCGATTGATCTCCTTTCTTGACTTTACTTTCATTGTTGATTGCTTCAATAAGGTACATATATTCTATCCCTTTTCGAGGGGTTTCTCATAACTTTCTCGATCCTTCGACTTTGTTTCACTTATGATATCTCATTGTTATGATTCATTTGCTATTGACCCTCTAATATTGAACCTTTGATATCGATCCCTTGCTATATGACCATTGCTATTGAATCCTTGCTTTGCTATTGACCCCCGTTATTGAACCATCATTCGAACTTTCGTTATTGAACCCTTTGCTACTAAACCTTTGCTATTGAATCTGTGCTATTGAAACTTTGATATTGAAATGAACTTTGATATTGGTTACTCTTGAATCTTTGATATTGAACTATTGTTATGAACCTCGAATTGTGAACCATTGAATATGAACCTTTAATTGTGAAGACTTATATATTGCTACACTTTAAACCTTTGTTTGACCCTTCGATTGATACCGAGCCATTAACTAGGCATGGGGTTCCATGTCCGTGTCATTGATGCACCAATGGCATGACTCAGTGTGGATGAGTGATGTTCCACACCGTCCCCATTTTGTATTGATTATGCGCGCTTCGATATATTGTATGGCCACTATTGTTTTGCAGGGGCGATGGATGCATCCTAGATTTGTATTGTATTGATATTGATATATTGTTTTGGTGATGTGGTGCGTGTGTGCAATACACCCTCACATTTTGGGAGCTAGCTACTCCATCGGTTACCGAGGTCTCCCTCATATTGGTTTGGTATTCCGAGGTCACCCTCCGAATACAATGGTTACTATTGGTTATTTGGTCGCTATTGCCACTATTGATATGGTTTGTTTTGTTGGCTCGGGATAGATTTCTGACAACCCTTACACCTTTGATATACCTATATTGTATCTTCTACATTTCCCCAACGCACCATATTCTGTGTACCTTTATATGACTCACTCTACTACCAAGATATATATATTCCATTTCTTTGATCCGTCACACTCTCATTCGGTTATTTCGCACTATCGCTCCATTCACGCATCGGGTTTATTATGTGTTTATTTGATTTGTTTATGCTATTTATGTTTTATGTGGCTACCGATTATCCCGCTATGATATGATTAACATGCGGTTATTGTGTTACCTGCTTTATCTCGATGATATGTGATCTCACCGTTAGGTGACCCTCCGTATTGTCCGGTGATCATGCTTTTGTGTAATCGATAGTTTTGTCTGCTTATTATGTGTACTACATTCATTGATCTTGTGGACTATGACTATCCGTAATTTCCTTATATCGCTTGTTGTTGACCGCCATGTTTGCATTTCGGTTTATGCTACGGTTTAATTGGGTAAATGGTTCACTTGTGACGCCCGGCTTGTTAAATTGTTTAGTTGCCTGCTATGTCTTTAATTTATTTAATTATATCTTTATCTCGTATTCCTACTTATTACGTAATCGCCATGTGTTGATCTTTGTTAGTACTTCCATTATTATAATCTGGTTATGTCTTCAACTAAGGGTTTTGACTGTGTGAATTGCCATGCTCACTTATTAATTAATTGCTTCCGCTTGCAGTAGATATCTGTTTGGCTTGTATGTCTTCGATTTCTGAATTGATTGTATGACATATATGTTGTGTGGATCGACGACCGCTATGTTTGCTTATGTTTCAGTTCTCGTATGTCATGGTTCGTATGTGCTTGTTTATATGTCATCGATGCTTTGCTTTGTTTCGTTCTCCTTGTTATTTGTCTGTTTTGATATCTCAGATAATTGTGTTCTGCAGGATCCTCATTGACTCATTGTTCTCATTTTTCACGCGACTTTGTTATCCGCTTCCTTTGTTTCATTTCGCATTTCGATTTTATTTAGCTTTTTTTTGTTATATCTGCTCACTGGGCTTTTAAGCTCACCGCATTTCTTTTTCTGCGGTAGGTGTTTTAGGTTTGAAGATGGGCTTTGATCAATGAGAGTTGGATTATTTGAGTGGACTAACCCTAGTTACCTTATTATTTGGATCTATTTTGTTGGGCTATTGTTGGAGATTTCATTTTATTTTAGACATATTGGATTTTGTATTTTTCCTTGTAAGTCATTCGTCTATATGACTTGGTATTTTATTCTTTAAGTCTTTCGCTTGTAAAATTTTATTTGTATGTTCTGATATGACACCAGAATGTGACACTTCTACCCTTGTCGGGTTGGGGTGTTACAATTATGGTATCAGAGCTAAGGTTTCGTCTTGTTGACCTTAGGATTGACCTGTGAGGACTTGGGTATACACTAGGCTTCCGTCTGTTATGATCTATTACGATTCTTTTTGACTGTCGTTCAGATTTGACTTTGATAATCTTTTGTCTTCACTGTTTTGGTCTTCTTCTCTTCGCATTTGATTTTATTATTTTGTCTTCGTACATCCATTTGTCGATCGTTAGATGAAGACTACTCGTGAGTCGAAGACGATGGTGCCGAACTGCGTTGTCGCAATGATCCCCGAGCATGGAGAGGTTCGTGAAGCGAAGCCACACCGATCGCCGTGTTGTTGGAGACATCGGGATGCGGTTGGAGGGAGTCGGACGGATCAACCAAAGACGCAAAGACGGAGACAAGATTCAACCGGTGGTGGAAGGTTCATCTACTTCATATGATTTGGGCGCGACTTGTGTTACTCCGATTCGTTTGTCATGCGTTTTGAGGCGGTTTGATATCTTGCTATGAGATTTTAATCGGCATCACTTTTCTTTAATTTGTTCAGAACTCGGTTTGAATCGTGAAGTTTTATCGTTTGGCATTTTGTTAATATCTCAGCTTTTCTTTTGGATCGTCAGAAATGAGTCATGAGGAAACGTTTTATGCAAGTTGGTGGCCTTCTTCTTTGGTGATATGGTAAGTTGGGTTGATGTATTATATGCTGTATGTATGAGGATCTGATCTGTTTTGGTATGTTACTTGATATCTGTATGTGATATGTTTTGTGTGATATTGGCTATGTAGTTCGTCATGACCCGGGACGGAATATGATGACAATAAGGGCTTGTTATGTGATGCAAGTATTATGACGCCTGATCAACGTGATAATACCGAGATCATATAATTTGAACTTATTGAAATCATACGACGTGTTGGGAAATGCCTGGGGTTGGTACGTGAATGGAATAAGGCTTATATCCGTTATTTGGCACTCTTCATGATCGTTTTGAATTCCGTACCGCTTTGAGAGAATTCGCATCGACATCTGTTATGTATAAGTCCAGCACGCTTTGTAAATCGAAATCGGTATGATCTATGTGGGACTATGAATTGCTACGCCCGCTTTAAACTCGTTCGTCTCTGTGTACCCTGCGATTTCAATTTTCGAGGACGAAAATTTTCTTTTTAGAGGGAAGAGTTGTAAAACCCTAAAATCTCAAATCGCGTGAAATGACAATTTTGCCTCCAACTTAAAATTTTACCAACTCGAAACACTTCAACATCATTTAACAAGTTATATCATTAATAATATTCCCACATTATGAAATAATTAACTTATGATATACATTGAAAGAACATGAATAATTAAAGTCTAAGTAACATTATAAACATTACAATGTGTACATAATTAATCTAGACTTGAAAGAGGACTACATACATTGTAAAATGATAAGATGGGAAGTCTTTGATTTGGTCTTGAAATCCCTTAATGGCCGGCCCCCCTAATCCCTCCCCATAATTATCTAAATCAATTTCATTAACCACATTTACACCTTACCATTTCATTTTAAAAACACCAAGAAAACCCTAGTTCTCTCTTTTCATCATAAGTGGCGGCAACCTTGATTTTATCCCATTCCATCCGAAAATCATACAAGCAAAAGTGTTCCTAGGAGGCTCGTGATCGTGGGTAATCGATTGGTGGACGTGGTGATTTTGTTTGGGTCGAATTGAGGCTTGGACGTGGTATATACATTGTGGCAGTGGGGTTGGTATAACCAAGAGGAGGCTTGGTTTGATTTTGGTGGTTTGATTCTTGCTTTCTTGTCTCGTACACGCTACTAGGGTAACGTATCATCATCTTAAATCATTTCCTCTTCGTTTTCCTTGATCAATTCGTGGCTTATATGTTTTCTAGGGCTTGTAATATGTAAAAGATATCACATAAAATCATAAGTATATTTGTCACATGAAATGATAAAACAAGTATACATAAAACCTTGATTCTAATTTTATGTAATTCGAATAACATGTGATATGAATATGAATACGAAATTGATTTTGAATCTTTCTTTTGGTCGACATATATGTATTGAAATAAAGGATTAAATGAGCTTATGAATTAAGTGATTTCATATGTAATAACGGAATTGATAACAAATGATTTAGGAGTGTGTTTTGATTTACACATGGGGCGCACAAATGGTTTGTGATGAGGGATGGTTCGAATTAAAATGGTATCACCTAAGGAGTCTTGTAATCTTGTATTAATCGAGCTAAAATGGTTTAGAACGGATATGTTAATTATTAACCTAAAACTAGGGTTTGTAATTACATGATTTAATAAAGTTAAGGGGTTGTTTTGTAAATTATGAAACTTGATGGATTAACTTGTTAATATACTAACTAAATGGATTAAATGAGTAAAATGAGTAAACTTACTATATTTACACTTTTAACCCTATACTTTGCAATATTGACATTTTAAACCCTAAACTTTTGTAACTTGTCATAAATGATCCTTAAATCATAATAACACTCATTTTCATTAATTAACTTGAGATAAGTAACTAAACCTGCTAATTATGGAAACCTGCTAATTATGGAAACCTGCTAATTATGGAAACCTGCTATTTTTAGAAAGTTACTAATTATGGAAACCTGCTATTTCTAGAAAGTTACTAAAAATAGAAACCTGCCTAAAATAGAAAGTTTCCTAAAATAGAAAGTACTTAAAATGGAAAGATTACTAAACGGGAAACTTGCTAAAAATGGAAAGCCGTCTTAAACAAGTGTTTCGGATTCTTATAGAACGTTATCTAATTCATATAGGTTCCGAGCGACGCGATTGATCTACTTTCTTGACTTTACTTTCATTGTTGATTGCTTCGAATAAGGTACAGATATTCTATCCCTTTTCAGTAGGGGTTTCTCATAACTTTCTGATCCTTCGACTTTGTTTCACTTATGATATCTCATTGTTATGATTCATTTGCTATTGACCGTCTAATATTGAACCTTTGATATCGATCCCTTTGCTATATGACCATTGCTATTGAATCCTTGCTTTGCTATTGACCCCTTTCGTTATTGAACCCTTATCGAACTTTTGTTATTGAACCCTTTGCTACTAAACCTTTGCTATTGAATGTGTGCTATTGAACCTTTGATATTGAACTATTGCTACCGAACTTTGATATTGGATTTATTACTACCGAATCTTTGATATTGAACTATTGTTATGAACCTCGAATTGTGAACCATTGAATATGAACCTTTAATTGTGAAGACTTATATATTGCTACACTTTAAACCTTTGTTTGACCTTCGATTGATACCCGAGCCATTAACTAGGCATGGGGTTCCATGTCCGTGTCATTGATGCACCAATGGCATGACTTTAGTGTGGATGAGTGATGTTCCACACCGTCCCCATTTTGTATTGATTATGCGCGCTTCGATATATTGTATGGCCACTATTGTTTTGGGGCGATGGATGCATCCTAGATTTGTATTGTATTGATATTGATATATTGTTTTGGTGATGTGGTGCGTGTGCAATACACCCCTCACATTTTGGGAGCTAGCTACTCCAATCAGTTACCGAGGTCTCCTCATATTGGTTTGGTATTCCGAGGTCACCCCTCCGAATACAATGGTTACTATTGGTTATTTGGCTGCTATTGCCACTATTGATATGGTTTGTTTTGTTGGCTCGGGATAGATTTCTGACAACCCTTACACCTTTGATATACCTATATTGTATCTTCTACATTTCCCCAACGCACCATATTCTGTGTACCTTTATATGACTCACTCTACTACCAAGATATATATATATTCCATTTCTTTGATCTGTCACACTCTCATTCCGTTATTTCAGACTATCGTTCCATTCACATACCGGGTTTATTATGTGTTTATTTGATTTGTTTATGCTATTTATGTTTTATGTGGCTACTGATTATCCTGCTATGATATGATTAACATGCGGTTATCTGTGTTACCTGTTTCTATCTGATGATATGTGATCTCACTGTTAGGTGACCCTCTGTATTGTCTGGTGATCATGCTTTTGTGTAATCGATAGTTTTGTCTGTTTATTATGTGTACTACATTCAGTTGATCTTGTGGACTATGACTATCCGTAATTTCCTTATCTGCTTGTTGTTGACCTACCATGTTTGCATTTCGGTTTATGCTACGGTTTAATTGGGTAAATGGTTCAGCTTGTGACGTCTGGCTTGTTAAATTGTTTAGTTGCCCTGCTATGTCTTTAATTTATTTAATTATATCTTTATACTGTATTCCTACTTATTACGTAATCGCCATGTGTTGATCGTTGTTAGTACTCATCTGTTATGATAATCTGGTTATGTATTCAACTAAGGGTTTTGACTGTGTGAATTGCCATGCTCACTTATTAATTAATTGCTTCCGCTTGCTGTAGATATCTGTTTGGCTTGTATGTCTTCTCGATTTCTGAATTGATTGTATGACATATATGTTGTGTGGATGCGCCTTTGCTATGTTTGCTTATGTTTCAGTTCTCGTATGTCATGGTTCGTATGTGCTTGTTTATATGTCATCGATGCTTTGCTTTGTTTCGTTCTCCTTGTTATTTGTTCATTTTGGATATCAGATAATTGTGTTCTGCGGGATCCTCATTGACTCATTGTTCTCTTTTCACGCGACTTTGTTATCCGTTTCCTTTGTTTCATTTCGCATTTGATTTTATTTAGCTTCGTTTTGTTATATCCGCTCTTTGGGCTTTTTAAGCTCACCGCATTTCTTTTCTGCGGCGGTTTTAGGTTGAAGATGGGCTTTGATGGGGTGAGAGTTGGATTATTTGAGTGGACTAACCCTAGTTACCTTATTATTTGGATCTATTTTGTTGGGCTATTGTTGGAGATTTCATTTTATTTTAGACATATTGGATTTTGTATTTTCCTTGTAAGTCATTCGCCTATATGACTTGGTATTTTATTCTTTAAGTCTTTCGCTTGTAAAATTTTATTTGTATGTTTTGATATGACACCGTATCGTGACACTTCTACCCTTGTTCGGGTTCCATATCACGGGTAGTATTAATCCTCTTAGTCTTTATCCCCTTGACCCTCGGATAATCGGTATCGGCGGGTTGTTCATTTCTCCGAGTCTTTATCCCCTTAGACCCCCGAGACACCGATGGGTTTTTCCCAGCCTTTAGCGTAGTCGATGATGGTGATATCTCTCGCCGGGTTGTTTGGTTCCTCTCGAGTCTTTGGGATCGATCTGTGCCCTCACAAAGGCTTGATTTGCTAATGTCATCACCGAGCGTTGTGGAAGGCGCCCCTACTACCGGGTTGTTTGTTTCTCTCAATCTTGGGAGTAGTAGTTGGGACCAAGGGCACCGACCGTGATTTATCGGTGTCCTTCGTTGTCACCGGGTAGATGATGATTGGCCTTCACGGTGTCAAATCGCCTTAGGCCTTCTTTGCCTTTTGGCTGCTCCAACCCTTAGGGCCCCGAGACTTGGGTTTGGTCTTAGTCCCATCGAGACTTCCCTTTCTTTATAGGAGCAGGGGTTAGAGACATCGATTCCTCTACGTTGTTTACAAAGAACCATATGGGCCATCAATTCAATATTTGTGACAAGGGATGGGTCTTTTGAAAGTTTGATTGGCTCAGATGCCGTGTAAAGCACCAAATTTTTCTTCCCGAGGATAATTTGAACCCAAGAACGCCAGCAAAGCACAAGAGACAAACCTAGGATACGAAATGTATTTCGTCCTAGTTTTGCTCAGAGCTTGGTTATGAGATCACCGTAAATGATCTCCCTATGTCGACAAATGACCCCATTCATCAGCAAGATGCCATCATCAACTCGAATAGAGTTAACTTGTTCAATGGATGAGTAGTTCCCACGAGGACCCGAATCACAAAAGTGAATAGGATCCTCCAAGCCACGTGGAATGAACTTTTAGTGATCGGGGTCTTGTCCAAAAATTTGGATCTAAAATGATTTGTTTTAACCCATCCTTCACCGTGAGGGTTCGTGATGGCGACATAAACACCTTTGTTATAATCTAACCTCGTTGAAGTGCAAAACATTTTATAATCCAGGTGAATTGTTGCCCCGTTAAGACCGAACTCCGATGAGATACTCCTTGAGAGGTCTAAGGTTATTCTCATTAGTAGAGGGTCGGGTCAAAGGCCTTATTGCTGCCCAAAACTCCCCGAGGAGGTTTTGCACAAGATAGAGGACACCGAACAAAGGCCGTTTTCGGTGGGCGCTATATAAAAATTTCATAATGTCTTTATAGGTCAGACGGTTGGAGGATATTCAAAATTGCCTATGACATTATTTGTTTTAAATTCAACGTTGCTAAGATCACCTACCCAGTGTGAAGCAAACTGAAGAGATTGTGTTCTTGCCATTTCCATTAAAAAAGTTTTAGGGTTTTGAAAAAGAATAACTTGACAAGAACAATCAAAAGCTTTTGTATCTCTTAAGTTGTGATGAAATTTTTTTGTAAAGGTTTACAAAGAAGATTTTTCAGAAAGGATTTGAAGAACACAAAGATTTCTGGGTTTAAAAAGAGATTTTGACAGAGTTTCGTTAGCAGAAATCTTTTGTGTGCGTTATAAGGATTTTGTAAGGGGTATTTATAGAGTGCGTAGAGGGGTAGTTTGTGCATACTTGTGGATTTGTAAAGTCGGTTTTTGAAACCGCTTTTGAATTTCCACATTTAATGCCACCACCCACTACCCGCAAAGAAAATCCCATTTTCAAGGTAACGATTGCGGTAGAAGATAAAAGTGCACTTTATAAAGAATAAAATATCCATAGGATATTTTATGTGAGGAGGCATTTAATGCCAAGTGGGATGAGGTAAGTATGAGGACCCATGACAAGAAGACATATATTCCTATATTAAATTGGTGTGATTTCTAACCTAGGACATTCAAGTAACTAATACTTGATGCATTTAGTTACTCATTCAATGCTTAATATCAAAGTCGAGGTCCCCGAATGAGTCTTACTCATTCAAATGAGAGATGTGTTTATGGGTTTCGCTCGGTGAGGAGAAACCTTCGAGAACTCACCGAGATTGGTTTTCGTGATAGTTGACTTTCAATGTCAAGCATTCCCAATTCAAATTTTCGCCTCCTAAAGGTAGGTTCATCCAAGGGTTTTGTGAAGATATCGCAAGTTGATATTGATGAGTGATGAAGTGAAGTTCTATGTCTCCTTTCATTATGTGGTCCCCGATGAAGTGATATCTCGATATCAATGTGTTTGGTTCTTTGATGAAGGATGTGGTTGTTGGAGATTGCAATGGCGCCTGGTGTTGTCACGTAAGATGGGTACCATTTTGTAATGGATGTCATAGTCACCGAGTTGACTTTTCATCCATAAAACATTGGCACAACATCCTGCAGCAGCCACATATTCGCCTTCGGTTGAAGACATAGCCACCGATTGTCGCTTTTAGCACTCCAACAAACCGTTTTCCTCCAAGGAATTGACAGACCCCGAGGTGCTTTTATGTCCATGTTGCACCAAAGATAATCGTAATCGAGTACCGCTGAGATCAAACCCCGAGCATTTTGGATAATAGAGTCCAAGGCTTGTGGTTCCTCTGTGTACCGAGTATTCTTTTGGTCGCAGGTGAGGTGGGATTCTTTAGGATTGACCGATATCTTGCTATTAGATGATCGAGAATTGTATGTCCGGTCCGAAGCGAAGATACATCGGTGAGCCAACAATCCCTCCGAATGGGTTTGATTGACCGACTTGCCGCTGAGATCAGTCCAAGGTTGTTAGGAGGGACCATTGGTGTCTTCACCGAGGTACGATCGAGATATCTCATATTTCTTCAAGAGATTTCGGTGTATTTCTCTTGATCGATGGAGATTCCTTTATCGCTTGTTCGATTTGTAGTCCAAGGAAGTAAGTGAGTTCACCCATCATGTTCATTTCAAACTTCTTTGTCATCGCTTTTCAAACTGCTTGCAAATGTGTAGTTTGTTGAGCCAAAGATGATGTCATCAACATATACTTGGACCAAGATTACATCCCTGTTTTGTCCTATAGATAAACAATGTGTTGTCTATCTTTCCTCCGACAAACTTGTTTTGAATTAGGAAGGCTAAGAGAGTTTCATACCATGCCCGGGAGCTTGTTTCACCATAAAGGGCTTTATCAAGTTTGCAGACATAGTCGGAATTCACTACTCTCAAAGCCCGGAGGTTGCCGAACATACACATCTTCCTTGAGATCACCATTTAGGAATGCACTTTTACATCCATTTGGTAAACTTTGAAGTTCATGTAGGTAGCATATGCAAGGAAGATCCCGATGGCTTCCATTCTTGCAACAGAGCAAATGTCTCATCATAGTTAATGCCTTCTTGTTGACTGCACTTTGGCTACAAGTTCGCTTTTGTTTTTAATGATGTGCGTTTTCATCGCTTTTGTTTTCGAAAACCTACTTCATTCCTATGACAATGACATCCGAGGACATTTGATTAAGGTCATGACCTTGTTTTTATCAAAACTGAAGTTCTTCTTGCATGGCCTGAACCCAGCTTGGGTGTTTTAGAGCTTCAATGACACTTTTGGGTTCTATATCTGATAGGTAATCAGCATATAGACATTCATTGGCTGAAGTTGCAGTTAACCTAGCAGCCATGCTTCTAGTGAGCATTCCCTTAGTGGGTTCGCCAATGATGTTTACAAGTTCAATGTCATGAGATTTTGTCCACTTACTTTGTGGTCTAGGATTTGAGCTTGAAGAGGTCACTGGAGATTCAAGTGTGAGTTCAGGTTCATGAGCCACAGGATCATTAAGAGCATCTGTTGAGATGTCTTGTTCTGGTTGGGGTTCATGATCCATAGGGTCCTGAACATTTGGTTCAGTGTTGCCTATCCCAGCAGGGACATATTGGTTATCAATGAATTCACTGATAGTAGGTTGTGAGAGGTTGTGAGGTAAGACATAACATGAGATGTCAGCATCAGCTTGGTATGAGGAATTGATTTCAGTGTTATACTCATCAGGAGGATATCTTGAAGAGTTATCAATTCCTATTTCCTCCACCGAGGTGTTGGAGAACCCGATGCTTTCGAGCTTTCATCAAAGGTGACATGAAAGGTTTCCTCAACTTGTTGTCTCCTTGTGTTAAATACCTCAAGGCTTTGGAGATCGGTGAGTAACCTAGAAAGTATCCATCATCGCCTTTTGCATCAAACTTGCCTAGATGATCCTTGTGGTTATGGATAAACACAAGACATCCAAACACATGAAAGTAGCCGATATCAAGGAGTCTACCTTTAATATCTCATATGGGGTTTTGTTATGTCTTTTGACAATGATTGACTGTTTTGAGTATAAAATGCTATTTGATGACTTGGCCTAGAAATGTTTTGAGAGGGTCGAGCCATTTAACATGGTTCTTGCACCCTCAATGAGAGTTCTTTTTCCTTTCACCACCCCATTTTGTTCGGGGTGTAAGGAGATGAAAAGTTTTGGGAAATTCCCTTTTCATCACGTAAAGTCTCAAGCTCAACATTTCTAAACTCAAGACCATTGTCGGCTTCGATTTGTTTTATTGTAATGTCATTCGGTTTTCAATGTTCCCGATGAATGACATTATAGTATCACCGCCTCGACTCTTTTTGGAAAGAAAGTATACCCAAGTGTATCTTGAAAACTCATCAACAATGACAAGTGTATACTTCTCATCTTCGGATTGATCTAGGACCGACCGTCCAAAGAGATCCATATGCAAGAGAAGTGAAAGCGCTTTTGATAGAGAAATTTTTCTTGGTTTTGAAAATGCTCTTTGATGTTTGCCTTTTCACAAAGCGAGCATGGTTTATCTTTGCAAAACCGTTGATGGTAAGCCAAGGACCTTGTTTTGTTTTGCCAAGTTGTTGATGTTTTGAAGTTTAAGTGTGAGAGTCTCTTGTGCCATAGCCATTGATAGTTTCGGTGGCTTTGCAAAAGACATGTTCCATCTTTAGAGAGAGTTGACATGTATAAGACATAAACATCATCTCTCCATGAGCTATCAACACAACTTCCTTGTTGGCATTGAAAATGGTACCTTGTTTGTCATTGAATTGCACAATGTACTTAGCATCACATAGCCGATCGACATCGATGAGATTGTATTTGAGACCATTGACATAAGCTATCCTAGAGAAAACTATTCACAGCCATCGAACCATAACCTTCAATGGGACATGATGAGTTATCACCAAATACTACCTGGGTCCTGGTTCCTTTATATACTTGTGCATATATTCCTTTACTCCACCATGCTTCTTGAGCATCCATTGCCTAGATGCCGATAGGCCTCGGCATGCCTTTGCACAAGCAAAGAACCGAATTAGTTTCTCTTTGTGACCCACTTACTAGTGGGCTTGGGTCTCATGGTCTCTTTGAATTGGGCAATCGATTCATGGTCCGTGGTTGAGTGCATTGTGCTACCACTGTGTTTTGCATTTAGAGACCGAGGATGACTCAATGATTTTGGGTTGCATGGAACTTCTCCTTGCATGGATGACATGTTATCTTGGGATGTCTTATGAGTCGGTTACCGCAAATATCACAAAGATGTGTTCATAAGACAATCATCGGGCGATGATCATTAAAGCCGGTGCAAGGGCAATGAGGAAAAGGCTTTGCTCTCAACTTTTGAGCGTGCTTGGATGTAGAAGCATACCGATGACCAACTTTGGTGTAGTTTGCTTTATTGAGTGAACTTACATATTGTAAGTGATCGCTGATTCTGTGATCATCCTTTTGCGAGATCATACAAAAAGGATTCTATAACAGCTTGTCATGGTATGACCGTATAGTGGCACATAGCACACTGCTTGGTTTTGGTGGTGGCTTTTGACTTTGAGGAACTAGAGGAAGCGGGCTTTGTCTCCTTGATTGATTCTGTGGACCTTTTCAATGGATTCCATCTTGTCGGCTAGCTTCCTCACAAGTTCGACCGATTCTTTGAATTTGGTCGACTTCATGGGGACAAGAGGATGTGGAAGTTTCATGGGGTAGATTCTGTTGAGTTGGTTTTGATGGTCTTTTCGTGATGGTTCTACCAAGTCCGCACCTTTCTTTAGGAGTGTGTGGATTGTATTGTAACGGAGTAAGCTCGAGCTAGGATCAAGACCCCAAAGAGGTTCCAAAGGTGGAAGTCCGCTGAGATTCATCTTCGACTCGTAGATGTGTTAAGTACTACTAGGCAAATCGTGGAGTCCAAGCATGCTCTTTAGAGCTTGACTTTCGTGCTCTAGAATTCTTCCGAGTCAAAGTTAGAAGCTTACTCTCGTGATTAAGTCTTTAATCCAATCACCGGGCTTGGGAACAGTCAACATACTTCGTAATCATGCCACCGACACAAATTGTTTGGGACTCGGTCTTTGTTGTGAGAGTCGAGAGATGATTTTCACCTATGACTCTCTTTTTTGCTACCTGGGGCACCCACAACATCAAAGACCTCGGATTTTTAGCAATCCAACTATTAAGGATATCTTGAACCTTTTTGAGTTCATCTTGAAGAGCCTCGATTTCTTTTAACTAGTTCAAGTGTTTTGAATTTGCAAAGTGACAACCTCAAGCTTAGCTTGTTTTAAAAAAGAAGTTCATCCCTACACTTGTTCAATTCAAAACTTAGCTTGTTGTATTTTGAAAAAGATTCGATCTTTGCTCTTCTACGAACTTAAGGTCAACATTAAGATAATTCATATAAGATCGCCAATCGTAGTCATCATCCATAGAAAGTAGAATATTTACCTTCTTCATTGTGATGTTGACCCATTCACCATTCCTTGCACGATTTTTCCCAACGCTAGCTTGTCTTCCTCCGGAGGGTCATCAGCACCGACATGCACCATTTCATCATCGATGAGACCGGCTCTTCATCCTATCAAGGTTTCAAAGAACAAGACCTTTGTTTTTACCCCGCATGTATTGAACACTTTTTGTTTCGAGGACCTCGCCTCAAGCAATGCAAGCTTAGCTTTGATTTTCCTATACTTGGACTCATAATCAACCATTTTGTTTTGATCGATTTGTTTTGAAAATTTTGATGAGACTGATAAATTTTGGTTGAAATTTGCTAAAGCCGTGGACCGATTTGACCCTAATGGTTTATAAGAGGGTTCGAAATTGTTTTTGAAAACAGCCTTTTGCTAAATGACCTCTTTTGTGACACTTAAAGCATTCGGTGTCCTCATTTGCTTTAGCATTTGAAAAATCTTTGTTTCTTTTATAAACCTTCGAGAGTTTACAAGGAGTGCCCTTTCTTGAAATTCAACGCTCGTGTCATTTAGGTACTCCTCACTTGATCTCTCATCGACTCATCATCGAATTTTCTTGGAAATCTTGAACCACATTGTTAGAAAAGAAAGGTTGATACAGTGAGGTAGTGGTTGGGACTTCTTGACTTCCCGAGACTTCTTTAAGTCGTGGTATCGTCTGCTGATGAGGTTTTCCTCATAGACAAATTTCCCATAAATTTCGTGAAGTTCAAGATTCTCGGATATGATTTACATTTCTAAGTCCCCAGAGAAATTTAACCACTTCTCGTAGAGACAATTGACAAAACCAACATTAATCTCATGTTTGGACAACTTAACACCATCATTTGATGATTCATTTAAAATAGTTTTGCATCGGTGTAAGTTTGAGATGAGTTTCGAGTCCTTAGCCTCAAGGTATTATACTCAAGTTTCGTGTCCATTATCCTATTTTCCTTGGTATCGATGGGCCTTCATGGTCGTGAACTAGGTCATCCCAGTTTGTTTAGTCAGTACTCTGACTTATAATCGAATCCATAATATCATCGGGAAGACATGACATGATGATACTTTTGAGTCTTTGGTCCCGTTGACCACCCTTCTCTCATCCTCGAAGTCTCATCGAGCTTGTGTTTGGGCAAACCTTCAATAGTCTTTGGGATAAATGGACCTTCATTTATACACTTGATATAATAAGGTTCCATCCCAATCAAATAGCAAAGCATACGCTTTTTCCATTTGTTGAATTTACCAACTTCAAGTCTAGGGGCAACAGCTGAAAAAGCTCCACCCTTTTTATCGACTAGTTGGGGTACATCAATTTCAGCCATAGAGATCCTGATTTAAAAACGATTTAGAGCGGCTTAAAGTTTTATAAAAAGTTTTATAATCAGCCTTGCTCTGATACCACTTGTTGTTCCCTATTCACTATCGTATAAAACAGTTTAAGTAAATAAAACAAACTAATAGTGAATAATGACTGATATTAACATAAGTAAAACACACTTATAAATTTTCAACGTTTATATTCTTATTAGAAATGACTCAAAAGAATACATTACCCAAGTACTTGCGGAATAGTACTTGGGATTGAAATGACAAAGTTTGGTGACTCTCTAAGCTCAAAGCTAAGTCCGAGCACAACTCTTAGAACCCACCGAGCTATCTCAAGGATAAAGTTGTATTTGGAGGAGTGAAAAGATGGTTTTGTGTGTGTGTTTTACAATTCACAAGCTTAATCTTTTCACTCATCTCTTATGCTATTTATACAAGTATGGTTTTAACTTTATCCTAAAGGACAAATCGAGATTACATAAACACGAATATTGATATATTCGACATCGTTTATTTTCTATTTGTAGTAGGCGGCGAGGTCGCTTTCCTTAACAGAGATACTTTAGCTCAGCCGCTTGCTATTCAGGGAAATGTTTGACTTTAGTAGATAGGGACTTAGTTTTAACTGGGTAAACATTTCCCGCCTAGTCCCGCTCATTCTTCAGTCTTCATAGCCTTCATTCTTTATCTTCAGTTTGTCTTCAATGTAAATAGTTGGAGAGGAGTCTTAGGGATTCAGTGAGTTATTTTCATCATTCACTGAATCCACCATCTTCTTCTTGACTTAGTCTTCACCTTTAAGTTCCGCTTCATCGAGTGGAGAGGCTTCTTCGCCTCATACCGAGTATCTCAAGATGGCTCACTAAGAGACTATGCACTCAGTGACCTGTTAGTGTTTAGCGGACAAAACACTTGGGCTATTTTCTATTCAAATCCTAGATTAAGGGGTTTGGGTATTTACTGAACCCAACAATATCATCATGGCAATTGGGTTATTTAGTCTTAGTTCAATCTTTACTTATAGTGAGCATATTGATTTATCGTTCCCCTGATAAGTATCACAAATTAAAGATGTATATGAAATCAAGCAAGTGCCAAATTTGGGTTCGAAGTGTAACACACACGTGGAAAAAAACTATATGCTTTTTCATACTGTTGTGAAAATTGACATCGGATTGAAGCAAACTTACTACTAAAATATGAAATATAATAAAAGATGACACACGGATATAATGTGAAAAAACTCCAATAGGGTAAAAACCAAGGCAAAAGAAATATGCGTTTTCTTATGATGAAAATTAGGAGTTACAGATTTTTTAATTACAAGGATTAACAAAACCAATATCTTGTGATTAGAAAATATACCACAAACTCTCTAAATTAACTCACAATTACTTTGGAGAGAATATCATTATGTGAAAGAAAGAGAATGAAATGGGATAGTGCGTGCAATGAAGCAATGAAGGCTTCCTTTTATAAGCAACTATTTTGGCTCTTGACATCATGCATGACAATAACATAGTCCAAGTTGCATACAAGTTGCAAGATTCCCATCTAGTTAGATACAATGTATCTACTTTCCTGTTAACAATCTCCCACTTGAATATTCGATTGAAGCCCAATCAATCTTCACATCGTTATCCTTCCTTGCACTTTCATGTTGCTTACGTTTCGGCTAGGCCGCCTGAGGATCAACACCATATAAACTTGTTACAGTTAATTGCTTTCGTCAAATAATCTGCTACGTTATCATTAGTATGAATTTTCTGCATATCCACGGTTCCTTCTTCCACTTTCTCACGAACGAAGTGATACAGAACTCGTATATGCTTTGTTTTTGAATGAAATGTTGGATTCCTTGCAAGATACAAGGCACTCTGATTTTCACAAAATAGAGTAATTTTCTCTTGTTCTTGCCCGAGCTCTTCCAACAACATCTTCAACCTAACTGCTTCTTTGCTGGCTTGAGCAGCTGCAACATATTTTTCTTCTATTGTTGACATGGCCACAACTAACTACAGTTTTAAAACCCAGCTTACTGTTACGCCAAAAAGTGTAAACACATATGCGGTGGTTGATTTACTTCCATCAAGATCACCTGCGTAATCAGAATCAACATATCCCTTGACAATTGAATCCGATTTGCCAAAAAATAATGCAACATCTAAGGTTCTTTTAATTTATCTAAGGATCCTCTTCACAGCTTCCCAATACTCTCTACCAGGTTCCGCCATGTACCAACTCACTACTCCCGCTGCATGTGCAATGTCTGGTCTTGTACAAATCATCGCGAACATTAAACTTCTCAATGTTGGTGCATACGGTACTCAAGGCATTTCCATCCTCTCTTCTTCACTGCTAGGACTCATTTTTGAGGATAACTTCACATTAGTAGGAAACGGAGTTGATATTAGCTTACAATCTTGCATATTTAACCTTTGCAAGATTTTCCTCACATAACTTTTCTGTGAAAGCCAAATTTTCCTACTAACCGGACGTTTTCTTTCAAGATTAAGGTATGAGTCATTAGAGCTTGAGACTTGGTTGTCTCATTCACCTCGTGTTGTGGTACGGCTTCAGAAGAATCACTTGATTGAAATTGCTTTTCCACGTGTATTGATGTAGTTTCTCTTGTAGTGCTATCACATTCTTCATTTTCTTGAATTTCAACTTCCATAAAGACAACATCTCTGCTGGCGACTACTTTATGGGTAGGGGTCCCACAAGCGATACTCCCTTTACTCCGTCAGTGTACCACAAGAACAAAATTTTCTAGATTTCGAGATCCACTTTGTAGTTTCTTGAGAATGTACATCACGCACACAGACTTCCAAATATATGAAGGTCTCGAATAGTTGATTGGTTTTCCGTGATTTCTCCCGAACCACCCTCTTTTATTTCTCCGTCACACTTATCAACCGCTTGCGAACGGTCAACCGTAACAAGATGATAAAAGGCGACGACCGGGAGAAAATGCAAGTTTACCAAGGATTAAAATATCCTTGGATCGTTTATGTCCTGGTGAGGCGTGATGTTCTAGTACAATGACTTGTGAATTGTTGAAAATAATATTAGTATAGGAAAACAGAATCGATTGACTAACACTAGGAATGTGAATAGTAATAGCTCACACACCTACGTCAAAAAAAACGCACAATCGAAACCTAAAATCGTAAAAGATATACAAACGACGTTTAACATAAATTAAACGTAAACGTAAAAACAAAACGATTATAATTAGTAGGATTTGCATGTCTTAGCGACTTAAATGCAAATTAAAGGAAATAAAAGATAAAATATATTAAATAAACGCTATCACTATTTTTAAAGTGATGAACGTTTAAAACCTAAAACATACGTTTAAATAAAATTACGTAACGTACAAAATAAAAAGTGAATTCGATCCAATACAACTCCCACAAATGTGAAAATCATATTTTAGAATCCTAAAAGATAAGAAAATTATTAGAAAATTAAAATAAATTTTTACACTATTAAATTAATTAATATAAATTAAAAATGAATTAAATGAATTTCTAATGAATTAAACAATAAGAAAAATGAGGTTTTCGTTACAAGACTGTTACAAATCTGTCACTAAACTTGGTTTCTCCTTCCTCCCATACCAATCAGCAACACTTTTTCTGTCACTAAACTGTTACTAAACAGGTTGCTCCTTCCTCCCATGGTGATTAGCGACACATAATCTGTCACTAATCTGTCACTAAACCAAGCAGATATGTAATAGCGAGAGAGAACAAATTATTAATTATTTACCATTATAGTGGTTCTTTTAGCTTTTCTTTTCCGGACTAACTAAGTAATCGATAATATACATGTTAATTGAAGACAAAAGCTACAAAACTTAAAAATAAGCAAAATAAAGCTTATGAGTCCAACAAGAAGCTTTTGGCTTGACTGTTGGAGCTCAAGCTCATTATGAGCTTGAAATAAGCTATACAATGGAATGAAAAAGCAAAAGGGATTTATGTACAAGTATAATAGGTATATATGAACAAGCTTATAAGCATGAGCTTCGATTTTCACTAACAAGCTTGTAATAAGCTAATAAGCTTCTAAAAAGTTTCAAGACATTGTACAAGTATAATATACATATATGAACAAGCCGTAATCGATTTTCACTAACAAGCTTGTAATAAGCTAATAAGCTTCTTCAATACAAGCGACCCTTGCTACTATTTGTAATGGCCATTTTAATGAGAGTATAAGCTACAAATGGCAAAATAATAATTTGAGTAATGTCGAATCGGTGAGGATTCCAAAAACTAAAGCTCAACTGTGGGATTCACGGTGAGTTTTGAGAAGCTTATGAAGTAGCTATTAAACACTCAAGATATATCGATGGGCTCGAGATACATCGAGTTAATGGAGATAAGTTTAAGCCACTTGCAGCCCTATGTAATAAGCTGCAAGATGAAAATTAAGCACAGGATCATGAAGTTGGGTGGATGAGCTTCACAAAAAACTAAACCACACAAGCTTATGACTATAAATGAGCTTTTTAGGAGCTTATGAACTAAGCTTGAGTAGACTGATTTCTCAGTATGCTCAGGAAATGGGCAAACAATAAGCTCTTATTTTACTTATCAAATAAGCTCATTAGAGCTCAACTAGCACTGAACTAGAGATTATGGTAGCTTGGCTTTGTTAAAAGCCAAAGCTCACATCATCAAGCTTAGTGAGGAACTTTTAAGAGCTTTGGGAAAATCACTCACTTCCACTGTTTGCTTCAGTGGAAGGAGTAATATGGGACAAAAAGATTGGCTTGATTAAGCTATGCAAATAAGCTAAAGACTGAAAAATAATCATGCACATAAAAACTAGGCCACAAGGGCAATATAAAGAAACCAAATAAACCAGCTAGGACCAAGTCATGAAGCTTGTGCAAGCTTATTAACTTGACACCTTAACTGTGGTGCAGGGCATGACTATAGAAAAGGACTGAAAATAAGCTAATGAACAAGCTAGTTGAAAGCTGAGAAATGACAAACTAATATTTTATAATTAAGTTAAGCACTAAATATTGAAATCCCAAAAGGGCATAAGCTGAAACTTAATACTGAGCACACAATAAAATTCTACATTTAATTCAAAAACTGACCTTAAGAAAAGTTGACTTTTATAAAAAACTGAGAAGTTTGACTAAAGTGAATTTAAATCTAAAACTATCGATTATTTATGTTATATTATGCTATAATACAACCTGAATTAAGCTAGATAATCTACTTATGAGTCAACGTGATGAAATTTGTAACTTAAATCCTAACGATGAACTAAATAAGATGAGATTAAGGTGATTTTGACTATTTGATAAACAAGGACGATGATTTAAGACTTGAACTAAGCTATTTGATACTAATATGACAGTTAACACTAACAAACAACAACAGACACATACTGGAATTTCAATTTATCAGCAAATCCAAACAATTCTTTAATATTCACTTGTCACATGAACTTCAAAGTTTTCATTGAATCTGAATATAAACCTTATTCCAAACATTAAATTATCACATAAGAAGACCATTTAAGCAATAAACTTCAAGCACACAAGCAGAAAATACAAGGATGTCAAATTTGCAATTCAACTGAGTAATTTCCATTTTTTAGCATAAGTGAATCTTATTAACAAACTGCTTATATAAAGCTATAATAACACCGAACAATCACAAAGGAACATGAAAACATGAAAATCAAAGCAAACAAAACAAGAAACAATAATATGCAAAAATTAGAAAAATGCTTACAAGTGAGAAAGTGGATGAGACATAGAAACCAAGGACAAGGTTACACCTAATAGCTTCCCATTAAGCTCCTAATACCCATAGCATTCCAAATCCAACCCACTTCATCACCTTCTTCATAATCGATTTTGTATTTTCTTGATTTTCATTGATTTTGTAATTTAAAAGATCATAGCTGCTTTTAGGTTTCTAAAAGCTTTAAGGCTTTGTCGAGCCTATATTGCCTATTGAGTCCATCAAACAACCATAATTAACAACAAGAAGGTAAATGACTTTGAAATTTAAAGGCATTAAACTAAGAACATGAAATTTAAAGATGGAATCCATTAAATTGTAAATAAAGTTTTATTAAACTTGTTTAGGGTTCAATACAACTCGAAAGCAATAAAAGACATTAATGTAAAGAAAACAGTAAATGACATGATAAAAACTACATGACTATGGCTTAAGGCCAAAAGTACTATTTCATCTTTCATCCTCGCTTTTTATAACCTTCGAGTTCTCCCCAACTTGTTAGTCAAATCCACAAATGATCTTGACCGTTGATGCTCTTAATTGATCTCCACCATTTAAATTGCTTTTGGCGCCAAAGTCCTTTGTACGAGGTTGAGGTGGTTTGAGAAGCATTCAATGTATCTTGTTGGCTTGTATAGGTGGAGGAACAAGATATGAAGCTTTATTGAGCTTGGAGGCCAAGTTTGAGTGAAAACAGGCAAGGGGAAAAAGGTGGAGTGTTAGATGGTGGGAATGCATTAATGCTTGATGGGAAGAGGTGTGAGGTGTAGGGAGTAGGTTGTGAGTGGGGTAACGGTGGAGGGGAAGGTGGAAGTGCAGTGGTGGTGTGTTAGTGGTTGGGGTGTGAGGTGGAAGAAAAGAGGAAAAAGGGTCCGGGTCAAACTGTTTTATTTATTAACAAAGGGGTTGGGCTTGGGGTGATTGGGCCGGTGGGTTTAATTGGATTTGGATTTGGTTTAATAACAAAGTTAGGTCCGTTTGGTTTAGCTAGTACACAAGGACCATTTTGTAATTTGAGCAAAGTTAAAGGTTAAACTTGCCACCTTCCAAACATCCTTCCAAGGTCCAAACCTGCCATTTATATAAACACAAGGACCAATATTGTTAATTAAAACATTTTAAAGCTTAAAAGGACCATTTGTGTAAATTTTGGATTCTTGGGGACTAAAGTGTAAATTTCAAAAGTTTATCAAAATTGTTCCAAATTGTAAGTTCATGCATAGTACAAGGGTATTTTGTGAAATTTCAAGTTTTGAATACCAGGGACTAAGTTTGCCAATTTTGAAACTTGAGGGTAAAATTGCCAATATGTGTAAACTTTTATCCAGGATCATTTGTGAATATTTTGACTTCCCAAGGACTTAAGTTGACTTTTCTATTATTTAAAACATTTAGGGACTAGTTTTGACACTTTAAGTAACTTCGTGGATGAAAATGACAATTAATGTGAAATTGATCATTTTTACTTGTTTTTCAATCTTTTGTACCGAATCACATAAAACACATTTCATTGATATTTATAACATTTTGTGAGTCATTTGTGTGTTTTAGTTGTTTTGTGGGTTTAAATAGTATAAAATATATGTGTATTTAGACACATATCAAATCCCCACACTAAACTATTGCTAGTCCCTAGCAATCTTTTATTTAAAACTTAATGGATTTGAAAACTCTTTACCAAAAGCCATCACTCGGAGTAGCCAAATGTTTCAGTTCAAGTAAGAACCTTGGTACAATGATAACCAAATGATTTTGAGCAAATCATAAGTCAGAACGGATTTGATTTGTCTTTACCGTGCCGTTTGCTTACGGACTAGCCAACTCTTAGATAAATTATCAATATTATCTTTGGTGAGCCGATTACCAATTATGGATTTTCAACTACCTTTACCACAAGCCATAAACTTGCGGGCTAGCCAACTCTTCACTTTTTAGGATATGGTGAGTTGAACACCATACAATTTTAGGCAAATTGCAAGCCATATAACGGATTTGAGATATCTTTACCAAGAGCCGTTTGCTCTGGATTAGCCAATCCTTATGTGGGTTAGACATGGTGGATTGATTACCATTTGTTGTGTTTAGTACATAGTACTTCCACTAAATTTTTTTTAAAATTTGGCCATTTTGGGGAAAAAGGGACTAAAAGGGTACATTTATGATCAAATTCGCGAATTTCCCCACACTTAGAAATGAATATTGTCCTCAATATTCAAAACTAAGTGAGGTAAACACAACAATTATTTTATTTTTTTAATATTTACAATTTTCAAAGTTTTATAAATCTACAACGAAATGGGTTATTACCCCACACTTAGGTGGTAGAAAGGGAAAAGACGAAATATGGGTGAAAACCCATATTTTGTGGCTTGTTTTGATAACCAAGTCACTAGCTTGACTTGACCCCGAATTAAATTGTTCATGGGGAAGCCGGTGGGATTGCCACTCAAAGAATGGGTGAGAAATTGGAGTGGGATTGCCACTCACGAATTATGAATAATCATCACTAAGATGAGTCTAAGAATCTTAGAAAGAAACTCGTAAAAGCGAGAAGAATCTTTTGATTTTGATTTTATAAAAGAAGTGGAAAATATTTTTGTATTTTTAAGGTTTATATATATATGTACAAAAGAAATTCCTAACAACCGCCTCGAAAGGGAATCTGGTCCGACAGAGCTCAAGAATCAGAAATGACCAACAACCAAATGTTGTAACCGAGGGACTTATCAAACCTGGGCAAGTTGTGTGAAAAGGAAAAATGTTTTTGTATTTTTTAACTTTTATATATATACAAAGAAATGGCTAAAAGGAAACCTAAATGAGATTTTTAATACATGATCTTGATTTAAACCTAATCTATCACATTCCGTGAATTATACTAAGCACAATAAATCCTTTTTAGTGTAAACATGGTGTTTAGCCAAAATTTAGACCTAGGAATATCAAGATTAGGAAAATTGACATCAAATGCAAATCAAAGCACGATAGATTTCAACCATAAAATCTTTTGTATTTTATATTGTTTATATGAAATGAAGTATATGTAATTTACATACAAGGATAGGTATTTCAACAAAGTACAAAATACAAGTCATAATACGTGACTAGCCTCCCCCGTGGCGCCAAAATTTGATTTCTCCCGAACCACCTTCTTTATTTCTCCGTCACACTTATCAACCGCTTATGAACGGTCAACCGTAATAGATGATAAAAGGCGGCAACCGGGAGAAAATGTAAGTTTACCAAGGATTAAAATATCCTTGGATCGTTTATGTCCTGGTGAGGCGTGATGTTCTAGTACAATGACTTGTGAATTGTTGAAAATAATATTAGTATAGGAAAAACAGGAATCTGATTGACTAACACTAGGAATGTGAATAGTAATAGCTCTGTCACAGCTACGTAAAAAAAAAACGTACAATCAGAAACCTAAAAACGTAAAAGATATACAAACGTACGTTTAACATAAATTAAACGTAAACGTATAAAACGATTATAATTACAGTAGGGATTTGCATGTCTTAGCGACTTAAATGCAAATTAAAGGAAATAAAAGATAAAATATATTAAATAAACGCTATCACTATTTTTAAAGTGATGAACGTTTAAAACCTAAAACATACGTTTAAATAAAATTACGTAAACGTACAAAATAAAAAGTGAATTCGATCCAATACAACTCCCACAAATGTGAAAATCATATTTTTAGAATCCTAAAAAGATAAGAAAATTATTAGAAAATTAAAATAAATTTTTACACTATTAAATTAATTAATATAAATTAAAAATGAATTAAATGAATTTCTAATGAATTAAACAATAAGAAAAAATGAGGTTTTCTGTTACAAGACTGTTACAAATCTGTCACTAAACTTGGTTTCTCCTTCCTCCCATACCAATCAGCAACACTTTTTCTGTCACTAAACTGTTACTAAACAGGTTGCTCCTTCCTCCCATGGTGATTAGCGACACATAATCTGTCACTAATCTGTCACTAAACCAGCAGATATGTAATAGCAGTAGCAGAACAAATTATTAATTATTTACCATTATAGTGGTTCTTTTAGCTTTTCTTTTTCGGACTAACTAAGTAATCGATAATATACATGTTAATTGAAGACAAAAGCTACAAAACTTAAAAATAAGCAAAATAAAAGCTTATGAGTCCAACAAGAAGCTTTTGGCTCGACTGTTGGAGCTCAAGCTCATTATGAGCTTGAAATAAGCTATACTGATGGAATGAAAAAGCAAAAGGGATTTATGTACAAGTATAATAGGTATATATGAACAAGCGAGAAGTGCTTATAATCGATTTTCACTAACAAGCTTGTAATAAGCTAATAAGCTTATTTTCAAGTATAATATACATATATGAACAAGCGATTGCTGCGATTTTCACTAACAAGCTTGTAAAGCTAATAAGCTTCTTTCAATTATCTGCTACTATTTGTAATGGCCATTTTAATGAGAGTATAAGCTACAAATGGCAAAATAATAATTTGAGTAACAAGCTGAACTGGTGAGGATTCCAAAAAACTAAAGCTCAACCTGTGGGATTCACAGGTGAGTTTTTGAGAAGCTTATGAAGTAGCTATTAAACACTCAGTATATACTGATGGGCTCAGTATACACTGAGTTAATGGAGATAAGTTTAAGCCACTTGCAGCCCTATGTAATAAGCTGCAAGATGAAAATTAAGCAGGATCATGAAGTTGGGTGGATGAGCTTCACAAAAAACTAAACCACACAAGCTTATGACTATAAATGAGCTTTTTAGGAGCTTATGAACTAAGCTTGAGTAGACCGATTTCTCAAGATGCTCGTGAAATGGGCAAACAATAAGCTCTTATTTTACTTATCAAATAAGCTCATTAGAGCTCAACTAGCATCGAACTAGAGATTATGGTAGCTTGGCTTTGTTAAAAGCCAAAGCTCACATCATCAAGCTTAGTGAGGAACTTTTAAGAGCTTTGGGAAAATCACTCACTTCCCTTTGTTTGCTTGATGGAAGGAGTAATATGGAACAAAAGATTGGCTTGATTAAGCTATGCAAATAAGCTAAAGACGAAAAATAATCATGCACATAAAAACTAGGCCACAAGGGCAATATAAAGAAACCAAATAAACCAGCTAGGACCAAGTCATGAAGCTTGTGCAAGCTTATTAACTTGACACCTTAAGCGTGGTGCAGGCATGACTATAGAAAAGGACCTGAAAATAAGCTAATGAACAAGCTAGTTGAAAGTGAGAAATGACAAACTAATATTTTTATAATTAAGTTAAGCAGCTAAATATTGAAATCCCAAAAGGGCATAAGCTGAAACTTAATACTGAGCACACAATAAAATTCTACATTTAATTCAAAAACTGACCTTAAGAAAAGTTGACTTTTATAAAAAACTGAGAAGTTTGACTAAAGTGAATTTAAATCTAAAACTACTGATTATTTATGTTATATTATGCTATAATACAACTGAATTAAGCTAGATAATCTACTTATGAGTCTTTGTGATGAAATTTGTAACTTAAATCCTAACAAATGAACTAAATAAGATGAGATTAAGGTGATTTTGACTATTTGATAAACAAGGACGATGATTTAAGACTTGAACTAAGCTATTTGATACTAATATGACGATTAACACTAACAAACAACAATGTACACATCTTGGAATTTCAATTTATCAAGAAATCCAAACAATTCTTTAATATTCACTTGTCACATGAACTTCAAAGTTTTCATTGAATCAATATAAACCTTATTCCAAACATTAAATTATCACATAAGAAGACCATTTAAGCAATAAACTTCAAGCACACAAGCGAGAAAATACAAGGATGTCAAATTTGCAATTCAATGAGTAATTTCCATTTTTAGCATAAGTGAATCTTATTAACAAACCGCTTATATAAAGCTATAATAACACCGAACAATCACAAAGGAACATGAAAACATGAAAATCAAAGCAAACAAAACAAGAAACAAGAATATGCAAAAATTAGAAAAATGCTTACAAGTGAGAAAGTGGACTGAGACATAGAAACCAAGGACAAGGTTACACCTAATAGCTTCCCATTAAGCTCCTAATACCCCATAGCATTCCAAATCCAACCCAGCTTCATCACCTTCTTCATAAATCTGATTTTTGTATTTTCTTGATTTTTCATTGATTTTTGTAATTTAAAAGATCATAGCTGTTTTTAGGTTTCTAAAAGCTTTAAGGCTTTGTCAGGAGCCTATATTGCCTATTGAGTCCATCAAACAACCATAATTAACAACAGTAAGGTAAATGACTTTGAAATTTAAAGGCATTAAACTAAGAACATGAAATTTAAAGATGGAATCCATTAAAACTGTAAATAAAGTTTTATTAAACTTGTTTAAGGTTCAATACAACTCTGAAAGCAATAAAAGACATTAATGTAAAGAAAACAGTAAATGACATGATAAAAACTACATGACTATGGCTTAAGGCCAAAAGTACTCTTCATCTTTCATCCTCGACTTTTTATAACCTTACGAGTTCTCCCAACTTGTTAGTCAAATCCCACAAATGATCTTGACCGTTGATGCTCTTAATTGATCTCCACCATTTAAATTGCTTTTGGCGCCAAAGTCCTTTGTGTGGTTGAGGTGGTTTGAGAAGCATTCAATGTATCTTGTTGGCTTGTATAGGTGGAGGAACAAGATATGAAGCTTTATTGAGCTTGGAGGTAGTTTGAGTGAAAACAGGGCAGGGGAAAAAGGTGGAGTGTTAGATGGTGGGAATGCATTAATGCTTGATGGGAAGAGGTGACAGGTGGAAGGGAGTAGGTTGAGTGGGGTAACAGTGGGTGGAGGGAAGGTGGAAGTGCAGTGGTGGTGTTACAGTGGGGTGTGGGGTGGAAGAAGAAGAGGAAAAGGGTCCGGGTCAACTGTCAAACTTTATTTATTAACAAAGGGTTGGGCTTGGGGTGATTGGGCGGTGGGTTTAATTGGATTTGGATTTGGTTTAATAACAAAGTTAGGTCCGTTTGGTTTAGCTATAAACACAAGGACCATTTTGTAATTTGAGCAAAGTTAAAGGTTAAACTTGCCACCTTTCCAAACATCCTTCCAAGGTCCAAACCTGCCATTTATATAAACACAAGGACCAATATTGTTAATTAAAACATTTTAAAGCTTAAAAGGACCATTTGTGTAAATTTTGGATTCTTGGGGACTAAAGTGTAAATTTCAAAAGTTTATCAAAATTGTTCCAAATTGTAAGTTCATGCATAGTACAAGGGTATTTTGTGAAATTTCAAGTTTTGAATACCAGGGACTAAGTTTGCCAATTTTGAAACTTGAGGGTAAAATTGCCAATATGTGTAAACTTTATCCAGGATCATTTGTGAATATTTTGACTTCCCAAGGACTTAAGTTGACTTTTCTATTATTTAAAACATTTAGGGACTAGTTTTGACACTTTAAGTAACTTCGTGGATTGAAAATGACATTTGTGTGAAATTGATCATTTTTACTTGTTTTTCAATCTTTTGTACCGAATCACATAAAACACATTTCATTGATATTTATAACATTTTGTGAGTCATTTGTGTGTTTTAGTTGTTTTGTGGGTTTAAATAGTATATAAAATATATGTGTATTTAGACACATATCAACCCGCACTTTGTAAACTTTGAAAACTTCAAACACATCAGAGTTTTCTTGATTGAGTACACCCAACATCTCCTGGAATAGTAATCAATGAAGGATACAAAATACTTTGCTCCTCTCAGGAATAAAGCCGGTGCCTGTCATACATAAAAGTGAACTAATTCTAGAACATAGAAACTTCTAAAATTGGATGTCTTAAATTTTTGGCGATGCTGCTTGGTGATAACACAATGCTCACAATAAGGTAAAGAAACCTTTGTGAGGTCAGGAATTAACTTCCTTTCCACAAGAATCTTCATTCCTTGTTCTGACATATGTCAAAGCTTCTGATATCTTGTTACTGCAGCTCTATGACTTGGACTATGTGAAGCAATAAATGCTTCCGCCTCCTCCATTATCTCTCATTTCAGTTGGTATAAGTTTGCAGCCACATTTTCTCCTTTCATAAGTACAAGTGCGCCTTTTATAACTTTCATGATCTTGTTTTGTATTTCAACCTTACAACCAAGATCATCCAATTATCCTAAAGACAATAAAAAAAATCAGGCCCCCCACGTGTCACACATCCCAGATAGTACGAATTGTACCATCATGCACCTTCACCATGATATTTCCAACTCCAATGATCTTTAGTTCATGATCGTTGCAACTGTACACAAATCCGCCTCTAGAGATAGGTTTATTTTGATGAAATTATTCTCTTCTTGTGCTCATATGAAAAGTAGCTCCCATATCAAACAACCATACATTTGCAAATCTCTTCCTTCCTTCATTTACAACCGTTGTTGTGAAGCACTTTGAACAACCATACATCTGCAAATCTCTTCCTGCCTTCATTTGCAAATCTCTTCCTTCTTTCCTGTTCTAGATTTACCATGATTGTGACTCTCACTGGAGCCAGGTTTCATTGACCTTAATCTCGTCACCACCAAAGCCTCCACCTGTCTTGAACTTGATTGCTTGTCCTCCCTTTTCTTGCGCCTATTTTCTTCTTCCTGACTGGTGGCTTGATAAGAATTTAAAACGTATACTTTTAAGGGGTCATTTAAGCCCTTAATCGACTACTTTTATATCCGTTACCGCTTAATTTCGTTCCTTTTCACTTTTTAGGTCTCTTGAAAGCAAAATGCTGGAATGATGTACATCTGGACGAAAAGGAGTGAAATCATGAAGAAAAAGGCTAAGTCAAGATCGAAGCCACTCAAGCTGCTAAATTGAACCTGGCGGCATCCTAAACAAAGGGCAACGCCGTCCCTCTCTACAGATTTGATAAATAATGCACCTAAAGTCTTAATATACTTTTTGCTCATAACACCTGACGACGTCAGGCTTTGAAGAGGAAGGGCGTCACTAAGACTTTTCATTTCAGATGGCCCAGATCCAGAACCAAGACGACGTCTCATATGAAGCCCGATGGCGTCACAACTACAACGTGACGCCGTACCATCGATAACTTGGCCAAGACGAAAACCCTAATGACGGTGATCTGACGGGGTCCCACCTATAAGGCGACACCTTTGCAAGTGTAAATCTATATATAGAATTCAATTTTTCTGTATTTTAGGAGGTAGACTTTTGTAGTAAAAACCCTAAACATTTGTAGTCTGATTTAGACAGTATCTTAGGGTCCCAAACCCTATTTTACACATCAAGATAAGTGTTTTAATCCATTAGTATCATTATGTCTTCCATTGAATGTGTGTATGCTTGCTAGTTTAACATGTGTAGCTAAATTTCTTGTGTGTTTGCTTAGATCTATGAAACCTAGTTATTAATTATTGATTGGTTATCTCTTATCTTAATTGTAATTGACTTAGGAGTGCAACTAAGCTATCGTTGCATTTAAATGCTTGAGTAATATTTGTGAACATTAGTTTATGAATCATTTAGCGGATTTCGTAGTCTAAACATCCAAAGATAACCTTAAAGTTAGTTTATGATTAATATAGCTGATATCGTAGGCAATACCCTAAAGGTATTCTCAAAGAATTAGGGAAAAAAGGCACACCCTACGACCTTAGAAAACACAACGCGTTAAGAATAAGGACGTGGCAATTCAACCAACAATAAAAGATAACTAGGGAGTAGTAGTATCTAGGTAGACACATTTTTAATCATCATATGAGCACACAATCAAAAAGACATAGCTACCCGTAGTAATAGATAATTAGAATAGTAGAAGTAATCGGTAGAAGTACCACCCCAAACCAATTGTCTGATATTTTACCCTTAGTTTTCTAAAAACATATAAAAGATAAAAAGAATCATCCTTAACCCCAACCTTAGGATATTACACTTCTTGCTAGCATTCCTATTCCCCTAGAGAACGATATCAATACCCGAGGCTTACCCAATACTACACTACAACGATTAGGTTCACTACTTAGGGTGCTGAAAAAATTGCTCGACGAAAAGGAAGTTCCTTTGACCCCGAACGCGCTTTGTATACACATCAAGTTTTTGGCGCCACTGCCAGGGAGTAGAATAGCTAGTTAGATTTCTATCTCATTTAGGTTCCCTTTATTGATTCCTATCAAGTGAGATTTTTTTCTCATTTTTAGCCTCCTTGTAGTCAAGCCCCTTTCTTCTTGACTTTGTTAGTAATCTCATCACTTTTCATCATGGAAGGTGATAACCCGCTACCTCATCACCCAATTCCCATCGACCCACCACCAATTGACCCACCAAGAGGCCGTACTTTTGGTGAATACTCTAGACCGAGCCACCAAGGCTATAGGAACACCATTGAGCTCCCCTATTGATAAGGATTTAAAAGGTACACTTTTGAGGGGTCATTTAAGCCATTAATCGATCACTTTGTATCATTACTACTTAATTTCGTTCCTTTTCACTTTTAGGTCTCTTGAAGGCAAATTGTTGGAATGACACTTATTCGGATGAAAATGCGTGAATATATGAAGAAATGGCCAAATTCAAGAATCAAGATACTCAAGTGCGGAATGAGTCGACGGCCACATGACCAAATGGCGACACACCGTCGCGAACACGCTTCGAGATGACTCGAAAGCAAATTGCTATTTTGCACTTGACGGCATCGGTTTTAAAGAGTAGGTCACAACTCGATGGTCTAGATTTGGATCCGACGGCGCCGAAGATGAAGCACGGCGTCACAACCATAAGGTAACGTTTTCACAACGCTGACGTGGCCAAGACGAAAACCTAATGGCGGCGACGACGACGGCCACAAATAAAGAGTAACGCCGTCGCATATTGTAACTCTATATATAGAATTCGGATTTTAATTTTAGAGAGGTAGTTTTGTGAGTAAAACCTAAACCGAACTTTGGATGTCTTAAGCGTTATCTTAGGGTTCCATACCCTATTTTACAATAAGATAAGTGATTTACTTCATTAATTCAATTATGTCTTCAATTGTTTGTGTGTATGCTTTAATGTTTTCCATGTCCAGCTAATTCACTTGTGTGTTTGCTTAGATCTATGAAACCTAGGTATTGAATATTGATTGGTTGTCTCTTATCTTAATTGTGATTAACCTAATATTGCGATAGGTCATTCGTTGTGTTTTTAATGCTTGAGTCATCTTTGTGAACATTAGTTTATAATCACCTAGAGTTATTGTAGTCTAAACATCCAAAGATAACCTTAGAGTTAGTTTATGAATCCTAGAGATTTCAGAGGCAATAACCTTAAGGTAGTCTCAAAGAGTTAGGAAAACGCATACCCTACTTAACCTTAGAAGACACAACGCTAAGAATAAGGACGTGACAATTCAACCATCAATAAGAGATAACTAGGGAGTAATAGCATCTAGGAAAACACATTTTTAATCATCATAAGAGCACACAACAATAGACATAGACTACCCTTAGCTTAGTTAATTAGAATAGATAATAGTAGAGTAATCGGTGAAATACCACCCCAAATCCAATACCCGAGATTAAGATAAGCACTAGAAAGCACCTTTCAATTTTCTAAAAATATATAAAAGATAAAAATAATCTTCTTCAACCCCAACCTTTATGTAGTAATTTCTCACTAGCATTCCTATTCCCTAGAGAACGATATCAATTCAGGCTTACACTAATACTACACTACAACGATTAGGTTCGCTTTAGTGATCCAAACGCCTTAATCTAAATCCATAGGGTGTTGAAAAACTTGCTCGAGCTATCCTTCAGCTGGCGATGAAACTAAAAGGAAGTTCCTTTGACCCCGACGCATTGTACGCAAATCAAGTTTTTAGCTTAGTTAATTAGAATAGATAATAGTAGAGTAAGTGAGAAATACCACCCCCAAATCCAATACCCGAGATTCGACATTTCAATTTTCTAAACAATTATAAAAGATAAAAATAATCTTCTTCAACCCCAACCTTTATGTAGTAATTTTTCACTAGCTATTCCCAGAGAACGATATCAATTCCGAGGCTTACCCTAATACTATACTACAACGATTAGGTTCAAGGGTGTTGAAAACTTGCTCGATTTAAAAGGAAGTTCCTTTGACCCGAAGCGCTGTAACGAGATATCAAGTTTTGGCGCGGCCTGGGGAATAGAATAGCTAGTTAGATTTCCACCTCGCTTAGGTTCCCTTGCTTGATTCCTATCAAGTAAGCTTTTTTTCCCTCATTTTTAGCTTCCTTGTAGTCTATCCCCCTTCTTCGTGACCTTTGTTAGTAATCTCATCACTTTTCATCATGGAAGGTGATAATTGTAGGATCATACATAATATGTTGTTTGATGATTCGGGTGGTCTAGGAGATGATTAAACAAGTGTGCCATGTTTAGAGGGTGAAAGAGATGAGAGGAAGTTCTTGAGAGAGAGAAAGTAAAACACAAAATGCAAGGTTAGATTAAGAAGCTTCACCCCTTCCAAGGATGGAAGGGGTAATTATAGTTACAAGCTAAACGTCCTCCTATCAGACTGTGGATCAGGCATACAGTGGGTAAAGACCCGTCCTTCCTGCACGGTGTTACTCTAAACTGTTGGGATATGAAAGTGCTGAAGAATGACAAAGTACTGGAGAAAGTCAAAGTACTGCTAAAGAAGAAGTCAAAGTACTGCTGTCGAAGTCAAAGTACTACAAAGCTAAAGAACTGTTATATTCGTTTATGGAAAGCTTTGTTATTCTAGAATATTCTTTGTTTAGATTACTTGTCGTACAAGGTTACAAATTGTAAACTGACTAGGGTTATCCTTGAGCCTATAAAAGGACCCTAGATTGGCATTAGAGAATACGTTATTAGAGAGTTTGATATTAGTGTTTTAGAGTTGTTAAAGAGTCCGCATAACAAGCGATTTAGAGTTATTAATAATATTTTTAAAGTTAAATCTTTTTAGCTTTGTTAAGTAAATTCAGCAGACTTAATAGAGATTACTCGTTGTTTCATTGTTAATAACTTAGGATTTATCCGAGGTTATTAAACCCTTAACAAGCTATTTAAGTTAGTTTGGTTAGAGTACATCGATCCAACAAGTGGTATCAGAGCTTGTGTGGAAACTCTGACTAAGAAGAAACCCTAAAACCTAGTAAAAAAAACCTAAAGATGTCGATCAAGTCGCTCCACCACCATCCATCACCTCACTCAGATACCTATCATTAAGAAGGAGAGTACGACCTATGGAGCATGAAGTTGAGACAATATATTGCAATTATAGACCATGCTCGTGGAATGTAATTGTCAATGGTAATGAGGTCGCATCGAACCTATTGATATTCCCTGGACAACCCAAGCACCTAAGGCCATCTTTAGCAGCCTAAAATAAGGAATCAAGAGAAGGCTCTCAACATACTATTATCCGCCATTCTAGATGGTCATCTACTCAAGTTTCATGATGCTAAGGATGCAAAGCAACTATGGGTCGCTCTCAAGACAAGGTTTCGAGGTAATGATGCTTCCAAGAAGATACACGTAAATCTGCTGAAGCAAAGAATTTGAAACATTCATCGTTGGAGAAAGAGAAGGCCTTGATGTCGCTTATGACATATTCCAAAATCTTCTCAGTATGATGGAGTTATACAAAGCAGAGGTTTCAGTTGAAGATGCTAATGTAAAGTTCTTAAGGAGTCTGCCATCGACATGGCATGTGGTTGCTACAATGATCAAAGGACAACCTGGTTTGGATGTTATGGACTTTGATGATCTCTACAATCATCTGAAGGTGTATGAGCATGAGATGAATGGCCAAAAAAGTTGAAAGTCTCACAATATAGCCTTTTTGTCATCTCGAAAAGAGAGGCAAGATTTCAATAAAAGTATCGCTTCTCCTACTCAAAGTCTTGTTGCTCAAAGCATTGTTGCCTATTCTACCCCACCTTGCTCAACAAGCCAAACCAACACCTACCATTCACTCGGATGAAGTCGTATGCTCTTTCTTTGCACAAAGACGCTACTTTACCCGTCACCTATGAAGAAGATCTCTCATGTATGAAGAGGATGCTCTAGAAGAATTTGATATCGTGGCAAGTTGCTATGATCACCGCAAGGATCAAGAAGTTTATGAAGAAGACAGGAAGAGGCATTGACTTCAAGCCTAAACAGGGAATCACTTTTGACAAATCAAAGATTGAATGCTTCAATTGTCAAAAGACGGACACTTTGCAAGGGAATGCGGGTTTGCTAAATATCAAGCAAACAGATGGTCGAGAAACCAAAGCTAGAGCTAAAAGAAATTCCTATTATCAAACAAAAGCTTTGGTTGCTCAAGAGAATTTATCGAGGTTGACCGAGTAATCGAGTTTGATGATGAACCAATAACCTCACCGTATGGTAGCAATGGAGGATTCGGTGGAAGAATTTGACCGAGCACAACTTTTGATGAGGAACCTGGACATGCTGCTATGGAGTCTAAATATGGTTATGGAAGCTTTGACTGGAGCATGGAGTGTGAAGATGATCCTGTTCTACTTGTGAAAAGCCTAGGCTTTTTTTTTTACATGGACTAATATAATATTAACACCAACACTTATATTAACACATAAAACTGTACATAACATATATAATTCATCTTGACCCGTACATAATCAAAATGGGTCAATATGGGCAAGAATGGCACTATGCCAAACACCCTCAAAGCTATAAAGAAACTACTTATCTACTTGATTATCACATAACCATAAGTTTATATGTTCATACACAAAAGCGTACAACCTAGGGCGTTTCTTGGTAAGAGAGCATGTAGGGAAAAGGCTCATTACCCAAGTATCCCACCGAGGTCTAGTTCTCGGTCTTTGTACCCTTCGTAGCACTACCACTAGCTTCACCTATAACAAGTACAACAAAGCAACGTAAGCACTACGCTTAGTGAGATAACATATAAAAGATACTAATCATAACATGGCATAACATTATGGTTGCTTCGTAGACAATGAGTACTTGTTTGCTATTATATACTAGTCGCCCACTAAGGACGTGAACCCATATTGGTTTGATATAACTGAAAATGTTCTAGTCATCCACTTAGGACGTCTAAGTCATATACTCAATGACTTTGAGCCGCTATAAACACCGGTCATCCACTTAGATGTCTAAGTCTCATTTTACAAAATGAGATGCTAATAAAGGCTCGATCGTCCACTTAGGACGCCTAGGCTCTCTTTTAGAGCATGTCATGACATAATAATACATGTCGCCCACTTGGACGTCTACACCCTTCTTCGGGTCGTAGCATATATTTATGCAAATCGTCCACTTAGGACGCTAATTTAGCCGTGTCGCCCACTTAGGACGCTATACAAATAATATTGTAATATTTAGTGAAAATACTTAACTAAATCCAAACGGGTCATTTGGGGCTGTTTTGACCCGTCTAACATATATCACATATAAACCTTTCATATGTAAGTTATTTAAGCACACAATATATAATTACAACACTATATACTCATAACACAAGTATATTACGTGAACATGAACGGAGCACCATAAATAGAGTGGCACATTAACGAGTTATTAAGGACCCGCTTTACACTTAAATATGTTACTCACCTCAAAGTCGCTTGAGTAGAATCACGAGCTCCTTATAAGATGTCACCAACTAACCCGTATAACCTAGGAGTATATGAATTACATGGAGCTTATTAAGAACATAACTAGGCTTATTATAATAAGTACTAAAAGAATAAATAAGCCATAAAGGGGTGTTTGGTTCATGGCTTATGTAACCATACCAACATGATTTCTGAAATTTAACACCATGAAATGGTGTTATAAAATCTAAATAGGATACCTATCACTTGGCTAATCATTTATGCACAATTACAAGGGTTCTTGATGATTTCTCAAAACCATATTTTTACATAATCATATAAATTTCACAACAACCCTATAATTGGCATGAAATTTCAATCTTTAAGCATTACCCACCTATGAGTAGCTCTAAAACACAATTTCAAGACCAAGATAAGATTTATACCTCAAATTGATTGATGGAAGCCCTAGGAAAACGCGTTTCTGAGCTTGTTTATAGAAATATCTTGTTCCAAGCTTGCACCAAATTGACTTGGACTTAAAACCCTAGATTAAGAGGATGATGAGAGTGTTGTCGCGAGTTTGGAGAAGAGGAAGAATATTATCGATGTTTCTGGATTCTGAATTCATAGCAGGTAATGATATAAATATAGGTTTTACATTATGACAACTTTAGTCCTTAATGGTAAGACTAGTTCAAAGACAGTCCTTATGCTTTAAATTTATTTGAGAAGAGGTCCTAACTAGAGTATAATAGTATATAAATCATTACTTGAAAAGTTGGGGTGTTACAAATCTCCCCCACTTATTCGGTTTGTGTCCTCACAAACCATTCCTGATAAAAAGCGGGGTAGTATTTAATGAGCTCCTTTTCGGGTTCCCATGTATACTCTAACCCCTTTTTGTGCTTCCATCTGACTTTAAGTAGGAGGACCTCTCTTTTTGAGTTTCTTGACCATGGTGTCAACAATCTCACCGCTCTTCAACGTAGCCAAGTTTCTCATCAACTACTACGTCCGCTAGAGGACATACCGCCTCATCCGCCGACATTTTCGTAAATGAGACACGTGGAAAGTATTATGGATGTTGTTTAACTCTATGGTAACTCAAGTCTCAGACGCTACCTTTCCAACTCGTCGGTTATTCGAATGGACCAATGTAATGTGGTCCTAGCTTTCCACGCTTTTCGAAACGGATAACACCTTTCCATGGAGAAACTTCAAGATAACACGATCACCGACCGAAATTCTATTGGTCGCTCTCTTGTCCGCATAGGACTTCATCGATCCCGGCCATCTTAAGCCTTTCTTTGATCCGATCAATCTTTTCATTTGTCTGTTGTACAACATCAGAACTGGCTAATTCTCTTTATCCAATCTCACCCCAACATATAGGAGTTCGACATTTCCTTCCATACAACATCTCGTTGGAGGCATCTTAATCTTGGAGTGATAATCATATTGTACGAGAATTCGCTGGCGCTAAGTACTTATCCCAACTACCACCAAGTCAATAGCACAGGCTCGAAGCATACCTTCTAGTGTCTAAATGGTCCTTTCACTCTGACCATCTGTCGGTGGATGATATCTAGATTCTCTTGAAATTTCTGCCAGAATCTAGAAGTAAATCTGATATCTCTATCTGATACTATAGAGACCGGTACTCCATGTCGGGCCACTACTGCTGAAGATACAACTCTGCGAGAGCTTCGAGGACATCGATTCCCGAATAGGAAGGAAAATCGCACTCTTTGTTAAACGATCTACAATCACCCATATAGCATCATCTCGACGCGGTGTCTTGGGTAATTTCGTGATAAGATCCATAGTAATCCTTTCCCATTTCGACACGTGAATCTCAAGAGGTTGTAGCTACCATAAGGTCGTTGATGTTCGACTTAACTTGGAGACAAGTAAGACATCGCTCGACATATTTTACAATGTCTCTTTTCATACCTGGCCACCAATAATCTGATTTAAGATCATAATACATCTTGGTGGCACCTGGGTGAATGGAATATTTTGACTTATGAGCCTTATCAAGCAACAAATTTTTGAGCTCTTTATCATTCGGTATCCATATTCTACCAAAGCGTGTTCTGAGCCCCCGTGAAGTTGTGCACCTGACCCACGAGCCGTTCTAAATTTACATCGCCATTTTCCCATGCTTCATGCTGAATTGATTTAATATGCTCATAAAAGTCGGGGGTAATCACCATCTGAAGTGATTTGACCAATAAGGAGTCGTGCCTTGTTTTACGGCTCAAGGCATCTGCTACAACGTTGGCTTTCCACGGATGATAAAGTATTTCACAATCATAGTCCTTGACTAGATCTAACAAACGCCTTTGCCTCATATTGAGGTCACGCCGATCAAAGAAGTATTTGAGGCTTTTATGGTCGGTAAAGATCTTGATCTTTACACCGTAAAGGTAATGCCTCCATAGTTTTAAGGCAAGGACATCGCCGCTAGCTCTAAATCATGAGTAGGATATTCTTCCTCATGTTTCTTAAGTCGCCTAGAGGCATAGGCGATGACTCGACCTCTCGCATAAGAACACAACCGAGGCCATTAGAAGATGCATCACAATAAACTTCAAAATCATCATTGCCTTCCGCAATACTAAGACCGGAGCCCGACTTAGCTTCACGCTTAAGAGTCTGGAAGGCGACTTCCTGATCCTCATCCCACTCGAAATTTACATTCTTGCGGGTGAGCTCAGTAAGCGAAGAAGCAATCTTTGCAAAATCTTGGATAAAACGGCGGTAGTAACCCGCAAGTCCAAGAAATGATCTAATTTCTGTGGGAGTTTTGGGTCGCTCCCAATTCATGATGGCACTGATTTTAGCTGGATCTACTTTAATGCCCTCACTATTTATGACATGCCCGAGAAATTGAACTTCTCGGAGCCAGAATTCACACTTCGAGAACTTAGCATAAAGCTTTTCTCGTCTTAACATGCTGAGGACTTGGCGCAAGTGGGTTTCGTGATCACTAGCTGATTTGGAATAAATGAGGATATCATCAATAAACATAATAACTGACTTAGCTAACATCGGACGGCAGACCCAATTCATTAGGTCCATAAAAGCTGCTGGGGCATTCGTCAAACCAAATGGCATAACTGTAAACTCATAATGCCCATATCTAGTCCGGAAAGCTGTCTTCGGGATATCTTCTTCCCGAATCTTTAACTGATGATATCCAGATCTGAGGTCTATTTTTGAAAAGAAACTCATACATGTAGTCGATCAAATAAATCATCTATCCTAGGAAGAGGATAACGATTCTTGATAGTAACTTTATTAAGCTCTCGTAGTCGATGCACATGCGCATACTACCATCCTTCTTTTCACAAAAGGATCGGTGCTCCCACGGGAACCATCGCGAATAAAATCCTTATCCATCAATTCTTGTAATCGCTTCATGAGTTCTGCGTTTTCGATGGGGCAAGTCCGTAGGAGTTTTGGCAATAGGAGTACTCCCGGAATAAGATCAATGTGGAACTCACCGCTCATCGTGTGGCATACCGGAGTTCCTCCGAAAGACATCGGAAATTCCTAACAATTGGAATATTATTAAGATTTGGAACAGACTTATGAATATCGACAACATGAGCTAAATAGGCTTGATGTACCACGTGCCAAGTATCTCTTGGATCTAGCATAAGTACAAATAGCAAGGTTAGCCTTCTTACGCCGCCATAGATAATCGTTTCTCCCACTTGGGGTTCTCGAGTCGGACTAGCTTATGTCGGCATACAATGATGGCTTCATTCATACCGAGCCACCCATACCGATGACTACATCAAGCTCTCCCATAGGGATGGGAATTAGATCAATCGATACTTATCATTATCGACTTCTATTTCGCACTCGAAGACATCGGTTACACGTATCACTTTGTTATTAGCTACTTCCACATCTAGTGGTGGCTTTGTCGAATAATCTAATGTAAAATCTCATACTAAACCTTTCGGATACAAAAGATCTATCTCGCACGTAATCAAATAGCACACGAGCATGTAATAGATTCACAAAGAAGGTACATGTCACAACGTCAGATGCTTCCTTAGCTTCATCTACAATCATCCGATGAACACGGATGGTGGTCTATGTGGTCTTTGGACAAGAGGGAAGGCTAGGGGGCTTCAAGGTCTAGAGCGGATGGCGCCTCGCCTGTCTCAGATTCCTCCTAGGCTCTTGCCGACGCAGGAGGAAGGGTCCGACATTAGGACAAGACTCGATCGTGTGCTTTGATCATAGCATTTCCTACAAACCCGAATCGGTTTTGGACAATCTTTATCGATGTGACTGTGCTCACCACAATCAGTAGGCATCTTGCTACCGCACGACATTCTCCCGGTGAAACCTTTACACCGCAGACATCGTGGAAAACTCCTACCCCAGACTAGGATAAGCCTCGTTCGCTTAACTTTCTTCCGAGATGAACTAGCTCGCCCATCTTTCTTTTAAGAGGAATCTCTTCCTCTTTCTTTGTTTCTTGTTCTCGCTCTAAAGCTGCATTCATGAGCTGATCCATGTTTTTCCAATCCCTGGCTGAAATAAACTGACGGATATCTTTTCTAAGCATATCCACATAATGTTTCATAAGCAACCTTTCGTCATTAGCATATTCAGGTAGAAAATGTGCTCTGTCAAGGAAGGTCATGGAGAATTCATGTACTGACTCCGTGGTCTGGTGGGTACCCAAGAAGTCTCGGCGAATCTTATTAAGTTCCGCCTCTAGAGCAAAGTTTCAAAAGTAATTCCTTGAACTCCTTCCAAGTCATACTCCTAGCAATTTCTGGTCTTTTTGATGCAAGGGTCCAATTCCACCATGTTTAGCCCGATCACGAAGGAGATTAATAGCAAAATTAACCCAACGCTCCTCGTGGCATTTATCGGTGGCAAACGCCTTCAACATCTTGGATCCATCTCGTAGCATTTAAAAGGATCTTGTTCTCCCGAGTAAATCGGGGCTTGCAAGTCGCAAGTCAAGATAGTAACTTCCTTGGGTGGCGCGACTCGTGCAGCCAATTTTCGATCAAGTTCATTTGTGATAGTCCGAGCTATGATCTCACCGACACGCTCGTATAATATGGTATAGCTACTTCCGTGCTTGGCTATCTCTTGAGATATTATATCTCTAACTGCTCAGCCATAGCATCAGGAATAGGAGCATTATCATGCTCATCTATTTCTTCTGGATCGGGGGAGGACTCCTGATCATCCTGTTCTGGTATGTCTATATGAGTCGGCCATTCAGAGTTGTTAGGAGGTATTTCAGCCATATCTACGCTGAAAGTTAAACATATTGCACGATAAGAGAACAATAAGAGTCACTGCAAGATTCATAATGTATAGGTTTCTATATGCATGAGCTTAATATTACTATCGGGGTTCATTCCTTTGGTGTAATATAATATCGGTAAATTCTCGTTATGTGACGCGATTATTACCACGTTGGCCAAGCGTCGTAATAATCCATCAGATAATCAAGTCCTCACCTTGACCATGTTACACCAAATTCATGAATACTAGTAATATGTTTACCATACAAACAATGTATGCTGCACTAATACTAATACTGATGCTACATAATAATGCGGAAACGTGTCTAATACTAAAGGTCCCACAGAGCCTAGGTTTAAGTCCGAGGACCCATCTTGGATACCTAAATACCTTAAACCACTGCTCTGGTACCAACTTGAAACGCCCAGGCTATTTTTTTTACATGGACTAATATAATATTAACACCAACACTTATATTAACATATAAAACTGTACATAACATATATAATTCATCTTGACCCGTACATAATCAAAATGGGTCAATATGGGCAAGAATGGCACTATGCCAAACACCCTTAAAGCTATAAAGAAACTACTTATCTACTTGATAATCACATAACCATAAATTTATATGTTCATACACAAAAGTGTACAACCTATGGCGTTTCTTGGTAAGAGAGCGTGTAGGGAAAAGGCTCATTACCCAAGTATCCCACCAAGGTCTAGTTCTCGGTCTTCGTACCCTTCGTAGCACTACCACTAGCTTCACCTATAACAAGTACAACAAAGCAACGTAAGCACAACGCTTAGTGAGATAACATATAAAAGATACTAATCATAACAGGGCATAACATTATGGTTGCTTCGTAGACAATGAGTACTTGTTTGCTATTATATAGTAGTCGCCCACTAAGGACGTGAACCCATACTGGTTCGATATAACTGAAAATGTTCTAGTCATCCACTTAGGACGTCTAAGTCATATACTCAATGACTTTGAGCCGCTATAAACACTGGTCATCCACTTAGGATGTCTAAGTCTCATTTTACAAAATGAGATGCTAATAAAGGCTCGGTCGTCCACTTAGGACGTCTAGGCTCTCTTTTAGATCATGTCATGACATAATAATACATATCGTCCACTTAGGACGTCTACACCCTTCTTTCGGGTCGTAAAGCATATATTTATGCAAATCGTCCACTTAGGACGGCTAATTTAGCTGTGTCGCCCACTTAGGATGCTATACAAATAATATTGTAATATTTAGACTGAAAATACGTAACTAATCCAAACGGATCATTTGGGGCTGTTTTGACCCGTCTAACATATATCACATATAAACCTTTCATATGTAAGTTATTTAAGCACACAATATATAATTACAACACTATATACTCGTAACACAAGTATATTACGTGAACATGAACGGGAGCACCATAAATAGAGTGGCACATTAACGAGTTATTAAAGACCCGTGTCTACACTTAAATATGTTACTCACCTCAAAGTAGCTTGAGTAGAATCACGAGCTCATTATAATATGTCACCAACTAACCCGTATAACCTAGGAGTATATGAATTACATGGAGCTTATTAAGAACATAACTAGGCTTATTATAATAAGCACTAAAAGAATAAATAAGCCATAAAGGGGTGTTTGGTTCATGGCTTATGTAACCATACCAACATGATTTCAAATTTAACACCATAAAATGGTGTTATAACATCTAAATAGGATACCCATCACTTGGCTAATCATTTATGCACAATTACAAGGGTTCTTGATGATTTCTCAAAGCATATTTTTACATAATCATGTAAATTTCACAACAACCCTATAATTGGCATGAAATTTCAATCTTTAAGCATTACCCACCTATGAGTAGCTCTAAAACACAATTTCAAGACCAAGATAAGATTTATACCTCGAATTGATTGATGGAAGCCCTAGGAAAACGCGTTTCTGAGCTTGTTTATAGTAATATCTTGTTCCAAACTTGCACCAAATTGACTTGGACTTAAAACCCTAGATTAAGAGGATGATGAGAGTGTTGTCATGATTTTGGAGAAGAGGAAGAATATTATCGATGTTTCTGGATTCTGAATTCATAGCAGGTAATGATATAAATATAGGTTTTACATTATGACAACTTTAGTCCTTAATGGTAAGACTAGTACAAAGACAGTCCTTATGCTTTAAATTTATTTGAGAAGAGGTCCTAACTAGAGTATAATAGTATATAAATCATTACTTGAAAGGTTGGGGTTTTACAACTTGCTATGGTAGCTACTTCACCAAGTTCACCCCTATCTCTGAGGTATGTTCTAAGTGTCATGACTTTTATCAAAAAGTACTTAATAGTTATGTGATTGAAAGAGATAACTGTATAAGGGCTAGGTCTGAGGTAGCAGGTTATCAAATAACCTTAGAGTCTATGGAAGCCAAAATCCTAACACATGAAAATAATGAAATGGCTTGGCGTAAAAGTATGAACAACAGGATTATCGCTAAAATTAAGTGAATGGAAGTTAAATTGTAAGATTTTCAAATTGAGAAACCGACTAAGAGAGAGATGAATTGTTAGCAAAGTTTGATGCCCTGAAAGAATCTGGTCTTTCTCATGTTACTTATGTTCAAAAACAGAGAAGAGCTTACATTAAAACTGGATTAGGTTTTGGTATGGACTTTGATAACATAGAAGAAACTCAATCTATTGATAAGGATGACCTTGATTTTGAGGATATAACCACTAGTGATGATGAACTCATTAATTACGTAGACACATCTAGTAATGAGGAATCAGTTAGTGAAACACCTCCTGAGTTTAAGAAAGATAATGGTTATCATGTTGTACCTCATCCCACTGGAAGTCCTCAACCCCCTAGGCCTGATGTTTCTCGTTTTGGAGTAGACAGTCTAGAGTTTAGAAAGAAGCTTATTGGTCAATCTAGGTCTGAAACCCCAAAAGAAACAGTTGAGACACCTACGGTAAATGATGCTAAAAGCCAAGCAGTACTTTCACCTCAAAGTACTGCTACACCTTCAGCAGTACCTTTAAGAAAACCTTTTCACAATAATGCTAAACCTTTTTGGGATAACTTTGGTCAAAACAGTTTTACTCATTCACCAAGAAGACAGGATAGGTTTGGTAATATACATAGAAGAAGAAATTTTGGGATTACAGATCAAAAACTATGTTTCGTTTATTTTAGTCCTGATCATTTGATTAAGGACTGTGACTTACATTCGTAGTACCTAAGTAAGTTTCCAAAGAACATAATCACAACCAAAACCAAGGAGACTAGACCACTTGGAATCATTCACATAGGGTTAACCATAGAAACTTCTCACCGTGACTATAGGTACCTCACCGTAGAAGACCCTTTTCAAAACCTCCAAGACCTTCAAACACTTTTCAAAGTATCATATAAAATACAAGACTTTCTCAAAGCATCGCTCAAGATTCACCAAACACCTCTTGGAATAGGAACCCTAGGAGATCTAATTACTATTATTCTAGAAGGCGTTATAACCCAAGAAAGTAGCTAGATCAAGGGACTCTACACCGTGGTTAAAACTAAATGGGTCAAATAGGAAAGTATCGATGATGAACAAACAAGACTTTCAACAAGTATCGTGAAACAGAGATTTTGATAAAGATGATTTTGTGGAAAAGAAAAGAGATTTTTGTTGAAAAGAAAGTTTTTTTGAAAATCCACCACAAGTTTTAAAACAAAAGATAATGCTTGATTCTATCTACAAAAACTGTGAAGATTACATACACAAGGGGAACACAAGTCAGTAATGGCTTGGGTTCCTAAAAGACACTAACTTTTGAATCTTTGTGCAGGGTAACCTAGAAGAGGAGCTTAAAGATCATATTATTGTAGATAGTGGTTGCTCGGAAGCATGACAGAGACAAGGAGATTCACGATTTTAGATCTATTTGTGGAGGAAAAGTTGCATTTGGGAATGATCCCAATGGAGGAAGAATCATCGAAAAGGAACCATTAAAGCGGGCGATAGATTTTGAGAATGTTAGATATGTGAAGGAGCTCAAGTTCAAGCTTTTGTCGGCCTCTCAAATCGTGATAAAAAGCACCTCGTGTTATTCATCGACACGTAATGTCTCATCCTTTCCCCGAATTCAAGCTCATAATGATAACTTGGTAGTACTTAGAGTACCAAGAACCAATGATGTGTACATTCTGGATATGAAGAGTCTTCACTCTTCCGGGAGAGCCACATGTTTAGTGGCAAAAGCAACATCTCAAGAAGCACATCGCTGGCATAGAAGATTGGGCCATGTAAATTTCAAGAATATCAACAAACTAGTCAAAGGAAATTTAGTTAGAGGTTTACCTTCAAAGACTTACAAGAATGATCACCATGTTTGGCATGCAAGAAGTGGTAACAACACAAAGCTTCATGCAAGAAGCTTGAGGAAAGGACTATTAGAGAACCATTGGAGTCAGTACACATGGATTTGTTTGGGTGACAAGATTTCGATCAAAGTATCACGCACCTATTAACAAAGACTTTGGATGATTTGGATGATCCAACCATGCCTCGGCTTAGAAGATATCGATGATGAGTTCAAGATGAAGGTATTTTCTCGATTCCAATGAAGATGTCGATTTCACTAATTGGGTGATAATTATGAAGTTCCATAGACTCTATCTTAAGAATTCATAAGAATCATCCTGTTGATCAAATTATTGGTCCTTCTACTTCTAGAGTAATGACAAGAAACAAAGCTAAGGGCTTTTCTACACCACATAATGCTTTGCTTAGTGACGAGTGTCTAAATACTCATCATTTTTGTACAAAATAAACGCAAAATCATCTCGAAAACACTCAAAACACATCAAATGATCAAAATATCACAAATCGTTGTTTTATGTGTTTTAAATGCAAAAATATCAAAATCAGATGAAAACATATCAAATTTGCAATAATTGGCAGTTTCAGTCCCCCAAGTTTCTAAAATTGTCAAAACTAGTCCCTGAGTCAAAATTTCAAAAGAAAAATCACCAAAGGTCCTTTTTAAATCATAACTTGTCAAATTTAGTCCTTTGGTGAAAAATGTGAAAAGTTTGAGAAAATTACAAAAGTGGTCCTCCAACTTTGAAAATTGGCAAAATTGGTCCCTGAAAAATCTGAGAATGACAACTTTGGTCCTTGTAATATTAACACTTGTCAATTTCAGTCCCTGAAACATCTTTGCATAATTGGCAGAACAGGTCCCTACAATTCCAGAAATTACAAATAAGGCCCTTGTCATTTTAAACCCTTTCACACCCTTTGGCCTTGTCACAATGCAAATGACCCCCTGCCAATGCTTTTTGGACCCTGCCTTTTGACCCCCTCTTTATTTAATACCCACCAAACCTGCTTTGACTATACTTTCCTCTCTCCTCACGGGTTAACCAATCCTCCATCATCACATCCCGCATCCTCCCGATCACACTCCACCTCCACCATCATCATCCCTACACCCCTCCAAACACTAAGAGCCAAGGAAGCATTAAATGCATCATACCAACCTCACTCAATCTCACAAGCTGTTAAACCCATTTTGGCGCCAAAATACTTTAAATGGCCAAGATTGCTTTGAGACATCCTATGGTCAAGATTCATGCTGGGAACTATTCAGAAGGAGGAGAGAGACAGATTGGGTGTATAAAAAGCCAAGAGAAGCATCAAGCAAGTAGTTAGTTTTTTAGTTTTTCATAATGTATGTCGCTTAATGTTTTTAGTCTAAATTAGATTTGCAATTTGATTTTAAAGTTCATTTGTGTTCAAGTGAACCATCTCAAAGGTATCTCAACCTTATTTAAGCAATAATTTCAGTTTATGTTCAAATTCCATCATTATTGTTAACTGTTGAAATTTTAAGTTTCAAACTCATTTGTCAAAGCTTGTAGCAACTCAATTTCAATTTCAAACAAGCTCATATAAGCTCATAAAAGCTTTCCATAAGCTCACAATTCAGTTTCACTCACTTTTAAACTTTGGTCAACAAAAGTCAACACGGGTAAAAAATGATGCAGCACAGGGAAATGGTTGATTCAAATATGGAAATGGGTTGAATTATAGCTTATTGGATTGGGTTTGATAGGTTAGTGGTACTTGGTTCACATTTTGCTAGCCATTGTGGCTTGGACATTTGTAAGTCAAGTTCAAGCTCATTTCTTTGCATAACTGCTTTAGTGGTTAATAATAGTTGTAGCCGCTTCATTAGTAGTATTCTGTAAATTAGAGTTAGTTTGATCTTTGGTTCATGCTTGTTCAGTGTTAGAGTAGTTTTAATTAGCTTATCAGTGATCTAAAGGGGTGTTTGGTTTATAGCCTAAAACTGACCTAAAGGCTTGTGCAGTGGTTAGTCTATCTTGTTTCATGTTTGTGTAGTCCAAGTATGCTCAGTTGAGTCAATACTTTGTGCCTGCATAGCCAAAAGTCAAACTTGCACCTTATTCCATCTTACTGTCCACTGTTGTGGATTTAGGATTGTAAATCCATTGATTTGTGTTTGGAAGTCTATAACATTGATTGCATTAGTTTTAATTTATCATATAAGATCAATCTCAGTCTTAAAATTGGATCCAAAATCCATTTTGGTCAAAATCTTAAATATCTTCAAAAGTCAAAGTAGCTAAAATCTGTTTTTGAGCCAAAAGCAAAGAATTTTCATGGCTACATTTTTGAGCCATTTTCAGTGAAATTTGGCACTCTAAAAGTTCAACTGGTCTTTGTACTTATAAGCATTTTTGTGGAATTTTGTAATTTATTTAAAAGCTTCAAATAAGCTCATCTTTTGGGTGTATAATCCCCTGCTCACTGTCTCAGTTACACTGAGAGTTTTCTCAGATAATGCAGCTTGTGCACAGGGCTTATTAGAGCTTACCATAGTCTGCTTTTTGGTACACTTGCTCTCAACCAGGTCTTTTCTAAGTTTCAATTGGTAGTTTTCAGTTTGAGCTTATTCTTAAGCTTGTGCATGTGTTCAAAGTAGCACTCAGAACCTGTTCTTAAGCCTTCACTGTTAGGATTTTTAGAGATCAACTTCTTGTTTTGTGTTCCAAATTCATAAACAAAGGTTGAAATAGCTTCATTTTATCTAATAACATCATATTCAGTTGAGAAATTGGAATCAAACCTCATAAAAGTCAACAATTGAGTTTTACCTTAAAAGTCAAAAATTCCAAAATCTCAGTTTTGGCCAACTGAGAGTGATTTTTCATTCACTCATTTATGGGTCAATTTCAATAAAACTTGTTGTTTTAAAAAGCTCATCTGGTCTACTTTCTTATTAGCAATTTTGTAGATTTTTATAATTTTTTTTATAAGCTGCAAATTAGCTTATGGATTTGGTCTCAGATTCTGAAAGTGCTCTGTGCACTGGTATCCTCCTTTTGACAGTAGCTTGCAGAGCTCCTTACTAGCTCATAAGAGCTTGTGAGCATCTAATATTTGGCTTGTAGATAGTCACCCAGGTCTAGGTGAGATTCCATCATTTGCTCTTTAGTTTCCAGCTTATTTGAATGCTTATTCTTCTGCCTAAATATGCCCCCTCACAACTGATTTCTGCCATTTACTCAACACATCAATTCTGTTCAATTTGTTAATCCAGTGGTTAGAGCTTGTTGATTTCAGTTGCATTTGGTCAATTTTAGCTTATTATAGTTTCCATATCAGTTGGGTAGCTTTTGGAGTCCATTTGTTTATTCTAAAGGCTTATTTCAATAAGCCTTTGCACATCGCCTAATTTCTCCACACAAGCACCTGTTTTTCCATTTTTCTCATATTCCTAATATTATTTTAGATTTTTCCTGAAATTTTCAGATTTTTCCAAGTTGTTTTGCTATTTTTCTTAATTTAAATTAGTTTTTAATCATTTTTAATTAGCTTTTAATACAAAAAATTAAGAAAAGCTTCAAAAAAATAATTTTTCAATTTTATTAAGTTAAGATAAATATAAAAAGCCAAAAACATATTTTTCCCTATTTTTCTTAGTTAAAATTGTATTTTTAAATAATTTAATTAGTTTTAATAGTTTTAAATTCCTAGAAAATTCAAAATAATCGTAAAATTACAAAAATAGTTTTGAAAATTTAGTTTGTTATTTTAGACTTTTCTAAGTCTTAATTTTATTTTCAAGCTTTATTTCCTATTTTCTTTCATTTTAGGTTATTATTAAATAGTTAAAATAGTTTTTAATTAATAATAATTAATTAATTAGTTATAAAAATAATTTTCTTTTTCTATAAGTTTTCTTTTAGCATTAGGATTGTAAAATGTATTTTCATATTTTTAGGATCTATATTGTATAAGTTTCACTTTTTATTTTGCACGCTACGTAATTTAATTTTAAACGTAAGTTTTAGTTTTAAGTTTTTAACGCTCATCATTTTAAATATAGTGATAGCGTTTATTTAATAGATTTTATCTTTTAATTTCCTTTAATTTGCATTTAAGCCGCTTTTAATTTGTTGGTTTTTCCCGTAGTCATAATCACATTCAAATCCTTTTCCGCTCAAATCTCCCGATCACTAAACGCTTGATAATCCATTGCATAGCTCATTGGGACATAACGACCCGGGAAACACTATACTCCCCTGATCTTCATTGAGTTCGTGCTTAAGCGCTTTTAAGTCGGTTAAGGTCCGCCAAATTTTGGCGAGCATCAAATTTTGGCGCCACGGGAGTCATTGATAATCTTACGCCTAGCGATTAGTAATTTGGATATTCACTCTTTTTCATACCATCCATCTCAGATATGTTTATATTTTCTTATCCAAAACCCCAAAATACTCTTCTCATTCCTCTTATTCGTTGATTCTATTTCTCTTACCCTCTTTTGCTGCTTAATTCTATTCTTCGTATCCTCTCAACCATTTGATTCTCTTCTTAATCCTCTATATGTTTAATTCTTATGTCGACATTCGTCAACTTCATCGCCGAAATGTGTGAGCGGTGTGGAGGGCCTAGTTCGCTTAATTTTGCACCGTGCGAATTATCCATCAAAAATTCTTTTCAAAGTTATTTCACCACCCGCCACAACCCGAAATACATTCTAATCTTGACAAACCGCTCAAACGCTTGAGCTACCCCAAGCACCCACCGAGGATTACGAGGACACTTTCTTTGAAGATAGAGCCCGTAATCTAATCGAACAAATTCAAGCCGATGAAAAAGGTCGAGAATTAGAATTGATTACGATGAACCCGCTCAAACACCGGTGACTAGCAAGAATGACTTGCCTAATCTTCACGCTTCTCAAGAACCGTAACCTGAGACCATAACGGAAGTGGTGGAAATTGCTAGCTCTCGAGCACACCACTTGTCCCACCTCCGGATTTTTCTCGAATGTTCTTCGAGACTTGATAGTCATTCGGATCATCATGTTGGTTTTGTTGATTCTTTGAATAAACCGATTCCTCTTCATAACTCTCAAATGCAATCGTTTATTCCTTGTGTCGGATGTGGTGAGCCTCTTTATGGTTCACCCTGTCGTTGGTGTACTTGTGTACAATGTGGTAATGATATTCATAATGGGAGTTGTTTATTTTGTGGTTCGAGGAATTCATTTGATTATGATCCTAATCAGAACTTATTTAACGACTCCTCAAACTTTTCCAATTACCCACCACAGCCCGACTATTCTTCATATGATCAACATTATCGCTAGAATTTTGTGGAGGTCCTCACCAAGGATTTGAGTGTCAATCCGAAACACGTTTGTCTATGACAGCTTTTCCGGTGATGCTTAGAGCTTTGGTTATGACCAAAATCCATATGATTCATTATTCCGCACTCAACAGCTTTATCATGCGACCACCGTGGAGGTCCCCATTTCACTGACACAAATAGGAACCCAGCCTTGTAACAATCATGACTCGCAGATTTGAAAATTTCCAACCTCCACAAAGATTATACGGTTCAAACTCCACCGAGCCGTTGTCTCATGAAATCTCCCAAGATCTTGAAACCGCAATGAAAACACTTGAGGATATGATGAGTAACTTTAAGAATCAAGTGAGTGGTGAAAAGACCATGGAGAATTGCTAGTCAAGAGCGAGAGGCCCGCCAATCTAAGGAGGAATTATTAGTCCTAGAGCATGCGCCTAAGACGCTCCCAATTTCTTAAGGCCGCTTATATGATGATAACGAGGAGGGTTTTATCCTTTAAAAGTAATATTACTCAACCCCTCGCCGGTTGATATCCTCGCAGCTTGAGATTCCATCTCAAACAACTCGCTATCACACCCGAGATTCACACTCACTCTCTTATTACTGGGGACGAGCATCTCGACATCGTTCTCGAAAAGGAATCGGACGAATTCATAAAGTCTAGTGTTGAGGACCTTGTCCCAATCCCAACAGAGTCACAGGAATTCTTGATCATGTGTGATATCCTCCTCCTCTTGTCTTCCAAAATGATCATGTTGAGATGTTCTCCGATTCGATGATAATGATTCGTTATCTTGTGGAGACATTATTTATGTGGAAGATTCTCCTTCCGAGCTTGTTAGCTTAGAAGAAGAGAATGATGAAGTTATCGACATCGAAATCAAAGATGAATCTCTTCGAGCAACATTATTGAATGTCATCTTCTCATTTCTAAAATCGAGGCTTTCAAAGAGAAACCGATCTCATCTCCTATCCCCATTAAGGGTAGTGACATTCTTTCCGATGATTCTATTCCGAAATGAAAGCCCCTGCTTTGATAGTATGGGAGAGAAGATTAGTGGCGCACCACTTCTCATTCTCATAATTCTCCCGATCATGAATCATTTACTTTTGAGGAGTTCGCCATGAACCCACTCATATCAATTCCGAATATGATTCATTCACCTTCATGGAGTTCTCGGATGAACTCACTCATATCATATCTCCACGGAGTATGATAATTTCTACTTTGATCTAGACACACCCATAATATGTCTTGATCAAGCAAGTTTAATCGAGGAGATTCATGAAACTATGAATTCTCCTATTGAGGATGAAGAGTTAGTCATGATTTTCTTTCTTTCTTCATATCTCATCATTTCTCCCTGCTCTTCACTCCTTCGAATGAAGACATTATCTTTGATCCCGTGATTTTCATGTATCATTTGTGAGCGGTTCTATGTATATCTCATCGGTGTGGAACTTTCACGTGCTTCAAATGTTTGTCCAAACATCTTGAATGAAAGTCCGATGGAGATTGTTTCTTCCACTTTGCTTCCCATGAACCAATTAATTGGGTCGAGTCAAGCTAGCGACTCGGTAATCAAAAACAAGAGCTTAACATGGGTTTTCACCGTGTGTCCCACCCTAGTGTGGGGAGTTGCCCACATGTATATATATATATATCTTAAAAAAAATATATATATATATATATATATATATATATATATATATATATATATATATATATATATATATATATATATATATATATATATATATATATATATATATATATATATCTTCTTTCTAAATAATGGCCGTAGTATTTCCCTTTACGTTTTTGTTTCGCATAACCGCTGTACTTTGAATATTGAGGCAATATTCATTTCTAAGTGTGGGGAATTTCACGAATTTTATCATGTATTATACTAATTCTGCTTTTGGCCAAATTTTTTTGGAGTAAGTGTTTTACACTTTCTCATTTGGTTATCATCATTTTGTCTAAAAACTAAAGGATTGGCTAATCCAGAGCAAACGGCTCTTGGTAAAGATATATCAAACCGCTTATATGGCTTGCAATTTGCCCAAAATTGTATGGTATTCAAATTTCACCATATCCTAAAAAGTGAAGAGTTGGCTAGCCCGCAAGGTTATGGCTTGTGGTAAAGGCAAAGGAAAAACCATAATTGGTAATCGACTCACCAAAGATAATATTGATAATTTATCTAAGAGTTGGCTAGTCCAAGGGTACGGCTCGTAAAGACAAAATCAAACCGTTGAAAGTCGGTGGTTTGCTCAAAATCACATGGTTATCGTGTACCATGGTTCTTACTTGAACCGAAACATTTGGCTACTCCGTAAGTAATGGCTTTTGGTAAAGAGATTAACATCCATTATGTTTTTCAAATCATTGCTAGGGACTAGCAATATCTCGATGTGGGGATTGATGAGTGTCTAAATACTCATCATTTTGTACAAAATAAACTCAAAATCATCCGAAAACACTGTAAACACATCAAAATGATCAAAATATCACAAATCGTGTTTTATGTGTTTTAAATGCAAAATATCAAAATCGATGAAAACATATCAAATTTGCAATAATTGGCGCTTCGGCCCCCAAGTTTCTAAAATTGTCAAAACTAGTCCTCGAGTCAAAATTTCAAAAGAAAAATCACCAAAGGTCCTTTTTAAATCATAACTTGTCAAATTTAGTCCTTTGGTGAAAATGTGAAAAGTTTGAGAAAATTACAAAAGTGGTCCTCCAACTTTGAAAATTGGCAAATTGGTCCTCGAAAAACTGAGAATGACAACTTTGGTCCTTGTAATATTAACACTTGTCAATTTCAGTCCTCAAACATCTTTGCATAATTGCGTAATGTGTCCCTACAATTCCGTAAATTACAAATAAGGCCCTTGTCATTTTAAACCCTTTCACACCTTTTCGCCTTGTCACAATGCAATGACCCCCGCCAATGCTTTTTGGACCCTGCCTTTTGACCCCCTCTTTATTTAATACCCAGTCAAACCTGTTTTGACTATACTTTCCCTCTCTCCCTCACGGGTTAACCAATCCTCCATCATCACATCCTGCATCCTCCCTGATCACACTCCACCTCCACCATCATCATCCCTACACCCCCCCTCCAAACACTAAGAGCCAAGGAAGCATTAAATGCATCATACCAACCTCACTCAATCTCACAAGCTGTTAAACCCATTTTGGCGCCAAAATACTTTAAATGGCCAAGATTGCTTTGAGACATCCTATGGTCAAGATTCATGCTGGGAACTATTCAGAAGGAGGAGAGAGACAGTTTGGGTGTATAAAAAGCCAAGAGAAGCATCAAGCAAGTAGTTAGTTTTTTAGTTTTTCATAATGTATGTCGTTTAATGTTTTTTAGTCTAAATTAGATTTGCAGCTGTATTTTAAAGTTCATTTGTGTTCAAGTGAACCATCTCAGTGTATCTCAACCTTATTTAAGCAATAATTTCAGTTTATGTTCAAATTCCATCATTATTGTTAACTGTTGAAATTTTAAGTTTCAAACTCATTTGTCAAAGCTTGTAGCAACTCAATTTCAATTTCAAACAAGCTCATATAAGCTCATAAAAGCTTTCCATAAGCTCACAATTCAGTTTCACTCACTTTTAAACTTTGGTCAACAAAAGTCAACACGGGTAAAAAAATGATGCAGCACAGGGAAATGGTTGATTCAAATATGGAAATGGGTTGAATTATAGCTTATTGGATTGGGTTTGATAGGTTAGTGGTACTTGGTTCACATTTTGCTAGCCATTGTGGCTTTGGACATTTGTAAGTCAAGTTCAAGCTCATTTCTTTGCATAACTGCTTTAGTGGTTAATAATAGTTGTAGCCGCTTCATTAGTAGTATTCGTGTAAATTAGAGTTAGTTTGATCTTTGGTTCATGCTTGTTCAAATGTTAGAGTAGTTTTAATTAGCTTATCGTTGATCTAAAGGGTGTTTGGTTTATAGCCTAAAACCGACCTAAAGGCTTGTGCAAGTGGTTAGTCTATCTTGTTTCATGTTTGTGTAGTCCAAGTATGCTCGCTGAGTCAATACTTTGTGCTCGTGATAGCCAAAAGTCAAACTTGCACCTTATTCCATCTTATCATCCATCGTTGTGGATTTAGGATTGTAAATCCATTGATTTGTGTTTGGAAGTCTATAACATTGATTGCATTAGTTTTAATTTATCATATAACATCAATCTCGCCTTAAAATTGGATCCAAAATCCATTTTGGTCAAAATCTTAAATATCTTCAAAAGTCAAAGTAGCTAAAATCTGTTGAGCCAAAAGCAAAGAATTTTCATGGCTACATTTTGAGCCATTTTCGTGAAATTTGGCACTCTAAAAGTTCAACTCGGTCTTTGTACTTATAAGCATTTTTGTGGAATTTTGTAATTTATTTAAAAGCTTCAAATAAGCTCATCTTTGGGTGTATAATCCCCGCTTCACTGCCTCGCTATAATCGAGAGTTTTCTCGATAATGCGCCTTGTGCAGTGGCTTATTAGAGCTACCATAGTCTCGCTTTTGGTACACTTGCTCTCAACCGTGTCTTTTCTAAGTTTCAATTGGTAGTTTTCAGCTTGAGCTTATTCTTAAGCTTGTGCATGTGTTCAAAGTAGCACCTTTAACCCTGCTCTTAAGCCTTCACCGTTAGGATTTTAGAGATCAACTTTTGTTTTGTGTTCCAAATTCATAAACAAAGGTTGAAATAGCTTCATTTTATCTAATAACATCATATTCAGTTGAGAAATTGGAATCAAACCTCATTGATGAGTGCTTATTCACTCATCATTTTAGGTCAATCAATCTGCAAAACATCTAAAACACTCCAAATGCATCAAAATACTAAAAATATCTCAAAATTGTGTTTTATATGTTTCGAGATGCAAAATTATTGAAAACGAACAAAGTTTGCATAATTGGCGCTTCGGCCCCCAACTTTCAAAAAATGGCAATTTTAGTCCTTGGAATTTCATAATTGTCAAAATTGCAATTTTGGTCCTTACACTTTCTTTCGAGATTATCAAGTATGGACCTTGGATTACATTTTCGAATTTCATAAATGGACCTCGGACTTTCGGTTTTGGCGATTTGGCCCCTATGTTTACCAATGGATTCAAAACTTATCATTAGTCCAATAAATCCTTTGGCCCAACAAATACCGGTCCAATCCACCCCTGCATGCCGGTCAAACCCAATACCCACCGGTCAACAAATATATCCAACCCATCCCTCTGCCTTCCTTCTTCCATTTCCGCCCAAGGAGACCACCAAACCCAACCCTAGAAACCAAGACCTCCTTTTCTCTCGCTTCCTGTATCCCACCTCCCAAACACTCAACTCGCTGCGACCCTTTTACCCAACATCACCTTTTCCCAAACCCACTGCCCTTCCCCCAAGACTTGCCACTGTGGCAATCCAAGCTTTAAAAGACAGTGGATGGTCAAGATTGATCTCTTGTGTACCTACTTAATCAATGGCTCAGATGTAATCTTTTGCATACCTAACTGTTGGATGGCTAGGATTGACTCAAGAAAGCACAAAGGATGGATTTTACTTGGCTGCTCACACAAAAGAAACACATGAAGAGAGTGAAGATTTGAAGACCTAGTTTCTAAGTATAAATAGCATGTATGCCAAGTTATTAGAGTCAATTTTTTAGTCATAGTTTTAGTTAAAAAGTCACTTTGTATCAAGTTTTAGTTAGGTCTAGTTTTAAATCGGTTTAGTATTTTACTTTAATGTTGTATTCTGCTTTTAGTCAATGAAAAGTTTTCTTGTTGTTAAATTCCTCTTGTTCGCTTATTTGTAAAGTAAGCACTTGAAGTGCTTATTTCATCGTGCTTATTTCGTTAGTTAATTGTGTCATTTACAACTCAAGTTCATTGCTAGAACAGCTTTTGAACATAAAATCCCAAGTTTTCTTTGAGAAAATATGTTTTAAGAAACACCGATATTAAGGGAGTGTTTGGGTTAAAATGAGAAAAGTGGGTCAAAGTGGTTTAAATCACCTTTGACCTAAGAAGTCAAACACATTTTAGTGCCTCCTAGTCAATTTAGACACATTTGAGGTGAATGCAAAGTTTTGAAAAGATTTGGTTGTCAAAAGTATCATCAAATTATCTTGCTAGCTTGATTTGGTCATAACTTTCATAAGCAATTCGGTGAAGTTTTGTTGAGATAAAAATTCAAAAATAAATATCACAAGTTCACCAACTTGTCCAACTGTGGTTAAGAGAAAAATTCAAAAAATCGCTTACTATGGTCGCTAGGTGGTGAAAGTTTTGGTTTGGCCATTTCGCTCGTGCACAGATGTTGGTTTTGCAGAGGTCAACTCACTTATTTATAAGTCGATTGAGCTTTTCAAATGACTAGACAAGGGGCAAAAGGCGGTTGGCTAGGTGAGCTTTGAGTGGCCGTAAGCTCGAGAGGTCGTTTTAATCTCTAGCTTATTTAGATTAAGCTCCAAAATGCCACTTGGCAATCGTTTCGTCTCGAATTTACCAACAACAGATTTGCGCTCATTCTTTGTCAATGCTTATCGTGTTTTTGGTTTCACTTATTTAGATCTCATTAAGTGCTTTTCATTTATTTAGATTAGGTTAGCAATAATATTGTTTACTAGGAGCTTATTTCTTACTTTCTTAGTGCTTATTTTGCTTAATATAAGTTTAGGATTCCCCTAGCTTTAGCTCTAGTGCCAACTGCTTTTCCCATAGTTAGTGTTTTAGCTTATTAAGGCAAACTTGGTTTAGTTTTTTTATCTCCACAGCTAGCTTATTAGATTCACCGCTTATTTGAGCTTAAAATGTATAAGGAGTGTTTGGTTGTATGCTTTTAAAAGGTGTTTGGATGTGTTTATGCTCATCGTTGGAATAAGCGGCCTAATCGCTTATTTTAAGCTTTTCAAGAAAGTAGTCTTTATTAAAAATCTTCGTTTGATAAGCCGTTAAGTTCCAAAAGGAGAAAAGTTGAAAAATTGTTTGCAAAATAAGCAAGAGGTGGATTCGAACCCCGACCTCTTGCCTATTAAAGCCTCAACACACAACAACTTCACCAACTGCGCCTTGGGACTTGTCTCACAAGTTTTGCACTAACTAATATTTAAACCATTAAATGCTTTACCTAATAAGCTTATTTGGCTTATTTTTAGCTTATTTACATAGCAACCACCCAACTTTTCAATTTACTTAGGATCGCTTTAAAATAGTATTTTGTGATTTTTTGATTTTTCCCAATTAGTTTAATATTTTAATTAATTAATTAGTGTAAATTAGATTTTAATCATAGTAATTATTTTAAAAGTCGAAAAATATTCCGCTTTTTCCTAAAATTATTTTTAGTCGAATAGATGTAGGAAAATTGGTTTCACACCTTAGGACTTAAATTTCAAAACTTTCACATTTATGGCTCGGGTTGTTTTCCGCTTTTACGTTTTTGCATTTTAGCACCCTAGGACTTAGTGTAGCTTCGTTTTATTGTTTCTTAGGCTTAGTAGTATTTTATTTAGTGTTTATTTTGTTTTACATGCTTTATTTTCATTTCCGCTCTTTAATTTGTAGTAACGTAATCAAAATCCAAAATTCGCTTAACCATTCAAGTCCTTATCACAAAACTCAACGATCCCGTCAATTTCACACCTCGTTGGGACACGACCGGGAAATCACTTCCGGTATCACTTTTATCACACCCGTGAGGATTTGATACGTTGACCTTTTTCCTAAAGGGTTGATTTGTCGAGTTTTACGATTATTTGATATATTGATATTTGTGTTTTCACCACTCACTTCACAACGAATCAAATTTTGGCGGCGCTGGGAGGTGTGTTGCGACAATATCGTGATTTTTGCGATTAGTGACTTGAAGATCCTTCCTCGTGAAGTTACCGTTTTTCATAAAAACCAAAAATAATCTTCTCCTTCCTCTTAACCGTATGATTCTGTTTCTCTTATCCTCTGTTACCGTTTGATTCTAATCTTCGTTATCCTCTAAACCATTTGATTCTCTTCTTAATCCTCTATATGTTTAATTCTTATGTCGACAATCGTCAACATCATCGTCACAAATGTGTGTGAGCGGTGTGGAGGGCCTAGTTCAAGCGAATTTTGCAATTCGTGCGAATTATCCATCAAAAATTCTTTTCAAAGTTATTTCACCACCCGCCACAACCCGAAATACATTCTAATCTTGACAAACCAGGTTCAAACGCTTGAGCTACCCCAAGCACCCACCGAGGATTACGAGGACACTTTCTTTAAAGATAGAGCCCGTAATCTAATCGAACAAATTCAAGCCGATGAAAAAGGTCGAGAATTAGAATTGATTACGATGAACCCGTTCAAACACCGGTGACTAGCAAGAATGACTTGCCTAATCTTCACGCTTTCAAGAACCAAAACCGAGACCATAACGGAAGTGGTGGAAATTGCTAGCTCTCGAGCACACCACTTGTCCCACCTCCCGATTTTTCCGAATGTTCTTCGAGACTTGATAGTCATTCGGATCACCATGTTGGTTTTGTTGATTCTTTGAATAAACCGATTCCTCTTCATAACTCTCAAATGCAATCGCTTATTCCTTGTGTCGGTTGTGGTGAGCCTCTCTTTGGTTCACCACATCGTTGGTGTACGTGTGTACAATGTGGTAATGATATTCATAACGGAGTTGTTTGTTTTGTGGTTCGAGGAATTCATTTGATTATGATCCTAATCGAACTCATTTAACGACCCTCAAATTTTTCAATTACCCACCACACCGACTTATCTTCATATGATCAACATTTCACTGTGAATTTTGTGGAGGTCCTCACCAAGGATTTGAGTGTCAATCCGAAACACGTTTGTCTATGAACAGTTTTCCAATGATGCTCGTAACTTTGGTTATAACCAAAATCCATATGATTCACTGTCTGCACTCAACAGTTTCTTGTTGTGAGTACCGTGGAGGTCCCCATTTCACTCGATTGTCAAATAGGGAACCCAATTCCTTGTAACAATCATGACTCTCACATGTTTGAAAATTTCCAACCTCCACAACACCATACGGTTCGAACTCCACCGAGCCGTTGTCTCAAGAAATCTCCCAAGATTTTGAAACCATAATGAAAACACTTGATGATATGATTAGTAACTTTAAGAATCAAGTGAGTGGTGAAAAGACCATAGGAGAATTGTCTGGTCAAGAATCCAGAAGAGCGAGAAGCTCGCAAATCTAGGGAAGAATTATTAATCCTAGAGCAAGCGCTCTAAGACGCTCCCAATTTCTCAAGGCAAGACTTTATGACGATGACGAGGAGAGTTTTTATCCTTTTACAGATAATACTTCTCAACTCCCTCATCGGTTGATATTCCAAATAGCTTGAGATTCCATCTCAAACAAGCGCTATCACACCCGAGATTCACACTCACTCTCTTATTATGGGGACGAGCATCTCGACACTGTTCTCGAAAAGGAATCGGACGAATTCATAAAGTCTAGTGTTGAGGACCTTGTCCCAATCCCAAGAGAGTCACAGGAATTCTTGATCATGTGTGTGATATCCTCCTCCTCTTGTCTTCCAAATTGATCATGTTGAGATGTTCTCCGATTCGATGATGATGATTCGTTATCTTGTGGAGACATCATTTATGTGGAAGATTCGCCCGAGCTTGTTAGCTTAGAAGAAGAGAATGATGAAGTTCTCGACATCGAAATCAAAGATGAAGCTCTTCGAGCAACATTATTGAATGTCGGTCTTCTCATTTCTAAAATCGAGGCTTTCAAAGAGAAACCCATTTCATCTCCTATCCCCATTAAGGATAGTGACATTTTTCCGATGATTCTATTCCGAAATGAAAGCCTCTGTTTTGATAATATGGGAGAGAAGATTAGTGGCGTACCACTTTTCATTCTCATAATTCTCTCCCGATTGTGAATCATTTACATTGGAGGAGTTCGCCAATGAACCCACTCTTATCAATTCGAATATGATTCATTCACCTTCATGGAGTTCTCGGATGAACTCACTCATATCATATCTCCGCCGGAGTATGATAATTTCTACTTTGATCTAGACATTCCCATAATATGTCTTGATCAAGCAAGTTTAATCGAGGAGATTCATGAAACTATGAATTCTCCAATCGAGGATGAAGAGTTAGTCATGATTTCTATCATGATTTTCTTTCTTTTCTTCATATATTCATCACTTCTCTGTTCTTCACTCCTTCGGAATGAAGACATTATCTTTGATCCCGCATTTTCATGTACCATTATCTTGAGCCGGAATATACCTCATCGGTGTGGAACTTTCACGCACTTCAATGTTTATCCAAACTATTTGAATGAAAGTCCGATGGAGATTGTTTCTTCCACGTTGCTTCCCAAGAACAAATGAATTCGGGTCGAGTCAAGCTAGCGACTCAGTAATCAAAAACATATGAGCTAAACATGGGTTTTCACCCCGTGTACCACCCTAGTGTGGGGAGTTGCCCACATGTTAAAAAAAAAAAAAAAAAAAAAAAAATCATCTTTCTAAATAATGGCGTAGTATTTCCCTTTTACGTTTTTGTTTCGGCATAACACAAGACTTTGAATATTGAGGGCAATATTCATTTCTAGTGTGGGGAATTCTCACGAATTTTATCATGTATTATCCACCCAATTCCTCCATTTTGGCCAAAATTTTTTTTTTTTGGAGTAAGTGTTTTACACTTACTCAATTGGTTATCATCCGCCATGTCTAGTAGACAAAAGGATTGGCTAATCCAGAGCAAACGGCTCTTGGTAAAGATTTCTCAAATCCGCTTATATGGCTTGCAATTTGCCCAAAATTGTATGGTTCTCAACTCACCATATCCTAAAAAGTGAAGAGTTGGCTAGCCCGCAAGGTTATGGCTTGTGGTAAAGGCAATTGAAAACCATAATTGGTAATCGACTCACCAAAGATAATATTGATAATTTATCTAAGAGTTGGCTAGTCCGAGCAAACGGCTTCGTAAAGACAAATCAAAACCGTTGAAAGTCGGTGGTTTGCTCAAAATCACATGGTTATCGGTGTACCATGGTTCTTACTTGAACTAAAACATTTGGCTACTCCGTAAGTAATGGCTTTTGGTAAAGAGATTCAAATCCATTATGTTTTTCAAAAGATTGCTAGGGACTAGCAATGTTTTAGTGTGGGGATTTGATGAGTGCTTATTCACTCATCATTTTAGGTCAACTGAATCGCAAAACATCTAAAACACTCCAAATGCATCAAAATACTAAAATATCTCAAAATTGTGTTTTATATGTTTCGGATGCAAAATTATTGAAAAACGAACAAAGTTTGCATAATTGGCGCTTCGCCCCCAACTTTCAAAAATGGCAACCCCAACTTTCAAAATGGCAATTTTAGTCCTTGGAATTTCATATCCTTTTTGGCAAATTTGGTCCTTACACTTTCGTGAGATTATCAAGTATGGACCTTGGATTACATTTTCGTAATTTCATAAATGGACCTCGGACTTTCGGCTTTGGCGATTTGGCCCTATGTTTACCAATGGATTCAAAACTTATCATTAGTCCAATAAATCCTTTGGCCCAACAAATACCGGTCCAATCCACCTCGCATCTTGGTCAAACCCAATACCCACCCGGTCAACAAATATATCCAACCCATCCTCTGCCTTCCTTCTTCCATTTCCGCCCAAGGAGACCACCAAACCCGAACCCTAGAAAACCAAGACCTCCTTTCTCTCGCTTCCTGTATCCCACCTCCCAAACACTCAACTCGCTGCGACCCTTTTACCCAACATCACCTTTTCCCAAACCCACCGCCCTTCCCCAAGACTTGCCACCGTGGCAATCCAAGCTTTAAAAGACAAGTGGATGGTCAAGATTGATCTCTTGTGTACCTACTTAATCAATGGCTCGATGTAATCTTTTGCATACCTAATCGTTGGATGGCTAGGATTGACTCAAGAAAGCACAAAGGATGGATTTTACTTGGTGCTCACAAAAGAAACACATGAAGAGAGTGAAGATTTGAAGACCTAGTTTCTAAGTATAAATAGCATGTATGCCAAGTTATTAGGAGTCAATTTTTTAGTCATAGTTTTAGTTAAAAAGTCGACTTTGTATCAAGTTTTAGTTAGGTCTAGTTTTAAATCGCTTTAGTATTTTACTTTAATGTTGTATTCTGCTTTTAGTCAATGAAAAGTTTTCTTGTTGTTAAATTCCTCTTGTTCGCTTATTTGTAAAGTAAGCACTTGAAGTGCTTATTTCATCGTGCTTATTTCGTTAGTTAATTGTGTCATTTACAACTCAAGTTCATTGCTAGAACAGTTTTGAACATAAAATCCCAAGTTTTCTTTGAGAAAACTGCTTTTAAGAAACACCGATATTAAGGGAGTGTTTGGGTTAAAATGAGAAAAGTGGGTCAAAGTGGTTTAAATCACCTTTGACCTAAGAAGTCAAACACATTTTAGTGCCTCCTAGTCAATTTAGACACATTTGAGGTGAATGCAAAAGTTTTGAAAAGATTTGGTTGTCAAAAGTATCTGTCAAATTATCTTGCTAGCTTGATTTGGTCATAACTTTCATAAGCAATTCAAAGAAGTTTTGTTGAGATAAAAATTCAAAAATAAAATCACAAGTTCACCAGCTTGTCCAACTGTGGTTAAGAGAAAAAATTCAAAAATCGCTTACTATGGTCGCTAGGTGGTGAAAGTTGTTGGTTTGGCCATTTCAGCTCTGCACGTGATGTTGGTTTTGCAGAGGTCAACTCACTTATTTATAAGTCGATTGAGCTTTTCAAATGACTAGACAAGGGGCAAAAGGTTGGCTAGGTGAGCTTGAGTGGCCGTAAGCTCGTGAGGTCGTTTTAATCTCTAGCTTATTTAGATTAAGCTCCAAAATGCCACTTGGCAATCGTTTCGTCTCGAATTTACCAATGCAGATTGCGCTCATTCTTTGTCAATGCTTATCGTGTTTTTGGTTTCACTTATTTAGATCTCATTAAGTGCTTTTCATTTATTTAGATTAGGTTAGCAATAATATTGTTTACTAGAGCTTATTTCTTACTTTCTTAGTGCTTATTTTGCTTAATATAAGTTTAGGATTCCCCAGCTTTAGCTCTAGTGCCAACTGCTTTTCCCATAGTTAGTGTTTTAGCTTATTAAGGCAAACTTGGTTTAGTTTTTTTATCTCCACAGCTAGCTTATTAGATTCATCGCTTATTTGAGCTTAAAATGTATAAGGAGTGTTTGGTTGTATGCTTTTAAAAGGTGTTTGGATGTGTTTATGCTCATCGTTGGAATAAAGGCCTCAATCGCTTATTTTAAGCTTTTCAAGAAAGTAGTCTTTATTAAAATCTTCGCTTGATAAGCCTGTTAAGTTCCAAAAGGAGAAAAGTTGAAAAATTGATAGTTCAAAAATAAGCAAGAGGTGGGATCGAACCCGACCTCTTGCCTATTAAAGCCTCAACACACAACAACTTCACCAATCGCGCCTTGGGACTTGTCTCACAACTTTTCACAAACTAACCTTTTAAACCATTAAGCAGCTTTTGCTAATAAGCCCTATTTGGCTTATTTTAGCTTATTTTACATAGCAACCACCACGTTTTTCAATTTACTTAGGATCAGTACCCTTTAAAATAGTTTTTGTGATTTTTTCAGATTTTTCCCAATTAGTTTAATATTTTTAATTAATTAATTAGTGTAAAATAGATTTTAATTCGTAGTAATTATTTTAAAAGTCGAAAAAATATTCCGCTTTTTCCTAAAATTATTTTTAGTCGAATAGATCGTAGGAAAATTGGTTTCACACCGTACTTAAATTTCAAAACTTTCACATTTATGGCTCGGGTTGTTTTACCGCTTTTACGCTTTTTGCGCTTTTGCACCCTAGGACTTAGTGTAGCTTCGCTTTATTGTTTCTTAGGCTTAGTCGTATTTTATTTAGTGTTTATTTTGTTTTACATGCTTTATTTTCATTTCCGTTCTTTAATTTGTAGTGTAATCAAAATCCAAAATTCGCTTAAACCATTCAAGTCCTTATCACAAAACTCAACGATCCCGTCAATTTCACACCTCGTTGGGACACGACCGGGAAATCCTTCCGGTATCACTTTTATCACACCCGTGAGGTTTGGCACGTTGACCTTTTTCCTAAAGGGTTGATTTGTCGGTTTCACGATTATTTGATATATTGATATTGTGTTTGTTTTCACCACTCACTTCACAACGAATCAGTTAGTTACACAAGGCTACATACAAGAAGAAGGAGTAGATTATGATGAAGTATTTACTCCTGTAGCAAGGATTGAAGCAATTCGAATCTTCCTTTCTTTTGCATTATATATGGGATTTCAGGTTTACGAGATGGATGTCAAGAGTGCCTTTTTATATGGCAAGATAACAGAGGAGGTTTATGTCAAATAGCCTCCTGGTTTTGAAGATCCTGCACATCCAAACAAAGTCTACAAGGTGGTTAAGGCTCTTTATGGCCTTCATCAAGCACCTAGAGCTTGGTATGAGAGGCTCTCTTCTTTCTTATTGCAACATGGTTACAGGAGAGGAGCTATAGATAAGACTTTGTTTATCAAGAGAGACAAGAAGGATATCATGTTGGTTCAAGTATATGTTGATGATATCATATTTGGAGCTACCAAACAGTCCATGGTTAAGGAGTTTGAGCAATGATGAAGAATGAATTTCAAATGAGTTCAATGGGTGAGTTAACTTTCTTTGGGACTTCAAGTTAAGGCACCAAAGGAGGGAATTTTCATAAGTCAAGACAAGTATGTATCGATATACTTAAGAAGTTCAATTTTGATGCTATGAAGCCGCTACTACACCTATTAAATCTATCAACTCATTGGGCAAGGATGAAGATGGACAACCGCTGAAGTCAAGTTGTATGCATCCATGATTGGATGTCTTATGTATCTCAACGCATCTAGGCTCGATATTATGTTTGTTGTTTGTCTATGTGCAAGATATCAAGTCTCACCAAAAGTCTCTCATATGAATGCAATGAAATGTATTTTTAGTTATTTGAAACAACAACCTAAGTTGGGGTTGTGGTATCCAAAGGATTCACCTTTTCACTTAGAAGCTTTTTCGATAGTGATTATGCGTGTGATAACTATGATAGAAAATCAACCAATGGAGGATGCCAATATCTTGGAAGAAGATTAGTCTCATGGTAATGTAAGAACAGACTATTGCAAAGAACATCCTCATCAAGGTAATATGTGGTCGCCGCAAGTCGTTGTGGACAAGTTTTGTGGATGCGTAATCAACTGGACTATGGGTTCAATTTCAAGTACTCCTATCAATATTGATAATGAGAGTACAATCTGCATTGTGAAGAATCCAGTTTATCACTCCAAGACCAAGCACATTCAGATTAGGCATCGCTTCATCAGAGATTGTTATGAGCACAAGCTCATTAATGTTGTCAAGGTTCACACGGATGATAATGTAGCTGATTTACTCACCAAAGGCTTTGATGTTTCAAGATTCAATCACTTGGTGGTAAGCATTGGCATGATTAATTACTAAGCTACATTTGAGGGGAGGACTATTTAGTGTAAGTATAGTCCCATGCATTGCTTGAGGAGGAAATTCATGTTTATTTGATGTATTTGCTATTGTAAAGAGGAGATTGGGAAAGCAATCGATTTTTGGTTTTATGAAAGTACCGCTTGAAAGTACCGCTTTGAAAGTATCGCACACGTGGAAAGAACTGCTTGTCTTATCAAAGCATCGCTCCAACGGTAATATTGAGGGTAACTACTACTAACGGTAACTTTGTTATTAAGGGTTGTGATTTTTTTTAAAATCTCACCTATAAATAACTACTCTCCGAATTTCCCTCTCATATTGATACATTATAATCTTTTCCATATTTCTCTCTCTTTCACCCATATTATTCGTCATATCACTTTCTTAGTAAACACATCATCAATGGCTAATCGTAATACGCTTTCAAAACACAAGATGGTGGCAAATTTAGAAAAGATCAAGCTAATGTGATCTTTCATGATATCATTGATTTTCTTACTGGTCGCCGATTAGTTATGCACTTTTAGTGGAACCGATATCATCGAGCCCTCGATTCAACAATTTTGGGCAATCGCTATGGTTCATATGGAGAATGATGATTCAGATATTCAAGCTAAAGTTGCGGGAGAACTGTGAAGGTTATCAAGCCTCAATTCGTGAGGATTTATTGTTTGATGATGAAGAAGGGCCGTTTGCTTGATAAGCATCTAATTTGGGATACATTCGTGACATTGATATGAAGGGTCCTTGATCGAACAAACATTCAAGAAACCCTTATTTTGTCCTCATTGAAGTACTTAGTTCATGTCTTGCTTCATTGTATTAGTGCTAAAAGTACATCATGGGAGCAATTGGGTCTAACATAGCATCCGCTATAGCGGGTTGGCTACAAATCGAATTTTCAACTTTTCAAGGCTAATCCTAGATGGCATGCTCTCACACATCGCACATGGATCAAGATGGTTGATGTATCCATGGTTTATTCAAGTGTTTTTAAATAAGCAACTTGTCGATGTACCAAAGCCCACCGCCTTTCAATTGCTATGGTGCAACCACCAAGATTTTCACTTTATGGCTAGGAAAAGTGATCTATTCACCGGAAGGCACACCCATTAACCACGCCTATGATGGAGGTTGTTCAAGCTATCGAGATGAGGTCGCAGAGTGATGACAGAGAAGGTACCGCTTCTACACAAGGTACTACTCTCAAGGTACCGCATCACAAGGTATCGTCGCAAGGTACCGCAGCTCAAGAAGCTATTGCAGCTTCACCTCCACTATCTCCACAAGTTTCGCTCATGATTCTCAACCGTAAGAACATTCACCATCTGAGGAGATGAAGGTTATAGCGCTCAAGATACAACTCGAACAATTATGCTTTATCCAGTGGAATTGACAAGATTGAAGAAATCTTTGAAGAACAAAGCATACAGACAAAGTTGAAGCTTAAGTTTAGACACTCAAGAAGTTTGTCCGCCATTGGTTCAACATCATCGCCTATGGGTCAAGTCCCAAAGAAGTCAAGGCAGCCGCTTAGGCAATTTAAAAGACAACCAAAGGCAAAAAGGTTCAACCACACTTTTCATTCCAATTGGGAGGAAATTGGAAGATAAGAATTTGAATGAAGAAGTCGAACCTAAAGGTACGATGTTCAACCTCAAGGTATCAAGAAAAGTTAATGTTGAAAGTAACTGAGGAAGAAAGCACTAGAGTTCAAGGTAATCGATGATCAAGGTACCGCCGATCAAAGTATCGCTTTCAAGGAACTTACAGCAAGAATTGATTACTCTAAGGTCGTTAGATTTTGAAGAGGAAGTCGGTCCTTCAACTGCTTTTAATCAAGAGAAGTCGGTCCTTCAACTCATTATATCGTAAAAGGAAGCCGATACACCCAAACCTATACATACCGCAAGTGATGATGAAACCATTGTTGAGATCTTGCATGATTTATCAAAGCCAAGGGGTGTTAGCATTCCAGGAGTTACAAAAGAAAAACCTAGAGCTTCTCAACCTACTATAGATCCTAAGGATAAAGGAAAAGGTAAGATGGTAGAAACAAAGAAGAAAAAGAAACCTACTTTAGCACAGATAAGGGCTACTCAAGTTGCTATGAATGAGGAAGCAGCTAGAAAGTTACAAGAAGAATTGAATGCTGAAGTTGCTAATGAAGAGGCTAAGAATGAAGAAGCAGCTAAGAAATTGTAAGAAGAATTGAATGCTGAAGCTGATGTACCATTAAAGTCACCTATTCATGTTTTTGCTCTACCAAGAAGACCAAATCGTGCTAAGGAAAGAAATGCAATGATGGCATATTTAAAAGGTCAAGGGTATGTTGGATTACAGAGGTTGAATTATAATGAGATGAAAGAATTATATGAAGCTGTTAGAGAGGCTTATAAGAAGAGTGTTGAGAGTATCAAAGATTTTAAAGATGATGATGCTCAGAAAGAAGATAATAAGAAAGGAAGCAAAAGAACATCAAGTTGAAGATACACAACCATCAAAGAAGATTGAATTAAGGTCCGACATCGATGATGAGCTAAGGAATTACTTAAGAGTAGTATAATTTGAGTAATCTAAAGATGATGCCGAAATGAAGAAGAACAAATCTCCAATAATCGCTTTTGAAGTTGTAGAGTCAAAGGATGGAAGTTATTTGATGTTTCACGAGAGAAGATGAAAGCTTGTGGTGTTCAACATGCTATGGGATCTATTGCACATAATAGATAGAGTGGATTTATTTCATTTATATCATTTAGTGCGAGATTATTTTGAACACAATCCATCGGAAGGAGTTGGTTTAGTCTTGCTTGGGATCTCACAACTATTTGGGAAATCAAGAACAAAGCACCGAGATTTGGAAAACCAAGAAGATTGGGAGATTATCACCGGGATTCTTTGAAGAATGGAGTACATGTTCTAGAGTTAGAAGATGGGACTATGATTCACATGTTAGCGTATGTAAGATATCCGCTACATCGATCTTATGAGAAGAATTCTAGAGCATGGAATGGAAGTTGAAGAAGATAATGAAACGCTCTTATGGTCATCAAATTGTTTATCCGATGGACTACTATGGTCGATGATGATGAATAATCGTATGAATCTTTATTGAATAAGTTATTTTGAAATATCAAGATTTTATTCAAGGTATCACGATCAAACAAGATTCATCAAAGTATCGCTTGCAAGATTAAACCGCTTAATAATTTTGAAAACTTTTGTTAAGTGACAAATATTTTGAAACAAAGGTTAAAAGAAATAAATGGTTTTTGAGATGGTAACACCAATAGGTTATCAATCCACCATGGTTACAAAAGGATTGGCTAATCCATGAGCAAACGGCTCGTAAAGATATCTCAAACCGCTTTTATAGTTGACAACTTGCTAATAAGTTTTATGGTAATCAACTCACCATATCAAGAATGTGAAGAGTTATCTAGCCCACAAGAAAATGGCTTGTGGTAAAGGTCGTGGAAAACCATTATTTGGTAATTAGTTCACCATAGATGAAAGAACTAACTAGTCCAAAAGGGTACAACTTTTGGTAAAGACAAATCAAATCGTTGATAGTCGATGATTTGCTAAAATCATATGGTTATCAATGTACCATGGTCTTACACACCAAAACATTTGGCTACTCCGAGTTAATGGCTTTGGTAAAGAGAAATCAAAATCCATTAAATTTGATTTACCTCTCACAGGAGTTTACACAGGAAGTGATGAGAATAGACTGCAACTTAAACCTAATTAATGTACAAATTGTCATATGTTGTCGTGTTGTCGAAAAGATGAAGCTTTTGAATGATGTCAGAAAGAATTATTTCTAAAAGATATTTTGATAATGCCGATATAAGCTCGTAGACTACAAAGATACAATATAAAGACGAAGACACAATCTTTCCTTGAAGATGGAGAAGTTAAAGATAATTTATAAAGGAACTTGAAGTCAAGCAAGTAGAATTCAAGTTAGGAGAGGATTGTTGGGATATGAAAGTGTCAAGAATGACAAAGTAATCGAAAAAGTCAGCATCGCTAAAGAAGAAGTCAAAGTACTTTGTCGAAGTCAAAGCATCGCAAAGCTAAAGAACTGTTATATTCGCTTATGGAAAGCTTTGTTATTCTAGAATACTCTTTGTTTAGATTACTTGTCGTACAAGGTTACAAATTGTAAACCGACTAGGGTTATCCTTGAGCCTATAAAAGGACCCTAGATTGGCATTAGAGAATACGTTATTAGAGAGTTTGATATTAGTGTTTTAGAGTTGTTAAAGAGTCGCATAACAAGCGCATTTAGAGTTATTAATAATATTGTTAAAGTTAAATCTTCTTAGCTTTGTTAAGTAAATTCCGCGACTTAATAGAGATTACTCTGTTTCATTGTTAATAACTTAGGATTTATCCGAGGTTATTAAACCCTTAACAAGCTATTTAAGTTAGTTTGGTTAGAGTACATCGATCCAACATAAACTAATCTACGCTAATAACTAACTAATTAACTACTAAGTAACGTAAATAACGATATGTCTACGAGCTAACATATGCTAGACTATAATTGGGGTGACCGACACTTCCTTATGGAATTTCCAATTCCTAACAATCTCCCCCTAAGGGAGGTGACCCCATGATTTACATTTTGAATCCTAGCATTGTATTTTATCTTCTGTCTTGAGCTCGTATACTTTAATTATTCAACTTCCGCATCTTTGTGCTTTAGCAGTGACTCTTCAAAGTCCGATTATTTTTTACTTTCAGTGGAGGCCTTTAACTGATCCACATCTTGATGATCTTCGAGCTTTCTTTGAGATCATCACCACAAGAAATCTGGATCACCCTTTATTGTGTTGCCTTCATGTGATGTTGTGACTTTTGACCGACATGCTCACTTTTCGGATCATGACATCTTTTCATCGAGTAGCGAAGCTTTAATCGTTCATGATATTTGCGCCATCGAGCGAGTGTTATGTAGATATGCACTTGTCATGATGTTCTTCATCTAAGCGCAGTATGCTTTGAGCATGCGATCGTGAATTGACTTCTCAATATCGATCACCGCAACCGTCCAATGTTCCTGTAAACAATAGCTAGCACTAAAACTTACGAAAGTGTCTTTGTTCACTTTTGAATATAGTTGCAAGAACCACGGTTCCCGCTGATCAAGATAAATACCGCATGTGATCGGTAGAGTTCCAAAGAATCTCCTTGATGTGGTTTCGCAGACTTGATCTAGCCATTCTCAAACCGGAGCGTGCCAAAGTAGACAACACGGAGTGAGTGAACCAAATAATTGAGATTCAATCGATTGATGAAAAAATGATTTGAAAACAATCGCGTATTGCTTAGAAGAAAGAGTTTTGCAATACAACGAAGGTTTTATGAGAAAGATCAATTTTCAATCGAAATACTTTTGTATTTGAAAAAGAATACACATTCGATGTGCTAGAGAAAGAAGATTTGCACATCAAAAGGTTTTCCAAAAGTATTTGTCAATTCATTTCTGGACCAAGATCGATTCAAGAATGAATCGCCCCATCGCTTCTCGTCTGGGATTATCACAAGCTTGATCTTTGGAAAGATCTCACATGTCACCCACCAAGAGCTTATTTGATGTTGGCTCTAGAGGATTTCCATCTTCATCATGAGTACTTTTACATATCACTTCGGATGTTTTGGAAATACCACAAGGATAATGCGAGGACTCTCAATATATACTTACTTTCTACATTGTGTGAAACAGCAAGTCTTCAAGAATAATGTGTCCTAATTAGATTTATTGATGATCTCATGGCTCTAGACTCAATAGTGCACTTTGGTTTCCTATGCCGGAGACTAGGGAGAGGTCTCCTTCTTCAATATCAACAATCTCAAGAGAAAGTCGATAGATTATGTAGGTTCCCCGCGAGAATGAAACAAGCCCTTTAAGAGGAACTTGAGTAGCTTGGGAAGTTTAGTGCAGGCGTCATCGGGTCCATGACGCTTGTCTTCAATACCGGTGTTACCTTGGTAACAACCAAGAGTATATGAATTGAACCGGTTTCTACCCTAAGGTTGAATAAATGGAGGGCTATTTCATTTCACCCTTTTCTTATTTAATTCTTTTTCATTCTTCAACCCTTCAATGCTTACCGCGATTTCATTACTAGAACCTTGTTGGGTTTATTCCAGCTCAAGCTCTATCTCATCGCACTCTTCCCATTTCTCACGTTTCTCCTTTTTTCATCATACCTAAGGACTTCTACACTATCTAGTGGATTGTCCTCGAGTAGATCCCTCCGCTCTCGTGGGATCGTGGGAACTAATACCTAACCTTACCATCCTTATATCTCCATGCATAAAGTAAATTTGGTGGTCATTCGGTATTGTTCTTTTCCATTGAAACCATTTGAAAATCAATCAAGGTACTTGTGATATAGAATCAAATCGCTTTGTACCTTAATTGTTTTTGATATTTTAGAAATGCTCCCCTCAACATGTGCTTCATGTATTAAAAATTGTTTTAGCACATGGTGGCAAGAGGAATTTGAAATCTTAGATTAAAATTAAATGTCCAATCTTTGATTAACATTTTCTAAAATGATCATCATCACTTCCCGATCATATCTAGTATTTAAAATGCTTTGATAAAACAATTTTAGGAAGGATGAGGTTTTCTTATGATTGCTCCCCTCAATATGTGCGCCGAGATTCGAAAGTGTTTTGTACATATTGAGAGAAGTGTTTTGCACATATTAGAGAGAACCGCACTTAGAGACAAATCAATCACGCTTTCAATCCTTTTTGGTTTGAGATAGATGCCCCTTAACATGTGCATGGAAAATTTGAAATCATTTGGCACATGTAGGAGGAGTGATTTTCATTATTTTATAAAACCACTTATTGAATTATCGCTTATATCCAATTTAAATCACGAATTCTCCCCGATCACAATTTTCAAATCCTTTGAGATTTGTGATCTCTATTGATTTAAATTGTTTGTGAAAGCTTTTGAGGGAATTGTGACTTGCTTTTAAAACATTTGACCGATAAGGATCAAATTTCGAGACTTTAAACCCAATGATTAAACATGCTTAAGTATTTTATGAAACACAACATTAGCCTTGGTCCGATTCAATTGTACAAAACATTGTTCTTTTGACTATCCAAAATTAGACCTTGCTCGATTACGGGCCAATTGTTTGAAAAATAACTTTTGATTTGATTGAAATCATTCTCCCCTCAATAAATGACATAAGTTGTTGATTGAGTGTTAGAGATTTTGACAAATGATAAGTCCAGATGATTTTCAAAAATATGGTCCGAGTTATTTTCAAAGCAATTTTGTTTTCATTAGATGACAAATATTTTTAGAAGAATATTCAGAAGAAAATATTTGTGATGGAAATATTTGTCTTTTGGCGACAAAATTTGTATTTAGAATCGTAGCATGAGGTTTCAAAAAGTAATATAAGCATGGCTCGTTTTTCATTTAAAATTGGTTATCACTGAAATGACAATAAACTACCATTTTCTCCACCCCATTTAAAAAAAAAAAAAAGGTTTATGTACATTCAACTTCATCTAAAGACCGTGTCATTCTTTGAGTGACAAATCAAAGTCCGTAGATGTTATCAAAGAACAAAATTTTTAATTTTTTTTTTTTTTTTTTGAATAAGTATGTACAAGAGATAGATGAAGAAAAGCCTTTACTCCTCGCCTTCCTCTTGAAGACGCTTTGAGTGTTTCCGTTGTATACTCTTTAGTCCAAGTCGTGGAAGAATAAACTCAAAACGTTTCTAGGAAGAGTTTAGTGAAGATGTCTCGCCACCGATATTCAGCTCACAAAATATAGCTCCACCACATCTTTCTCCACTTGTTCCCGATGAAATGATGTCGAATGTCTATATGCTTTGTTTTGAATGTTGAACGTTGTTGCAGGAGAGAGCAATAGCACTTTTGTTATCACAATGTAGGGATTTTATTGAATTCAAAGCCATAGTCGATAATTAGGATCTCATCCATAGGATTTGAGCACAACAAGATGACATGGCTATGTATTCTGCCTCAGAGGATATAGACGACTCATTTGTTTCTTAGAAGACCACTTACTAGCTTTTCCCCCAAGAATTGAGCACCACCGACGATTTCGACGTGTATCTTGACACTTCGCATGGTCTCGCATCTCGCATATGTCGTTAGTGACATATTGTGTCCTTCGATACCAAAGTCCCATGTTAATGGTTTCTTGAGATACCGAAGACCCGCTTAACCACTTCAAGGTGCTTTTGGTAGGCTTAGCCTCGTATCTAGCACACATGCATACAACGAATGTAATATCGTTCATCGTTGTGAGGTACATCGTGATCCAATCATACTTCGATATTTCGCTTGATCGACTATGATCCTTGAGTGGCCTCATCCGCTTTTGTGCGCCCACCATGGGAGTGTCATCAGGTCACAAGTATCAAATCCAAATTTCTTCAAAATTTCATTTGCATATTTAGATTGATTAATAAAAATGCCTCCGGATTTTGTGAAATTTGTAATCCCAAGAAAATGACATTTGTCCCATCATAGATATTTGAAATTTGGAGCCCATTTTTTGAAAACGGTCACATCTATTAGGGTCGGTCGAGGCAAAATAACATCATCAACATAGATTTGAACATGAATTAAATGTTTGCCTAACTTTCTCGGTGAATAATGGGATCAACTGCCCATTGTCGAATCCGTTGGTTAAGAGAAACTTTGACATGTGTCATACCATGCCCTTGGAGCTTGTTTCAAACCATAAAGAGCCTTCTTCAAGCGATAGACATGAGTAGGACGCTCGATCCACAAAACCTTCAGTCGATCGACATAAATGATTTCTTTCGGATCTCCATTAAGAAAGGCGCCTTCACATCCATTTGATAAACCACCATGTTCTTACTAGCAACATTAGCCAAGAAGATTCTCGATTGCCTCTATACGCAGTAACCGGAGCAAATGATTCCTCAAAGTCAATACCTCCTCCCGACGATATCCTTTTGCAACAAGTCTTGCCTTTGTTCTTCAACACATCACCATGCTCATCAAGTTTTACTTTGAAGATCCATTTGAGAGCAATGATTATAGCACGGTCAGAGCACGCATCAATTCCCAAACATCAAGACGACTCAACTCGTGAATTTCTTCTTGCATTGCATTGAACCAACTGCCCTCGCATATTGCGTTTTAACATCTTTCGTTTGATTTTTGACATGATGGAATTAAAGAAGCACCATAAGGCATCGGTAGCTAGTTGTTTACGAGTAGATACCGGACGAGAAGGATTCCCAATGATATTGTCCAATGTATGATCATGTGTCCATTTTCCCAAATGCTCGTGTGGTTGTGGTCGAGGAACCGATGTAGCAGAGTTGAGGTCTCGATGAAGATGGTTCGGATGATGGATCGGGGGCAAAAATGTTTTCAAACGGCATCTTTGGAGTGGCAAAGGGTTATCTCCATCATAGTTGGCGTAAACATTTCCATGATGTACACTCGAGGATTGAGGATCGATGATGACGATGAGTGATCCGCAGCAGCGCTTGACTTAGTGACACGATATCAAGGATTATCTGTGTTGACCGGATTAGAGCCGCCATCGTTGATGGTGTAGATCGATCATTAGCAATAGGTTCATAGTATTCATCGAACATCGGATCAAACAATTTTTTCAAATCATCTTCGTAAGGAGGTACATATGGAATCGCAGTGAGGGATTCGTATAAGAGAAGAACCGATAGGATTATAAGATGAATTTTGAGATGCGGTCCCGAACTAGATTGTCCAGAGCCATTTACCCGCATAAACCATCGAACGTGACGTGAATAGTTTCCATTATATCTTGGGTTCTTTTGTTGTAGATTCGGTAACCCTTCCGTTTGGTGCATAACCCACAAAACTACAATGTCCGCTTTAGCTCGTAATTTACCTAAATCTGACCATCATTCGTTGGATAGCATAAAGCACCTAACACATGAAGGAAAAAGAGACCGTGTTTTTGATTCTCGACAAGTTCGTATGGAGTTTTTCCATGAGTGGTGTGGATAAGGAACGGTTTTGAGTATAGCAAGCAAGGGCAATGGCTTTAGCCCGTAGAAACATCGAACCTTTCGAGTAAATTAGCATAGTTCTTGCAGCTTCCACAAGCGTCCGATTTCGTCTTTCAACTACACATTTGCTGAGGAGTACGGAACACTTCTTTGATGGTCGATTCCAATGCTTTCATAAACCGACTTAGTTCTTTGTTAACAAACCTGGCCCATTGTCCGCTCGATAATTCGACGCTTTGTTAAGTTGAACCGCACTGCTTGATAAGTTTGATGATGACATCCGAGTTTCATCCTTTGTCCTAAAAACTTAACCCAAGTAAACCGAGAGTAGTCATCAACAACGACTAACACATATTTCTTCCTTGCTTATCATTTGCACCTCATTGGTCCGCATAAGTCCATATGAAGAGTATGAAGAACTTCCATAACCGAGTTTGCAAGTTTGGGTTTATGGGCATATTTCTTGCTTTTTCCTAATTGGTAGGTGAATAAAGATGATCCTTTTCATACTTTAATCCGGGTAAGCCTCTTACGAGGTCCTTTCTAGAAAGATCATTAATGGTGCCAAGTTCAAGTGATTGAGGCGACGATGCCATAACCAAGACTTTGTTTTCAAAGCCTTGATAATAAGCGATTGAGAAGACTTCATTATGTCTTCGATAGAGATGGTGTACAAATTGGTTCCACGTGTTCCTTTCAAAATTTCAACACCATCTAGTTCTCTAACGAAGCATGTATGTTTTCTAAAGGCTACCTCTAGATCGTAATCACGAATTGACCAACGTAAAACAAATTATGACCAAGACCTTCAACATAATATACCCCGAAATTACACTATCTCCAACAACATAATCTCCAGAACCCATAATTGCCCCAAAATGGTCATTCCTAATCTATATATCCCAATGAATTTACTCACGAAGTTCATGAGCGTGAGCGATCTCAGTCATATGCTTAGAAGAATGTTGAGTCCAGTACCACAAAACGATTTGAACGACCTGCAGTTGAACACGCATAAGTATGGATGATCTGGATAATTTGGATCCCCATGCGAGAATGGGTTCCACTTGGTTAGTAAACTAGATTGGAACACCCACATCCGAAATAGAATCAATGAGATCACTAGAGGTAGATGCACGGGACTAGAAGTGACAGAGATCTATACAAAGTGTGTTCACTTCTTAAAGATATCACTCTACCAGTGGGCATCCATTTCCTAATGGGCATTGATCTAGATAATTTAGGCACAACTCATTAAGATTGAATTTACGGCCAAGAGGTATCCATTGATAACCTACATTACAAAATTTTCTTCCTGTTGGTTTCCAATGTTTTCTAGCCTTCTTCCACCATGGTTTTCAACCTTCTTATCCTTTTTCTAGTGTTAACATTTTTACCGAGATTCAACAAAGATTACTCAAATCATTCACAACACATTCATGATTAATACCGTAAATCAAGCATTCATTACATGTTTTGCAAGTGGTAGGTAATTCAATTAATTACAAGACGCTTATAGCTAATACTAGAATCAACACGATTCGCCTTATTCAACACAAACTTATTGTTCCTAGGGTGGTCTTCTACTTTCTTTATTGATCACTCTTAGCTTATGAGGTCCTATATTGCTTTTTATTTCGGAGGCTTTGACCCGCTTGCCTTAGTGTCACTAATTACTCAGAGAGGGAATGATGGGAACATTAGTTGGTTTTGCTACTTTTATGCTCATGATCTAGAAGTTTGGATCCAAGTACTAGCGAGACACATCAAAGTTCACATGCTTTACTTTTGGCATAGAATAAGGCATATCAAGAGTCGCATGCTTAATACTAGGCATAGAGCATGGCATAAGTTTGATGATGACATCTCGAGTTTCATCCTTTGTCCTAAAAACTTAACCCAAGTAAACCGAGAGTAGTCATCAACAACCACTAACACATATTTCTTCCTGCTTATCATTTGCACTCATTGGTCGCATAAGTCCATATGAAGAGTATGAAGAACTTCCATAATCGAGTTTGCAAGTTTGGGTTTATGGGCATATTTCTTGCTTTTTCCTAATTGGTAGGTCAATAAAGATGATCCTTTTCATACTTTAATCGGGTAAGCCTCTTACGAGGTCCTTTCTAGAAAGATCATTAATGGTGCCAAGTTCAAGTGATTGAGGCGACGATGCCATAACCAAGACTTTGTTTTCAAAGCCTTTGATAATAAGCGATTGGAGAAGACTTCATTATGTCTTCGATAGAGATGGTGTACAAATTGGTTCCACGTGTTCCTTTCAAAATTTCAACACCATCTAGTTCTCTAACAAGCATGTATGTTTTCTAAAGGCTACCTCTAGATCGTAATCACGAATTGACCAATGTAAAACAAATTATGACCAAGACCTTCAACATAATATACCCCTGAAATTACACTATCTCCAACAACATAATCTCCAGAACCCATAATTGCCCCAAAATGGTCATTCCCGAATCTAATGTCCCAATGAATTTACTCACGGTTCATGAGTCGTGAGCGATCTCCAATATATGCTTAGAACGTACCGAGTCCAGTACCACAAAACGATTTGAACGACTGCAGTTGAACATGCATAAGTATGGATGATCGGATAATTTGGATCCCCATGCGAGAATGGGTTCCACTTGGTTAGTAAACTAGATTGGAACACCCACATCCGAAATAGAATCAATGAGATCACTAGAGGTAGATGCGGGACTAGAAGTGACAAGAGATCTATACAAAGTGTGTTCACTTCTTAAAGATATCACTCTACCGGTGGGCATCCATTTCCTAATGGGCATTGATTCAGATAATTTAGGGCACAACTCATTAAGATTGAATTTACGGCCAAGAGGTATCCATTGATAACCTACATTACAAAATTTTCTTCCGTTGGTTTCCAATGTTTTCTAGCCTTCTTCCACCATGGTTTTTCGACCTTCTTATCCTTTTTTCTAGTGTTAACATTTTTTACCGGGAGATTCAACAAGATTACTCAAATCATTCACAACACATTCATGATTAATACCGTAAATCAAGCATTCATTACATGTTTTGCAAGTGGTAGCGCATTCAATTAATTACAAGACGCTTATAGCTAATACTAGAATCAACACGATTCGCCTTATTCAACACAAACTTATTGTTCCTAGGGTGGTCTTCACTTTCTTTATTGATCACTCTTAGCTTGCGAGGTCCTATATTGCTTTTATTTCCTCGGAGGCTTTGACCCGCTTGCCTTAGTGTCACTAATTACTTGTAGAGGGAATGATGGGAACATTAGTTGGTTTTGCTACTTTTATGCTCATGATCTAGAAGTGTGGGATCTCAAGTACTAGCGACACATCAAAGTTCACATGCTTTACTTTTGGCATAGAATAAGGCATATCAAGAGTCGCATGCTTAATACTAGGCATAGAGCATGGCATAATGACTTTATCTTTAGTACAAAAGGATTTAGGCATGTTGCTCTTAAACATTCTAAAAGCTTCGAGATCGTTTGGCATATAAGCATGCATACCTAACTTCTCTATCAAGTGGTTTATTTATGCTATCCTCTTCAACAATCTCACTGAGACCTTCTAGACTATCCTTAAGATACTAAAAATATTCTTGACACACAAGTTCGTTATTTCTAAGATGAAGGGAATATACTTACAACACAACATACTTAGAATCCGCAGATGCCTTTGATACTAGATTCTCATCACCGACAATTGGCATTTTCCTTTTACCCGACTCTTCGATTCTCAATTTCCTTTTGTAAAGAAGTTATTTTTCATTATTCTTGTCACTTGTGACTTTCATTGAATCGATAACCTTTGAAATGTTGTTTAACCTTTTCGTTTTCTTCTAGAAAACTCTCATTTTCTTGTTGTAAAACGTTAATGATGTTTTGAAGATGAAAGTTTTGAGAATTCTGAGAATCTAACGAAGGAGGTATTTGGGAGCCATTCACATTATACTTTTCACCCTTCAATTGTGAAATTCAATCTTCTGATCGTGTTACAATGAAATCGAATCTGTTCATCACGTTTGCTTATTTCAAAAACTGCATCAAACTCGGGAGCATCCGAGGATGTCTTGACATTTGAGGTTTTAACATTTTCTTTGAGATGTTGATATTTTAATTGCAAAGCAAAATGTTCAACTTCCGCTTTTAGAAAAATGTTTTACCAAGTTATCATGATCATCCTGCTCGCTTTTCTCATTCGCTTTAAATTTTGTTTTCAAGCTCAATGACAAGATCATGGGAAACTTTCAAAGCAACAGATAATTCATGAAATTGAGAAGAAGTAATAGAATAATTTGTAACATTATAAAACACATCTTGAGCAACACAATTAGAAATCAAGTTCTCATTTAATATATGCAGATTCTTCCTTTCAATTTCATTACATTTGAGTTCACGTTCATAATCATTGACCTCAATTTCCATTTCATTGAACACCTTTTTCATTTCTTTAATCTCTGTATCAATGCCCTTTTGAAGACTCTCAAATTGTTGTTTTAGTAGTTTAAAGACAGGGATGACCTCAGTTAAATAATACTCTTTAGTTTGCTCAAAACCCCTTTCCCCTTCAGTAATCCCTGTGGGTATAATTCTCTTCTTACATGTTTTCTCAAAGTCAACAAACAATTGATAGACTATGTATAGGAGTTAGCAGGTATGAAATAGTCCCATCTCCGTCTCTCCGAGTTTCTACTACTAAGTAGCATTTCTGCTATTCAATCATAGAATCGATTCCTGAAAAAGCCCTATCTATATTATTACAAAAGCATTATCTATAGGCATTCTTGCTTTGAGTAGAGAGGGTTCTGGGCACTAAATGCATAGGTGTATTTGGGCGATACACAGTGGCTGGATGCATTCTCCAACAGGGAGGATTCTTCTCAATCAGTTATCGATTTTGTTTATCCAAATTTTCTTCCGTAATACTTGCTCGTGGGTTAACCGAGTTTGAGGTTTAAACATATTCAAGGCTATCCAATTTTCTTTAGTGTAATCATGGGTTTAAACGTTATATTATGCTTTGTACACTTAGGATCATTTAACTTTTTTCATCTTCTCCTAGAGGTATCTTCTATTTTCCATCCTCATGCTAAGCTTCCAATGCATGATGGTGTTTGCCTAGGCTTGAGAATTTCATTACCATCATAGACTACCTTATGTGCAACTCTAGCTACTTTTCCATACTCGGGGATTAGGTACCTCTACAAGGGGAATACTATGCTTATCACTTAAGACTATATGCTTAGTGATCATGTGAGCAGTCTGAATGGTGTTCCCTTGTATGTACAGTTTGTTCTCAAGTTTGTTTTTCAAAGTTTTTAGGTTGGAAAAGTCATTTAAAAATTTGATTCCTAAGCAGTAAACTCATGTTTAAGCACCTTTACATTTTCTTGAAGTTCTTGCTTTTGCTTAACAGTTTTATTGAGCTTTTCTTGCAAGGATTTTAACTCTTGTTTTAACATTTCTTCCTTAAAGTTACTTTTTCCGATAATTGTACGCATTTGGAAATCCATCTCCGCTCACGCTAGTCAATTCAAACTTAGCACGTTGTTCATATATAGCAACTTGTTCTTTATAGGCATTCGCCTGAGGTTATAGAGTCATCGAGTAACATGCAAAGTGTATTCATCAAAATATAGTCATCATTGTTGCAAAAGATGCATCGCTTGGTACATTTTCACTTTCATTCGTCACATATTGATCATATGGGACAACATTGCTATTACCCATATTTTCAATATTTGATTCAATAATTTCAGCTTGGTTGTACCTTGTCGGTATCTTTTGCACATCAATGTCATCGATAGTTTTAATACCTCATATATGATTGATTCCTTGGAAGGATCGGCTGTTGTGGTGAAGGAGCCTTTGGAGAAACCATTGGTGAGATACTAGCCATGAAGATGGTCCGAGCGGTGGGTTCATCATCGATATCGTAATCAAATGCATCACCTCGCAACTTGAAATGCATTAGATTGTTGTGTCCCATACCCGTGACCGTTGTTCATCCACTGCATCGTAAGTTTTGGCATTTCCCTCAGCAAAAATAGCAATTCTTCTTCATCCAATACTGCTCCATTATCTTGAGCTTGTACCAGCAGCATTTTGTCCTTCAAGTACTTTGAATTTTGTGGACGTTTTTACCCATTGTATGCCTGATCCACAGTCCGACAGGATGACGTTTAGCTTGTAACTATAAATACCCCTTCCATCCTTGGAAGGGGTGAAGCTTCTTAATCTAACCTTGCATTTTGTGTTTTACTTTCTCTCAAGAACTTTCTCTCATCTCTTTCACTCTCTAAACATGGCACACTTGTTTAATCATCTCCCTAGACCACCCGAATCATCAAACAACATATTATGTATGATCCTACAAATGGTATCAAGAGCCATGGTTTGATCACTCATCTTTCATGTTCTTGGATTTCTAGTGGTTTTCATAAGGTTTTTGGGTTTGAATGAGTTTAGAGTAGTTTGCATCATTTGGATCATTTCTAGCGTTAAAGTTTGGATTTTGATAGTACTTTTGTGTTTAGAATCATTATAAGTGTTTAGGTTTCGGTTTGGAAGGTTTGAATCATCGTGGTTGTGTTGTTTTTGGATTAAAAAGTGGTGTTTTTGAAAATATCTTGGATGCGAGTTGAGTCTCGGATTGTTTTTCTTTGATGCGAGTTGTCCTAATTTTGATGCGATTTGTCTCTTCTGTGTATACTTATTGAAGCGACTTGTCACAGATTGTATGCGAGTTGTCACGATTTGTGAAGCGAGTTGTTGATAACGCTACACGCCGTCGTCGGGGTCAAGGAAACTTCCTTTTCTCGAGCAAGTTTTATAACACCCTAGGCAAAGTGAACCTAATCGCAGTAGTGTAGTAATTAGGGTAAGCCACGGGTATTGATATCGCTCTCTGGGGAATAGGAATGCTAGTAAGGAGTTACTACGCTAAGGTTAAGGTTGAGGAAGATTATTTTTATCTTTTTATATTTTATGAAATGGAAAGGCACTAATCTCGGTATTGGATTTGGGGGTTTGGTATTTCACCGATTACTCTACTATTATCTAATTATCTAAACTAAGGTTGTGGGAGTCTATGTCTAATTAATGTGTGCTCGTATGATAGTTTAAAGATGTGTTTACTTAGGTTGTATTACTCCTTAATTATCTCCTATTGATGGTTGAGTTGTCACGTCCTTATTCCTAGTCATGCAGTGTCTATAGTTGTAGGGTATGCTTTCTCCTAACTCTTGAACTTACCAAAGGGTCTTGTCTACAAACCCACTAGGGATTATAAACTCCTACTCTAAGGCGCTCTTTGGATGGTTTAGCCTACAACTACTCGTGTAATTATATTCTAAGGTTCACAAAGATGAATCAAGCATTACACACAACGAATGACCTATCGCATTACTAGATCATTAATCAACTAAGATAAGAAACAACCAATCAATATTCAATAATTAAGTTTCATACTTTCTAAGCAAACACACAAATAAATTAGCCGGACATGGAGAACATGCAAGCATACACAAATAATCAAAGACATAATTGAATTAATGAAGTAAATACTTATCTTGATGTAAGATAGGGTTAAAACCCTAAAATACTGCATAAGACACCTTAGGTTCGGTTTTAGGTTTTTACTCCAAAGACTCTCCACCCAAGACCTAAAAATTGGATTCTATATATAAGATTACAATTGACGACGGCCACCTTATGTTTAGTGACGCCGTGTCGCCGTCATTAGGGTTTCGTCTTGGCCACATTAACCTTGCGACGGCGTCACCTTATGTCCCGGCCGTCCTCTTCAAATTTTCCGACGTTCTGATTGCATCTAGGTTGGTCCGAGTAGCGACGGCCTACTCTTTCACAACCAGACGTCGTCACTTGAAAATACGAGTTTGGGTTCCGACCGTCACAATATTTTGGGACGGCCGCCATTAACACCGTCGCCGCTTTTAGTTTCAAAGAATCGTGAGTGTCTCGATTTTGACTTTGGCCATTTTCTTCATATATTCGCTACTTTTCATTCAAATAAGTGCCATTCCAAAGATTTTGCCTTCACGAGACCTAAAAAGTGAAAAGGAACGATATTAAGCAATAACGGATAAAAGTGATCAAATAAGGACTTAAACGACCCTCAAAATGGTACCTTTTAAAACCTTATCAAATATCCCTACACTTGTTATTTGCTTGTCCTCAAGCAAATGTGCTTTTAGCCAATTAATTTATAAGTTGGGGTCATGAAGCATTAATTCAAAACGGTCCACAACACATATGAGCCCCAAGAAAGTCATAACAAGCACGAAATTACATACTAGCACCTCACTTGGGGTGTTTGGATACTCACATCTCTCGGTGTATATATGAAATATAACAAATAGGAAATGGAAGATAAACACTCATTAACCGGTCCTAGTACATAGATTACCATAGGCTTGAGAATAGATCAAACCTCCATCGCTTAATGAAGCACCTAGGAAAGACTATCAAAGAGGTCTTTAAAGGGTTGTAATGTTAGGCTTACGGTAGGAAATAAAGGGTTTGGTGGGATAGGCTATTTAGTGGTGGCAAGTCAAAATCTCTATGTTAAATGCATATGAAGAATGGCGCTAAGCCAAGACTCGACACTCTAAACTCTAGATAACCCAAATAAACAAACATAAATTTAAAGGATAGATGTAGGATGGTAGCCGTGATGTTTTTTTTTTTTTTTTTTTTTCACTCTATTTTTTCTTTTTTTCTTTTTCATTTTTTTCGATTTTTTTTTTTTTTTTTCACATACACTTTACTCTACCATCCTCTAAGATAACATCAAAATACTAGGGATTTATAAGCATATCCCACACTTGAGTTTTATTACTCTAACACTAATTCAACCCAATTGAAAAGATCAAAACACTGGGGTACATTATTACGCAAACAAAAGGAATTTGAATTTAACGCCCTTCCCGTCATTTCATAAACTTTAACTTTTCCCATGAATCCCAATCGTCCCAAAACTGTGATACAAAGGATATGACTCGACTTAGGAACTTATGCAAGCAACTAGATAATTGAACTAAGGGTTTAGGGTGATAATAAACTTTGCACTAAAAGTGAGTGCATAAGGGTAGGCTAAGGAGATTTGGGTGTATATTTGGGGGTGGGGTGTAAACAATGCTCTTCATTAATATTCCGAAAACCGAAACATCACGAGAACCGCGAAAAGGATAGGCTCAGGGGTTAACTAGGGTATCGTGTACTAAAGATGAGTACAACGCCAAAGGGTGTGGGGAATTACTCAACCGATATGGAAGAAGTAATTATATTACAGTGTATCAAACAAGGGTTATCCTAATGCCTCTTATCATTTAGTTATTCCTAACTACACAAGTGTAGTCTCACTTATGATCTCGGAATGCATCACAAAACAAGTTCTAGAATCTAATATACTACCGGTTCACACTCTAAGCATTAAAGATGAATGCTTTAATTCCTACTAATCTAAGGGTGATCCTCACATTTTGGGTGGAATTTGGGTGGTAAAGGGTTTTTGTGCTAGTCATATAACTTTCTATCCATGAGACGCTTTTGTTAAGACTAATGGCCCACTCCTATATGTCATAAAAAATTTTAAATTTGGTGCCAAAATTACCCTAACCGACATTTTCTCATGGTTTATTACACAATCACATTTGGACAAAGCAAATAATCGAGGATAAGCATAGTTTCAAAGTTCTGCTTTATTTTCCCTCCTACACTTAAACCTAACATTGTCCCCAATGTTCCCGAAGTATCAAAGTTATGATAAAAGAAGGTAATTAAAACGAAGAAACTAATACTCCCGATTAGCTCGGTAGATCCGTGTAAAGTGGTGGTTAAACTTTTCAAGAAAAATTATTGTGAAAAGCTCCTTCCTAATCTTATGTAATTTCTTCGACAAACTAAACCCGCACACTTGAAGAAAACAAACGAAACCTTCACAGAAATCGGCGGTAATAATATATAAGACTCGATTTAAACTAGGATATAATGCTTGTGGAATGGATGTTTACAAAATTTCTAAGAAAATTAAGACCTGAAAATTCCAAAATTTATAAGTAGCTCAAAACGAGAAAAGTAATCGATGTTTTACTCCTTCCCGACTGTCAGTTGCAATCTCGACGCCAAAGTTATCCCGACAAAACCTGTCCGGTGCGATTGAAAAATTCGAAAATTTACATCTTTAGAATCGGAAATATTTCTTGAAACATCCATTATGACTGACACAAGCATTTGACTCGAACAAACAAACATAAATATCTTTTAGTTAATTGTTATTCTCATGTTTACGCTTTTGAAAACTGTAATCCTCCTACACTTATCCCTTATGTAAAATACCTTACATGCAATTAAGACGGTTAAAAACAAAATAAAGCATTTTTACAAATTTAAACATGAGGATAAACAATTAATAAAAGATATATGACACTAACAAGCAAACAATTACACGGGTTGCCTCCCACTAAGCGCTTTTCTTTATTTAATAGTCTTGTAGCTAGACTCATAGTCGTGTTCCTACGCTTTCTCATTATCGCCTCTTGACGGTCTCTAATGGGGATTCCATGTTGTAAAAGTGCCCTAACATGCGCTTTCTAAGAGTTCATTCTCTCCCCAATCGGTCCTATATTCCGTCCTAGGCTCAAGCAATCCTTATAGAATCCAAAATCTTAGCCATAACATAATCAACACCTTTTCCCTATCCTCATCATTCCTATAATAGACCGACAGCTTAAGTTCCTTTTCATCATTAGAGAGTGATGAAAACTTTCAATCTTAAATGGCATTTGTAAGCTATGTCATCGGTCTCATTCTTGAATCGCACTACTCCTAACGAGGGGTCATAGGTCATCCCTGCTTTTATGAAAGGTTTTCCTAGAATAACGTGGGAAGCTGTAGGTCTATGGCCATGCTAATATCTTCCACAATTATGAAGTCCAGGAAACTAAACTACCTGACATAAACGGGCAATCCCTTAACTCTACCAAGAAATTGCAACCAACATTAGATCATGGGGTCTTGCCTAGTTGGAATAGGGCTTCAATATCCAATTGTAGTAGGTGCTAGTCATTATGTTGATCGGGGACTCATGATCAATGTAGGCTTTTGCCACAAAAAGGTGTCCTATGACACATGGTATGTTAAGATTCCAAGGGTTCCCGAACTTGATTCGAGGATTTTCCTAACATACATGCGACGGAGGTCACGCACTAAGTGAGGGTGGCGTAGATAGTTCTTCTTCCGTAGGGAAATTTGTTGAAATAGTCAATGTCTACTTCATCTACTTCCTCGGTATTTTATCATCCACAAGTGTATAGTCCTTCGTCATTTGTTTCATTAGGTTCAACTAAGGCGATGGTATTGATTTAATCGACATGCTTCGTTAGCTTGCTTGGATCCTTAATCTCTATACCAAGGCTCGGAGTTGAGATAGCACTAACCTTCTTATCATTAGCTATGGCTTTCAAAAGGTTGTCTATTTTCCTATCCATCTCGGCTTGTTGATGGTTAAAGCGGTCCGAGAGCTTAGCTATTTGGGTTTTTGGGATGCAACTAGGTTTTGCAACATCCCTTCGATGTTTTGTTGGTTAGGACTGCTAGGTGGGGGCCATGAGAAATCATTGGAAGTGAATTCTTTGGTTTGTCCCTCGTGAGAAGTCGGCTTGCCTTCCATGCTTCACGGTTTCATTGAAATTCTAGGTCCGGTGTTAGAATCTTCCTCCGCCCATTAATACGCGAGGATGCGAGTCAATGTAAGCGTGTTCGGGATCAAAAGAAGCGCGCATGTTATGAGGATCACAAACGGCTCGCACGAGGAAGAAACTTTGTTCACATGGTGCGAAGACTTAGGATTTTGTAGGAACTCATGAGGAATTTAACTTGATCTTCAAGTTCGATCATCCCACGGTCGGAAGGAGGCAAGGAGATTACCTTAACAGCTTTTGGGCGCACCACGGGTCATCCCAACTTTCGCTGTCATAGAGGGCAGGTCCTCTATTATTTCCCATGATTCTTCTCAAGGTGAGATCACTAAGTTTTCCACCGCTTGGTCAATGGATCGCTTAGGGGAAGTTGACATGATCATAAAAGATTTGAACTGGAGCCAAAGATCAATGCCGTGATGAGGGACTTTATGAAGTAAGTCCTGAATCGGGTCCATGTCGAGAGAGATTCACCTTGACGTTGTCGGAACATCAAGATGTCATTCCTAAGCTTAGTGGTTCTCCTGGGAAAAATTGAGCAAGGAAGCGAGAGGTAAGATCATCCCAACTTGAGATGGAGCCATGGAAGTCGCCAAGCCAATTACTAGCTTGGTCCCAGAGAGAATTGGAAGAGACGCAGCGCGTGGTCTCCCGAGTAGTAAGATCAAGGTCGATGGAATCGACAATTTTGAGGAAACTTCCTCGATGTCGATTTGGATCTTCGGAACAAGTCCATGGAATGCACATCCGCTTTGCACCAACCGGATGGTGTCGGATCGCAGGTCGTAGTTGGGCTAGGCCGGGAAGCTCAATAGTGTTCCATAGCCCAGTGGCTTGGTTCGAGTATTCACCAAGAGTACGGCTCTGGCGGGTCATTTGCGGTGGGTTGATGAATGGTAGCGGGTTATCACCTCCATGATGAAAAGTTATGTTACGAACAAAAGTCAAGAAGCGGGGATAGACCAAGAGAAAGCTAAAATAAGAAAAAAAATTTACTTGATAGGAATCACAAAGAAACCTAAACGAGGTGGACTACTAACTAGCTATTCTATTCTCAAGCAATGCGCCAAAACTTGATAACGCCACACGCTGCTCGGGGTCAAGGAAACTTCCTTTCTTCGAAAGTTAAGTTTTATAACACCCTAGGCAAAGGAACCTAATCGCTGTAGTATAGTAACTAGGTGCACGGGTATTGATATCGCTTTAGGGGAATAGGAATGCTAGTAAGGAGTTACTACGCTAAGGTTAAGGTTGAGGAAGATTATTTTTATCTTTTATATTTTATGAAATGGAAAGGTACTAATCTCGGTATTGATTCGGGGTTTGGTATTTCTACCGATTACTCTACTATTATCTAATTATCAAAACTAAGGTCAGGGAGTCTATGTCAATTAATGTGTGCTCAGATGATAGTTTAAAGATGTGTTTACTTAGTCAGTATTCTTAATTATCTCCTATTGATGGTTGAGTTGTCACGCCCTTATTCCTAGTCACAGGTGCCTATAGTTGTAGGGTATGCTTCTCCCAACTCTTTGAACTTACCAAAGGGTCTTGTCTACAAACCCACTAGGATTATAAACTCCCACTTAAGGCGCTCTTTGATGGTTTAGCCTACAACTACCTCGTAATTATATTCTAAGGTTCACAAAGATGAATCAAGCATTACACACAACGAATGACCTATCGTGACATTAGATCATTAATCAACTAAGATAAGAAACAACCAATCAATATTCAATAATTAAGTTTCATACTTCTAAGCAAAACACACAAATAAATTAGCCGGACATGGAGAACATGCAAGCATACACAAATAATCAAAGACATAATTGAATTAATGAAGTAAATAATTATCTTGATGTAAGATACGTTAAAAACCCTAAATATCATACAAGACACCTTAGGTTCGTTTTAGGTTTTACCCAAAGACTTCCACCCAAGACCGAAAATTGGATTCTATATATAAGATTACAATTGGTCACGGCGTCACCTTATGTTTAGTGACGCCCGCCGTGTCGCCGCTATTGTGGTTTCGCTTGGCCACGTTAACCTTGCAACGGCGCTACCTATGTCCGTGACGCTCGTTCTCTTCTCTTCCGACGCCGTCTGGATTGCATCTAGGTCAGCCCAGTAGCGACGGCCTACTCTTTCACAACCAGACGTCATTACTTGAAAATATGAGTTTTGGGTTCTGACCGTCAATACACTTTGGGACGGCGCCATTAACACGACCTCACGCCGCTTTTAGTTTCAAAGAATCGTGAGTGTCTCGATTTTGACTTTGGCCATTTTCTTCATATTCGCTACTTTTCGCTCCAAATAAGTGCCATTCCAAAGATTTTGCCTTCACGACCTAAAAGTGAAAAGGAACGATATTAAGCAATAATTGACATAAAAGTGATCAAATAAGGACTTAAACGATTCCTCAAAATGGTACCTTTTAAACCTTATCGCTTGTCTTATATGAAAGTTGTCTATTGAGACAAAACGACAAGAAAGGACAAAGTAGTGGAAGTAGTGGGTGTACTGTGTACTAATGCGAGTTGTCACCATGCATTAGGTGCTATGCGATTTGTCCGCTTTGTGCTCATTTAAGCGAGTTGATAATCGTGGTGCCACTTGTCTTATACCGTGCACTTGTCTTGTACTAAGATCCGCTGTGACCGCGATTTGTCCAGCGCGAGTCAGTTTTGCGCGACTTGTCTATCGAGACTTGTCATTTCTTCGTGTTATGTTTTACGGCTTTTCTTTGATTAGTAAAACTTGAAAGAATCTATTTCCGGCTTAATCAAAGAATAGTAAAATCTCGAGAATCAGAATCATGTCTACAATCACTTTTTGTTGCCGATGACGCTCAAGTCAGCAGGATCTCGACACTCTGCCCTCCCATGCCGGATAGAACCAATTATGACTCTTTGGGCTCAAAGAATCGACTATACCATGAAAGGAAAATGGGTTAATATCCTCAAATCAATTGATGAAGGACCATATCAAGTTAAGACTACCGTAGATATCCTTGAAACTACTAACGATGGTTCGCTATATTAGATTCGATAGACCAAAGATGTATGATGAGCTTAATGATAAGGAGAAGAAAGATACGATGCATATCGTGGCTTCAAACATTATACTCGTGGTTTACCTAAGAACATTTACAAGTTGATCAATCACAACATCAAGCAAAGGGTGGGACAATGTTAAGATGCTTTCTTTGTTCTGAATCGACTAAAGAAGATAGTGAGTCTCAACAAGGATGACTTTGAGAACTTTAAGATGAACCTGGGAAATCATATCGAATATTATGTGAGATTCCACAAGCTTGCGAATGACATGAGGAATATCAAATGACTATGCCAAATATCCAAATTCAATTAAAAGTTTTATAACACTATGAACCTAAATGGCACAAATTTGTCACCGCAATAAGCTAAACTAAGGATCGAGGAACACAAATTACGAGCAATTGTATGCTTATTTGCTTCGTAATGAGAAACATGTTGTGTTTGAACGAATGATCTTGAAAAGTTCAAACCAATTCGGAGATGCAAGCCCGCCAAATGATTCAACCGCATTCTATACCAATGTAGGAATAACCACCAAAGCATCACATGTCATACCAACTGTAATGGTAATCACACACTCATTCCAGCATCTGTGGTATGTTTCCGTGATTCGCATACATTTATGGAACACATTGTCAATCAATTGGCTCTAATGGTTAAGAAAAACTTGAACCTCACCCACACACCAAAATTTTATTAGAACAACTCCAATCTCCACAATCATGCAACCAAAGAAGGAAAGGTAGTGGTGCAAATGCGCAAGGAAGACATGATCAAGGAATGGCAGAGCGGGTTATGGAAATGGAGGATATGTGGGTAATCGTAATCGAGGAAGGAACATGGCTCGTGGTCATGGGAAGCTAATCATGTTACAACTGGTGGGTGGAGAAGGACACATCGAGCAACCGCACCTCTCCAAAACGTATACAAAATGCAAGGATGGAAAGGGTATTTATAGTTACAAGCTAAACGCCCTCCCATCTGAACTGGATCGTGCATGTTGGTAAAGACCGGCTCTTCCTCCACGGTGTTACTTCTAAACTAATTCCACGCTTAATAACTAACTAATTAACTACTAAGTAACGAATAACGATATGTCTAATAGCCAACATATGCTAGACTATAATTGGTGACCAACACTTCCTTATGGATTTTCCATTCCTAACAATAATCAACCACTAAACTCGCCATTTCCCCCACCAACCCTTTAGACAACTTAGACTCATAGCCCACCAAACCCTTCGAACCTTTGTCGAACCCAAGAGAGCTAAATAGAAGAAGAGTCATGAGTCGGAACCTCAAGGAACCACCATCAATTTTGATGAAGTCGCACCAACGAAGAGTCCACCTGCTCCCCTAAGTCCCCCAAGCCATCAACATTGACAATCGAGCCAACATAGCGAGGAAATCCTCGCTACTCCTGGCCATGGACCCATCAATAAACCGTAAAAAGCCCTTGGGAGTACTCTCCTCCGACCGATTTACTAAAGCCATTGTTCTACCCTTCCTAATGTGTCAATGAGGTGTTGCATGCCACCCACATTTATTTATCCATGCATGTCAATTTCACGGATCCCACAATAAAATCCCATTCATCACATCAAACAATTTTAAAAATCGCGGATACTATCTATGCTAAAGGAGCATCCAAGGAGACATCCAGATCTGTTTTTCCCATTTTCTTCAAGGATGTGCCAAGGAGTAGCTCGATAAGCTTCCTCCAAGGTCCATATTCACTTGGGAACAACTCACAACCAAATTCACCAAAAGTTCTTTCCCCGAGAACGATCCATCGAGAAAGATTCTTCATTTCCATCAAATGTATGGAGAATCTATCACAACTCATGGACTCATATAAAGATCTCATTCAACAAGCCCCACACCATGGTATCAACCTTGTTGTTTTTCAAATCTTACGACAATGTCTCCCGATGATCAAAAGGATTGACTTTCAACCCGTCGACAATCTCCAACTGAAAGAAGGATGGGACCGATTGAGGAGTATGTCCAAGACCAAGAAAACACTTGAATGAGCCAGAATCAATGAGTGTCTCACTCAAATAAAAGCCCAATATCTCTTGATGATCGGATGAAGAGGGCGAAGAGAAGCTCATACCTCACGAAGTAAGAATCTAAGAGGTGTTTAACCCATACCTTATATGAGACATTTGTAGGGTCACACGAGAGCAATGAGTGTGATGATAACACACGCCAAGAGCGTGCTTTCCTTCCCAGCCATGACATTTATGATGACCCTTCCCTTCTCACGTTCTATCAAAATGATGAATGCACTCCTTGGGGTAATCTAAAATGGAAGATCAAGGAGGAGGATTCAATACACCATCCATGATGTCTTTGAAAAAGAACTCGGGCAATTTACCATGGAAGTGGTAATGCTTTTAAAGGGTTTCAAAGGATTCATTCAAGAGCAACAAGTCAATTAGAAAGCCGTCACTAACTCCACAAAAGAATAAGCAAACCCGTCCAACCCAAGATGATCCATCTTTGTGCTATTACTACTCGATCAGAATTACTACCAAGGATCCCCATACCGACCAAAATCCCACCCAGCCCGAGTTAGGCAATGGAGCAATTCCCTCAACCTCCTTCGACTCCCACCCACCCCTCCACAAACATCAACACCAAAGCCCACTCTCGCAAGGATTCCTATCCTCAGATTTAAAAAATCAAAGGTCGAAGACAATGAGAGAATATTGTCTTACTTAAAACGGATCATTAAAAATACCACTTCTAATGATTTTATCATATCCCTAAACATAGAAAATTTCAAGAGGTTACCACTGAATGAAGCTTAGGGTTGATATCATTGAGAAAGCTCGCTATCATCCGTAAAAGCTTGCCCAAGAAGAAAGAAGATCCGAGCAACTTCACCATTCCTTGCCTATAGTGGCACTCTATGAAAACGCCTTAGTATCTCGAGGCAAGCATTAACTTGATGCCTCATTCCTTATTCCTCAAACTCGATATTCAGGTTGAAACCAACCGTAATGAGTATTCAAATATCGATCGATCAATCAAATATCCCATTGAGTTTGTGAAAATGTTTTGTAAGTAGGGGAGTTCAAGTTCCGTTGACTTTGTAATTTTAGAAATGGAGGAAGATAACTTAGTTCCGATAATCCTTGAAGACTATTCTGGCTACAACACGCCATCATCAATGTTCGCGATGGTAAACTCACTTTACGAGTGTGGGTCTAAGAGCGAATCTTCGACATCAAGGACTCTATGATTCATTCCTCCTCTTACGATCATCATCCTATTTATTTTTGAAGAGGTTGATGAATTTGTTGATGATATAGATGGTTGTATTGATGAGTATCTATTAAACGAATTCAACGAATGATGACAACAACATGATAGATAAAGATGAGGAGACTGAGATGGTTGGAGCCGCTTTCCTTTACCAAAGAGGGGAAGAAATTGAGCCTTGAACTTCAAAAGCCGGAAACAAGCTAAAACCATTAATCAATGAACCTCCTACCTTAGAATTGAAAGATCCCAAGCCATTTAGAATAAGCCTCCTTCAAAAAGAGGATCAACTCCCACATCATAAGCTCTTTTCACCGATTACTGAATGAAAGGAAGCTCTTAGAAGTTCTAAGAGAATACAAAGGAGTGATCGATGGAGTGCTGACATTATGGGTATTGATTCTACCGCACTCATAAAATTCTTATGGAAGAAGATTACAAACCAACTGCTCAACCTCGTGAGGAGAGTTAACCCTAATATCAAGGAGGTAGTAAAAAGGAGGTCGCTGCTTCTCGATGTCGGGCCTAATCTACCCCATTTCGTGAGAGCCCTTGGTCACCCTACCCAAGTGGTTCCAAAAAAGAGGAGGAATGACGCTTGTGAAAATGAAAAGCGGTGATTTAGCACCGCAGAACGCCATCGGATGGGTGTTTGTATCGACTATAGAAAGTTAAATGATGCCACACTTAAAAGATCATTTTCTTTTGCCATTCACTCCACCAAATGCTCAAGAGGTTAGTACCGGCATGAGTACCATCGCTTTTCTTGATGGTTTCTCGTGATACTTCCAAATCCCCATCGCCTCCGAAGATCAAGAAAACTACGCTTACATGCCCTTACGGACTTTTTTACAAGCGAATGCCTTCGGGTTATGCAACGCCCGCTACCTTTCAACGATGTATGATGGCCATATTCCATGAATTAATTGAAGACAACATGGAAGTCTTCATGGATGATTTCTCAGATTTGGAAATTCCTTTCGACCTTTGTCTATCCAACCTGTGAAGATGTTGAAACTGTGTGAAGAAACCAATTTAGTCCGAATTGGGAAAAATGCCATTTCATGGTAAGAGAAGGAATCGCCTTGAGGCACAAAGTCTCCGGAATGGAATCGAGGTCGATAGAGCTAAAATCGCGATATCCAAACTACCCCTATCCTACTACCATTAAGGCCATTCAAGCTTTCTTTGTCATGCGGCTTTTATAGAAGGTTTATTAAGGACTTCTAAAATTGATGTGCCTATGACACAACTTAGTCAAGGACGCCCTTTGACTTTTCGTAAGAATGGGCGGTGCATCTAACGCTCAAGAAAGATCTACCTGCACTCCCAATAATGGTTACCCGATCGTCCCAACTATTCGAGATCATGTACGATGCTAGTGATTATGTTGTAGGTGTCGTATAGGCCAAAGAAAGGAGAAGCATTTTCAACCAATTTACTATGCTAGAAAACCATGAATGTAGCGCAAGAGAATTATACAACCACCGAGAAAGAGCTTAGTCGTGGTTTTTCGCCGACAAATTCAGTGCAATATCTCGCCCTTCTAAAACCGCTGCCTTCACATCACTCCGCCACGATACTTGTTTTCCAAACAAGATGCAAACCCGCACTTATTAGGTGGATCCTATTACTCTGTGAATTTACATTGAAATTCAGATAAAAGTGGTAGTCAAAATCTGCGGTCGATCATCTATCATGATTGGAAAACCCAGACTTAGAAGAATTAGACTATACCCAAATTTGTTATTCTTTTTCCTCGAGGAATGGCTAATGGCCATTACACATTGAGCCATGGTATGCGGATTATGCTAATCATCTATCCAGAGGGTCTTGCCAAACCACATGACTAGGCAAGACAAGAAGAAATTCTTCACCCACTAAAACACGATTTTGGGACGAGCCCTTCTTATTCAGATATGCCCGATCGCATCATTCACGTGTTGTTGGGAGAGAGATTGATCGATTTTGAGAGAGTATCACACAGACCATCCGGGGGGCATCACGATGTAAATGTCATGGCATGAAAAGTTTCGATGGCGGGTTCTACCGGCCTACTGCTTTCCGCGACGCTAAGAGATTAGTTCAAATGTGCGATGCATGCCAACGATCGGAAACATGTCAAGAAGGATGAACCCCAAGAAATATATCCAAGTCTCGCAAAATATTCTATGTTTGGGGTATAGATTTATGGGACCTTTTCCATCATCTCGAGGAAATGAATACATTCTAAAGTTGCTATCGACTATGTGTCCAAACGGGCGAGGCCCAAGCCCTTAGGACTAGCGATGCAAGGGTAGTAATCCATTTTCTTAAAAAGCTCTTCAGACGATTCGGGATTCCCAAGGAATTGATCTGATAGAGGAGCCCACTTTGCAATGCTAAATGGAGAAGGTGATGAAGAAGTATGGTAGCCCGTGATAGATTCTCTACAAAGATATCATCCCCAAACCAAAGGCCAAGTAGAGAACAGAATAGAGCATTAAAGCGGATACTTGAAAAATGGTCCACCGTAATAGAAAGATTGGGTATTCAAACCGATGAGGCACTCTGCATTCGCAACGGCTTATAAAACACCCATCTAACAACCCTTTTCACAGTATACGGGAAAGCATGCCACCTCCCAATTGAACTTGAGCAAAAGGCACACCGGCACTTAAGGTCCAGAATATGACTATTCTCGAGGTGGTCAATAGTTCCCACAATTTTCAAGAACCGGATGAACTAAGACTGAAGCTTATGAATCGCCGATCACATATAAAGAAAGGGCAAAAAATGGCATGATCAACTAATAAAGAATCCTAAAGAGTTTGTGGAAGGAGATAAGGTGTTTTGTATAATTCAAGATTGATATTATTTCCGGAAAACCCAAATCAAGATGGTATGGGCTCTTTTGGTGAAGAGGAAATGGACAATGGGGTCGGATACTACTAGACCACGGCGGAAGAGAATTTACCGTGAATGGACAACGTAAAACATTATCGCTGGACAATAATGAAATGGTCAACGATGAGGATATTGTTTTGAAGAAGGTGACAAGAATGAAGTCACGTAGGGGCACGACCCTTCGAGTCTAGCTACAAGACTCATAAATAAAGAAAGCGCTTCGTGGAGGCAACCCATGCTTAATTTTTTGCTTGTTTGTGTCAGATATCTTTATTGATTGTTTATTCTCATGTTTGAATTTGTAAAATGCTTTATTTTGTGTTTAACCTCATCTTAATTATATATAAATGTATTTTACAAAAGGGATAAGTGTAGGAGGATTACACACGTTTTCAAAAAGAACGTGAATATGAGAATTAAGATTAATAAAAGATATGCATGTGTGTTTGTTTGACTAAATGCTTGTATCGAGTCATAATGGATATTTTGCAAGAAATGTTTCCGCATTCTAAAGATATAAATTCTTCCGTAAATTTTTCCGTAAAATCGCAGACTAGAATTTATCGCTGTGATAAATCGACGCCGCCGAGAGAGAAACAACTCTAACTTTTTCTCGCTTTCCTACTACTTATAAATATTTAGAATTTTCGTGTCTTAATTTTCTAAAAATCAGAACATCCATTCCACAAACATTATATCCTAGTTTAGTTAGAGTCATATATTGTTACCGCTTAATTTTACTTAAGGTTTCGCTTTGTTTTCTTCAAGCAGGTGTTTTATTTATCAAGAAGAATATACATAAGATTGATGGAGTTTCACGCATACATTCTTCTGGAGAAGAATTTAACCACTACTCACACGGATCCTACCGAGCTAATCGTGTGAGTATTGGTTTTTCGCTTTAATTACCTTCCTTATCATAACTTTGATATTTTGGGAACATCGGGACAATGTTCGCTTAAGTGTAGGGAGGAAAATAAACCGGAATTTTGAAACTATGCTTATCCTCGACTATTTGCCTTGTCCAATTTCATTTATGTAATAAACCATGAGAAATATCGCTAGGGTAATTTTGGCACCAAATTTAAAATTTTCATGACATGTAGGAGTGGGCCATTAGTCTTAATAAAGCTGCCTCATGGATAGGAAGTTATATGACTAGCACAAAACCCTTTACCACTTAAATTCCACCCAAAATGTGAGGATCGCTTTTAGATTTGTAGGAATTAAAGATTCTACTTTAATGCTTCGAGTGTGTACCGGTAGTATAATAGATTCTAGAACTTGTTTTGTGATGCATTCCAAGATCGCTAGCGAGACTACACTTTGTAGTTAGGGAATAACTAAATGATAAGAGGCATTAGGATAACCCTTGTTCGACACCAGACATAATTACTCTTCCACATCGGCTGAGTAATTTCACACCCTTTGCGTTGTACTCATCTTTAGTACACGATATCCCTAGTTAACCCTCGTGAGCCTATCCTTTCATGGTTCTCATGATGTTTCAAGTTTTCAAATATCAATGAAGAGCATTGTTTACAATCCACCCTCAAACGTGACACCCAAATCGCTTTAGCCTACCTTTATGCACTCACTTAGTGCATTATTTTATCACACTAAACCCTTAGTTCAATTATCTAGTTGCATTCATATGTTGATAAGTCGAGTCATATCCTTCGTACGCTTTGGGACGACATTGGGACTCATGGAAAAGTTAAATTTTATGAAATGACGGAAGGAACGTTAAATTCAAATTTCTTTATTTACGTAATAATGTACTCCAAGTGTTTTGATCTTTCAATTCGGGTCAATTTAGTGTTAGAGTAATAAAACTCAAATGTAGGGATGTGCCTATAAATCCCTATTATTTTGATGTTATCAGAGAGGATGGTAGAGTAAAAGTGTATGGAAAAATAAATAAATAAAAGGGCTACTATCCTACATCTATCTTTAAATTTATGTTTGTTTGCTTCAATTTATCTAGAGTTTAGAGTGTCGAGTCTTGGCTTAGCAACACCATTCTTCCTACAGCTCAGAACATAAATTTTTGACTTGCCACCACTAAATCACCTATCCCACCAAACCCTTTGTTTTCCTACCGTAAGCCTAATGTTACAACCCTTTAAAAGACCTCTTGGATAGTTTTTCCTAGGTGCTTACGCCAAAAGCGATGGAAGTTTGATCTAGTCTCAAGCCTATGGTAATCTATGTACTAGGACCGGTTAATGAGTGTTTATCTTCCATTTCCAACTTGATATATTTCATATACACCCAAGAGATGAGAGTATCCAAACACTACTTGTGAGGTGCTAGTATGTATTTTCATGCTTGTTATGACTTTTATGGGCTTATACTTGTTATGAATTGTTCTAAACTAATGCTTCATGACCCTAACTTATAAATTAATGGTTAAAAGCACATTTGTTTCGAGGACAAGCAAATACCAAGTGTAGGGATATTTGATAAGGATTTAAAAGGTACACTTTGAGGGGTCATTAAGCCCTTAATCGATCACTTTGTATCCGCTACTACTTAATTTCGCTTTTCACTTTAGGTCTCTCAAGGCAAATTGCTAGAATGACACTTATCTGACGAAGCCTTAACATATGAAGAAAATGGCCAAATTCAAGAATCAATACACTCAAGTCAGCTGAATGGAATCGACGTCACACACAAATTAAATGGCGACTGCCGCAACACGCTTCGAGACCACTCAAAAGCAAATTGCTATTTTGCACTTGACGATCAGTTTTTAAAGTAGGGCCACAACTGCACGACCCAGATTTAGATCCGCATCGATCGAAGATGAAGCCAACGCATTAACCATAAGGTGACGCTGTCACAACGCTGACGCCAAGACAAAAACCTAATGGTATGCACCTGACGGCCACAAATAAAGAGTAACGCTGCTGCATATTGTAACTCTATATATAGAATTCGGATTTTCGTAATTTTAGAGAGGTAGTTTGCGGAGTAAACCTAAACCAAACTTTGGCTGTCTCAAGATCTTAGTGTTCCACACCTATTTTACAACAAGATAAGTGATTTACTTCATTAATTCAATTATGTCTTCAATTGTTTGTGTGTATGCTTGCATGTTTTCCATGTCCGCTAATTTATCATGTGTTTGCTTAGATATATGAAACCTAGGTATTGAATATTGATTGGTTGTCTCTTATCTTAATTGTGATTGACCTAGTATTGCGATAGGTCATTCGTTGTGTTTTTAATGCTTGAGTAATCTTTTGAACATTAGTTTATAATCACCTAGAGTTATTGTAGTCTAAACATCCAAAGATAACCTTAGAGTTAGTTTATGAATCATAGAGATTTCATAGGCACAACCTTAAGGTAGTCTCAAAGAGTTAGGAAAACGACACCCTATGACCTTAGAAGACACAATGCTAAGAATAAGGACGGACAATTCAACCATCAATAGGAGATAACTAGTGAGTAATAGCATCTAGGTAAAACATTTTAATCATCATAAGAGCACACAACAATAGACATAGACTATCCTTAGCTTAGTTAATTAGAATAGATAATAGTAGAGTAATCGAGAAATACCACCCCAAATCCAATAATTCCCGAGATTCGCATCTTTCAATTTTCTAAAAATTATAAAAAGATAAAAATATTCTTCCTCAACCCCAACCTAAGCGTAGTAATTTCGCACTAGCATTCCTATTCCCTGTGAGATCGATATTAATTCCCGAGGCTTATCCTAATACTACACTACAATGATTAGGTTCACGCCTAGGGTGTTGAGAAAACTTGCTCGACGAGAAGGAATTTCTTTGACCCCGAACGCCTGCCATGCGATCACCGATCAAGCTCAAACCACGGCCCAAGCGATTCGACACCATCCGATGGTGCAAAACGGATGTGCATTCCATGTACTTCGTTCAAGATCCCTAATCAAGATCTCAAGGACTTCCTTAAAATCGCTGATTCCATCGACCTTGATGCTACCACACGGGAGACCACGCTATGCCTCTTCCAATTTTCTACGGGACCAAGCTAGTAATTGGCTCGAGCGATTTCACGGATCCATATCAAGTTAGGGATGATCTCACCATCAAGCTTTCTTGCCCAATTTTTCCACCGTGAAAACTACCAAACTTAGGAATGAAATCTTGATGTTCCAAAAACGCTCAAGGTGAATCTCACGAGGTAATGGACTCGATTCAAGGACTTGCTCCATAAAGTCCTCATCACGATCGATCTCGGGCTTCAAGTCCAAATCTTTACGATCATGTCAACTTTCAACTACAATCCATCGACCAAGCGGCCGTAGCAAACTTAGTGATCTCACCGCGAAGAATCGCGGGGTACAATAGAGGACCTTTCCTCTATGACAACGAAAGTTGAATGACCCCGAAGTTGCTTCCAAACCGCCAAGGCAATCTTCGGGCCCCATTGACTTGCAAACTTCCAATCGTAGGATGGTCGAACTTGAAGATCAAGTCAAATTCCTAATGAGCCCTACGAGAATCATAAGTTCACACCAAGTGAGCAAAATCACTCTACCTTGTGAAGTTATTTAAAGGGTCCTCACGACACTCGTGATTAAACAAGATTCCCGAACAAGCTTTTATGTGACTAGCCTCCATGCTTACCGACGGAGCGGGAGAGAAGTGGTACACTTTCAAGATAGTGGTGGGGGCCCATTGTAAGATTTCGCTCAATTTAGCATAGAAATATATATATATATATATATATATATATATATATATATATATATATATATATATATATATATATATATATATATATATATATATATATATATATATATATATATATTGATGACGCATTCTCCGATCACGCCGAAGGACCCAAGTCTTTCTTCATAAGTCATTGCGGTGTAAAACCATTCATCATTGACATGGTTACCACTGGGAATTCGCCAATCATGGCCTACGCCTTCTGCTGTCTCTCGAAGATGCCAAGACAAAGAAGAACCTTGACTTGGTCTTCTCTCACGCTCCCACTATTTCCTTAGCTTCCCGCCAAGTCCGAGATAGTGGGATGAAGCCCTCAGCGTTACCACAAATCGTGGACGCCCCATGATCTCCTAAACGCAAGGCTAACACTCTAAGCTATTTTTTCACCTATAAATAGGTTGACGAGTCATTTCAATGGTATGTTCATTCAACACAAGATTTCACATACTCCATATTATTTACAAGATATATCACATACTTACCTCACGGAGGTGGTTCGCAGGCCCAAACCCACAAGAATCACTCTAACGGTTGCCTACTATTTCTTATTGCGATTGGCTACAAGTTCATGCGAAGTTATTATCACCCTCATACCCTTCGATCACCATCGGCCCGGTCGCATTTAATTATTATACAACTGGCGCCATCCATGGGACCCGCCATCGTTGGTCTCAAGTATTCCAAACTTACATCCAAATAATCACTATCACTAGTTTCACCAGCATGAATCAAGGAAGAGAGGATACACCCTCCCGGTTTCGACCTTGACATCAATCCTAATAATGACCCTAACAACCTTCCCAATATAACCGCATCCACCTTACCACATGATCTCACCCCCGAAATTACTCCCAACAACTATGCTTCAACCTCGGCTAACCCTTAACCAGAATTAGTCCAAAGGTTGTTAAGCTAACATCGAAGCCTTAGAATCTTATCGAGGGCTCAAGGAGGCAAGCTCGGAATGTGGAGATGCGAGGGAGTTAGAATACTCAAGCGATGAGTATGATGAAGAGTTGGAAGTGGAGGCTAGGCCCTCGGCCCTAGGGCTACACGCCAAGACCAAGGATAGGTCTCCTATCAAGGCCCAGTGGAAGGTCGGTTGGTTTTGAAGATGTTCAGAGGCTCCAACTAGAAAGGAAGGCACGGCGAGAAGGCTCCAATGGAAGGAGTCACCGGAAGGATACTACGAGGTTAACTTGCCACCACTTTGGCGGCTCACCCGGGAAGAACTGAGGAGGGGTCTCACAGGCCTTCCCACGCATCCGCGAGAAGGCAATCCATCTCAACAAACGGGGAGGAAATTCCTCCTCATGGTATGTACCTCCTTTCGTGCTCAATCTACCTCAAGGGTCTATCCCCACCTAACGGGCGTGCTAGCAACCCCAGCTTTACTCAACCATATTTAAGCATGCCCCACGGGCAACCTATGGTATATCCTTCGCACTGCCAAGTCACCCACCTTATATACCTACTACTTACCCTCAATATGTTAACTAAGACCCCGTTGAATACTCCAAATCATAACCCATACAATGCTGCCCCTACCTACATGTCACCTTATAAATGTTTTATTCGGAGCCCACGGGCTCCACAACACCCTTCGTGGGCATGGATAAGACTACCTTCGCCTGATGGGTTGAAAATGCCCGCATATATTGGTACTTATGATGGGAAAGGGATCCCTATAAATTTTACACTGCTCGGCTATTAGAATGCGTAAGGGTTATGCTGTTGCTTCCACATGTTTACATATTACACCGATAACGCCACACGTCACCGGGAAGATGATGCATCCTGTCTTCTCGAGTGTTTTATAACACCTAGGCAAGGAACCTAATCGCTGTAGTGTAGTAATTAGGTGTTACCGCATTGATATCGCTCTTGGAATAGGAATGCTAGTAAAGTTACTACGCCTAAGGTTAAGGTCGAGGAAGATTATTTTTATATTTTATGAAATGGAAAAGGTGTAACTGCTGGTATTGGACGGGGTATTTCTACCCATTACTCTATATTATTATTCAATTATCTAAACTGTTGTGGAGTCCATGTTCAATTAATGTGCTCGTATGATAGTTTAAAGATGTGTTTACTTAGGTTGTACACTTAATTATCTCCTATTGATGGTTGAGTTGTCACGCCCTTATTCTTAGTTGCGTTGTGTGTCTAAAGTTGTAGGGTATGTGCTTCTCCCTAACTCTTTGAACTTACCAAAGCGGTCTCGCCTACAAAACCCACTAGTGGATAATAAACTCTTACTCTAAGGCACTCTTTGGATGGTTTAGCTTATAACCACTGTGTAATTATATTCTAAGGTTCACAAAGATGAATCAAGCATTACACACAACGAATGACCTATCGCATTACTAGATCATTAATCAACTAAGATAAGAAACAACCAATCAATATTCAATAATTAAGTTTCATACTTCCTAAGCAAACACACAAATAAATTAGCTTGACATGGAGAACATGCAAGCATACACACAAATAATCAAAGACATAATTGAATTAATGAAGTAAATACTTATCTTGATGTAAGATAGGGTTTAAAACCCTAAAATATCAAGATTCCAAGGGTTCCCAACTTGATTCGAGGATTTTCCTAACATACATGCACGGAGGTCGCATAAGTGAGGGTGGCGTAGATAGTTCTTCTTCCGTAGGAAATTTGTTGAAATAGTCAATGTCTACTTCATCTACTTCCTCGGTATTTTATCATCCACAAGTGTATAGTCCTTCGTCATTTGTTTCATTAGGTTCAACTAAGGCGGTATTGATTTAATCGACATGCTTCGTTAGCTTGTTGATCCTTAATCTCTATACCAAGGCTCGGAGTTGAGATAGCACTAACCTTCTTATCATTAGCTATGGCTTTCAAAAGGTTGTCTATTTTCCTATCCATCTCGGCTTGTTGATGGTTAAAGCGTCCGAGAGCTTAGCTATTTTGGGTTTCTGGGATGCAACTAGGTTTTGCAACATCCCTTCATGTTTTGTTGGTTAGGACTGCTAGTGGGGCCATGAGAAATCAGTGAATTTTGGTTTGTCCCCGTGAGAAGTCGGCTTGCCTTCCATGCTTCACGGGTTTCATTGAAACTTAGGTCCGTGTGTAGGAATCTTCCTCCGCCCATTAACACGCGAGGATGCGAGTCAATGTAAGCGTGTTCGGGGATCGGTGCCAGCGCATGTTATGAGGATCACAAAACGGCTCGCATTTGGAAGAAACTTGTTGTTCATGGTGCCAAGACTTAGGATTTTTGTAGGAACTCACGAGAATTTAACTTGATCTTCAAGTTCGATCATCCCACGGCCCAAGGAGGCAAGGAGATTACCTTAATGCTTGGGTACCACGGGTCATCCCAACTTTCGCTGTCACAGAGGGCGAGGTCCTCTATTATTTCCCATGATTCTTCTCATGAGATCACTAAGTTTTCCACCGTCGCTGGTCAATGGATCGCCAGGGGAAGTTGACATGATCATAAAAGATTTGAACTTGAGCCAAAGATCAATGCCGTGATGAGGGACTTTATGAAGTAAGTCCTCGAACCGGGTCCATGCTTCAGAGATTCACCTGACGTTGTTGAACATCAAGATGTCATTCCTAAGCTTAGTGGTTCTCCTGTGGAAAATCGAGCAAGAAGCGAGAGGTAAGATCATCCCAACTTGAGATGGAGTCATGGAAGTCGCTCAAGCCAATTACTAGCTTGGTCCCAGAGAGAATCGAAGAGACGCAGCGCGTGGTCTCCCGAGTAGTAAGATCAAGGTCGATGGAATCGACAATTTTGAGGAAATCCTCGATGTCGACTGGATCTTCGAACTAAGTCCATGGAATGCACATCCGCTTGCACCAACCGGATGGTGTCGGATCGCAGGCCGTAGTTGGGCTAGGTCGGGAAGCTCAATAGTGTTCCCATAGCCCAGGTGGCTTGGTTCGAGTATTCACCAAGAGTACGTCCTGGCGGTCATTCTGTGGTGCGGGTGATGAATGGTAGCGGGTTATCACCTCCATGATGAAAAGTTGGGTTACGAACAAAGTCAAGAAGGGGGATAGACCAAGAGAAAGCTAAAAATAAGAAAAATTTACTTGATAGGAATCACAAAGAAACCTAAACGAGGTGGACTACTAACTAGCTATTCTATTCCGCACGGCCCAAAACTTGATAACGCCACACGCCGCTCGGGGTCAAGGAAACTTCCTTTCTTCTCGAGTAAGTTTTATAACACCCTAGGCAAAGGAACCTAATCGCTAGTATAGTAACTAGGTGCACGGGTATTGATATCGCTCTGGGAATAGGAATGCTAGTAAGGAGTTACGCCAGGTTAAGGTTGAGGAAGATTATTTTTATCTTTTATATTTTATGAAATGGAAAGGTACAATCTCGGTATTGATTCGGGGTTTGGTATTTCACCGATTACTCTACTATTATCTAATTATCAAAACTAAGGTTGTGGGAGTCTATGTCAATTAATGTGTGCTCGTATGATAGTTTATGTGTTTACTTAGTTAGATATTCTTAATTATCTCCTATTGATGGTTGAGTTGTCACGCCCTTATTCCTAGTCACAAGGCCTATAGTTGTAGGCGCTTTCTCCCTAACTCTTGAACTTACCAAAGGGTCTTGTCTACAAACCCACTAGGATTATAAACCCTACTCTAAGCGCTGATGGTTTAGCCTACAACTACTCGTAATTATATTCTAAGGTTCACAAAGATGAATCAAGCATTAGTACACAACGAATGACCTATCGTGACATTAGATCATTAATCAACTAAGATAAGAAACAACCAATCAATATTCAATAATTAAGTTTCATACTTTCTAAGCAAACACACAAATAAATTAGCTTGACATGGAGAACATGCAAGCATACACAAATAATCAAAGACATAATTGAATTAATGAAGTAAATAATTATCTTGATGTAAGATACGTTAAAAACCCTAAAATATCATACAAGACACCTTAGGTTCGGGTTTTAGGTTTTACCCAAAGACTTCCACCCAAGACCTAAAAATTGATTCTATATATAAGATTACAATTGCGACGGCGCACCTTATGTTTAGTGACGCCCGCCGGTCGCCGGCTATTGTGGTTTCGCTTGGCCACGTTAACCTTGCAACGGCGCTACCTATGTCCGTGACGCCGTTCTCTTCAGCTTCCGACGCCGTCGGATTGCATCTAGCCGCCCAGTAGCGACGGCTCACTCTTTCACAACCAGACGTCTACTTGAAAATATGAGTTTTGGGTTCCGTCACACACACTTTGGGACGGCCGCCATTAACACCCGACGCTCACGCCGCTTTTAGTTTCAAAGAATCGAGTGTCTCGATTGACTTTGGCCATTTTCTTCTATATTCGCTACTTTTCGTCTAAATAAGTGCCATTCCAAAGATTTTGCCTTCACGACCTAAAAGTGAAAAGGAACTATATTAAGCAATAACGGATAAAAGTGATCAAATAAGGACTTAAACGATTCCTCAAAATGGTACCTTTTAAACCTTATCATTGTCTTATATGCGAGTTGTTCATTGAGACAAAACGACAAGAAAGGACAAAGTAGTGGAAGTAGGGTGCATTGTGTACTAATGTAGTTGTCACCATGCATTAGGTTTTATGCGATTTGTCCGTTAAGCGCTGTTATTTGCGAGTTGATAATCGTGGTGCCATTTGTCTTATACCGTGACTTGTCTTGTACTAAGATCCGCTGTGACCGCGATTTGTCCAGCGCGAGTCAGTTTTGCGCGACTTGTCTATCGAGACTTGTCATTTCTTCGTGTTATGTTTTACGGCTTTTCTTTGATTAGTAAAACTTGAAAGAATCTATTTCCGGCTTAATCAAAGAATAGTAAAATCTCGAGAATCAGAATCATGTCTACAATCACTTTTTGTTGCCGATGACGCTCAAGTCAGCAGGATCTCGACACTCTGCCCTCCCATGCCGGATAGAACCAATTATGACTCTTTGGGCTCAAAGAATCGACTATACCATGAAAGGAAAATGGGTTAATATCCTCAAATCAATTGATGAAGGACCATATCAAGTTAAGACTACCGTAGATATCCTTGAAACTACTAACGATGGTTCGCTATATTAGATTCGATAGACCAAAGATGTATGATGAGCTTAATGATAAGGAGAAGAAAGATACGATGCATATCGTGGCTTCAAACATTATACTCGTGGTTTACCTAAGAACATTTACAAGTTGATCAATCACAACATCAAGCAAAGGGTGGGACAATGTTAAGATGCTTTCTTTGTTCTGAATCGACTAAAGAAGATAGTGAGTCTCAACAAGGATGACTTTGAGAACTTTAAGATGAACCTGGGAAATCATATCGAATATTATGTGAGATTCCACAAGCTTGCGAATGACATGAGGAATATCAAATGACTATGCCAAATATCCAAATTCAATTAAAAGTTTTATAACACTATGAACCTAAATGGCACAAATTTGTCACCGCAATAAGCTAAACTAAGGATCGAGGAACACAAATTACGAGCAATTGTATGCTTATTTGCTTCGTAATGAGAAACATGTTGTGTTTGAACGAATGATCTTGAAAAGTTCAAACCAATTCGGAGATGCAAGCCCGCCAAATGATTCAACCGCATTCTATACCAATGTAGGAATAACCACCAAAGCATCACATGTCATACCAACTGTAATGGTAATCACACACTCATTCCAGCATCTGTGGTATGTTTCCGTGATTCGCATACATTTATGGAACACATTGTCAATCAATTGGCTCTAATGGTTAAGAAAAACTTGAACCTCACCCACACACCAAAATTTTATTAGAACAACTCCAATCTCCACAATCATGCAACCAAAGAAGGAAAGGTAGTGGTGCAAATGCGCAAGGAAGACATGATCAAGGAATGGCAGAGCGGGTTATGGAAATGGAGGATATGTGGGTAATCGTAATCGAGGAAGGAACATGGCTCGTGGTCATGGGAAGCTAATCATGTTACAACTGGTGGGTGGAGAAGGACACATCGAGCAACCGCACCTCTCCAAAACGTATACAAAATGCAAGGATGGAAAGGGTATTTATAGTTACAAGCTAAACGCCCTCCCATCTGAACTGGATCGTGCATGTTGGTAAAGACCGGCTCTTCCTCCACGGTGTTACTTCTAAACTAATTCCACGCTTAATAACTAACTAATTAACTACTAAGTAACGAATAACGATATGTCTAATAGCCAACATATGCTAGACTATAATTGGTGACCAACACTTCCTTATGGATTTTCCATTCCTAACAATAATCAACCACTAAACTCGCCATTTCCCCCACCAACCCTTTAGACAACTTAGACTCATAGCCCACCAAACCCTTCGAACCTTTGTCGAACCCAAGAGAGCTAAATAGAAGAAGAGTCATGAGTCGGAACCTCAAGGAACCACCATCAATTTTGATGAAGTCGCACCAACGAAGAGTCCACCTGCTCCCCTAAGTCCCCCAAGCCATCAACATTGACAATCAGAGCCAACATAGCGAGGAAATCTCGCTTACTCCTGGCCAATGGACCCATCAATAAACAAGTAAAAAGCCCTCAGAGTACTTTTCCTCCGACCGATTTCACTTGCCATTGTCTTCACCCTTCCAATGTGTCAATGAGGTGTTGCATGCCACCACATTTGGCTTATCCATGTATGTCAATTCTCACTTGATCCTACAACATAAAACCCATTCATCACATCAAACAATTTTAAAATTGTGGATACTATCTATGCTAAAGGAGCATCCAAGGAGACATCCAGATCTGGTTTTCCCATTTTCTTCAAGGACGGCCAAGAGTAGCTCGATAAGCTTCTCCAAGGTCCATATTCACTTGGGAACAACTCACAACCAAATTCACCAAAAGTTCTTTCTCCGAGAACCGGATCCATCGAGAAAGATTCTTCATTTCATCAAAATGATGGAGAATCTATCGTCAACTCATGGACTCATACAAAGATCTCATTCAACAAGCCCTACACCATGGTATCAACCTTGGTTGCTTTTTCAAATCTTTTACGACAATGTCTCCGCGATGATCAAAAGGGATTGACTTCTAAATCGGCCGACAATCTCCAATCTCAATGCGAAAGAAGGATGGGACGCGATTGAGGAGTATGTCCAAGACCAAGAAAACACTTGAATGAGCCAAGAATCAGAATGAGCGTCTCTCACGCTTCAAATAAAAGCTCCCAATATCTCTCTTGATGATCGGATGAAGAGGGGCGAAGAGTAGTTTCTCGACCCTCACTTAAGCCGTAAGAATCTAAGAGGTTGTTTAACCCATACCTTATATGTGACATTTGTGTGGGGTCACACGAGCAATGAGCGTGATGATAACACACGCCAAGAGCGTGCTTTCCTTCCCACCATGACATTTATGATGACCCTTCCTTCTCACGCTCTATCAAAATGATGAATACCCTTGGGGTAATCTAAAATGGAAGATCAAGGAAAGGAGGGATCCAATACACCATCCATGATGTCTTGAAAAAGAACTCGGCAACTTACCATGGAAGTGGTAATGCTTTTAAAGGGTTTCAAAGGATTCATCCAAGAGCAACAAGTGAATTAGAAAGCCGTCACGAACTCCACAAAAGAATAAGCAAACCTCGGTCCAACCCAAAGACATGATCCATCTTTGTGTTATTACTACTCGATCAGAATTACTACCTATGATCCCATACCTGACTAAAATCCCACCGCTGTGTGAGCCCGAGTTAGGCAACGGAGCAATTCCCTCAACCTCCTTCGACTCCCACCACGACCCCTCCACAAACATCAACACCGCCCAGCCTCCACTCGCAAGGACCTTTATCCTCAGATAAAAAATCAAAGGTCAAGAAGACAATGAGAGAATATTGTCTTACTTAAAACGGATCATTAAAAATACCACTTCTATCGATTTTATCATATCCCTAAACATAGAAAATACTAAGAGGTTACTATCGAATTGGAAGAAGCTTGAAGGGTTGATATCATTAGAGAAAGTGCTCGGCTATCATCCAGAAAAGCTTGCCCAAGAAGAAAGAAGATCCGAGCAACTTCACCATTCCTTGCTCTATAGTGGCACTCTATGAAAACGCTTTGGCGTATCTCGAGGCAAGCATTAACTTGATGCTCATTCCTTATTCCTCAAACTCGATATTCAGGTTGAAACCAACCGTAATGAGTATTCAACTATCGATCGATCAATCAAATATCCCATTGAGTTTGTGAAAATGTTTTGTAAGAGTAGGGGAGTTCAAGTCCGTTGACTTTTGTAATTTTAGAAATGGAGGAAGATAACTTGTTCCGATAATCTTTGAAGACTATTCTGGCTATAACACGCCATCATCAATGTTCATGATGGTAAACTCACTTTACGAGTGTGGTCTAAGAGCTTAACTTCAACATCAAGGACTCTATGATTCATTCCTCCTCTTACGATCATCCTATTTATTTTTGAAGAGGTTGATGAATTTGTTGATGATATAGATGGTTGTATTGATGAGTATCTATTAAACGAATTAAATGATGACAACAACACGATAGATAAAGATGAGAGACTGAGATGGTTGAGCTGCTGCACCTTTACCTGAGGGAAGAAATTGAGCCTTGAACTTCAAAAGCCGGAAACAAGCTAAAACCATTAATCAAGGAACCTCCTACCTTAGAATTGAAAGATCTCCCAAGCCATTTAGAATGTTTCCTTCAAAAGAGGATCAACTCCCTCATCATAAGCTCTTCACGACCATTGAATGTAGTGGAAGCTCTTAGAAGTTCTAAGAGAATACAAAGGAGGATCGATGGAGTGTTCGACATTATGGGTATTGATTCTACCTCAGACTCATAAAATTCTTATGGAAGAAGATTACAAACCAACTGCTCAACCTCGTGAGAGAGTTAACCCTAATATCAAGGAGGTAGTAAAAAGGAGGTCGCAAGCTTCTCGATGTCGGGCCTAATCTACTCCCATTTCGTATAGACCTCTGGTCACCTGTACCCAAGTGGTTCCAAAAAAGAGGAGGAATGACGTTGTGAAAATGAAAAGTGGTGATTTAGTACCGCAGAGAACGCCATCGGATGGCGTGTTTGTATCGACTATAGAAAGTTAAATGATGCCACCTAAAAGATCATTTTCCTTTTGCCATTCACTCCACCAAATGCTCAAGAGGTTAGCCGGCATGAGTACTACTGCTTTTCTTGATGGTTTCTCGTGATACTTCCAAATCCCCATCGCCCCGAAGATCAAGAAAAACTACGCTTATATGCCCTTACGGACTTTTTTCTTACAAGTTAATGCCCTTCGGGTTATGCAACGCCCGCTACCTTTCAACGATGTATGATGGCCATATTCCATGAATTAATTGAAGACAACATGGAAGTCTTCATGGATGATTTCTCAGATTTGGAAATTCCTTCGACCTTTGTCTATCCAACTTAGGAAGATGTTGAACGGTGTGAAGAAACCAATTTAGTCCTAATTGGGAAAAATGCCATTTCATGGTAAGAGAAGGAATCGCCTTGAGGCACAAAGTCTCCGGAAATGGAATCGAGGTCGATAGAGCTAAAATCGTAAGCTATATCCAAACTACCCTATCCTACTACCATTAAGGCCATTCGGGCTTTGTCATGCGGGCTTTATAGAAGGTTTATTAAGGACTTCTAAAATTGATGTGCTCTATGACACAACTTCTAGTCAAGGACGCCCTTTGACTTTTCGTGAAGAATGTAAGGAAGCATCTAACGCTCAAGAAAGATCTTACCTGCACTCCCAATAATGGTTACCCCGATCGGGTCCCAACTATTCGAGATCATGTACGATGCTAGTGATTATGTTGTAGGTGTCGTATAGGCCAAAGAAAGGAGAAGCATTTTCAACCAATTTACTATGCTAGAAAACCATGAATGTAGCGCAAGAGAATTATACAACCACCGAGAAAGAGCTTCTAGTCGTGGGTTTTCGCCGACAAATTCACAGCAATATCTCGCCCTTCTAAACTCGCTGCTTCTGCTGCATCACATCCGCCACGATACTTGTTTTCCAAACAAGATGCAAACCCGTACTTATTAGGTGGATCCTATTACCTGTGAATTCGGCATTGAAATTCGAGATAAAAGTGGTAATCAAAATCTCATATCGATCATCTATCATGATTGGAAAACCCAGACTTAGAAGAATTAGACTATACCAAATTTGTTATTCTTTTTCTCGAGGAATGGCCAATGGCCATTACACATTGAGCCATGGTATGCGGATTATGCTAATCATCTATCCAGTAGGGTCTTGCCAAACTACATGACTAGGCAAGACAAGAAGAAATTCTTCACCGCACTAAAACACGATTTTTGGGATGAGCCCTTCTTATTCCGATATGCCCCGATCGCATCATCTCGACTGTGTTGTCGGGAGAGAGATTGATCGGATTTTGAGAGAGTATCACACAGACCATCCGGGGGGCATCACGATGTAAATGTCATGGCATGAAAAGTTTGATGTCGGTTCTATCGGCCTACCGCTTTTCCGCGACGCTAAGAGATTAGTTCAAATGTGCGATGCATGCCAACGATCGAAATATGTCAAGAAGGGATGAACTCTAAGAAATATATCCAAGTCTCAAAATATTCTATGTTTGGGTATAGATTTTATGGGACCTTTTCCATCATCTCGAGGAAAATGAATATATTCTAGCCAAGCTATCGACTATGTGTCCCATGGGTGGAGGCCCAAGCCCTTAGGACTAGCGATGCAAGGGTAGTAACCATTTTCTTAAAAAGCTCTTCGACGATTCGGGATTCCCAAGGAATTGATCGTTGATAGAGGAGCCCACTTTTGTAATGCTAAATGGAGAAGGAAGGAAGAAGTATGTGTTCGTGATAGATTCTACAAAGATATCATCCCTCAAACCAAAGGCCAAGTAGAGAATGTAATAGAGCATTAAAGCGGATACTTGAAAAAATGGTCCACCGTAATAGAAAAGATTGGGTATTCAAACGGATGAGGCACTCGGCATTCTTAACGGCTATAAACACCCATCGAACAACCCTCATTCGCCAGAGCGGAAAGCATGCCACCTCCCAATTGAACTTGAGCAAAAGGCATACTGGCACTTAAGCATTCAGAATATGACTATTCCGAGGCAGTCAATAGTTCCTCATACCAAGAACTGGATGAACTAAGACTAAGCTTATGAATCGCCGATCATATAAAGAAAGGATGAAAATGGCATGATCAATCTAATAAAGAATCCTAAAGAGTTTTGGAAGGAGATAAGGTGCTCTTGTATAATTCAAGATTGATATTATTTCGGGAAAACCCAAATCAAGATGGTATGGGTCTTTTGGTGAAGAGGAAATGGACAATGGGTCAGGATACTACTGACCATCCATGGAAGAGAATTTACCGTGAATGGACAACGGTAAAACATTATCGCTGGACAATAATGAAATGGTCAACGATGAGGATATTGTTTTGGAAGAAGGTGACAGAATGAAGTCACGAGGGTACGCCCTTTGAGTCTAGCTACAAGACTCATAAATAAAGAAAGCTTTTCATGGAGGCAACCCATGCTTAATTTTTTGCTTGTTTGTGTCGATATCTTTTTATTGATTGTTTATTCTCATGTTTGAATTTGTAAAATGCTTTATTTTGTGTTTAACCTCATCTAATTACATATAAATGTATTTTACAAAAGTGATAAGTGTAGGAGGATTACACACGCTTTCAAAAAAGAACGTGAATAATGAGAATTAAGACAATAAAAAGATATGCATGTGTGTTTGTTTGACTAAATGCTTGATCGAATCATAATGGATATTTTGCAAGAAATGTTTCAGATTCTAAAGATATAAATTCTTCCGTAAATTTTCCGTAAAAATCGCAGACTAGTTTCGTCATGATAACATCAAGGCCAGAGTGAGAGAAACAACTTCTAACTTTTTCTCGTTTCGTACATTATAAATATTTAGAATTTTCGTGTCTTAATTTTTCAAAAATCAGAACATCCATTCCACAAACATTATATCCTAGTTTAGTAGAGTCATATATTGTTACCGCTTAATTTTACACGGTGGTTTCGCTTTGTTTTCTTGCTGCAGGTGTTTTATTTATCAAGAAGAATATACATAAGATTGATGGAGTTTCACGCATACATTCTTCTCGAGAAGAATTTAACCACTACATACACACGGATCCTACCGAGCTAATCGTGAGTATTGGTTTCTCTCGCTTTTAATTACCTTCCCTTATCATAACTTTGATACTTCGGGGAACATTGGGACAATGTTCGCTTAAGTGTAGGAGGAAAATAAACGGAATTTTGAAACTATGCTTATCCTTGACTATTTGCCTTGTCAATTTTTCATTTATGTAATAAACCATGAGAAATATCGCTAGGGTAATTTTGGCACCAAATTTAAAATTTTTCATGACATGTAGGAGTGGGCCATTAGTCTTAATAAAGCTGCCTCATGGATGGGAAGTTATATGACTAGCACAAACCCTTTACCACTTAAATTCCACCAAAATGCGAGGATCGCTTTAGATTTGTAGGAATTAAAGATTCTACTTTAATGCTTCAGAGTGTACCGGTGAGTAATAGATTCTAGAACTTGTTTTGTGATGCATTCCGAGATCGCTAGTGGAGACTACACTTTTGTAGTTAGGAATAACTAAATGATAAGAGGCATTAGGATAACCCTTGTTTGATAACCCAGACATAATTAATCTTCCACATCGGTCGAGTAATTCCACACCCTTGCGTTGTACTCATCTTTAGTACACGATATCCCTAGTTAACCCTCGTAGCCTATCCTTTCATGGTTCTCATGAGTTTGTTTTCAAATATCAATGAAGAGCATTGTTTACAATCCACCTCAAACGTGACACCCAAATCGCTTTAGTCCTACTTTTATGCACTCACTTTAGTGCATTATTTTTATCACACTAAACCCTTAGTTCAATTATCTAGTTGCTTTCATAAGTTGATAAGTCGAAGCATATCCTCGTACACGCTTTTGGGACGATTGGGACTCAGGAAAAGTTAAATTTATGAAATGACGGAAGGAACGTTAAATTCAAATTCCTTTATTTATTTAATAATGTACTCCAAGTGTTTTGATCTTTCAATTTGGGTCAATTTAGTGTTGGAGTAATAAAACTCAAATGTAGGGATGTGCTCTATAAATCCCTATTATTTTGATGTTATCAGAGAGGATGGTAGAGTAAAAAGTGAAGGAAAAATAAATAAATAAAAGGCTACTATCCTACATCTATCTTTAAATTTATGTTTGCTTGCTTCAATTTATCTAGAGTTTAGAGTGTCGAGTCTTGGCTTAGCAACACCATTCTTTCTCATGCTTGTAACATAAATTTTTGACTTGCCACCACTAAATCACCTATCCCAACCAAACCCTTTGTTTTCCCACCGTAGCCCAATGTTACAACCCTTTAAAAGACCTCTTGGATAGTTTTTCCTAGGTGCTTACGCCAAAAGCGATGGAAGTTTGATCTAGTCTCAAGCTTCATGGTAATCTATGTACTAGGACCGGTTAATGAGTGTTTATCTTCCATTTCCAACTTGATATATTTCATATACACCCAAGAGATGAGAGTATCCAAACACTACTTGTGAGGTGCTAGTATGTAATTTTCATGCTTGTTATGACTTTTCATGGGCTTATACTTGTTATGAATTGTTCTAAACTAATGCTTCATGACCCCAACTTATAAAATTAATCTGGTTAAAAGCACATTTGCTTTAGGACAAGCAAATACCAAGTGTAGGGATATTTGATAAGGATTTAAAGGTACACTTTGAGGGGTCATTAAGCCCTTAATCGATCACACTTGTATCCGTTACTACTTAATTTCGCTTTTCACTTTTTAGGTCTCAAGGCAAATTGCTAGAATGACACTTATTCGGACGAAAAGCGCGAATATATGAAGAAATGGCCAAATTCAAGAATCAATACACTCAAGTCAGCGAATGGTTATCGACGGCACATTATTGCCTAAATGGCTTACTGCCGCAACACGCTTCGAGACGCACTCAAAAGCAAATTGCTATTTTGCACTTGACTACATCGTGTTTTAAAGAGTAGGCCACAACCCGCACGACCTAGATTTAGATCCGCATCGGCATCGGAAGATGAAGCCAACGGCGTCACAACCATAAGGTGACGTTGTCACAACGCTGACGCCAAGACAACAAACCTAATGGTGGCGACCTCGACGCGGCCAACAAATAAAGAGTAACGCCGCTGCATATTGTAACTCTATATATAGAATTCGGATTTTCAGAATTTTAGAGAGGTAGTTTGCGGAGTAAACCTAAACCAAACTTTCGCTGTCTCTCGTAGATCTAGTAGTGTTCCATACCATTTTACAACAAGATAAGTGATTTACTTCATTAATTCAATTATGTCTTCAATTGTCAGGTGTATGCTTGCATGTTTTCCATGTCCCGCTAATTTACTTTGTGTTTGCTTAGATATATGAAACCTAGGTATTGAATATTATTGATTGGTTGTCTTATCTTAATTGTGATTGACCTAGTATTGCGATAGGTCATTCGTTGTGTTTTTTAATGTTTCAGTAATCTTTTGAACATTAGTTTATAATCACCTGAGTTATTGTAGTCTAAACATCCAAAGATAACCTTAGAGTTAGTTTATGAATCATAGAGATTTCATAGGCACAACCTTAAGGTAGTCTCAAAGAGTTAGGAAAACGACACCCTATGACCTTAGAAGACACAATGCTAAGAATAAGGACGTTTTACAATTCAACCATCAATAGGAGATAACTAGTGAGTAATAGCATTCAGGTAAAACATTTTTAATCATCATAAGAGCACACAACAATAGACATAGACTATCCTTAGCTTAGTTAATTAGAATAGATAATAGTAGAGTAATCAGAAATACCTATTCCAAATCCAATACCCCGAGATTCGTGACTTTCAATTTTCTAAAAATTATAAAAAGATAAAAATATTCTTCCTCAACCCCAACCTAAGCGTAGTAATTTCGCACTAGCATTCCTATTCCCCTAGAGATCGATATTAATTCCTGAGGCTTATCCTAATACTACATTACAATGATTAGGTTCACCGCCTAGGGTGTTGAAAAACTTGCTTGACGAGAAGGAATTTTGACCCCGAACGCTGTAGCGCGATCACCGATCAAGCTCAAACCACGGCCTCAAGGATTCGACACCATCCGACAGTGCAAAACGGATGTGCATTCCATGTACTCGTTCAAGATCCTAATCAAGATCTCAAGGACTTCCTTAAAATCGCTGATTCCATCGACCTTGATGCTACCACACGGGAGACCACGCCACCATGCCTCTTCCAATTTTCTACGGACCAAGCTAGTAATTGGCTCGAGCGACTTCCGCCAGATCCATATCAAGTTAGGGATGATCTCACCATTTGCTTCCTTGCCCAATTTTTCCCACCGTGAAAACTACCAAACTTAGGAATGAAATCTTGATGTTCCAAAACGCTGGTGCTGAATCTCTACGAGGCATGGACTCGATTCAAGGACTTGCTCCATAAAGTCCCTCATCACCAGATCGATCTTTTGCTTCAAGTCCAAATCTTTACGATCATGTCAACTTCTCAACTACAATCCATCGCACTGCCGGCCGGTAGCAAACTTAGTGATCTCACCGCGAAGAATCGGGGGTACAATAGAGGACCTTTCCTCTATGACAACGTAAAAGTTGAATGACCCCGAAGTTGCTCCAAACCGCTAAGGCAATCTCCTGCCTCCCATTGACTTGCAAACTTCCAATCGTAGGATGGTCGAACTTGAAGATCAAGTCAAATTCTAATGAGCCCTACGAGAATCATAAGTCTTCACACCAAGTGAGCAAAATCACTCTACCTTGTGAAGTTATTTAAAGGGTCCTCACGACACTCGTGATTAAACAAGATTCCCCGAACAAGCTTTTATGACTAGCCTCCATGCTCTACCGACGGAGCGGGAGAGAAGCGGTACACTTTCAAGATAGTGGCGGGGCCCATTGTGTAAGATTTCGCTCAATTTAGCATAGAACTATATATATATATATATATATATATATATATATATATATATATATATATATATATATATATATATATATATATATATATATATATATATATATATATATATATATTGATGACGCATTCTCCGATCACGCCGAAGGACCCAAGTCTTTCTTCATAAGTCATTGTGGTGTAAACCATTCATCATTGACATGGTTACTGCAGCTGGATTCGCCACCAAGGCCTATGCCTTCTGTGTCTCTTGAAGATGCCAAGACAAAGAAGAACCTTGACTTGGTCTTCCCTCACGCTCCCACTATTTCCTTTAGCTTCCCGCCAAGTCCGAGATAGTGGGATGAAGCCCCAGCTGTTACCACAAATCGTGGACGCCCCATGATCTCCTAAACGTGTGCTAACACTCCAAGCTATTTTTTCACCTATAAATAGGTTCGATTTAGTGTCATTTCAATGGTATGTTCATTCAACACAAGATTTCACATACCCATATTATTTACAAGATATATCACATACTTACCTCAATGGAGGTGGTTCGCAGGCCCAACCCTCACAAGAATCACTTAACGGTGTCTACTATTTCATTATATTGGCTACAAGTTTGGCGCAAGTTATTACTCCCTCATACCCTTCGATCACCATCGGCCCGGTCGCATTTAATTATTATACAATCAGCATACCATCCATGGGACCCACATCGTTGGTCTCTGCTATTCCAAACTTACATCCAAATAATCACTATCACTAGTTTCACGGCATGAATCAAGGAAGAGGATACACCCTCCCAAGTTTCGACCTTGACATCAATCCTACCAATGACCCCAACAACCTTCCCAATATAACCGCATCCACCTTACCACATGATTCACCCCCGAAATTACTCCCAACAACCATGCTTCAACCTCGGCTAACCCTTAACCGTAATTAGTCCAAAGGTTTGTTTCAAGCTAACATCGCTTCCTTAGAATCTTAATCGAGGGCTCAAGGAGGCAAGCTCGGAATGGAGATGCGGGAGTTAGAATACTCAAGCCGGATGAGTAATGATGAAGAGTTGGAAGTGGAGGCTAGGCCCTCCTCCCTAGGGCTACACGCAAAGACCAAGGATAGGTCTCCCGCGTCAAGGCCCAGTGGAAGGTCGGGCTGGTTTTGAAGATGTTCTTAGAGGCTCCAACTAGAAAGGAAGGCACGATAGTAAGGCTCCAATGGAAGGAGTCACCAAGGGATACTTGGAGGTTAACTTGCCACCACTTTGGCGGCTCACCCGGGAAGAACTGAGGCAGGGGTCTCACAGCCTTCCCACGCATCCGCTGTGAGAAGGCAATCCATCTCAACAAACGGGGAGGAAATATTCTCCTCAGAGTGTAACCTTCTCCTCGTGCTCAATCTACCTCAAGGGTCTATCCCCACCTAATGGGCGTGCTAGCAACCCCAGCTTTACTCAACCATGTTGAAGCATGCCCCACGGGCAACCTATGGTATATCCTCGCACTCGCCGTAAGTCACCCATTTTATATACCTACTACTTACCCTCAATATGTTAACTAAGACCCCGTTGAATACCTCCAATCATAACCCATACAATGCTGCCCTACCTACATGTCACCTTATAAATGCTTTTATTCGAGCCCATGGCTCCACAACACCTTCGAAGATGGATGTAAGACTACCTTTGCCCCGATGGGTTGAAAATGCCCGCATATTGGAAATTTATGATGGGAAAGTGGATCCGATAAATTTTACACCTGCTCAAGGCTATTAGAATGCGTATGGGTTATGCTTGTTGCTTTCCACATGTTTACATACACCGATAACGCCACACGCTGTTGCTCGGGGTCAAGGAAACTTTTCCTTTTTCGAGCAAGTTTTATAACACCCTAGGCAAAGTGAACCTAATCGCTGTAGTGTAGTAATTAGGTGCCACGGTATTGATATCGCCTTAGGGAATCATCAAAAAGAGGCTACAGGCGGTATAAACAAGTAAGTGTACTAAACTTAGAAGTGATGCTTTTAAATTATGGGAAACGGCTAAAATGATATTATTAATGGTTTTCATGATTATAAATATGGTGTTTCTATAACTACGGATGTTGGACCGCACCACATGGTTCTAAGAATTCTTATCTCGCCGTTACTACTCATTGGTTTAATCCCTAATCTTGGTTATTAATGAAACGGACAATTGCTTTTAAACTATTTGGTTATCCACATACGGATCTAATTTAAGAAAATTTTACATGACACTTTAATTGAATATAATTTAGATGATAAAGTTTTTACGATTTCACTAGATAATGCATCTAATAATACTAGAGCTATGGAATTGTTAAAATTACGTATAAAACCCATTTTAGATGGTGCTTTTTTCATTCCTGCTGTGTTGCTATGTTATAAATTTATCCGCTCAAGCGGCATTAAAATATGTGAGAGATTACGCTTGGTATTTAGGGTATGTTAACAAATATATATCGCTCGAGTAATGAACGACAAATGAACTATAAACGTTGTAAACAATGTGGTGAACCATGGCTAGGACCGAAATTAGATACACCTACTAGGTGGAATTCTACTTGCATTATGTTTGAAAATATATTACGACAACGTTCTACTTTAGATGCTTTTAATGAATTACTTGTTGATAAAACCGTTCTACTTCGATAGATGAGCAAGATTGGGATCGACTAAATGATTTAACTATTTTTTACAAGTTTTAAAGAGGCAACAACTATAGTATCGGTGTTTATTACCCAACTAGCCCATTAGTTTTAAATCAAATTTATGCTATGACGGAAAAATTAGACGAATTAAAAGACTCACCTACTCAAATGTTTAGAAAATGGTTAAAGTTATAAAAAGAGATTTATAAAATATTTTGCTAGTTTACCTTTGGTTTATACTTGTTCACATGCACTTAATCCATGTTTAAATGTTGAGGCGAGAATTTTAATAAGAAGAATAATGGAAAATTTAGAATTATCTTTTGGGTTGGACGGTGAAGATCCCAACTATATAGAATGTCACAATTCTCAAATTCCGTCATTTCTTAAATATATATATGCATCATATTAGCTCATTCATGGCATTTTATTTCATATTTTACGCGTAATTTTTATATTTAATAATCTTTATCATGTGAGTTATTATTTTTATATTTAATCCATTACTTTCAAAAATGATCCCGAGGTATTTTAAACTTACATTTAGTTCATAAAAACTATATTTTAGTTTTCCTAGTGTTTCAAATTTATTTGGTATATTAATCGTTAAAGTTTAATTATTACGCTGCTTTCTTAAAAATTGTACGACAATTATTTTATCACTCAATTTTCACAAGGAAAGTATTTTACAATTTTTATTACCTCATTACATTCTATTTTGATCTATTAAAAACTTACTTGTACTAAAAAATTCTATTTACCTTTACTTGTACATATTTCTTACAATTACTTATACTTTTGTCCAATATTTGCACATTATACTCAAAATTATGCAAGTAATAGATTTGAAAAAAAAAAAAATATCTTGGGAAACAATGGTCCCTAAAATCCGGACCTTAGGGGATGGTTCATTAATGATGTGATGAAAAATTCTTACATATCAATATTTTGTACACAATCTTACTTCTCACTCATTCACACTTATATAATTCCAAGCTCCAAGTTTTCTTCTTTCTTGTTCATTTTCTCTCAAAAATCCGGTCAAGCTAAGGTGTTTAGAAGAGATTCACAAAAATTTTTCAAGCAAGTAATAACAATCTAGATAACACTCTTGTATAGGTTTTGAAATAAAAACCTAGGGTGTTTAGGTTTAATCCTTGGTTCTAATCACCTCATCATTTTCACTTGTAAGCATGTTTTTATCATTTTCATGTTTTCTTATCATTTCTTATGTATCTTTTCATTTTGGAGCAAGTATGCATGATATGTGATTTATACCATTTTTTTTCATGATTTATTGAGTTATATATATACATATTGGTCATCCCATAAATATTCCCATGGTATTCTTTGGTCTTGATGGTGATTAGGAACCCATGACACCCTAAGAAGGTGTATGGTAGGATTAGATTAGCTTTGAGTTGATTTGAAGGGATTAGAATAGGTTTGGTCCGAGAAAACTATTTTCGATAACTATATAAATAGGTTCTGTCCTTATTTCGAATTTCTGGAAAACCTACTGTTGGTACGAAGTTTTGGCCTTGATATTTAGAAAATATACTTTAAAACGAATCCGTGGTCGCTTGAACGGATAAAACGGAGTTATAACGGGCCGTGGTGAATTTTTAAAGTTTGACGATTTAAATGTTTATTTTTCCGAAAATTCAGCATGCAGTTTTACATTGTTTGGGTCAAAAACGAGCCTTAAGCTTCACAAATTATTTCGACTTATCAAAAATATATTAGTTTACTTGATACGGTTAAGGACATATTATACGTAGAAAACGGATTTGAAACGACAAATATATGCACGCTTTTATAAACTTGCCGAACTATTATTTTCTCGAAAACTATATTATTTTTACGATACAAGTATTTTAGTAGTCAGAACGTCCATGTTTAAGGTTGTTTTTAACCATGATGTGAAACTTTTGGAACGAATTGTCTTCTAGTAAAATCAAGTTCACCGCCATATTTTCAAAACGATAAGCCGCTTGTATAGCGGAGTTATAGTAAATTAATTACGGATGTTCAAACTTGGCAAAACTCATTTTCGCACACAATTAGCAAAACCACCATCTTTAACCCAATATCTTTATGATCGAGACCTTTTGGACAAAAACTTCCGAATCTGAAACTTCTAGATTTCGATACAAACTTTCCAAAACCGTCGAGTTCGTTTCTCTAACGATCGATGTACACCATTTTACGACTAGTTTTCTGAGCCATTTTGTTAATTTCATGAAAATTCGACGACATTGTTTTATGCGAAAAGTGGTAATTTCACCAAAATCATTATAAACCCATTATAGGATGACATTTTGACGTAAAAACTTGAAAAGTGATTTTTGAAGGTCAAGACGCTAAAAGAGTATTTTTTCGACGACAAATAATATTTTCAAAACTCGCAAATGGTATAAATAACATACTGAAATGCATGCATAACATTACATTGCAACTCATTACATATCATATCATTCATAATAGGTCGGCCGAGATTCACGCTACATTTCGTGTAACCACTTTTGTCATCGTGATCTATTCACCAAGTGAGTAATCACATACCCTTTTTACCGCTTTACTATATTTTGGGGCTGAAATGCATGAACCTTTCTTGAGCTAAATTGTTTACTACTTTTATTAACTAGTTTGACTAGAACTTGTGAACTCGAATCAAATCCTTGAACTTAATTACGAACCTATTACTTATTTGAACTTATTGAACCGTGCAAAGTCTCCCTGCTCGAGCATCACTATGAAGTCTCGCCGCATTGGTGGAGCGGTCTCAATAATTCTCGCCAGTGGTCGAGTGACAAAGGAGTCTCCCTTGTTGAGCAAGACAAAGTCTCCCTGCTCGGAGCATCACTATAAAGTCTCGCCTTATTGGTGGAGCGGTCTCATAATTCTCGCCCAGGTGGTCGAGTGACAAAGGAGTCTCCCTTGTTGGAGCAAAGGCAAAGTCTCCCATGTTCGGAGCATCCCCGAATTATTATATTCGTGGTACTATATTGTGAACTATTATGACCGCTTATACTTGACTATTAGACATACTACTTGGCAAGGCGTGTGAACACACAGTTGCAAGTTTTGTATGGGCGGAACTTGAACCGAGTGGATTTACAATGCCTTTGCTTTGTGGACCATTTTTTTTTCGTCGAATCGAAACCTTTGACTATTTCTTACGAGTTTTCTTATTTTGCTAAACGTGTTTACTCACCACTATTTTCATAGTTGACCCGCTTTTTCTCTCATGCATTTCAGTGATCGTTAGTAAGCTTTTTCACCGTGTCTTGCATAACTAAGTTTTCACTTGTCGCTACAAGTCGTATGTAACAAAACTCAATATTTTGGAATCTAAACTTTGTAATATATTTGCCGATGATGGCTAAACTAGTATTGTAATGGTGTATTATTTCTTTCTAAATCTTAACGTTGGTATGTTCTATTAATTTGCGCTTATGTTCCTCCATTACCTCGTGCTTCCGCCTCCGGCGAGGGTGTGACATAGAATCTCAAGTTTTAAATTTAATGATTATTTTAAAAATTGTTTGAAATTTATGCAACAAAATATGGTCAACAACCAAACCCACCTCGATCCAATGCGGGTTCGTCTCCGAATGACAAGGGACATTAACATAAACCTTTATAATACTTTTACGTGAAGACGCTACAAAGCGTCAACGATCATCCGCCCGATGTTTAGTTGGGACAATATATGGCTACAAACTTTTAACAACTTTAAGTCCCGATGAGTTTGCAAACTTTGACATTTTGGCTTGGTGGAAAGAAAGGGAAATCCAATTTCAATTTTAGCCGCTATGGCTCGTGACTTATTAGCGGTCCAAGTCGACGGTAGCTTCCGAATCGGCCTTTTCATAGTGGTCGAATTATATCGGATGAGAAGGACAAAACTTAGCCCGAATCCGTGGAAGTATGTGTATGTTTGAAAGATTATATGGACGGAGTAGATAGGGTACAACATCAAACATCGTTGGAAGGTTCGATTGAAGTTGAAGAAACTATAGCACAAGAAGAAGATGACATGGGATATCACCTCGCCACCGAATTAGATGGGCTGAATTGAACCATTTGATGTTGAAGAGTTAGATGTAGAAGAATTTTGATGATTTAATTTCTTGAGTATACACGGTGATGGCAATGTCAAGCTCGATATACTTGAGATACTAATATGTTTTGGGTGATGGTACACACCGCCCTCGAAACGTATTAGTATTTATTTATTTTAGTTCTATAATTGTATTGTTTAAATAAAAGTTATGATCAGATTCAAATGTATTAGTATTTTATAGTTTTAGTTGTATGATTGTATTGTTTAAATAAAAGTTATGATCAGATTCGAACGTATTAAATGTTTTAAATTCAAAACCGAACCGGTAAAATACCGATAAAAACGGATCCGAACATTTAAAACCGAAAACCGAACCGGTAAAACCGATAAAACCGATTCAAAATTTGAAACCAAAAACCGATTCGAACATTTAAAACCGAAAACCGATTCCGAAAACCGAAAATCGAATCGATGCCAAGAAACCGGTTTTAAAACCGTTTAAAACCGAAAACCGTAAAACTGTTTTGTGCACCTATAGTCGCTAATATCATATAAATATTTTGAGTCCCCAATAATTTGAATGTTCTATGCGACAGCACACCTCACAGTATAAGAGAATGACTTCGTGCAAAGCCCGAACTAGAACCAAACTTTGAGTTTTGGGCTTTACTTTAGACCAGTGATTGAGATAAATTATCTGATTTGGACTAGTATCGACTACAGACACAACAGCGGCCCAAAATAGTTGGCCCAACTAGTTTAGAATTCCTTAAAGGCTTAAAGGTCTTAAACTAATCTCAAATTTTACTTTACTGTATTGCATTAAGATAGTGCAAAACTAAAGAAAATATCTTTCAGTAACAGTAAACATTGTATTATTATTAGGGGTGACAATTTTAAGATGACAGGATAAACGACACGAATCGATACGAAGTTAAAATGGGTTTGGGTTGAGAATAAAAACTTTGGTAAAAAGATGTCAATTGTCTAACTCGCTTAATAAGCGGACCGTGTTAGTGTTGATTAAGATTAAACACGTCAACCTACGAACCCGCTTAAGTATATGTACTTAATATGAGTGAATTACAATTATAATCCGATATTATTGAAATTGACGCTTAGATATCATTAAAATTGGCGATAGTTATTTGTATGTTATTTTATCATATTTTAGATCCTTATATCATTTTTGCAATTAAACTAGTTAAATCGAGAAACACCATTCATTATTTGACCTATTTACTTAAACACGTTAAACCAAGCATAAACCAAGCATACGCTACATGCCTTTATCCCAAGTTACGGTTGAGTTTTTTACACGAACAAGTGAGTCGATGGTAAGGGTTATACTAACCCTCGAATTCACAACCGAATAGATCAACCCCAACACGACTCGGTTACCACCTCCAATTATTATAATGTGAGAATAATAAATTGAAATAATAATAATAATAATAATAATAATAATAACAATAATAATAATAATAATAAATGCCCAATATTGCTCATCACGCTAAACACTATTCCATATAATTAATACCCATTATGTTCGCTAAACATTTGATATTTAAGATTAAAATAATAAATAAGTTACATAAAATAATAGAGTAAATGCAAAACACATTTTTTTTTTGGTAAAGGAGTTACCCGATAAATATATTAACCAAAACCAAATTTAAGAACAAAAGGAATGTCAAGATCAAGATTAACCTCAGCAAAAACGCTGATAAACTAGTGTTCATGATGTGCTATAAACACAAAACAAACCTAGCTAAAACACATTCTTGTGGTGTGTTAGTTTTCACACTAAACATTCTATGTTAAAAACTTTTGGCACTAATCACCTCGCTAGTAAAAGTTAACCATAATCATCCTTAGAACTAAAGTGTAATTTTTCTCCATTATCTTTGTTATAAACTAAAAGTCAAATACACATCTTGATAAAATCACTCATAAACACCCTTTTATTTATTTCATATTCTTCTTCTCATCAACTCTACTACCGTCGTCATCATCTCTTTCTCACTACATATACACCGTAGTATTACATTTTATTCCTCCGTCCCAAAATATAAGTTACTTTTGAGCTAAAGTCTTTTCATTCCAACTTTGACCTTAATTAATTTTTTCGTATATAATACTTGATAAAAAATATATAAACAGCTTTAGTGTTTTAAATGTATTTTCATTAGATATTTTCATCAAGATTATATAACACGAAAAATATAATTAAGGTCAAAGTCGAAAATATATTAAAAATAGAAAAAAGGGAAAATGATAAAATAAAAATAAAAAGATCAAGTTGTACATTTTCCTTTTCTGCATCGAACTTTTTTTTTCCTTTAGTAGCACTAAACTTGCCTAATTTTTCTTTTTGTAGCCTCTAATCATAAATTAATTACATAAATCATCCCCTGGCTCTAAAAAATTACACTGCTTCTTCCTTGAGTCAATTATATAAAAGGTCCCCTGGCACTAATAATTTACATTTCGTCCTTGTAGCTATAAACTTGAAATAATTATATAGAGATCGAACTTCCTTGAGTGTCCTATCTCGCATTGTGTGCACCTAGGCGCTGGTGCATCAATTAAATTTATTTGGTATCTTGAATTGAACACATCCGAATTCGGTGCCGCCCAATTCACCAGAACTCACATGACTCGCAAGTCAAAAATAGCTTGGCTTTTCGAGAGACATCGTTATAAAGAATTCATTGAATGAGCCACATTCTACCGGATTTCTACTTGAGTTCAATGAAGGAGAACTAGAACCATCGTGAAGAAGCTCATGACAATACTTTGACAAAGTTATATAGCTCATGTCTCCCGATTGATAAGCCCACTAGCCAATCGCTTGCTAGATTCCATGGCATATCAAGCCATCAAGGTTTCACCGCTGGGTGAAGTCAAGGACTTACACCGAGTAGGGGTCGATTGGGACTTAAGTCATTCCTGTGTTTGACAATAATGGATTGTTGGAAGCATAAGCCATCTTTAACGGGTAACAAAACAAAGTTAAAAGGAAAAGGATAAACAACATCCATGGGCACCCCACCAACCAGTGTTACAGTCGTGGCCAACATAAGGTAGGTAAATAGCGATGTCCCGTGAGCAAAATGGGTGAAACGCAGGCTTGAATTTGCATTTAAAAAAAAAAAAAAAAAAAAAAGCCAAACATTTTACTAATCTAACCTTAACTAGATCAACCTATGGGATCCTAAGATATCTAAATAAGCACAATTAAGTCTAATGAGCACCAAAAAGACTTAGCATCGATGTATCATTGTTGTAGCCTAAAATGCACTCAAGGGTCAATTTTGAGCTTATTTTGGATAAGCTAACCGAGGATAAGCTCATGATGCTTGTTGGAACCCGAAACCCACCCACCGACTTGCTTTTGCCCCATGTTCAGCTTCTAAGGAGCTTTTACAAGCTTGCCAAGAGCTTATGAAAATGGCTCACAAGGGCGATTATGAGGGCAGGCAAAATCATTTCAAACAATTTTAAAAGAAGCTCCTCAAAGCCACTTAGAAAAATTTATAAAATTTTCAAAAATGTGGACCGAAAAGATGAGCAACCAAACTTCTAAATCCCAAAATCTCGTGAAGATTGGATCAAAATTGAACAAATTAAAATTCAAAATAAACTTGATTTAAAAAGAAAATTATGCGCTTTGACTTTTTCTCTTTGAAGAACTTTGACTAAAGTGAGTCGTCAGTGATCTAAAATGGATGGAAATGTAATTATAAACTAAAATGAAGCTAGATTAATGCTAGCTAACAACTTCTAAATCTAAATTTGTGATTATCCATTTCAAAACTCAACTGCTCTAGTAATAGTTGAGATAAACTAAAAAATTGACTTTACTTGAAATAGTTGTGAAAATTATGACTTGACTACTCTAAACTAACCTAATGCATGCTATCCTAATCGATATATCCTCTAACTCATTCTCAAACTAAGAGTTGCGCCGTAACCAAGAGAAAATTCCTAACTAGACCAAAAAGTCAACCATGGTCCCTATTGTGGTCACTTTCATGTTCTCTTTCCCATTTTGGTCACGCCGATCGCTCAACTCCACTATATTTATGCCACGTGTCCACCAACTTGTACCTTTTATTAAAATTCGTGGCCCACCAAATCTAAGATACTGTACACTCCTTTCTGTCTTTTAGTAAAAGTCAGTGCTCGACCGACGGCGCTCGACTTGCGGCTGCTCAACCTCGTCAAGACTTTTGCATATGAAATGAAAAAGAAGCATGGGAAAGTACACACAATCTTTGCTTAGATTGTGTGTACTTTAATATTAAATTATTTTAACTTTTCTTATTTCAAAAAATAAATGAAAACACACACAAACACACACTAACACACATAGATGATCGCCATGTGCTGGTTGAGTCTTGATAACTTCTTGATCATCGCTTCTTGATTCTCTTGATATGGTGAGTGGCTTAAGTGGGTATTTTTGTAATTAAGTTGTTAATTCTTAAGTGCTTAAGTGATTATGTGTTATTTTTCGTTATCTTTTGTATGTTAATTTATAGGTGTTTTCATGGTTTCTCAGTTTTTAATCAAAATAAGTGCGTCTATATTTTGTTTTAGGGTTTTTCACTTATTTGTATGTTCATTAGGTTTCTTGAGTTTATTTAACTGTTTTGATTTCTCAATTTTATCCAATTAAGTGCGTAGAGATTTTGTTTTAGGGTTTTTTTTGTGTTACTAACGATTATGTAATTGCGATTTAGGGTTTTCAAGGGTATTTGTACGTTAATTTATAGGGGTTTTCATGCTTTCTCAGTTCTTAATCAAAATAAGTGCGTCTATATTTTGTTTTTAGGGGTTTTTCAGCTTATTTGTATGTTCATTAGGTTTCTTGAGTTTATTTAACTATTTTTAGGGTTTTTTTTGTCTTACTATGGATTATGTAATTGCGATTTAGGGTATTTGTATGTTTCTCGATCTACCATTTAATTCGTTACTTGTTATTGTTAAGTGATTATTATGGTTTGTACTGCTTATATGCCTATTTATAACTGATAAATATAAGTGTGTAAGTAGCTAACAATAAGCAGTAAAAACCAATGATTTAGTTGGCGTGTGATCTTAAGTTTAAATGTTATATGCTTCACAAGTCGGATCAACTGTTAATTTTTTTCATTCTTATTACTTCTTTTTGTAGGACTATGATGCGAAGTTATTGTAAGAAGTAAACCGCATTATTTGTTACTCGAAGATAGATTAGACCAACCGCAGAGTACAATGGTCAAGGCCTCATGTTTGGACCTTGCTGAATCGACTTATCTAGATAATGAGGAAGAGCTGGTGCGTTGTATGCTTGAAACAACTCCGCCAATATGATGATAGCTATGATCTTCCATTGGTTTCTTGTGTGAATGGACATACTTTTGCCTTTGGTCGACATGAATTTCGTACGCTAACCGGGTTCACATTTGGTATGCTAAGCTTTAGGAAATGGAGAAGTGGTGATATCCCTTTCCGTGATCGTGTTTTCCGGATAAGATAGGGCGTTATGTTAAAACATTGATCTTATCGGTTATTGAGGATGAAGATATTTTCTTAAATTTGTCGGATGAAGATGCTTTACGGGTTTGTCTGCCGCTAACATTGGAGGTTATTTTCATGGGTAAAGAGTTGTCTGCTTGTCATTGATGATATGTTGCTTAGGATGGTTGAATATCTTGATGAATTCAATGCATTTCCATGGGAGAGCATGTTTGGAGGCGCTTGTATCGTCAATCGAAATGTCGCTCGAGCATCGACCGGTTCTGATCAAAATTGGCTTGTAAAAATCCAAGGATGTTCCTACATTCGCTTGTCCGGATTGATTTGTGCTTTCAAGGTTTATACTAAGGATTTCCTAATGTTTATTTAAATGCTTATTTATTATCTTCCGGACCTTGTAACTTATAAGGATTTCGTTTCTTGTTTTCAAGATATGGATTATAGAGCTTTCGGATAAAAGTAATCGGTGGTGGAACAAGGATCCGGGGTTATCCCAAGAGCACTTGCATGGTCTAAACACAAATCATTTGGTAACTCGATAATTTCGACCGAGATTTTGCTAAGGTAAAAGCGATTTTCAATCGCTAATTATTATATTTTCGGTCCTTGTAAAACTAATATCTATATTTTTCTTAGGGCTCTACACCAAACTTCACTGTCTTCCCAACTAGAGTTGAGGCTGAGTCGCGATGGTATACAGAAAGTGAAGAATTTTTTAGGTGGTATACCCCTAGAGCGCCGCCTGTTGTAAAGGGGGGACTTTATGAAGAGTATTTTCAGAAAGCAAAGGCTGCCGCTGCACGCATGCCTAAGCAAATAACCAGTCTAGAGGATTGTGAAGTGGAGAGTACTCGTCAAGAGGTAGATGTTGTTGCTCTTCAGGATGTTCTTAAGTCTTTGGATGCTCGCACATCGAAACTTGAGAGTATAGTTGAGGTTAATGTTTTACCTTTGTGATTTTTGTCCAATATATTTTCTTTTTAAACAGTTATCATGGTATACACTAATAGGCATGTTTTGTTCCAAATTGCTTTCATTTGCAGATCATTTCAAAAGAAGAGACCAAGTCAAAAGATACCTAAGAGAAGGTTATTTATTCATTTTATAAATCTACTTGTAATTTAATTAATTTTTGTATAATAATATTTGGTAAACAAATTTGGTATGTAGTTTAACACTTGTAAAAGAGAACAGGAGGACAAAGTCAACAACCAGACTTATGAAAAGGTAATTAAATCAGTATTATAATTGTAAATTTGCATTTTCGATCCTATAATATGTGGTATATTCTTTGTGTTTATCTTTTAGGATTGTCTACTAATACGTGGTAAATTATTTTGTGTCCGGTTTATACTTATAAACCGAACAACAAGACAAAGTTATCCTATCCGGTGTTGAAAAGGTAAATTTGCTTGTAGATTCTATGTAATCTTGATAATGTGTCAACTTTTAGTTGACACATTATAGGTTCCATGCACTAATCCATAATGCAATTGTGGCATTTTATTGACAGGGCGTTGATCTTGCTGATGAGTATTGCAATGAAGTTAATGATTTTATGAAGTTGTTTGATTCCCAATTGCTTAATCTTCCATCATCACAGGAAGATTTTGACAAATCACCACAGAAGGATGGTGTTTTTCATCCTATGGAAGAGCCTAGGGAAAAGAGGTTGAGAATGTCCCAATCTCACATGAAAATTGCTCTGGAGCGTTGTGGAACAAAGAAGAGGAGGTTTGAAGATGTTATTAGGCCACCTTTTGTGCAAGCCCCAAAAGCTAGAAAAGTTCCTAGTGTTGATGAACTGAGAAATCGAATGAATCATCTTGATCCTATTATGGTTGAAAGGTTAAAATTAGTCAGACCTTGGATCGAGGTACATTGTTTTTAAATCTGTCAGGTGTTTTTTATATAATTGTAATCATTTTATAATGGTCACTTATGTTTATTTTGTTTTGTCTATAGGTTCTTGATCGACCATTTCAAAACACCGATCGAATTTTCCTTGGATACGAAATTGAGCGGTTTCGTGTATGGATGGGTGGCGGAATTGTAAGTTTCCTTGGTGTTTGAAATAGCGTGGATCGTTATTTTTGGGATGCTATAATTGGCCTTGACAATAAGCGCAAAGGATGGTCGTTGATGAGGTAAAGTAAATATATCTTTTATTTACTTTACTCATAATTATATAATATTTTGGTTTTGATTGTCTATAGGCGATAATCGATATCAAGTAAATTTTATACGAGAAAAGCGCATATTGTTAAGCGAAACACGCATACTTTCTCAATTATCATGGCGGGGTCTATCTAATTATCTAGATGGGTTCCATTGGACAATTACGCCCCGCCCCTAGTACAATTTGTGTGCTTGATTTTATCACAAGTTTTGGCTCTTTCAATTACGGAAGCTCGTTGTCTTGAAAATATTATATAAACTCGACAACCATCTTTCGTTCTTGTAAGAGCCAAAACTTGTGATAAAGATCAAGCACACAGATGGTTGTAGGGACGGGTTCAAAATAGGCAATGAAACCCATCTCCATCCTTATATATATCGCTATGATAATTGAGGCGTGTTGTTTGCGATAATTATATAGTATGTATTGTTCATGACAGCCACACTACATTATCCCATTCAACACGATTATATAAACTGTATATGTCTTGTATAAAACACACTTGAAATCGATTTGTAGGTAGAGTAATTGAAAATCTCAATTTTATATAAATTATTGATTATATTTGTATTTTGTGTGTTTTTTTTTTTTTTTTTTTTTTTTTTTTGTGTTTATTGTTCTTACAAAGACATTGATCGTGGATCGGTTACATGTGGCATACTAGACCGATGATATGGATTGGTCAATGGTTAGTTGCTTTTTCTCGCCACTATTGATGCGAGGAGGATCATTGCCTGTGTTCTATGCCAACAAAGAAAAATACCCTCTTGGTTGGGCTGATGTTGAGCGTGTTTTTATCCCAATAAATGAACACGAGGTTCATTGGTCTCTTGTTGTGTTTCACATCCGCATCGGTAATGTCACATTCTATGATAGTGGCATTGTGTTTGATAATGAATCGCGTCCTTTTATCCGGATATGAGGAATACTTTAGAGACAAGGCTTCCAAGTCCTAAAAGAAGTAGGGTCTTTGAGCGAAGGAATCGATCCTAAGTCCTATAGGATTACGTTCAAGCACGCTCAAAATGTTCCCAGCGTGGTGGTTTGTTCGATGATTGTGGTGTGTGGCTATGCATCTTCTTATTCGAGTTAGTCATTTAACATTGCAGATTAATAGCTTATAATATATCAATTTTATTCTTAGTTAAGAGACAATCTATCGTTATTTTAGTTCGGTTTGTAGGATAACCATTTATTACAACAAACACCATCTTAACAATACAAATGGACAAACACAAACTTATGGTAGGCGAATACTTAGTTAATCGGACAAACAGAAAGACAAACACCATCTTTAAGTTGATTGGGATGTGCAAGTATCACATGTGACCGGTTGCCGATAATGACTGTACAACGGTTACGATCACTATCTCGCAATCGCCACCCGTGACACTTGGACATCCCAATCAACTTAAGCATAGCCTGTTCCAATGTTAGTCTTAAACGGCACCTTACCCTTTAGCTTATCGATAAACTCATCAATCTCAAGACACCTATACTCTATCTCCTTAGCCAAAACCTCCAACTCCTTCATTTTCATGTCATCCTTTGCTTGAAGATCCTTGAGAAACTCGATGTCTTCGAGGCACAATCTTCCGACCACGGTCTCCAACTCCTCACCGAAGAACCCATCTCATGAACCGCAGCGACACTTTCATGCGAACCCATTGATCTCTCGATAGCTTAAAATACTCTAGTGATTTACGCCGGCAATAGAAAATCATCATTTCATCCCACTCAACGGTATTTGAAGATTGTTGCATTTCAAAGACACCTAAGACGTCTTGCCATTATGTTTGTTTGTTTGTTTTTTTTTTATATTATTAACTAAAAATGTGAAAATAGTATAGCATTACCCCTCTATTAAATACTAAAATTATTACCCCAAAAATTCTCACATGCTAGTGTTTTTGAATGACACTTGATTCCTGACCTACATCACATGTCTATAGTTTTCCTTTGGTAACTTGCTTATTTTGATATGTATAAACTCTATTTTGTTCACAAGTGTCTTATTTTAGTAGAACTATTTTGATAGAATATATGAAGCGACATGTGTGTTCAAGAGGCTGTGATGATATTTATCTTAATAAATCATGCTAATGATGTGATTTTCCGTGTCTTGGCGTGGCAATTCTATATTTTATACTATTGCGACCATGGCGGTTATATCCGATGTTTTTGAAACTATTGATTTATCTGATTTGAGCCTCACTATTATGTACAAAAATTAGTCAAAATGTATTTGATTGTGTCATTTGGTTGTTGGATACGGTCTTATGGGAAAGGGGCATGAAAGTGACCATGTAATGGCAATTGGTTGAGTTTTGGCCTATTTAGTGAATTTTCTCCAACCTTTATTTGAGCGTTACTTAAGTAGGATATTATACAAATAACTATCTTTTAGAAAAAGCAGACGAGTTAGCACAACCGACGAGACAAACCTAGATTGGGCAAGGAAATGCCACAACCTTTATTTGAAAAGATCCTAGATAATTATAGCCCCTTAGAAACAGATCCTTATTGCTTTCGTACATGATAATTGGATGACTTGCCTTTCTTGCAATGTGGTACCTTGGTGTTAACACTACCACCTTCTACTTGTTCATTGCCGTAAACTTGTTGTCTTAGGTCTTCTAGAATTTTAGCGGGTACTTGGTCCCTTGGTTCAGCAGTTGGGCCATATCTCTCTTCAATCTCAGGAAATATGACCTCTCTTAGTGCCTTGATTGACCATTCCCTATCAGCAGCATTATGCTTGAATGTAACTTTTTTACCATTTGACATATTTAGAATAAAGTGAAGTAGGTTAATGCTGAATTAAGTGTGTCCACTCTTAAATAGGAAAAACCACACCTACAAAAGGCAGTCACATGCTAACAGTCCACATTGTGTACCCTCTTTAGTAGATTAACACAGTCCACATATTTAGTCATTAAACATATGTGGCTATTGACATCTCAGTTTATTATAGTGATGTTTATATTATTCAAGTTTTTAAAATTATTTTAGTATTTGAGTCTTTATATAACATAAACGGTCAGTTTTATTGAAACGTTTATCGTACAACTCGCTGAGATAAACTATCGACAAATATTACAAAAACACTCGTACTAAAATTAAACACACACACGATAGTTCCCATGAAGCCACAGACGTAAATCACACATAGGTCGATACTTATAACTCCAACAAGCCTTTAAGCCTCTGAACAAAGACATCGTTATTACGAGCATTAAGCTCCAATTCAGCTGCCATTATCCTCATCTGCCGAACCTTCATATCATCTCTCGCCTGTACCTCTCTTAGATACTTCGCAATTTTCTTCGCATAGTTATTTCCAACAGTTTCTAGCTCCTGAATGAGACTATGCCTTTGGCGTGTAATACCAACCAATCGTCCACAAAGCAAATTCATTTGTTGAGCCATTTGAAGGTCTTCAATTGAAGCTTTATTGCAGTACAGAGCTAATATCTCCGACCAGTTGTTGGAATTAGCCTCGGTTCTGAGGCGATCACACATTGGCTGTCTTGACATTCTATTTTCTTAAATATTTTGTCCCAAGTTAGGAAATAAGTTGCGAAGATGAGCCTCCAACTATATTGTCTTATATAGCAAAACCAAAGGATGTCTAGTGCCTATCTTTTCCACATGTAAATGAACAAAATAATCAATAATTTGATGTTGCAAAATCTGTAGCCTCATCTGTATCAAAACAATAATTTGTGGGTTAAATAGTTGTCACAGAATCAATATTGTTTGGCACTATATGACACTTGATTCCTGACCTATATTATTTGGTTTTCATTGACAGTTGATTCCTGACCTATATTATTGGCAAAACTGACATTTGAAAATCTGAAAATCACATGCAATCAATTGCTGAATGAAAAAATATTCCTGATCTAGAATACCTAATTTGTAGATGTTATCATTTTAAATAGACTAAAAAAAGACTTTTGACTTGCAAAGAAGGTTGTGATATGTTTAAGCGTTGATATGTAAGAGGTCGTGATGATGAACTATCTTATTTGATGACACAAATGATGTGATTTACCATATATTGGCATGGCAATTTTATAGCATGATTTTGCGACCATGTGTGGTTACATCCCGATGTTGTTTTACGATCCGAGCCTTGCTAATGCATATCACAATACTTACCGCTGAACCCATGGTCCTTACTGGATCCGAGAAAATTCCCTTAATAGGCCAAAAAATCAAACATGGTCCTTTACATGGTCACTTTCATATGTTGTCATTTTTTATGCCTTTTCCCGTTTTGCTCATGCTCGACTGATCGACTGCTCAGCTGTTCAACTGCTCAATTGAGCGAATTGTCCACCCCTCTGTACCTTTTTAGAAAAAGTACAATGGCCAACCAAATTTGAACCAAATCTAAGTCACTGTACACCGCTCGACTTGCGGCTGCTCAACTTAGTCAGTACTTTTTGCATGGGAAATGTAAAAAGAAGCTTGGGAAAGGACATACAATCTTTTGATATAGTTGTGTATTCAATATGTAAGAGGCTGTGATGACGATTATCTTATTTGATGACACAAATGATGTGATTTACCATATATTGGCATGGCAATTTTATAGCATGATTTTGCAGCCATGTGTGGTTACATCCTAATGTTGTTTTAGAGATCTGAGCCTTGCTAATGCATATCACAATACTGCTTGTAGACTGTTGCTAAATGTGAAACTTAGCAAATAATTATTGTTTATATATGTTAAGGAGTTAGTTAAGAAAGTTAAGGATCAAGATGTTATACGTGTGGAGTCTATAATAGTGTTTCATTTATAAGTTCAATGTAACAAGCTGCACACATTACATTGTGGATGAGTGTGGAATTTCAACATAGTTACCCCTTCTAAGTTCCCATACAGTGCCTTTTGTTTTTTCAACAATCTAGCAAATCTCCTGGTGCAGGCCTTTGCTCAAAGGGAGTTGAAACGACAAAAGGCACTGTAGGGGGACTCAGAAGGGTTAACTATGCTTCTTTTTTGAGTAAAATTCTTTTTTCTATGATCTTAAAAAACATAATTAACCCTTTTGAGTTCCCATACAGTGGCTTTTGTTTTTTCAACAATCTAGCAAATCGCCTGGTGCAGGCCTTTGCTCAAAGGGAGTTGAAATGACAAAAGGCACTGTAGGGGGACTCAGAAGGGTTAACTATGTTTTTTTTTTTAGAAATTTTTTTTATGATCTTAAAAAACATAATTAACCTTTCTGAGATCCCATACCGTTCCTTTTGTTTTTTCAACAATCTAGCAATTTGCCGGTGCGAGCAATTGCACAAAGGAGTTGAAACGACAAAAGGACCAGGAGGGGATCTCAGAAAGGGTTAACTATGTTTCTTTTTGATTAAAAAACTTTTTTTTTATGATCTTAAAAAACATAATTAACCCTTCTGAGGTCGCATAATGTTCCTTTTGTTTTTTCAACAATCTAGCAATTTTCCTGGTGCAGGCAATTGCACAAGGGGAGTTGAAACGACAAAAGGACCAGTAGGGGATCTTAGAAAGGGTTAACTATGTTTCTTTTTGATTAAAAAACTTTTTTTACGAACTTAAACCACCCATCTACAAAGTAATGTGTCCATACACTGCTTGCTACATTCAACTTCACCTTGAAAACCTCAATTATCAAGGCCCATCTTTCTAACGATGTAGATGTGTTCCGTTGCTTAGTTTGACCGAGTTCCTAACACCGTTTATGTGCTTGATATTGATCCCAATTTTTGTTCTTTTGTGCGAAAAAGTGATCAATATCAAACACACCAATGGTTTTAGGCAACTCGGTGTGACTAAGAAATGGAACCCATATACATCGTTAGAAAGATGCGCCGTGATAATTGAGGTGTGTTGATGCGATAATGATATAGTGTGTATTGTTCATGACAGGACACACTCCTTCATTATCCCATTCAACACATACACTTTTGTAGAATCGATAATTATTTATTCGCACACCTTGGTAGTTTGAGCTTCCTCGAAAACCCATTCCTATATCACTGTCATAGCAATAGGTTTGGTGCAAATCTTTGAGCCATTTCATAAACATGGCAATGGGATTTCGAGTGGACGTTCAAAGTACTAAGCTGTCTCCACTTGCTTGCTTATAACATATTGACATTTAAATTTTTTGACCAACTCTTTTACATGTATAAACTATATTTTGTTGATAAGTTTCTTACTTTGATAGAGGCTGTGATGATATATCTTAATAAATCAATCAAATGATGTGATTTTCCGTGTCTTGGTGTGGCAATTCTATATTTTATACTATTGCAGCCATGGCGGTTATATCCTGATGTTTTTGAAACTATTGATTTATACAGATCTGAGCCTCACTATTATGTGCAAAAAATATAGTCAAAGTTTGTTTTATTGTATGGTAGATGGGTTGCCTGTATAGATACCACAGTTTTAGAGTTGAATCTTAAAGGGTAGAAAGGTGGTGCAAAAGGGTTTAGCTTGCTTTGAGAGTTCATAAATGTGTGTGTGTTTTTAGTGTGTGTTTTTTGGTGAGAAACTCCATGTGTGTGTGTGAGAGAGAGAGGTAAGAGATGATAAGAAGATAGATGAAATGGTTTGTAATGATAGAGATATAATGGTGGCGAGAGAAAGGGTTTGTGAGGGTGCCTCATTAACTCCACTTCACTCGCCATCACTATCATTACAAACCCTTTCATCTATCTTCTTATAATTGTCGACTGCCTCTCGTCACACACACATAGAGTTCTCACCAAAACACACACTAAAACACACACATTATGAACTCTCAAAGCAAGCTAAACCTTTGGACCCTTCAAGAGTGGGTCTTAACCGCCTAGGTTGCTTCACTTTTGCAAGCCATGAGGTTTCTCCCAACTCGAGGGTTCCCTATAGGATAAACCAATCCTTGGTATGTAGCTTTGAGCATCGTTTTATTAAACCAATCCTAAGCCAAATGATTACAATCCGACAAGATTCAACTCTCATCATTTTAAATAGACTAAAAAAAAGACTTGACTGGCAACAGTGCAGTGATATGTAAGAGGTTGTGATGACGAACATCTTATTTGATGACACAAATGATGTGATTTACCATATCGTGGCATGGCAATTTTATAGCATGATTTTGCAGCCATGTGTGGTTACATCCTGATGTTGTTTTACAGATCTGAGCCTTGCTAATGCATATCACAATACTTACCGCGCGAACCCATGGTCCTTTACAGATCTGAGAAAATTCCCTTAATAGGCCAAAAAATCAAACATGGTCCTTTACATGGTCACTTTCATGTGTTGTCATTTTTTTTGCCTTTTTCAAAATTTGCTCATTTGATTGCATGCTCAATCGCTTCAAACTTGCTAATGCATATCACAATACTTACATCCTGTATAGGCTTTTTGTCTTTTCATCGATGTAAAATTGTTTGATTTTTTGTTATATAGTTTTCCTTTGTTAACTTTTTGTACGTTTACAGGTTTGGTAATGGAGAGCTGTTGGATGTTGAAAATCCCATTCAAACTGCCTTAGCGTATCGCGAGAGGATGCTCAAGTTTTATTTCAAGCATAAGATGCATGTTGCTTAAATCTTGTAAGGCGTGTTCCACAAAACAATTCATTGTCTAAACATTTGGTTGATTGTCATTGGTTGATTAAATCACACGAAAACAATTCGTTGTGTAAACATATGTGTGTGATCTTGGAAAACAATTTGTAAGCAGAGAGGTTGATGGAATCACACGAAAAGCAGATTGATGGCGGGTTATGTATACCCAACATTTTGTATTTCCTCCGGATAACTTTGGGTTTATGTATACCCACTTTGTAACCACTAATGGGGATGGAATTGTCTGTTAAGTAGCATGTAGTTTGGGTTATGTATACCCAAACATTTTGTATTTCCTCCTCGATAACTTTTGGGTTTATGCATACCCACTTTTATTTCTAGTGAATTCAGTTCATAGTTTCCTTTCTTGCCATGCTTTTTACTAATAAAAATCCGAATCATACCATTTAATTTCACTTGCAAAGTAGCGATCTGAATGTTTTTCGTACATAGTTTATTACAACAAACCATTTCATTCAAGAGCAAGGTAGCGATCCGGATTCAAAACATACATAGTATTGTCACTACTTTTCATCAATTATGGTTCATCCAAGTTGTATGGTTCCATGCTCCAATCCATTTCATCGTCATCATTTGTACCATCGTTATCGGACAAATTATGTTCGGTTTCGTTATCGACAAATCCGGATGATATTGAAACGCCTTTGATGGTTGTCCGCTACTTGAGCTTCCCACGTATTCTGTAATTTTAAATCAAAGTTAACAAGATTATAGATTTGGATAGTTAACTAGATTACACATTTCAATGCAAATATTATTCAATATATGACCTTTTTCTTTGGTAATGGTTCCATGCATGATCGTCGCGTGTGTCCAAGAATGTGGCACCTTCCGCAACAGGGCTTGCTTCCTCTCCTAGAGATTTTCTACGATCTTTGTTTTTTGGTCTTCCCGATTGGTTCTTAACTGCTCTAGGTGGCTTCACTTTTTGCAGGCCATGAGGTTTCTCCCAACTCGATGGTTCCCCTATGGGATAAACCAACCCTTGGTATGTAGCTTTTAGCGTGGTTTTCTTAAACCAATCTCAAGCCAAATGATTGCAATCCGACAATTTAAGAAATCTAGCAACCGCTAAAGCATGACCACACGGTAAACCTTAAAATTACCATTTACAACAACTACATGTCCCATTGGTTAGATTGACTATATGTTGTCTTCGACCATCATCCACCTGATAAAGTTTTGCTGCTTCAATGCCTCTTACAATCCAAGTTGTGCTTTTTAACATTCTATCTTTTACTTTTGCAGTAGACCAATTACTAAGTTCCCCCGCGGGTGCATCTAAAAAGCAAATGCCGGTATAATTTTAAAAAAATTATAAAATTATAAAATAAAAAATAGATAAATACGTACTAAAAATAATCTTTACCTTCATATTTTTCTCGTTTATCGTAATACCACTTTTGTAAAAGCTCTCGATACCACTCCATTAGCATTGTAATCGGTACTTTTCTGACATCTCTTGTAAGTGAATTTACCGACTCTGCACTGTTGGACGTCATATAGTTGTACCGTCTAGCAGGACAGTATGCCCTAGACCATATCTCAAAGCCATCTTCACGAAGTTTCTTCTCAACACCTGGTCTAAATGCATCAATAGCAGAAAGTGCCGCATGAAAATCCTCCTTAGTGTAAGCTTTGCATGTCTTCCAATACAAACTCCTGAGCTTTCTACTATTGTTTAAACCGCAATTCATCATTAGATGCCTACAACAATACCCATGAAATGAATTTGGGAAGACTATTTTACATGCAAGTCCAATTGCATAATGTCTATCGATATGATAGCCAACTGGAACTTCCCTATGCATTCTTTCAACTTCGACAAAACCATGACCACGATTCTCCGTCTCACCTTGAGAAACACCCGTAGCAATTGGTACAATTTTATTATTACCATCCATTCCAACGGCAAGCAAATTTGTTCCAAGGTACTTCCCTTTAAGATGTGCTCCATCAATTATTAGCATGGTCGCAAGTGGTTTAAGAAACTTTGAATCTGTTTGATTTTACAAAATATTAGTTGTACATTAATAGAATACCACAAATATATATAAAATTGTGTTTTAACGCATAAACAATATACACATACTTACCAAAACACCAAAGGCGATAAAACACATCTTAAAGTGTCCTTCATTATCGATGTCAATATGAGTCACCGCATCGTCATTTGCCAACTTTAGATTATGACAATAATACGGAAATTGGTGAAACGATTCCGTAGGATCACCATTGAGCATCTCCAATGCTCGGTTTTCCACCCCATGCTTTTTATAAGAAATTTCTATTTTGAATTCTTGAGCAATATCTTCTTGTATGTCCTTTGGAGTGTAGATTCGACTCTTATCTCTCAATTTCAAAGTAGAAAACGTCCCAAAATTTTTTCGTTGCATTACGTTGATTAGGAAAAAATTGTGTTTTGGGACAAGTGTGGACATCGTAAACTTTGCCTAATTCCCATTTAACACTATTTTTCATCTTAGACGACACTATTTTCCTTTCGCAATCTTTATTCTTACAAATTACATCATACATGCTTTTATCAGATTTTCTAACCTTAAATTCATACCCATCTGTAAGAGTTTTTTTACCAATTGCATACATGCATAAGTCTTTGTTATCAAATTCCTGCCCCTTATAAAGGATACAAGAGCTATTGTTGTATCTTATGTTATTCGGGATCTTGATATTAGGCATCGGGGGATCGGGTGGACAAGGCATATACTTGAATGTATTTGTTTCCCATTTATGTATGAATTGATCATTTGAAGGAAATGTAGGCCCAAAATTATCAAAAGGTTCATTTTTTGGTAGATTAGACGTATTGACAAATACATTTTGTTGTATTTGATAATCAATATCAAAATGTTCATTTTTTGATAGAGACGTATTGATAAATTCATTTTGTGGTATTTGAGAATTATTGTAAAAAGCATATGGTTCAAAATCATCATGAAATAATGAATCATTAAGGTCGAAATCTAAAGAGTTGGAAGAGCATGGATTTACCTTTACGTTTTTGACAACCATTTTAATTAAAAGTTTCGGTAAGGCAGCCCTCGGTCTACATACTTCATTAACGAAAAATGCTACATCGTCATCATCAACTATGTGGACCGCCCCGTGTGGCATTTTTTAAGAAAAACTTAAAACGTATGCGTTTTTAAGTTTAAACTTTTTTTCAACGAATGAAACTAACTCATCGTATGTAATATCTTTGCTTAGTGAAACACCGAATCGGATCCATCTTCAAAACAATATATACTTGGAATTTATTATCGAAATACTCATATTTATTGATTGACTATATATTCCAATGGAAATAAAAGGCAATTTATATATACAATATTAACTTAAAAATTCAATGCTCGATCATTGTGTTTGATTGAAATGCTTTCGACCACCGGTACTTTTTGCGTTGGAAAAGTAAATAATTAAGTGTGTTTAATAAATGTCTTTAATAAATATGAAATGGTAGTTAGAGTATTTAATTTGAAGTACATCACATTAAATATACACCATTAATACTACCTACCCTAAATTAATTAACAATAAAAAATTCAACGCTCGACTGACGGCGCTCGACTTGGGACTGCTCGACCACCGGTACTTTTTGCTTTGGAAAAGAAAATGATTAGGTGTGTTTAATAAATGTTTTTAATAAATATGAAATGCTAGTTAGAGTATTTAATTTGAAGTACATCACATTAAATATACACCATTAATACTACCTACCCTAAATTAATTAACAATAAAAAATTCAACGCTCGACTGATGGCGCTCGACTGGGGGCTGCTCGACCACCGGTACTTTTTGCTTTGGAAAAGAACATGATTAGGTGTGTGTGATAAATGTGTTTAATAAATATGAAATGGTGGTTAGATTATTTAATTAGGAGTACATGACATTAAATATACACCATTAATACTACATACCCTATAAAAAAATATTGGGGATGCTCGACCACCGTACTTTTGCGTTGGAAAAGTAAATAATTAAGTGTGTTTAATAAATGTCTTTAATAAATATAAAATTGTAGTTAAAGTATTTAATTTGAAGTAGATCACATTAAATAGGGTAGTTAGAAACTTTATTTAGTTAAGATTTAATATATATAGATGTTTTAATAAATGTCTTTAATAAATGTGGAATGTTTTTTTTTTTTTTTTTTTTTTTTTTTTTTGCTTTTTTTGTTTTTGTTTTTTTTTTACATTATTATCTTGGTTATTTTTTACGCAGCGATAAACATTTAAAAAGATAAAATACTTACAAAGCGATAAGAAATTAAAAGCGTACAAATTATATTACAAAGTAATAAAACATAATATTACAAAACGATAAAACATAATATTACAAAGCGATAAAACATAATATTACTATATTAAACCCTACAAACTACTCGATCTGTAATTTTCCCAAATCATTATAAAGCTCGTGAAGTAGTGCAGTTGATTGATATGTGTGGTTAGCTGGATCATTCATCATTTCTATTGTTGCCTCAAATACTTTTATCTTATTAGTCAACAACTTGCAATTTGAGCAACTGCATTTCCATAATTTGGTTTTGAGATTCTGGAGAATATCTTGGTGGTGTGGAGGATCTGTCATATAAGTTGAAGGCGATGAAACTTTGGAGAACCGATAAGTAGATGGATCGTTCCTCTTTCCATAAAAAATTTACATCCATGATCTTCTAACCAAGATGTTAAATAATAGAAATTTTTTTACGACCATATACTTAATATATTACACAAATAACAAACACTTATAATTGTTCACCTTCGATAAAGGACATGCATAGTATAGTTGGCCAAGGCTGTGACGTCGATGTGATTGTCGCAAAACTACATTTCCTTCTCTACAAGGACACGAAAAAGCTTCATATTCAGTCATCTTCATGATAACAGTTTGTATGTTTGTTCTTTTGAATTTCGTTGTATATCTTCTTATTTAATAGAATGGAGAAATACATGTGTAAGTATATATAGTATATTATTTTGGCGGGAAAAAATAGGTGGGAAATATTTGGCGTGAAAATTTGGCGGGAATGTTTTTGGCGGGAAGTATTGGTGGGAAAAATATAATTTAATATTTATTTAGTTGTGTTTAATGAATGCAGCACATTAAAAACCACCTACCCTATATTAATTCATATTTAAAAAGTCAATGCTCGACCAACGGCGCTCGACTGGGGGTTGCTCGACCATCGGTACCTTTTGCATTGGAAAAGAAAATAATTAGGAGTGTTTAATAAATGTGAAATGGTAGTTAGGAGTATTTAATTAGTAGTACATCATATTAAGCATACACCATTAATACTACCTACCCTATATTAATTCACTTTAAAAAATTCAACGCTCATTGACGGGCTCATTGAAATGCTCGACCTTTCGGTACTTTTTGCTTTGGAAAAGAAAATAATTAGGTGTGTTTAATAAGGTAGATTAATAATTACGAAATGGTAGTTAGAGTATTTGATTAGGAGTAAATGTATTTGGGTGTGTTTAGTTAAAATTTAATATACAACATTAATTGACATTTAAAAACACTAAAGATGCAAACTTAATTTCGATGATGGATAAACATTAAAACATTAAATCGATCGATAAACATTAATTACATTAGAAATCGATAAAAGATAGAACATTGAAACAAGTACAAGAACATTGAAATAAATAAAGCACTAACACCATCTTAAACAAAAGATAAACTTCCACTAACACCGAACACCATCGCTATCTTCAAGAAGTGTATCTTTGGGAAAACCTTAACCAAATTTTTTATTGTAATGTTAAGATAATGGCTAGATTCATTGGGAGAAAATACTGAAACATTTTTTAGTATCAAAACAGCTCCAACAGTAATCGCCTTTACAAGCTTCTCATCCATAAAGACTTTGTGATGAACTGAACCCGAGATTAAACCTGAAATGTCTTTCAATGTGACTGTTAGATCACCCAACACATTCGGAGTACATGACTTAATTATCCCAACAACCTTCTCAACTTTCCCTTTCTTGCAAAATTTTTTGATATCAGCAAAACAACCAACCAATATCCCGCCAACAGCTTGCATAAACTCAACCGCACGAACCCATGGCCCACTTTTAAAATCATAATCCTCGCCTCATCATAAACAACTTTCTTAATATACTCTTGTGTCATCATCAAACATCATCCACCCCCGAATATCCGCAATTTTACCGCAGGACGGTATTTTCCTAACAAACTTATCAACATTAAGGCTTCTATATGAGACCATGTTCGAGTTGTAGTGGAAAGTCGGAGATCGAGTCATCTATATCAAGTAGTTGTTCCCATTCATCATTTGGTGGCGAATCCATTTGGTGGTGGCGAAAAGTTTGAGACAATTTTGGATGAGAATTCCTATGCTATGGGGTCATATTTATATGTGATTATCATCTACCCTATCACATTAAATATACCATCTGGCCAACTACTAGTCGAGTGGTCGAGCGACTTACTAGTCGACTGTATACAAGATCTTATTCCCTAGTTTCAACATTCAAATTTTAACCATTGCAGTTAAAAGTTTAGAACTTGATAAAGATCTACCCAAAACACGTAATCTTGATCTTGTTCAATGTTTTATAAATGAGTAAACGCCACACGTAATGTATCGAAATAAGAAGAAAAAAATAAAGTTTTCAACACAATTGTTGAACCATTACAAGATACAAATGTTTCACCAATGCCTTCAAGATACAAAATGTTTTGAGTTTAAGATTGATTTTAAATGCACAAATGCCAAATGCCACGACCCAAATGGTTTAAGTTTTCACCGAAAGCTACACAAATTAAAATGTTTATGAGCCATTCATTTAGGATTTTGGAACTGGAATCTTGTATTTCGAGAAAAATTCGGACGGATGCTCACGATATGCCGGTGCGACTTGAATTGTGTCTTTGAAGTCGAGTGGAATGTAATTAGCCAACCTTTATAGAAATATAATGACCTAAACACCACAATCCCATACCTCCCACCTTGTATAGGGACATTTTACGCATCACCGAAAGGAAACGGAGTAGGAATTGGGATCTATATTCTTCCTCGCCATCACCTCACTCTCTTCCAGATAAATCGGTAGTTGAGCTTGAAAACGTCGCATCATATTTATCCACCAAGGACGGTCTTCAACCTGCCTGCTCCCAAGGCTATCGTAGAGCGTTATAACACCAATGCTAATAGAGAATTCACCCAGGCACCAGTCTACATCATGTTGACAAATGGGAAAAAAACCTACAAAAGTAGTAAAGATAACCAATCAGTAAGAGCTTTTTACCAATTGACATCGTACCTTTTTAAGCTTTTTACCAACTTCATACATGCATAACTCTTTGTTATCAACTAAGCGACTGTAAGAGCTTTTTTTACCAAGCTGAAGAGCTTTTTTTACCAATTTTATACATGCATTTGTTAACCACCTTCTATGTTGCTTATACCATAAGAGCTATTGTTGTTTTATAAAGGATACAAAAGTAGTAAAGATAACCATTCATAAAGCGATTTTAAAACTACAAGCAAATCCCAAACGACTAAAACCTACAAAAGCTCTAAGTCTTAATTCTTAACAACTAAAAGCAAATCCCAAACAAATTCTAAATTCTACAAAATCGAGAACTAAAATACATACCTTTTCAACACCTTCACGAAACCACGGGATACCATCGGTCACCTCGTCAAGATAGTATACAAGCATTCGCCGTCAATGATTTGGGAGCAAAGAATGGGCTAACCATGACCCAATCAACATTTGCGGTCTAAATGCATCATTAAATCAACCCATAATCCAATATGTTGTCATTTAAAATAGATAAAAAAAAGAAACATTAGCTATGATCAACCTGATATCTCTACACATATGTTATTGGGTTGTAATAGTTACATACCGAATCACATAGCCAACCGGCACTCTTGGCGTCCCTGCCCAATAATCCTAGCCAGAATTGAAGATTAGCAGTCGTACCTACGCTGCCCCATGGGAAGTGAAATAACTGTTGGTCTTCCTCTTTCTTAATCTTCTTTTGACTTTCAATCCACAACTGTATGATTGGGTGGACAAAGGCTCTATACTTTGTCGAGTTAGCATTACGTTTGAGACTCATCATTGTCATATGCAAAACATTTAATAATAAATTAAAAACAAATAACCTAAATAATTGCAATTAACATTAAGAAGAACAAAAATATGATACTAAATACCTCTTTCCAAGGTCGGAGTGAGATTTCTTTCCCATTAGGTCCAATGACCTTGGGAATATCAAGTTTACCGTGTCTCTTTTGACGCTTTCTTAAAACTCTTGTAGTAGTTTCTGGCTGCTGCATATATGGGGAATGGAAGACCTTGCTCAACTTCTTTTCCCGTTGAAAAGGGACTCGTACAGTTGTGACCTTATTTTCGACAAGTATATAAAGTGTTCTGTCCTTGTTTTGTTTTTCTGGAAAATCCGACAGTAGGCACGAAATTTTGGCCTTGATATTTAGAAAATATTAAAAGCGAATCCGTGGCGCTTGAGCGGATTAAAACGGAGTTATAACGAAGAAGTTATGAATTTTTCAAGTTTGATTGACGAAATATATATTTTTCCTAAATTTGACATACTATTTTTATCTTGTACGAGTCAAAAACGAGCCTTAAGCTTCACAAATTATTTCGACTTATCAAAAATATATTAGTATACTTTGATACGAAGCTAAGGGCGTATTATACGTAGAAAACGGATTTGAAGCGACTAAGATATACGTTTTCATAAAATTGCCGTAACTATTATTTTTAGAAAACTATATTATTTTTACGAGATAAGTGTTACGGTAACTAAAACGACCATGTTGACTACTTGTTTTATCAATGATGTGGAACTTTTGTAACGAGATGTCTTCTAATGAAATTAAGATCACCAAGCATATTTTTCAAAACGACCAACCGTTTGTATAGCGGAGTTTTAATAAATTAATTACGGTTGCTCAAACTTTGCGAAACTCACTTTTACACAACATTTAGACAAAATCACCATCTTTAACCTTTATTATCTTTATGTTCGAGACCTTTATGTCAAAAACACTGAATCGAAACTTCTAGATTTTGATACAAGCTTTCCAAAACCGTCGAGTTCGTTTCCTAACGATCGACGACACCACTACGACTAGTTTTCAAAGCCATTTTGTCACTTTCATGAAATTTCCGACGACATTATTTTACGACGAAAAGTGAAAATTTCACCATAAATCATTCTGAAACCATTGTAGGATGACATTTTGGCGTAAATACTTGTAAAGTGATTTAAGAATGGTCAAGACGTCAAAAGAGTATTTTTCGACGATAAGTATTATTTTCAAAACTACATAAATGGTATAAATAACATCTGAAATGCATGCATAACATTACATTGCAACTCATTACATGTCATATCATTCGTAATAGGTCCAGTTAAGGTTTCCGCTATACCTCGATGTACTCACTCTTGTCATCATACCAGTTTATCAAGTGAGTTTTCATAGCCCCGATTTATTCAAGTTTTACTTATTTCAAACCTACGGGAGAATACATTGCACAACATTTTATTTCGATACCAAGTATGTTAAATTCATTTACATTGCTTGAGTTACGCGTTGCCGATTAAATGTCCCCATTTCAAATGCATGAGCCGTTAATTTCCTAGAAGCGTGTGTGGTGGATAGATCTATCGAGGTGACACCTCCATCCGGGTTGGTGAATCCCAACTAGTCATACGGATGCATTTCATTCATAAACATTATTAGAGTTGTTTGGCAAGACACTCTATTGGGGAACATCATCGAGACTTTGGTATCGCGCGCTTAAGCAATTGTAACATTATTTTGTGACATCATTGTCATACCTGATTTATACTTGTGGTAGTCGTATAAAACATTTACCTAAACCTATGATTTCTCACCAACATTATTGTTGATCGTTTTAGCAATGTATTTTCAGGTAACTAAGACATAATCATCATGGCATGGCTAAGGAACCCCTTTTGAGTCGCGGCGTCGACTTATATCATTGTACATTGGCACATTCTTTCAAAACATCGTTTGGACTTGTAATCTACTTATATTTCCGCAAACTTTATAAACTTTTGGGACCTATACTTTGTAAACTCTGATTGTTTTATTAAATCAAGCGATGTGTTTTCCAAACGACACTTTAGGTCGTTCAATATAACTGTGATTGTGATGCTATGATGGTCAATCCCGTGAATTCCATTCATTGCAAAGCAGTAATTGGGGTGTGTGATTGGCATCGAGCTTGATTATAGAGAACTAGGTTGCATCATTGACCTAGACTATAACTACATTATCATAGCACCTCATCATTTCATCATAAGTGCATGTTCACTTTACATGCGATTTATACGTACATTTTTCAAGTTATTTACTTTCATTTCATATCGATTGTCACATGGATGCCTTTAAATGCCCATTCCATTATTCTTTCTTCATACTCTAATGTGGAGAATTCCTTGTCATTCCCTATCACAATTTTTATATCAGCTGATTCATCATCGATAACGACGAATGCCGAGATAAACCTTTAAGTAGGGCAAAGTCACTCTCACTCTTTTGTTTCACCACTAACATGTCGAGTTACACTTTATTCACACACTAAGCCACTAAACCATCGTACATTTGAAACAATTACGACATCTCATAACCCATCTGTTGAGAACTCGTCGATCATTTTGAAAAATAACCTTAAACTTATCACCTTCTATCACATCTCTTTAGAGCGCTTATTCTTAACATAGGACTTGGCTACGTCTCATTTTCCTCTTATTTTGAAGAGTTATGGCGCGAAGAAAGGCGCACTGAAATGACACTAGTCGCTATCCAAAAGTATGTAGATGATTGTATAGCCGAGGCACTAAGGAAAGAACGAGCAACAATAGTCATTGCTATTCGAGGCCACAGCTGCTTGAAGCTACTAGACTTGCTACTACTACGGAGTTGCGGGAGGTTCGAGAGTTCAGTGGTACATACATGGACTTTAAGAGCGGTGACCCCAAGTTCGGAGGCACGAAGGAGCCATTGCTATGATCCGTTGGTTGGAAAAGATCAGTCGTTATTTCTTCTATGTGATTGCCCGGATAGACCGCAAGGTGAAATTTGCTACTAGTACACTTTTGGATGAGGTAATGTTATGGTGGAATCATTATACCTGACCTATTGGTATGGAAATTGCTTATAAGCTCTCATGGGATCAATTCAAGAGGATGTTGACTAAGTATTGTCCGCGACATCGAGGTGAAGAAATTGGAGATGGAATTTCTTGGGCTAGTGACCGTTGGTTATGACATTGAGACCTACATCGAAGGTTTCAAGAGTTGGATGCTTTATGTCCATATATGGTTCGGACAATGAGAAACTACTGAAAAGTTTCATTGGAGGACTTCAAAATGCATTCAAGGAGAGGTAACCTCTTCGATTCGCAAACAATTGAAGAGACCATCAAGGTAACTCAAATACTCATGGCTCAAGTTGTGAGGAGGAGAACTTTATCGACAACAACAACCGCGACAACCAAACTAACAACAACAAAAGGAAATGGGAAAATGACCGGGAGGTTATAACAACAACAACCAAAGCCGTAACACTAACCATCACCAACAACAAAATAGAAGACAAAAAAGCGCTGAGGTTCATGTTCTTTGCACCAACAAAGGAAAGAACTTATATCGAAACTTACCACGATGCCATCAATGCACGCTACATCATAATGGTCCATGTGGTATATGCTTTATCTGTCAAACAGTGGGACACCTTGCTAAGGGCGCAAGGAAAAGGATATGTTGGGACTAAACCACTATGTAATCGATGTAAGTATCATCACTCGGGTCCTTGCCACGCCAAGTGCCACAAATGCCAAAACAGGACATCTAGCCAAGGATTGTAAAGGTAAAGCCATAGTCACGTGCTTCGGATGTGGGGAGCAAGGACACTATCGGAATCAATGTTCTCAAAACCAAGGTCAACAAGTTGAAGGTGCTCATGGGAATGCATACATGTTAGGAGGAGGAGAAGCTCGTCAAGGTACCAACGACGCGGAAGACTAAAGAAGTTTGAAAACTAACAGTCTTATTTCTCCTTATGTACTATGTCGTACTAAGTTTATGTCTTTCATCGTATTCGAATCTTTATAACTTAAGATGTACTACTTTTGATAAACCACTCGTTGTAAAATATTCTTATCTATCGTACTTTATTTTCTTTCCGATTTGTTATTACTTACGAGAATTTTTATTCCTTTTACTTTAACTATCATTGTAACGACACGGTTTAAATCGTTGTAAACATCGAGAGTTATAACAACTAAACCGAACGTCACATCATCGTTCCTTAATTATACATAGCCTAGCTAACTATGTCTAATTCTGGAGGGATCATGTTATGTTGGAGCGATTATTTATAAATATTAGTGCAAGCAAAATTTTCACATGTTCCAAGTCAAAGTGTTACTCATCGGAGATACTCATCCAATATTTTTTTTTCTACTACTATGTTTTATACGCCCTCAATCATCGATAACCGAATGACACTTCTCCATGTCTTTTCTCCTCGTTATTCATCACAAACTCAAAATTCGATAGACTAACTAGGGCGAATTCGTGGATGAATTCCTTTTTAGATGGGTGAATGTGACAACTCGCAATTTCGGTCATTTCTCAAAACAATTCACGTTTCACTATTTTAACATTTATCGTAAACTAGGTTTGCGTGTTCCAAATTCGCGTAACCTTAAAGGTTTAGCGGCGAATTCATGATCATATCATCACGAACATTTCATATGGACTAAGTTTAGTCTACAATTCATTAACATCATTTGCATCATGATAGTTCATTCATGACATTGCATTTCACTTTAATCGCGTAAAATTTTATATTAAATAAACGTTATCGCGTGAGTTATTATTTTGAATATTTAATCCGTTACTTCTAAAAATGATCCCGATATATTTTTATATTTATGTTTAGTTTATAAAACTATATTTTTAGTTTACCTAGTGTTTTAAATTTATTTTGTATATAAATCGTTAAATTTATATTATAACGACGTTTTTCTTAAAAACTACACGATAATTATTGTATCACTCAAATTTTACAAGGAATGTATTTTTACAATTTTTATGATATCATTATACTCTACTTTGATCTATTAAAAATTACTTTCACCTAAAATTTTCTTAAATACACAAATGTGTACTAAATTTTACAAGTAATATACATGTACATTTCACTTACATTTCTTTATCAATTACACAACATTTTATATAAAAAAAAAAAAAGAAGATATTTTACCAAATCCCTCCCCCTTGGCCGACCAAGGGGAGGGTGGTAATTAATGTGGCATGGTTTCTTTGATTGTATATATGTTTACACAACTTAAAAGTCTTATACTTTCATTCACTCATACATGTATCTAAATTATTCATCAAGTCAAGTAAAAAGCTTTTTCCTCTCCTTGTTTCTTCATCAAAACCGGCCATAGAAGAGTTAGCAAGGGATCATCATTTTTTTTTCAAGTTCAAGCATAAACACAATCTAGATAACACTCTCATTAAGGTTTTGAAATAAAAACCTAGGGTGTTTAGGTTAAACCTTGGTTCTTTGCACCTCATCATATTAGCTTGTAAACATATTTCTATCATTTTTCATCTTCTCTTATCATTACATATGTATTTTATCATTTTCATAGTAAGCATGCAAGACTTGTGTTAGTTATACCATTTTTACATGATTTTTAGAGTTATATATATATAAAGTCATCCTATAATTATCCCCTTGGTATATGTTGGTCTTGATGATGTTTAGGAACCCATGACACCCTAAGAAGGTGTATGGTAGGATTAGATTAGCTTTGGAGTTGATTTGAAGGGATTGGAATAGGTTTAGTACGAGAAAACTATTTTCGACAAGTATATAAAGTGTTCTGTCCTTGTTTTGTTTTCTGGAAAATCCGACGGTGAGGCGCGAAATTTTGGCCTTGATATTTAGAAAATATACTTTAAAAGCGAATCGGTGGCGGCTTGAGCGGATTAAAGCGGAGTTATAACGAAGAAGTTATGAATTTTTCAAGTTTGACGAAATATATATTTTTTAAAATTTCACATACTATTTTTATCTTGTACGAGTCAAAAGCAGGCCTTAAGCTTCACAAATTATTTCGACTTATCAAAAATATATTAGTATACTTTGATACGAAGCTAAGGGCGTATTATCGTGAAAGCGGTTTGAAACGACTAAGATATACGTTTTCATAAAATTGCCGTAACTATTATTTTTAGAAAAACTATATTATTTTTACGAGATAAGTGTTACAGTAACTAAAACGACCATGTTGACTATTGTTTTTATCAATGATGTGGAACTTTTTGTAGCAGATGTCTTCTAATGAAATTAAGATCACAAAGCATATTTTTCAAAACGACCAACCGTTTGTATAGCGGAGTTTTAGTAAATTAATTACGGTTGCTCAAACTTTGCCGAAACTCACTTTTCACAACATTTAGACAAAATCACCATCTTTAACCTTTATTATCTTTATGTTCGAGACCTTTATGTCAAAAACACCTGAACTGAAACTTCTAGATTTTGATACAAGCTTTCCAAAACCGTCGAGTTCGTTTCCTAACGATCGACGTACACCACTACGACTAGTTTTTCAAAGCCATTTTGTCACTTTCATGAAATTTCCGACGACATTATTTCTGACGAAAAGTGAAAATTTCACCATAAATCATTCTGAAACCATTGTAGGATGACATTTTGGCGTAAATACTTGTAAAGTGATTTAAGAATGGTCAAGGCGTCAAAAGAGTATTTTTCGGCGATAAGTATTATTTTCAAAACTCGCAAATGGTATAAATAACATCTGAAATGCATGCATAACATTACATTGCAACTCATTACATGTCATATCATTCGTAATAGGTCCAGTTAAGGTTTCCCGCTATACCTCAGTGTACTCACTCTTGTCATCATACTAGTTTATCAAGTGAGTTTTCATAGCCCCGATTTATTCAAGTTTTACTTATTTCAAACCTACTGGGGAGAATACATTGCACAACATTTTATTACGATACCAAGTATGTTAAATTCATTTACATTGCTTGAGTTACCGCGTTACCGATTAAATGTCCCCATTTCAAATGCATGAGCCGTTAATTTCCTAAGCGTGTGTGAGTGGATAGATCTATCGAGGTGACACCTCCATCCGGGTTGGTGAATCCGACTAGTCATAATGGATGCATTTCATTCATAAACATTATTAGAGTTGTTTGGCAAGACACTCTATTGGGGGCGAACATCGATCGAACTTCGGTATCATCTGCGCTAAGCAATTGTAACATTATTTTGTGACATCATTGTCATACACGATTTATACTTGTGGTAGTCGTATAAAACATTTACCTAAACCTATGATTTCTCACCAACATTATTGTTGATCGTTTTAGCAATGTATTTTCAGGTAACTAAGACATAATCATCATGGCATGGCTAAGGAACCCCTTTTGAGTCGCTGCGTCGACTTATATCATTATACATTGGCACATTCTTTCAAAACATCGTTTGGACTTGTAATCTACTTATATTTCCGCAAACTTTATAAACTTTTGGGACCTATACTTTGTAAACTACGATTGTTTTATTAAATCAAGCGATGTGTTTTCCAAACGACACTTTAGGTCGTTCAATATAACTATGATTGTGATGCTATGATGATCAATCCCGAATTCCATTCATTGCAAAACAGGTAATTTGGGGGTGTGACAATGAACCGGATAGGAAATCCTAATAATGGTAGGGTCAAAAGTGTCAGGATTCACACCAAAACCCATTGTAACTTTATGAGACTCATATTGACTTGACCATTAAGGGAGTACTATAGCAACTGATTTTCTTATTGATGGGTTCCAAAGAACAGCCATCTTAAAAGCATCAGAAAAACATATCAATCCGTGAGAGTTGCCAATTGGGATAAGATTCAAATATCTTAGATTTGTATGGCGAATTACGTGAGGAAGAGTTGGAAGAAAGCTACGTTATTGGGACAAATTACCATTTTGGTCAATAAAACATATAAATTTTGTCTCAACAAAATCCTTCTTATACCCTACAAGGAATGAACACGGCTGACATGGGCGAACACCGAAACCGACAACGAAGTTGGAGCTATCAATAATGAGACTTCCATGTCTTTGAAACGGTTCTAAAGCAAGTAAAGATTTGTGGGAAGTTTGTTAATGATTTGCATTTAATTTCAAAGGTATGTTGTCGGACATTTGTTTACAAAAGGAAATTAGAACTTAAGTGAAATAATGGGGAGGTGGAAATGAGTTGAGTAACAAGTAGTGTCATAATAATTAACTAAAGAAGTCTTTAAATACTACTAGGGGTGAGCAAAAAAACCGAAAAACTGAATCGAAACCGAAAAACCCGAAAAAGTCGAACCGAAAAAACCGCCCCATTTGACAAACCGGTGGTGGTTTTGAATTTTATAAAAACCGAATGTTTTTGGGGCGGTTTTTGGTTTCTTAAGAAAAACCGAACCGAGAAAACCGCCCCGCCCCACCTTTACATATGTTTTTATATAATTTAATTTATATAAGAGATTTGCTATTTAATTTTAAAGATTTGAGTATGCAATTTTATCTATTAAAAAATTGTGTTGTTAATTATCTATATATTGAAAATTGTTTTATTTATAGATATATTATATCTTTGTTTTCGAACAATAGTGTTCTTTGAAAATTTACCCTACAATTCTCGTGAGTGAACGAAAAGTGCAAAGCCGCAAAGACGTGCATTTTATATTTTAGATTGATGTTTGGTTGTTTTGTACGTTTTTTCGAAGCTTTGGATTGTTTGATAGTATGCTATTATTGATAATTGGTTTAAATATTTTTGCTTGAAACTTGGAATCGTAAACTTTATATAAGATTAAAACATGCTTGTTTTCAAGTTAGAAAAAACCGAATAAAACCGAAATCAAACTGATTCAATGTCAAAAACCGAAAAACCAAAACCGAAAAAACCGAAACCAAACGGTTTGTAGTTTTTAAAAACCGAATTATACGGTTCGGTTTTTGGTTTTACCATAAAACCGCCCCACCCCGCCCCATGCTCACCCCTAAATACTACACTCTCACTAGTGTCATAAATGCTAGTGTACTAATGACATACCTATCCTAATGTGTTACTCACAAGTCAACCACCAACAATTTTATATAAAACATATAAAAAAAACAAATAAATGTTTCAAAAGGTTAAAAAGTAATAAAACCCTTTCAACGGACGCTGCTGCAAAGTCGGGTGGATCACCAATCTGCTCGCTAACACCATCAGTCTTGAAATTCAGGATAAACTTTTTCAGTTGGAAAATCTGCTTTTGCATACTAGCCATCTGAGATACTAGGGTTGATCTAGGAGGCATGTCATCCATATTCGGCAATTCACTAACAACATCTGGCTTCAATTGTTTGAGCATTTCACGAAGTCCATGACTCTGTTGTTGCATACTATACACTTGACCATCAAGGCTTACGCAAGATGGCATCTGTGCATCAATATGAGGCATGACTTCATCCACATACCAACGCACCTCTATACGGATATGTGTCAATCGATGAACTTCAGTACCCACAACATAAGATCTTTTGCGTACTGTCATCTTCACCCGTTGAGCTGATGTACTATCTGTTGTGGTATTGTGGGCTGGAGTATGTGGTGTATCGTGGGCTGGACTATGTGGTTCATCATTCAAAGACCCTGGTGGTTGAAACTTCCTGATGTAGTCTATACTTGAAATCCACCAAAGCTTATTTTTCTCAACATCTGTGTATAAAAAAAATTATTATCCACCAACCGATGCTATAGGATACAATATAATAAACCCATTGAATTCTTGTAAAAGCGTACATTATCACTGTAGGCGTGGAGGCGAACAATCGATTACCGAGAAAAGAAAATCGTGTCTGTCTTATCAAACTTACGCCCATCATCCCATGCAAGTGCTCTAGGATCACACTATCATCTTTAAACCACCAGTTTGTAGAATTGGGGAGGGTTTCCAAAAGCCAAATCTGCAAAAATTATACAATACAAAGTTATAAACATCAGCTTATTAGTGCTAAACTATTTAAATACTCATTATCATAATTATACTAACCTTGAGAGCAAACACAAATCCACAAAGAGTATATGTGGCGATGTATCCTTTTCCCTTGGTAGTAATTTCAGCCAAGTGTACGTCTCTAACCTACAAAACCACATTGTATACCACATGAGTGAAACTCAACCCAAATATACTCGCCCATGGAAATGAATTTCAAGCATACAAGTCATCTACTAAACACATAATCTCGTCGGAATGCGGTTCTTTCTGTTTGCCCATGAAAATATTCTCTAAAATTATCAAAAGGCAAAGGCGTACAACATCATCATTCGAAAGCTCAGAAAACGCGTAGGGATCATTGAGAATCAGTAAAAGCTGCTCGGTCTTTATGTTAGTTATTTTGGCATGTCTCATTTTTTTAAGAAAAAGTAACATACGATTAGCAAAAGCAGATTCACGACCCTTAAAATGACCCATGGAAATGTCACCAAATCGAAATCCTAATATCAAGCACATTTCCTGCCGACCAAATTGTAAAACTTTTTGCCCAATATCGAAATACAGTGGAGTATTTATATCATGATTTTCCACTTGTCGTTGATGTTGCAATAAATAATGCAGCAAGTGATTTTCATGGTCATAGGATTTTAAGTTTAACCATTGGCCAAAAACTGTGCTCTTAAAAAGGTTAAGACGCTCACCATAATCTGGGTTCGAGCTCAACTTTTGATTTATTGTTTTCAGGAATTGCAACTTCGTTCTCGTACTAACCTTGGCAGAATACACCTATAAACCAAAAAAATTGAAAGGGGAATTTATATTTACAATTAAGACAGTAAGACATTACAAATAAGCAGGTTACAAAGGGCAAAAGCAAACCCCCCCAAAAAAATGTGATCTATTATGTTTAGAAATTTAGAAATTCTTGTTTTTTTGTTGAAATGATTCATACCCATGAAAAAAATGTGATCTATTATGTTTAGAAATATGATCTTTTTGATGGAAATTCTTGTTCTTTTTAAGCTTTTTAGTGAATTGATTCATACCAATGTAAAAAATATATGGTCTTTTTGATCATGCTTGTAGCAAGAGATAAGTTTTCCTTAAAAAGAACTTCTAAAACTTAGTTAGCACTAATGAACCTTAAAAAAAGCCCTAACAAACAAAATCAAAACCGTAAAAAGCACAAACGAAATAAGCAGTAGTGACCTACAAACCTTAATAATCTTTGCTCAAACATTCCCCCACAATATATTTTTAACAAATGATGAAATAAGCAGTAGTGACCATAAAGTAGCAATTTAAAACCAAATCAAACCCATAATAAGCAAACCCTAGAATAAGCAAACCCTAAAATCAAAATAATAAACAAAAACATAAAACAAAAACACTTACTTGTCTAGCAGCCATGACCGAGCACGGATCGAGCACTAAGGTGTGTTTCTGGGTTGTGTTTGCCTTGTGTGTAAACGACCCAGATGATTAGCCGATGATCGAGCACATATCTGAAGTGTGATTGTGTTTGTGTGTGTTTCGTGTGTGTTTTTTTTTTTAAATTTTTTATCAAAACAAAATTAAAAAATAAAAAACAAAAGTAAAAAAAAAATTTAAAATTAAAGTACACAAAATCTTATGCTTAGATTGTGTGTCATTTCCCAAGCTTCTTTTATATTTTCCATGCAAAAGGTACTGACTAAGTTGAGTAGCCGCAAGTCGAGCGCCGTCGGTCGAGCGTTGACTTTTATTAAAAGACAAAAAGGGTGTACAGTAACTAATATTTGGTGCAGATTTGGTCGGCCACGAAATTTTAATAAAAGGTACAAGTGGGTTGACACGTGACAGAAATCTAATGGAGTTGAGCAGTCGAGCATGACCAAAATGAGAAAGGAGACATGAAAATGACCACAAAAAGAACCATGATTGAGTTTTTGCCTAATTAAAGAATTTTCTCTTTAAAAAATAATTAGTACACCAAGACTACCAGTTTAGCCCCCTAAACAAATATTTTATTTCAACAAACTTTTGCGTTGATGTGTATAGAAGAGTTGAATTCAAACGTTAAAAGCATATTCAATGTGATCACTAAATTTTTTAATTAATATCAATGGTTGGAGCACCTTAAGTCAATAGAACCAAGTTTAAATCTCATCTTTAGCATTTGTTTCATATAGGTATCCATCTCCGTAAAACCTATAAACACACTGGAAAAATTTTGTGGAATAAGAGCTCAGGTGTCCGAGTCTTGGCTCGTGCTCAATCAAGTTGGTGTCTCACTAGGTCAGGAGAGTTGCCATAACTATTATTTACGGGATGGACAATGGCTGATGCCAAAAAGTATCTGAGATCAGGATATTCTCGCTAATTTACACCTTTTGTGAAATAAAGCGTATAATATATATTTTGCTCTAATGTTATTCAATAAAATTTTATACTAAACACTTGTTTCTTGTTAAAAAAATGCATAATGCTGCAACAACTAGAACAATTATTTAAAACAAATATATGACAACTAGCATGGTACTCACGCGTTGCATCGGCGCGGGTACTTTGAAATAAAATTTTCTGGTGAATCATGTATTTTAGTTTATTATGTTTTTTTGACAATAAATTTACGGATATCAAGAATTTCGTTTAGCCCGTGCCCTTTCGGGCTTAAGCCCATTTGGCCCGTTACCCGTTCGGGCTTGTATATTTACATAATGTGCTTTATTATTTGTAATATTGACATTTAATGCATGAATTGTGTTTAATTTGGTTGTACAATATGTTTGATAATTTGTATTTCTTATGTAGAGGTGTTTTAATAACTATATTAATTACATTTATTGACCAATATTAATTGACTATATTAAATAGCATTAATGTTGTGTTTTATTTTTTTAATATGTGCATTAAAGTGGTGTACGTTATGCTTCTTGTCTTGTACGTCTGAAAATTATGTGCATTAAAGTGTTCTACACTATGCTTCTTTTCTTGTAAACTTACTAAGTATTTGGTTTAGTAGCTTCATTAGATTGTAAATTGTGGTTGAGTAGTTGTATTTTTTGATGAAAGTGTATTTTTAATAGTGTATTAATTGTAGTATAGATTCATTTCTTTATTATATATAGTATAGATATTGAGTTCATTTCGATGCTATTAATGATAAATTTATAGATATATTTTTTTAGAGTAAACTGCAATTTTGTGTTTTGTCAGTTTTCACACTAAATATATTTGTCTCAAACTTTTAGCAATAATCATCCATTCGTTCGTAAAATTTAGATACAATACATCCTTAGAGACTAACGTGTAATTTTTCTCCGAGATCTACTAATAGTCAAACACACTTCTTGATAAAATCACTCCCAAACACACTTTTATTCGTTTCATCTTCTTCTTTTCACCATCATCGTTACCCATCATCATCTTTTTTTCACTACATCCGCCACCATAAAATACCCAAACTACAGACTATTAAATCACTTTCAACTATCATAAAATACTTAACCCGTAAAATATTTATACATGTCACTAAAAAATCAGTCACAACCACTACAAAACACCAAAACCATCACAATCTTCTTCTCATCACCTCTACCAACACCATCTTCCACATCTACTAACACGGATATGTGGTGGCCGACTTTCTGACCACTAGCATTTGCTACCTCCAAGGACGGACCTTAATGGAGACCGGGAGGCCCCGCCAAAAAAAATTTGTGGCACCTAGTATAAATATTATAGGTTTTAGGGGTAATTTAGTTGAGGTTACAAACAAATCTTCGATTCGGCCTTCCCAAAATAAATTCGGCCCAAAAAAAAAATGTTCAAGTTCCGTCTATGGCTACCTCCACCTCCAAATACGGCCACCATATTAGTTGGTGGAAGTGGAGGTGATAAAGGTGGCAAATGGTGCAGCATGGTGTTGGTGGAGGTAGCGAATGATGGTGGTCACAAATCCAACCACCAAAATTTTTGTGATGATTGGGAGTGATTTTATGATGAATGGTATACGTGTCTTGTGTGAGTTTATGTATTTTATAGTATTTGTAAGTAATTTTATGGTCAGTGATTTAGGTAGTGAGAAAAAGATGATGTTGGGTAGTGGAGGTGATGAGAAAAAAAAATGAAATGAATAGAGGGGTGTTTGAGTGATTTTTATCAAGATGTGTGCTTGACTTTTAATAGATAATGAAGATTATGTTTAACTTTTACTAAGCGAGGGATGATTAGTGCCAAAAGTTTCTGGCTGGGATGTTTAGTGTGCAAATTGACAAACCACAAGGTTGTATTTTGCAGTTTACTCTAAAACTATTACACTATCATGGTGAGCATAAAATCATTTTTCATTTGAGGATACTTTTATATATTTTCGCCGAACATTCTTTAAGTTTTTTTTGTGTGTTGAAATTTACTTCATGAAGAATCAAATGTGATTTGTAATAGGAAAAATCACATGTGATTTTGAAAATCTCATATGATTTGTAAAATCACATATGATGTGTGATTTGAACTTTAAAACTCGCATCACAAATTACATGTGTTTTCGTACCATCTAAAATTTAATACCCATAGAAAATTGAAAAGATAAAAGTTAGTCGAAAGTATATCCAATTGTTCGTCTACTGAAAAAGATAGAAATTTTTTGTCGCGATGATATATTTTTTGTCGTTTAACGATTCATCGTTTGTAAGAAATTTTTTCTTTTTTAAATTGTGAAAATTGGGGGTTTTTTTGTTGAATAATGAATCGCCATAATTTATTCATTTAATATTTGACTTTTATTCAACTTACTTCTATACTACTGGTTTTAAAATTAAGACTTACAAAATACAAAGCCTATTATACAATACATAATGCACTATTAATGATCTTTCTCATCAATCTTAATTTTAACACTTACAAGTCTTAAAGCTTAATGTACAAAATACAAAGCAATATTAATGTGGTCAAGATATTTAATGTAGTTAACTAATTAAGCGGTCAATAAATACAATTAATGCGATTATTAAAACACCTTACACAAGAAATACAAATTATCAGCGTATTGTACAACCAACTTAAACATAATTCTGCATTAAATGTCACAATGCAAATAGTAAAGAACATTATACAAATATTCAATCGAATAGGCAGCAGTCCAAATGGGCCGAGGCCGAACAGTCACGATCCAGCAGGCACGGGCAAAAGGGTCGAGCCGAGTGAGCAGCGTTAAGCAGACTCCGAGCCGAACAGACGAAGCTAAATGAAATTCTTGAAATCAGTAAATTTATTATCAAAAGAGCATAGTAAACTAAAATACATGCTTCACGGAAAATTTTATTTAGCAGTGTCCGTCGCAACGCGCGGGAACCCCTGCGTTAAATGTCATTAATCTGAATAATAAAGTCGTTATCTGGATATTCAGTCAGAGCGATCGGCAGGCAAAATGGGTTTAACCCGGCGGGTGTGTGCAAGCGGGCTCTGGCCGACGGGCATGGGCCAAATAAGCGCGGCCAGCGCGAATTGAGCCGAACAGTCATGGTAAAAGAAATTTTGATATCCAGTAAATTTATTGTCGAAAAAACGTAATAAAATAAAATCGTGATTCAGGAAAATTTTATTCTTTGGATATCATGCATGAACGCTACGGTCATCATGCTGTTGCATATTATGTAGATAGGAATGATGCCAAAATAAAATTTTGACTTGTGTATTTAAGAAAAAGTGAATAAGACTAAACACAAATCTTTTTAATCGGATACACTTATAAAAAATCGAATCCCTTTTTATAAAAATCAGTATTATGCAACAAAAATTCACGAGTTCCTGTAAACCTTCGGAACCCACCTTGCCCGATAAAGAGGCGCATTTCGGTTTTTTCTTTAAACCGAACCGGTTTAAAACCCGGTTTCGGTTTTACTCAAATAATCAAAAACCAGTTTGTGTAAAACCGGTCCGGTTTGAAACCGGTTTTTGGAGAGAAAATGTCCGGTTTAAACCGGTTGACAACAAACAATGCAAACCGGTTTCTAAACCGACGATTCGTTTTCCTAAACCGGTTTTTATGAAAACTAGTTTTCGGTTTTTTTTTGGAATCGGACCAATTTTTAGTTTTTTTGTTAAAAGCTTTCCTCGATGCAGATTTGTAGTTGATACAGACACATACGATATGACTTGATAAACGGGGCCCCCAAAGCTATGTGCAACTTTATTGACTAGATAAATTTCAGGATCAAGTGTGTAAAATGCAATAAACGGGGATGTATGCAACTATACATGTGTGTAGTAGTACGTCATAACTCACTTAGCTTATGATCATCTGTGAAATAAAATGGATGGTGACTTTCACATGGTTCACGTTGTTTTTTAGCTGGGTCATTGGTTGGTGACCATGAGATTATGTGTGGTTTCAGTTCTAATCTAGTACCGTGCGTAAGCAAATGGATGGCGACACCGAGCTTAGGCACCAACAGATGTTGTCAGCAACTTTAGTGTGGCATATTAATATCTAAATCATGTGTAATTCGTTTATGAGACATTTCGTGTGAATCATATAGGGTATAATCAAATATGATTGATATCGAATGTCGGTTGTGTAACTATTTTTATTTTTTCTTATCATATACATTATACTTTTGAATTTCTGTTATTGTGTGTATTTTATAACTATTTTACCTATATCTGTTAATAGGAGTGTTGATAAATGAGAAGAGTAAAAATGTCATAAAATACATATAATTGACATAATTCAAAAATACAATGTATACAATAAAAAAAAATGGCTACACAATAAAACAAAAATAATAAGTTGATTATATTTTTTGTGCATTTTGCCCTTAATTAGAAACAAAACTTAGATTGAGAAAAGTTCAATTATGGATTGTAATTTTTTCTGAATATTGAGGGACACATATTAGCAACTAGGAGAGAATGAATTGATATTATACTAAAACCCACTTTTACTTATCTTTTTTAAAAAATTACATATTTCAAGAACCGTAAACTGTTAACCTACATAAATTAAACTATTGTGACGAGCATTTGATTATTTTTTAATGGATGGCACTTTCATATACTACGACAATTATTTTTCTTTTGGCTTTTTGTTAGTTTTTGGTTTTTCTCGATGCGACATTTTCACGATGTATCACATGTGATATAACATTAATATGTAAGTTCGAAAGATATCAAATGTGTAACACTATGCTTTTGTAAAATAAGTATAAATATTTGTGTAGAAATTCAAATGATTCATCGTTTTTTGCACTGAAAATACACATCCCTTACCTTTCAAACAATTTATTACACATACTTTTTGAATCTCAAAATTAATACAGTTTATTCATATAAGTTGAAAAAATAGAAAGAATTTTTTTTGGATAGTCAAACCACGATGTATCACATGTGATATAAAATTAATATGTAAGTTCGAACAACTCAGCGTGATGTCGTGAAATAAGCATACATATTTGTGTAAAACTTCAAATGATTAATTGTTTTTTGCATTAAAAAAATATTCATCCTTAGCTTTCTAACCATATATCAAACAAATTTGTGAACATCCAAATCAATACACTTTGTTCGTAGAATTTGGCGGAAATATAAGATTTTTTTTAAAGTCAAACTCGCTTGACGTATCACATGTGATATTAAATTAATCTTTAAGTTCGAACACTCAGTATGCTTTAGTAAAATGAACATAAGTATTAGTATAGAACTCCAAAAGATTCATCATTTTTTGTATTGAAAATACACATTCTAATATTTTTAACCATATATCATACATAATGTTCAACTCTTGATTTTATCTGTCAATTATTTTGTACTCGTTTAATGGGCATGCCATCTCTTGATTTATCACCAATGTTTCTTAAATTATCTTTGCAAATTATTGTAATTGTTTGTAAGTTGTGTTTGTTGGAATGAGATTTTCATGGATTAGCCAACTACGCTAAAGGTGTGTGAGCCTATTGGGGCGCACATGAAACTCTGAAATCGTTATCGTTTAGAGCTCGACTTGACCCGAACTTTGACCCGTTAAAACTAGACCCGATTGTATTCAAATGCCAAGCCCATTGTCGGTTCCAATAGAGGGGCGTTTGGATTTTGGGCTAGGAGAAGTGAATGTAATATGATATGTAGGTTTAGCTTGGGGCACAAGTTTAAGCCCATAGGGCTTCAAGGATATAAATATACCCATACCCTAGCTATTACCCAAACGACATTATCATCACTTTTATAGAAAATACAACCGATCCATCACCACTTTAGTTGCTTAATCCAATTGGAATTATTATCTGATTAGGGTTTGTTCATTGGAAACCCTAATTGCATCCAATCGATCCAATATTGTTTAAGGGTTTGTTGTTGTTTCTTGGTATATCCTGGTCGATTAGAAGCTGCCAAGAAGGGTGTTTGTTCATTGTTTACACGGGCAGAAAAGGAAACCAATCGGCATCCCTTTATCCAATATCGGACAAAGGGTAAACTTGGTTCTCGGGCTTGTTTTATATCTCGGACAACAAGGGTGTTGTTTGGTTCTCAGATTTGTTTGATCTAGGACATACTAAGGGCTGTTTGTTTTCAGTTTGGTTTGAGGGTTTAGAACTTATACAAGGATTTTTTGGTAAGCGTGACACGACTAGCATATCGGCCTTATTCGGGTTACGTGTTTGTGTGAACACTCGTAGAGGTAATCGCGTTGATTACTTGGTTTCTTCTTGATAACTGCGGTGACTACGAGGGTTAGTTTCTTGTTTCCTTTTATACTTCTTTTGTTTATTATAAAATCCCAGCGGTGGTATCGAGCGGGTCATTTTGTGATTATGGGTTACACATTCTAATAAACACGCGAAAAGGCTGCATGAAATCTAATTAGTTATTTGTTTTATGTTTTTTGTTTTGACAATTATAATGGAATACTTGTCAATAATTAATAAAAAATACCTAGACACAAATTAATTGAATTAATTGTTAATTAGATACATAAAAATGCATAATTAAAGGTTAATTAGTTTGCCACAATTAATTTTATGTGTATATTCCGGCTATAAGACCCACTAAATTGCTTTTTGTGATGTATGAGGCGATCTAAATATTGCACCTAGTGACGGTCTTATGGTTCTCTTTTAAGGAAGACTCATGAGAGAACTCAGTTAATATGTATTTATTAATGTCTTGTTTATATGTTTGTGATTCCTTATGTGCATAATTGTTACATGTTTTACACACCTAATTGCATGCAATATGGAATAATACATATCGAAACCATGACATTAATAATGGTTTAATTACACGCCTAAATACCATACTCATTTGACTGCTATTTGATTCGTGGAAAATTGTTTTTGTAAAGTTAAGTGACCTAAAATATTGAAACAAGTTTTTTTTATAAAAAAAAAATAAAAAAAAATAAAATAAAATAAAATTTGGACGCTATGTTCACTTGGGATGTACGGCTCACCCGCTAGAACAAACTATAAAGGGGGTTTAAGGAGGTGCGCATCGCACTAAAGGATTTCTCGGTTATTGCCTCGCGGCACGGTCCTCCGCCTCCCTGCGAGTTCGATTGGAGCTACCGTGAACCATGATGATCACTACATTGTCATTACTAAAAGTTTTTAAAATAAGTGTTACAAAGTTGTTTTGCATGCTTCTTTGTACACGATTTTACCACATTTATGTGTATACCTATGTGAAAATTTTAAGTCTATGCCAACCAAATAAGAACACGTGCATTTGGCTTGACTTATTTGGTTGAACCTTAGGCCATTCCAACCCATGGCGAATTTTGCTCGATGGTCGGACTTTTGGTGATATTTGCATGTTCTTACTTGGTCGACTTATTTCGAGTATGCTTGGTCAGACCTTGGACCCGAGGCATAAGATGAGACAAAACATGCTCTTGACATTATTACTTGTTTACTAATGCCTTGATCAGTCTCATAAGTCTAAGAGTTGCTTATGCAATTAACGCTCGTCGCTTACCTCTTGCCCTACTTGTTTATATATTGGTCAGATCTTTGGTAATAAATGGGAGGTCAAGTTAGATCTTAGTCTTATTAGTAATTAATTGGGTAGTTAATTCTTTTAAAAAGTTAATTATCGAAAATACTAATTATTTGAACTTTTCTAAATTGTAGATGACTACCTCAGTCGGAAACAATTCGGTACTCGAGAGTTTCTTTGAGAAACAAAAACTCATGGACCTAACTTCATTGACTCGTATTCGACCGCATTATCCTGTCGGTGAAGATAAGGAAAACATTTGGAACATCCATTCTTTGCTTTTGTTGCATCTCCGGGTCACCAAGTCCCTCCCGAGACTCTTGCAGCTCACACTGGTTGGGTCTAGGGGTCTAAGGACATTGTTGCCTTCATGCTCATGAACATGGAGTTAGAAATCCAACGAAATCTAACTCATCTTGGTGTTTATGACATGCTACAGGAGCTGAAGTCAATGTTTGCCCAACAGGCAGAACAAGAACTTCTTCAAACCGCGAGAGAATTTCACGCATGCAAGCAAGAAGAAGGTCAATCAGTTAGCTCATATGTTCTCAAGATGAAGAGCTATATTGACAACTTGGAACGTCTCGGTCACCCCGTTACTCTGAACTATGAAGTTAGTTTGATCTTAATTGGTCTTTCTAAAGAGTATGTTACGTTTGTGCAGAACTTTAATATACTGACATGGGAAGACTGTAAATGAGTTACATGCTATGCTTAAACAACATGAGCAGACGCTACCAGAGAAAGATTCTGCACCTGCACTTCCTAATATACGTGCGGGAAAGGTCCAGGACAACCATGGGAAAAAATAGTTTAAGGCTACAAAAAGGAATCAAGGGAAGGGCAAGTACAAGCTGGCTTATGCTCCTGAGCATAAACCACCTTATGCTTCCAAGCCTAAAATTCCTCCACCACCCAAGAAGGATAATCCTGCTAAGAACGTGACCTGCCACCAATATGGTGAAGTAGGTCATTGGAGAAGGAAATGTCCCGTGTATCTCGTCGAGTTGATGAAAAGAAGTTGTCTCTAGCAGCTAGCTCTTCAGGTATTTTCACTATAGAACTCTATTCTTTTCCTAGTACTTTTTGGGTTTATGACACGGGTTTTGGTACTCACATATGTAATACTACTCATGGTATCAGGGAAGTAGGAAGCTGAAGCTGAAGCCAGGAGCTTTAAGTCTGTATGTGGGCAATGGTCAACGGGCAGGAGTTGAAGCTATTGGTGTTTTTCATTTATGTCTCCCTAGTGGATTAGTAGTTGTTTTGAACAATTGTCATTATGCTCCCTCTATTACTAGAGGAATTATTTCAGTTTCTTGTTTGTATGACGATGGTTTTGTTAATCATTTTGAATCGAATATTGCAATTTCAGTTTGTAGAAATAACGGTGTTTATTTTATTGCTATCCTACGGGATGGTATTTATGAAATTGATATGTCTTGTTCTAATACCAATAGTAGTTCTATGTTTGTTGTTAGCAATAAAAGAGCCAATTCTGCCTCGGACTCTACTCTCTTGTGGCACTGTCGTCTTGGACACATTAGCAATAAACGCATGGAGAAGTTGCAACATGATGGACTTCTCAACTCAACTGACATGAAGTCATTTGAAAAGTGTGCTTCATGCATGTCTGGTAAGATGGCAAGGAAACCTATTCACGTCAGTGAAAAGGGCTAATGATCTGCTTGGACTAATACAAGGCGATGTATGTGGTACATTTAGAACTATGTCAAGACAAGGAGCAAGTTACTTGTCCACTTTCTCGACGTAATTTAGTCGGTATGGTTATGTTTACTTGTTGAAACATAAACATGAAGTGTTTGAAACATTTAAGGCGTTTCAAAAGGAATTAGAAAACCAACTCGGGAAGACCCTTAAGTCACTACGTTCTGATCGTGGAGGTGAATATATGAGTCAAGAGTTTTTGGATCATCTTAAGGAGCATGGGATTATTGCCCATCGCACTCCTTCTTACACTCCACAACATAATGGTGTGTCTGAGAGGAGAAATCAAACACTGCTAGACATGGTTCGCTCTATGATGAGTCAAACTACTCTTCCAAAGTCCTTTTGGGATTATGCTCTTGAGTCTGATACATGCATTCTCAATGGTTCCAACTAAGAAGGTTGACACCATACGAGGTATGGCATGGGCAAGCCCCTAAGCTATCTTACTTAAAATTCTGGGGTTGTGAGTCACTTGTTGAGCGTGATACACTTACCAAACCTGACAAACTTGAACCCAGATCTATTAAGTGTATCCTCGTAGGATACCCAAAGAAAACAATGGTATATTCTTTCTATCTTCCATCAGAGAACAAAGTTATTGTTGCTCGAAATGCTGAGTTCTTTGAGAATAATCTCTTGGATCAAGAAGCAAGTGGGAGTCTAGATGATCTTGAAATTATTTAAGATGAAGATAATCCTTACAGCAGACACTAGCTTACATCATGATGAGGATGATCAAGAAATTGATGAACCTCAAAGTGATATCATTCCAATTCGTAAGTCCGTTAGGACACGCCGTGCTCCAGATCGAATGTGCTTATAAATCGATGCTGAGGAACATGAGTTATGGGATCTTGGTGAACCCAATAACTATAAAGCTGCATTACTAGATCCTGAATCCAAGAAATGGCTTGTTGCGATGAATGTGGAAATGTAATCCATGAAAGACAATGAAGTCTGGGAATTAGTTAAGCTTCCCCTAAACTGTAAAACATATGGTAGCAAGTGGCTAATCAAAAAGAAGACTGACATGGATGGTGCAGTACACACCTTTAAAGCTCATCTCGCAGCAAAGGGCTTCACTCAAACCTACGGGATTGATTATGAAGAGACCTTTTCTCCTGTTGCAGACATTAGAGCTATAAGGGTTCTCATAGTCATAGTTACGTTCTATGATTATGAGATTTGGCAAATGGATGTCAAAACTACCTTCCTTAATGGACATCTTTCTGAAGAAGTCTATATGGAGCAACCCGAGGGTTTTGTTAGTCCTAAATATCATAACCGAGTATGCAAGCTCAAGCGTTCAATTTATGGACTTAAGCAAGCATCTAGGCAATGGAATAAACATTTTGATGATGAGATTAAGAAATTTGGTTTCACTCAAAATCAAGATGAGCCATGTGTATATCAGAAAGCTAGTGGGAGTTATGCAACTTTCCTAATTCTATATGTTGATGACATATTGCTCATGGGAAACAACATTCCAATGTTACAAGATATAAAATCCTATCTTGGAAAATGTTTTGCCATGAAAGATCTAGGAGAAGCGGCATATATTCTTGGAATCAAGATTTACAAAGATAGATCTAAACGATTAATTGGTTTATGTCAAAGTGCTTACATTGAGAAAATCTTGAAAAGATTATACATGGAGAATTCCAAACGAGGAACTATCCCAATGCAAGAAGAGTCTAAGTTGAGTAAGTCACAAGGTGCTGAGACACTTGCTGATAAAGAGCGCATGAAAAGAGTTCCTTATGCTTCGGCTATAGGATCTATTATGTATGTTGTGAGATGTACTCGTCCTGATGTTGTGTTCGCTCAGATAATGACAAGTCGATTTCAAAAGAATCCAGGTGAACTTCACTGGACTACTGTTAAGAATATTCTTAAGTATTTGCGCAATACTAAGGATACGTTTCTGGTTTATGGAGGTGATAGGAAACGAGAGCTTAGGGTTTCTTGCTACACTGATGTTGGATATCTTACAGATGCTGATGACTTAAAATCTCAGACTGGATATGTATTTGTTTTAAATAGAGGTGTTGTTGACTGGAAAAGCACAAAGCAAAGTATTTCTGCAACTTCATCTACAGAAGCTGAGTATATAGCTGCTTATGATGCATCTAAAGAGGCTGTATGGATTTGTAAATTCATTTCTAGGCTTGGCATTATTCCCACAATTGAAGAACCCATAAATATGTATTGTGATAATATAGGAGCCATTACTATAGCTAATGAAAGTGGAATCACCAAGGGTGCTAGATATTACCGTGCGAAAGTTCATTATCTTCGAGAGACCATTGAAATGGGTGACGTGAAGATATCAAAAGTTCACACATATGACAACCTATTTGATCCATTTACGAAGGCTTTAGCGTATCCTAAGCATTCTAAATTGACTAGGGGTATTGGTTTGATACCAGCTAGTAGTCTCATGTAAATCTGTGTGTAATTAGTATTTGGATAATTTGGAATTGTAAGACAGTTTTACTTTCTGATAAATAAAGATACAAGGTATTTGTTATTTCATTCATATAATCTGTTATTCCATATTTGTATGTTTAATCCATGTAATGATTTATCATTCTAAATATGTCTATTGTCAGTTAACAATATGAGAATATTGTTATGTAAGGCAAATGTGAGTGTTGGTTATATTCTATGAGAATGTAGATTGCTCGAGCCAAACTCATATGTATTCGCAAGGATGCATATTAGATACCATTAACTTTCAAACATTTACTTTTGGATCCTTGACATGCGTAAAATGTTGAAATGGTTTGTTTAGTCGGTTTTAGACTTGAGATACAAGCAAATTCTGTTATGTGTGGATATCACTTTTGTAAGTATAAGCTAAACGCTATCTTGAATAAGGTAGTTATTAAAGCTATATTTAGGAGTGATGTAAAGCAGCATCCACAACACTTGTAGTCAATAAAGGATTTGTTACTCCACTTGATATGTGCAGAAAGATACCATGGGCCCTCTCCAGAATTAATCAGATAATTGTTCGGCCGAACCCAAAGGGTAATGCAAAATGATTCTTGATTACATTTGATATATCTAATTAAAATTCTATAACGAGAATCTAAATGGTTAAACTATATGGAATGATTTAGGATCCGTATCCATGGTTTAACGATATCTTCAACAAAGGATAATAAAAGCAAGACATAAATAACCATACTCTTGAGAAAGATTTCTAAAACTATATCTCGAGACACCTTTAGTTAAATAGCGGTGAGGCGTTGCTAGGCGTTTACGTCATTGGTATTTGTGCTATCTCGCTACTCCAACTCCCAGTGGGAAGCTGTTGGAATGAGAATTGGATTAGCCAACTACGCTAAAGGTGTGTGAGCATATTGGGGGCACACACGTGAAACACGAGAATACGTTATACGTTTAGAGCTCGACTTGGCCCGAACTTTGACCCATTAAAACTAGACCCGATTGTATTTAAATGCCAAACCATTGCCGGTTCCAATAGAGAGGCGTTTGGATTTGAATTGGGCTAGGAGAAGTATGAATGTAATATGGTATGTAGGTTTAGCTTGGAGCACAAGTTTAAGCCCATACAAGCTAGGGCTTCAAGGCTATAAATATACCCATACCCTAGCTATTACACACACAACATTATCATCACTTTTACAGCAAATACAACTGATCCATCACCACTTTAGTTGCTAAATCCGATCATAATTATTATCCGATTAGGATTTATTCGTTGGAAACCCTAATTGCATCCAATCGATCCAATATTGTTCAAGGTTTTGTTGTTGTTTTTTATTTGTATATCCTGGTCGATTAGAAGCTGCCAAGAAGGGTATTTGTTTGCTTTTTACATGGGCAGAAAAGGAAACCAATCGTTATCCCTTTATCCGATATCGGACAAAGGGTAAACTTGGTTCTCGGGATTGTTTTATATCTCGGGCAACAAGGGTGTTGTTTGGTTCTCATATTTGTTTGATCTCGGACATACTAAAATTTATTTTTTCAGTTTGGTTCGAGGGTTTAGAGCTTATCCAAGGGTTGTTTGGTAAACGTGACACGACTAGCATATCGGGCGTATTCAGGCTACGTGTTTGTGTGAGCACTCGTAGAGGTAATCGCGTTGATTACTTAGTTTCTTGTTGATAACTTGCGGGTGACTACGAGGGTTAGTTTTCTTGTTTCTTTTTATACTTCCCTTTTTTATTATACGTGTTAACTTGATTGCTTAAACTAGATCCATATTCCGCTGCGTACTCGTAGTGTTAAATGGTTAACATGATTATAAAATCCCAACAGTTTTTAGTAAAAAACTACTCATAGCAAGGATTCATGTTGCTGTAACAAAGACATGAACATAATACGAAAAAATATGAACTGATTTAGAGGAAAAGTTAACTAAATCCGATAGAAGACTTTCAAAAGGTTGCATATTTTTCGGTTTTATATGTTTTGATTGATTATGTGTTTGTGATATAACTTGTAGGTTTTAGATTTATTTTTTTATGCGTAATAGCGAATAATCTGTTTATACTTGATGTTTGATTATTTGGTTTCGGTTTAAGTGACCTTTCTTTCATTGGCTTACCATTTTGCATTTAAATATATTTCTCATAACATGTCACAAATAACTAATATGTTTTAGGATTGTGTATGGCGCTTGATAAACAAGAGAGAGAAGCTGGAACATTTCCAGAACCAGAAGTTGACCTTTTCATGAAGGTATAGTCGCAGGGAATTGAGCATATGATTCAAGCTCAAGCTTCTGGTGACCTTGAACATGTTGCTCCCTACTATCTTTCTCTTTCTCTCTCTTACACACACATGATATGATCCAATTAGTTTACATGGAACAACAAATTAATAGAAATAATTTCTTAATTATTATCTGTATAGACACATGGTAAATATGAACTGAGGCAAATCAATGGTTGGGGGAGCAAAGTTGTGAACAAAATTCAGTCCCATATGGCCATATCAACAACCCAAAATTATGAATTGCTAGTCTTTCTTTTAGGACCATAAGGTCCTTTGATACCAACAGTTAGAAGATGCTTAGTGTCGATTGACTTTATGAAGGCTGGCATTTTTTCTATCCAATCCTAGAGTTTATATTAGCCTTAGATACAAATCAAACCTCTGGAAAAATTAAATTTGATATGTACAAAATAACAAAACAAAAATGATAAATAGCATGACAATTGTCGACATGTGTTTTACATGGAGTATGGACCCAAAGGGTTGTAAATACGACTAATCAGATCTGCGAGACACTTAAACAGAAAAATGGGCCCAATTACTCATAAGTGTCTTGTTTCTCATACAATTATTTAACTTGTAGGGTGGGGGGTTGGTTTGTTGCCACGAATCGGCTCTTCATCATGAATCAAAATATAACATCAACGATTTGAACTGCAGGTCATCAAAATATTTCCTTACATGATGAGAATTAGGGTTTCTTATCGAGTGAAAATCGGACCGGACTGAGAAAAACCGGATCGGACCGAGACCGAATCCGGCAAAAACCCTAGACCGAGACCGAGACCGAATGTGGTTGGTCCGGTCTGGCCGGTCTCGGTTGGTCCGTCGGTCGGTTCGATACAAAAAGGCTAAATTTTTGGTTTGTGGTCCGTACCAGACCGGACCGAGACCAAGACCGAATTTGCCAAAATGGTAGCCGAGACGGACCGCACGCCCGCCCGGTCCAGTCGGTTTTGGTTGGGTCCGTTCGGTTTTGTCGGTCGGTCCGGTCCATCCGGTCCGTTTGCTTACCCCTAATGAGAATGATATTACATTTACTGGGTAGATACGCTTTCTTTCAAAACAATTTTATATGTATTATAGTTTGTGCTTTTAGAGTAGTGTTTTATCTGAATGAAAAATGATAGCAGAAATATGAAGTTTTCGATGTGATTGCTAATTAAACAACCTTCTAATATTTGATTGTTAATTAAAAAGCCATCATTTATTTATACAAAACAAAAACATAAACACAAAGCACTATTCTGAAGGAAAAAAAAGTAATTAATAATGTTTTATTTTGAAAATTATGTTAATACAAATAAATCGTAAAAACATTTATTTATATCTTACGATCTTTTTATGTTTTGTTAATAACAATCGTAAAATCATTTTAACAAGATAAATAAAATACATAAGTTTTAGTGCCAATAGTTTTCTAACTCATTTCAATAAACAAATGAAACACTTATAAGTAACACTTGTTACTTATAAGTTAAAACCAATTTTATAAAACACTTATAAGTAACACTTGTTACTTATATTTTTATAAAATACGTATTCAAGTTAAACTAGTTAAATCAATATGGAAGTAAATAGAATGTGTTATCCATGATCCATAACCCAAATTTCATGGCCCATAACCCATGGCCCATGATCTTTGCATCATGCATGACATCATGTTGGGTACCCATGACCCAAAGTCAATGATCCACGATCCATGACCCAAAGTCCATAACCCATGACCCAATATATGCATTACATCATATATGACATCATGTTGGGTACCCATGAACCATAGTCCATAACTCATGACCCAAAACACGAAATTGTAACCCAAAATCCGGATTGGTCAACCGATTATACGGATCCCTTTTGGGAAGGATCCATGGTCGAGAGCTTTTGGCCTTTATATAGTGAGTCATTTCTCCATTTCACGTCACCCTTTTTAGTATATATATTTTCTTTATATTCTTACCTCTCTAACCTCGAATCTAAGGATCATCCATTTAGCTTTCTCTTTAGTGATTCTCTAGGTTCCTCTTAAAGACGAGATCAGGACACTTTGCATATAAGACTTGCAAGCTCGAAAAGATGTGTTGCAAGACATTTTCATCATCAAAAGATCACTGAAGTGACTATTGTAGTTGATTCTTCTTAGTTTGTTATAGATGTGATGTGTTAGTTGGTGTAGTTGGTTTATGGTTCCTCCATTACAAAGGAACTCGATATTTAGCTTTGTACCGAAAAAAGTGTAAGTGACGATGGGTTGGTTCTACCGGTGTTAGAACTCGGTTTTTAGCTTTGTACTAGATAAAGTGTGAGCGGTGTTGTGAAGGCTTCGGCCAAGATAAGGAGCTTGTGGGTGTGGTGTTTACAAACTCTGAGTTGGGTACTCGGGGAGTGGAGTAGGGCAAGGAAGGTGACCTTGTAGTGAACCACTTTAAATACTTGTGTCAACGGTTTAATCTTTGTTTACCTTACTTCGAACTTAATATTCTCATACATCGATCTATCAATATCAATACTTCAAAATGGATTGACATAAGTGAATCTAAATATTTTAAAACGTACTTTTAATTGGTAAAACTATTTAACCCCCTTTCTAGTTTTCTACAAATTAAATTGGTCATTTTCTATATTAGTGTTTAGTACACTAATTCATTTAGAGTTGCTCATGGTCGTTTTACATATAGGTTGGGATGCTTGATCCACTGAGATAGGAGGTTAGAAATGCTATACTTTCATGCATGGTAGCTAGCACCCGTGCTATGGTTGTGACCGAGAATAACAAGGTAATTTAGCTTTTCTTTTGTCTCCAGAATTGTAAAAGTGATATGTATAACACCCTGAAACCGGGCTAAAGTGTTTTATTACAAGAATGTCATTTTACCAATTGACTATGACTTTTACAAGTTGTGGAAAACTAGAGGGGGGGTTGAATAGTTTTACCGATTAAAACTTCATTTTAAACTATTTAGATCGACTTATGTCAATATATTAAATGTGTGTGTTGGATGTTGATAGATAAGCATACAAATAAATAATGCAAAGATATAGAGTAAGAAACATAAAACCACAACATGAGTATTTATAGTGGTTCGGCTACAAGGACACCTTCCTTCCTCTACTCCACCCCGAGTTCCCCACTCGAGAGTTCGTAACACTACACAACACAAGCTCCTTAATGTGGAGAAGCCTTCACAACGTCACCTACACTTTATCCGGTACAAGGCTAGACACCGGGTTTTCCACGAGGTAGAACCAAACCTATCATAACGTCGCCTACACTTTATCCGGTGCAAGGCTAGATATCGAGTTCCATTACAAAGGAGGAGCGCACCCAACACTACACCAATACACAACTACCCCAAAAGCGACACACTCCTTATTACAACAACAAAAGGATATCAATATACTTTAACCCAAACTAACTATCTTGTACATCGATGCACCATATCGAATGTACACCCTTGGCACCTTTTACAAATGCCTTTGACACATTCCTTCGGCACCTTTCACTAATGCCTTTGACATGGACCTTTGGCACCTTTCACTAATGCCTTCGACATGACCCTTTGGCACCTTTCACTAATGCCTTAAACACAACACTTCTAAGGAGGGAGGAAAGAACTATCAACAAGATAACTTATGTGGTCTTGATGATGAAGAAGCTTGGCAACTCATGGACTTGAGCTTTCTCGACTTCAAGAGGTGGTGATCTTTCCTTTAAGAGGAACCTAGAGAATCACACAAACACAAAACTACATAGAAAGATCCTTTGATTCTGAGGTTAGAGAGTTTACAATACTAAGAGAGTATGTGTAAAAGGGATGAGTTGCAAGATTGAAATGGCTCACTATTTATAGGTAATTTTCTCTCTGTTCCCCGGTTCCCACAGTTCCTCCTAGAGGATCAGGCTAGTGTAATCAAGGGATCCGCGGTTTGGGTCGACTTAAGTCCGGATTTTGGGTTGCAAGCCGGGTTATTGGTTGTGGGTTATGAACCATGGGTTATACAAGATGCAATGTATTTAGACATTGGTTCATGGGTCTTGGGTCATGGATCATGGATAATACCCAACATGACTTCATGCATGATGTCATGCAATGGGTCATGGGTTATGGATCAAGCTCCATGGGTATGGGTCATGGACTTTAGATTTTACCCAACAATGTTCAATGTATCTAGTCAATGGGTCAAGTACTAAGATATTTACCCATTGGATTACCCATTACAATATATACACATTTTCATATTAAGTAAACACTTGTTGTTATACATATATATTTCTATAAGATGTAAACACTATTACTTGTTTAGTTTTTTATATGAAAATGTAAGTGTGTTAGTAAAATATTGGCTCAAACCATTTACGTATTTTATTTGTTTCGTTAAAATGATTTTACGTTTGTTATCGACAAAACATTAGAAGATCGTAAAATATAAAACTTTTTTACGGCTTATTTGTATTAACAATCTCCCTTTTGTTGATGACAAAACATAAGATTATTTTAAGGAAAAACTTAAATTTGTAAAAGTTTGAATTGGAGTTTTACTCTCTTCTCCCCTTCTTGTCGAAAAAAAAGAGCGTTTAAAGAAACTAACACATTGTTTTCGAAAAATGTGTGAAAAGTAATAATATGAAAAATAGAGAGTAAGAGAAGAATTCTCGTCTTAGCTCCCCATGACGGGTGCTTCCCTTTGTCGAGGGCGTCAAGTAATTAGGAAGACTAAGCGAGTGTTTTGCAATTATGTTTACAAATGGTTTCGTCTTTTGACGAACATCCTCCCCCTTGACGAGTGATCCCCTTTCTGAGGGAGTCAAGTAAATAAATCCTAAGTGAAAGTATTGCAAGCGTTTTTGCAATAGTTTTGCTTTGACGAAAAGCTCCCCCTTGTTGTGGGTGTCAAAGTCTTAATGTGTATTTTGACAATCTACAAAACAAGGGTTAGAAAGTAAGTATATTATGCATAATTTCCTACAAATGAGACTTAAATTAGAAAAAATATGTTTCTGTTGCACGGATCTCACGGTTCCTTCATGGAAGGGATCCGTCTAGGCAAAAGTCATGGATCCATGTATCTGTATTCTCATGACAACAATGTGGATGTAAAATGTGATGTTAACATCAAGATAAGATATGTATTAAGGCACCAAAAATATTTTCATAATCACATAGCATACAACATGTAATATCATTCAATATAACGAGAGAAATGATGTACATAAATCTAAAACTAAGAAAATGATCCGAACATGAAGTATGATTCCTAACACATCTAAGTTTAAACTTAAGAATAGAACACCACTTGAACTCCTGATCTTAAGGATGTTTAGGTTTGTTGACCTCATCGAAACGTTCAAGGATGTGATAAAACATGAAACGTAGTACGTCACGTACTTCATGTACTAAACTTTTAAAATGTTGACAATGATAACAATCTTTGTTATGACTAGGAAATGGTGGTGGTAGGAATGGAGTGGTTTGAGATGGAAGATTGGATGGAGGTTCCACAAAGAAGGAGGATTTATGGTGGTATGTTTGATGAAGTTGGAGGTGGTTCAACTAAGGATGAAGGTGGTGGAATATGTGTTGAG